>JAMAKQ010000005.1:0-644961 GCA_023628475.1 Chaetomiaceae sp. PF1801
CGATCCTTCCTCTGTTCTACGTGTTAGCTCATTTAAATTTACCAGAAGATTCTGAAGGTTCGCATAATGAGCTATCATGCGACCCCCATCACCCAGGTTCGAAGAAACCAACGAGAAACATCTCAGCTTCAGGAGCCTCGTGAGATGAACAACTTCCATGTTCAATTCGGATATTTGTACTGCAACCAGGCATGGATGCAAAAGGTCAAGTATGTACACGAACTCGGCTCCTCCACCCCTTTTCCTACCCCTGAACCCCTGAATGGCAGACTCCTGCCATCACTGACAACACTGGCCGCTTAGATGTTGGCCTCCCCAAAGGGAGCTTGGCTAGCCAGCCTCGATGCGTCAAAGGCTTACAGGCACTGCGAGTACCACTGGTTCTGGGCGTTGCAGGTCGAGCCGGATTGGCAGCAGGTCGGGCCGGTCCACTGTTTTTCTGTCAGTCTACTCCGTCCACATGGCAACACAGTCATTGTAAAAGAAAAGAGAGACTTACGCCCTGGCCACCGCATTGTCCCCACTTGGCAGAGCACTGGAAGACGACAGTCAGCATGAGGAAAATCGTGGGTCAAGGTCAAGGTCGAAAACTCACGTTGGTGCCACCGGTGCTGCCGCCAGTGTTGCCACCGGTGCTGCCGCCAGTGTTGCCACCAGTGCTGCCGCCCGTGTTGCCGCCGGTCGAGGGCGAGGCGCCGACGTTGACGGTGGCCGAGCCGCTCGAGTAGTAGCCCTCGGTGGCGACGATCTGGTAGTCGTGGGAGCCGAGCTGCAGGCCGGCGGCGGACCAGGCGTTGAAGTGGGCGGCCACGTTGACGCTGCCGCCGCTGCGCTTGTTCTGGCGCACCGACCAGAACTGGTAGAAGGTGCTGGTGCCCTCGATCGACGGCTGGTTGACCCGCTGCGTGCGGTAGATGTCGTAGACGGACCCGTCGGTCGTGACGCTGCCGAGGCGGGTGGCGCCCGTCGAGGGGTTGTACGTGCCGAAGTTCTCGACGATGTAGTACTCGACCAGCGGGTTGCGCGTCCAGCCGTAGACGGACAGGTACGAGTTGCCGTTGGGGTTGTAGTTGGCAGTGTAGTTGATGGTGCTGAAGGTGTTAGTAAAGAGGATAAACAACATGAACTCTTCGTCAGGGATAGACCTACTGAGCACTGCCCGGGTTCCAACCCTTGCCGCCGACCCAGTTGCCGTTGCCGGACCAGGTCACGCTGTACTGGCCGCCGGCCTCGTTGGTGTACTTGACGCTGCCCTGGCCGTCGGTCCAGAACGAGTAGTAGTAGCCGTTGTTGGTGCCCGTCTGGCTGCTGGTGAGCGTCTGGCGCTTGCCCATGCCGGGCAGCTCGCCGGGGGCGGCAGTCGCCACGACGGCCGCCGAGGCGGCGAGGAAGAGGGACGAGAAGTTGACCATGGTGGGCAGTGGTGGTGATCTGCTGTGCAAGTCTGCTGTGTCGATGAGCGAGTGGCAGGTGGTGAGGTCAGACGGGTGCGGCTCCGGACGAGGAGACCAAGATGGTTATATACACGCTGCCTTGCTCACGGTCCTGTCTGGCTCGGAGCTGATATCCTTGTTTCCTTACCCTTTCCGGAATGCTATTCATAGCCTCCTTCTGGACTGGCCGTTGCTACCCCTGAGTCCAAGCTGGGGTGCGTTAGCCCCGTTAGCCTCGGAGCTGTGATCGACCACCCCCTGGTCAACTCCATCGCAACCGCGCTTGTGTGTCATGCAACGCACCCCGCCCTTGGCGTTCATCAAAGGTTGTTTCTCGTCAATGCCGGCCCAGAGATGTTCGGCCCAGTTTACCGGCGGCCCATGACCACAGGTGAAGCTGGGTGTTATCGACCAAGGCATGAAAGAAAGGTTGAGCCCCCAACACTGAAATCAGCAGACACCTGTAGGCTTCGAGCTGATCGATGAAGCTGAGGAACCCGTACATGTATCCATAGTTTCAAAACGAGCCAAATAACACGGAGCTCGGGGCTCCACCAGCCAGCTGAGATCACGATCAGGCTGTCTCCAGGGATTAAACCTCCGTGCCGATGCAACGGCGGCCATGGTCAGGGAACCTAAACGCCTTGAGATGGCAGAAACTTCCCGAAGCAGGTTGTGTACGGAGTAGCGGCCCAATCATGAATGTAGATGTAGGGTGCACATGAGCCGCAGAGTCCACGCCTTCGACCTTCTTGCCCTGGAAACCGGGTTCGACACTGATGAAGGACGGTTCCGAAAATTACAAAGGAACGTCAGCCTTGCCGACACACATGCCGTAGCCGGGTCCGTGGGATCTCTGAGAGGCAGGGAAAGCCACCGGCAAAATGGGGCTCAGGGGGACTGCAGGGAGTCCAGGGACTGACTGCCGATTCACCCGCCGGCTAAACAGGGTCCGGTGCAACCCAACGCCCAGGGGCCCTGGCACGGCAGCCACTTAAGGACCTTCTAGCTCGCTTCTTGACGCCTCTAGGCGCTGGGGTTGGCGCCACGATGACTTCACGCTTGGTCCAACAAGGGAAGCACGGCTCTCGACGACCGAGAATTCGCTCCGAAAAGGGGCACAGGGAAGGAAACGGAAGGTCACAACACCACCACCGTGCGGTCATTGGGCAGCAGCGTACCAGCTTTGCACAGGGACTTTTGGCCCTCGGTTGGACCGACGGGTGAATATGAGCTTCATTCCAGCGAGACTTTGACAGATGCGGTTTTTGCAAGAACATGAAGAAGCCACTCCTGCTGAAGCCACAAACAGCGATCCACAACTTGAACTCCACGAGGGTACGCCATCCGAGACTAGCTACATAGTACCCGGTAGAAAAATGGGGAAGATCGCCCTCCCTTACACCAGTCTGCCAATCCTCAGGGGCCTCGTCGAAAGATCACAACTCTTCATGTTGATGCTTTGCAGACACGATGAACACCACGGCAACTGTTTGAGCCATCCCACGCCATTCGCCTCAACGTGACTTCCAGATGTCGGCATACTTTAGCCTAAGCACTACCCCAGGAATTCGGAACCCTGCGTGCCATGGTGGCGTGGTGACGTTACCCTTGGAGAAACAGGCTGATATCCCAGCACAACCTTCGAACTCTACCTCGGGAGCAGCCGATTCTATCCGGGGCCATGCTCCAGGAAACCCGACATATCCAGGGCCTCTGCTAATGACTCTCGGAGTCAACGGCCAGTTGCTGAGCCGGTGCGGCCCTGTCATCAAGCTGTTGCGTTGGTGGTTGGTGCCGGAACCACCTCCGTGTCCATCCTTAAATAACATTTTTGAAAGCAAGTACTCCGTAGGGCACCGTTCTCCTGAGACAGTGAGCAACATGATCAACCCCCAATGCAGGATGACCCGGGGGCAGAGGCACTCGTGAAATGCCTGAACTTAATAATCACCTAGGCCCGGGAAATGGTAATAGGTACTTTGTTTCAACTCTATGTAAAGTAATCCGCCAACTCTCTTGGTCCGTCATGCCCTGCATAAACACCGGGCTTGTCTCCGGTCGCCATCCTCATGAATAATTAGGGGTTAGACGTAGCGCGGAAAGGGGCTCAAAAACCAACAGACCCCGGCCAATGCTGGTGGACGACTGGAGAGACTTGACTGAGTTGGATTCTCGGTTGCTAATACAGCACCAGAGACTTGATCAGATACATGTAAGCGGGGTTACAGCCGCAGTTGTTTGTAGGCTTGTGCCTCCCCAGGTCGGCGTCTTACACCAATGGTGTCAGTGTCAAGGAACACTTTGTGCCAGTATCCATACTGGCTTGGAGCAACCGGTGCAGCCGCATCGACGGCCAGTGTAACAACATGAAGTTGTTGGGGGTGCTGTCCCACACGTCCTCGGCCGAGTCGAGAGAAAACATGAGAAAATGATGAAACGTCGCCGAGGCCGCCCGCAGAAGCCGACCGTGGGGCCGTGAGGGACTCGGAAGCTGGGCGAGACCATTGGAAGTCTTCTTCATAATCTATGGGGCTCCCTGCTCACCCGCTTCCCAGAGGACCACACTCAAGCGCCGCCGAACGTGTGATGGACTCGGATCAAGTCTGCGTATTCCCCGACCTGCCCAGCCAACCGGCCAAGGCATTCGTCAATGGCGAGATGTACTGTTGGGATTAGGAGTCGAATCATTCGTACTGGCTGAGAGAAGACCAGTACACCTGCAACGAGTTTGACAACAACAACTGCCCCTGTCCGGAGCTCAAGGCAGACCCTGACGTAGTGGGAAAAGGGGTAGGATGGCAACCAAGGCTCTCTCAGTCCCCAAGCTGACTACAAAGGCTGATGATCCATAGGTTATCGTCGCCTTTCTCATCTCAGCGGCTCTCTCTGTCTCGGCCACAATCATTCTCGACATCCTTATTGTAGGCGACGACAATGCTGTCGAGCCAGACTCAAAACGGCAAGAGAGGACATGCAAACGCCGACGCAACAGAATCGACGAAGCAACCTACCGGCGGTTTATACGCAAGATCAAGACAACGCTCCGGAATTGGGGCTGGGATGTCGACCTGTTAGCGGCTCGCGTCAGCGATCTCGCCCAGTCCCTCAACGACACGCAGCTGGTGACGGGGGCCGCCATCGTCATCGCAGCGCTGGTAGGCCTCCATCGCCCTCACCCGGAAGGCCCCATGACGGTATACCACTTTACCATTGCCACTGATCTCGCATGGCTCAGCTCGGGCAGCCATCTCGCCACGCTGTACTCTGAGACCCATCGACACTTGCACAGAAGCGGTCATGGAGTAGGAACGAGAGTTGGCGTTTCGTTATGGGTACGCATCATCCTCATGCATTCCATAGCTGGCTTTCTGGCCTACGGTTCGTGGCTCGCAGGCTACACGTGCTGGTATGAGACGCTTGCGTGTCCCGCCAAATGCACACAGGGCTATGGTAAAGGAGGGGAGCCGAAGCGGTGGATGATGATCAACCTGTGCCTCATCTCCATCGGATACCCTGTCCAGCTTATCCAACTCTTAAGCGCTGCCGGCCTGTTGGGGGCTTCTGGCATCGACTCCGAGTCCTTTCGACAACATCCCTCGAGGATGGGCTCGGACTCCAAGCGCTCACTTCTAGGGAACCTCTGCATGGCCCTCCGCTGGGCGGTTGTTTTGCTGTGGGATATAATTGCATCAAACATGATGAGCATAGCGCAGTTGATTGCTTGGTTTGTCTGGGGGTGCTATTCGCTGTACCAAGACAGAACTCTGGGCCACTTGGAGATGAGTGCCGAGGAGGCGGTCGCGGAAGACAGGCTGGGATTCGGTCAGCTGGTGCCTCTGGTGCTGCTGCTGCTTCCAGTCCTGGCACTCATCGACTCATATCCGCCAGGCGCCATGCGGAGAAAAAGGAGCAGTGACTTTGCAGACAGCCCAAAGCTCGCCATAATTATGGAAAACATACCTACCTTAAGGTAGCTTAGGTCAGTAAAATCACAATACTAGTCACTCGATGTGGTTTGGTTCACACGACGCAGCTTCAGGGGGGCAGGCGGGCCTGGCCGGTTCCAATGTAGTAATGAATGGAAATATCACTGCAAGGTGGGAACTAGTGACTGCAAACAACTCGACGCCCAATGCTGCCTTTGACAAAGTTTCTCTTGTCTTCCCCGCTCATCTTGAGACACACGCTGGCCACAACCGGTCCAGATACACAGGACACGATCACCAGCTCCTACCCTCCCTCACCACGAGCACAAGCCCGGATTCGTCACCCGTATGCTCCGCCGTGGTCTCCCTCCAAGCCTGCAGAACCTCCTCATCGGGGTGAAAGATGGGGTGGGACTCGACGAGCAGCTCTGCCTTCTCAGAACGAGTAGGCCCCGGCCTGTTCATGTTGTTCGTGTACTCCACCTCCAGCCTGCTGCCGCCACAAGGTGGGTTCAGCCTGATTTCCATCATCCAGAGCGCCGGCATGCGGCGCGCAGCCCGGGCGGCGGCCAGGAGCAGGGCGTTGACGGGGTCTGGGTCGAGAATATCGCGGAAGGGGTCCTCCCTCTCGTCGCCGGGGGCGCGGCCGGGGACGGATTCGTCTGAAAAGTACGATTCCGAGTCTGATTCGTCCTCTGAGGCATCTGGGTCTCGCTGATAAAGCCAGTTGCCTGACGGCGTGATCGGGTTTGGGTTGATGATGTAGCGGCGCAACCTCGGCCAGAGCAGATCGTTGTCGTCCGGAGCCAAACGCTGTAGCGGCCAGAGAATCTCCGGGCCGACGACGGTATCTATCAGGTAGAAGGTGGTGAGCCGCTGGGAGAGTTTGTGGAGGGCGAGGCTGAGCTTGTCGTGGCCGTCGCGGTCCGTCTCGTCTAGGATGCTGGGCGTTTGGAAGGAGTGGTCGAGGGGTGGTCGTCTGTCATACTCGAGCTTGAAGTGGCGAAGTGAAGAGGGCAGTGTCTGCAAAGTGTCTGCAAAGTCTGCCCTTAACCTTTTCCTGAGCGCCACATCCCTCTTCTCGTCGTCGCAGAGCCCCCAGTCCACACTCTCGAGACCCGGCATCCTCGAGGCCATAAGGCACAAAGCTCGGGGAGCAAAGTTTCGACCGGTGCCTTCTGCGTGAAACTCTTTGATGCAATGCAACTGGGGCAGGGCCTCGGCGTCGTCCTCTACCGTCTTCCCGATTTCCGGCCTCAGGTCGAGATGCGAGCTTTCATAGCGCCTCTCAAAAATGTCATAGTCTCTGTCCATGGAGACCTCCCACCTAGACGTCCTTGCCTCCAGGTCTTCTGTGTCGCTGAGGCAGCGAGCCGTTACGGAAAGACGAAGCTTGGGACGATAATCCACGTCAGCAGCTCTGGGAGCGGCCGCCGCTGAAAGCAACCCGAAAACGCGCCTCACAACATCAGTAAAAATCCCGTCATTCGTCGCCTTGTCTACCTCATCCTCATGCCGCCCCCGCGCCGCCTCATCGTACGGCGGAAGCAGCACATCGATGGACGGAGCGCAAGAATCGACGCACTCGGTCAGGCGTAAGCGCCTGCGCAGCCAACGGGGACGCCAATCGCGCCGGCGTCAGCTTGACATGCGCGAAAGTCGCCGCCTCGACGCGCTGCTGCCACGAGCGCGACACGGTCGCGTACGGGGCGAGTGCATGTGCCTCATGGGCGATGTCGCCGTCACTGTCGAAGTCGGGGCTGCCTTTGGCAGCAAGGTGCGAGATGATATTGGCGAAGGTCTCGTTCGGTAGGCGAGTCATCTTGAGTAAGGGGATTGAAAGGAGCGGGGCGATTCACCGTTGGATGTTGATGGCCTTCATGTTTAGTTCAAAACGCGGTGTGTTGGTGCAAATCTACAACAGTGGGGTTGCCGAACCAACAGTCACAGGGGCATGCAAACAAGCGCCGACACGAACAAAACTGAACCCAAGAATCCATTGCCTAATCCAAGCCAAACCATAGTCTATGTACCTGTCTAGCGGACTCCAATATCATGCGTAGTGTGCAAGCAGCACGCCCGGAGAGAAGGAAAACCAGAGTACCTAAGGAAAGGGTATCAACCACAGACAACGCCTGCCCCTGTCTACCACAGCAGCCCAACCCACCTCCAAATCCCCCAGTGTCTGAGTCCCCAGCCATGCAGTAACCCCCCCGTCTAATACCAAGCCGACTTCTTCCCGGCCTCAATGCTATCCACAATCGTGCACTTCTCCGTCTGACACACCTTCCTCCTGTCGAGCCACTTGGCCTTGGGCCCGAGCGGCCCCGTGATGTAGTGGTACTCTCCAAACAGCCGCCACTGGCGCTCGTCGCTCAGCGGGTAGACATCGTCGCCCCAGTACCCCTCAAAATGGAACCACGAGGTCGGCAAACGGGCATTCGACGCCGCGGGCGCCAGGCTGGTCCGTTTCTGCACGGCCGTCGCGTTCCGCTCCTCGTCACGATCAACCTCGTAGTCGAACCAGTAGGCGTAATTATTCAGCGCCGGATCCCACAGCGGGCCCTTGTCGGTGATGTCCTTGAGCAGCTTGAAAGGCAGGACGTATGGATGCAGGCCGGGCGACGCATACATTGCATGGCTGCCGACGGCCGAGTAGATGACGGGTCGCGAGGGCTTGCCGTCCTTCTGCGCCCGCTTCTCGAGCGCCTTCCACAGGTAGGCCTTGCCGCCGGCGTGCTCGCTGAGGAACATGGCGCGCGGCACGCCGTGCTGGAAGCGCACCATGCAGTGCTCCCAGTCGCCGACGTGGTTGCCGAAGCGGATCTTGAGGACGGTTTGGCCCAGGTTGTAGCTGTAGAAGAAGAACCAGAAGGCGTCCAGGATGCCGGCGCCCTTGTCCACGAGGATGAGGACCGCTGGCGCGTCGGAGTATCCGCTCACATCTGGCTTGCTGCCCGTGGTGTTCTTCTGAGCGGTTGCGCCCAGCGGGCGCTGCTCGTTGGGAACCGAGCGCCGCCTGAGCTCTCGGTGTCTCTGAAGAGACTCTCTTGGCGGGACGATCCGATGCGGAGGGTGGTCCTTGTCGACGTCCCACCAGGAAGTGTCGTCGTCCGGCCGGTGAGGGGGATCCTGAGAGTCGCCGTGATTCCCCTCGTCTGACCCGTCGTCCTCGAACGGCCTCGGGATCGCAGCGCGGCTATGAAGCCACTGCGGCCTCATCTCCACGTCGTCGTCGCTCGTCAGGAAGACGGTGCCATTTTGCATCTGAAGATCCCCAAGGTTGCCCAGCTCCAACGGCAAGCTCGTGTTGACCAAGGCGCCGTCCACGTAGGGCGTCATGTGGCGGATGTGCTCGGCAATGTCGGACGGCCAGAAATTCTCGCCCGAGTAAAGATGTACCAAGGGCGCATAGTCCAGCACATAGTCTGGCACCTCCTCAGTAACCCTGGCACGGCCAGCACCCGTTGCCTGAACTCCGCGCCTCAAGTCTCTGTGGTCCGGCGCCACTTCCCAGTCGCTCAACCCATCCTTCTCACCAAACGTCCAATATGTGCTCAACCCCAGAGCCAGCGACTTGAGCTCGTCCAGAGTCGAAGGCTCGCTGTCGTCCGACCGGGCCGGCGCATCCCACCGAATGTGCTGTATCCCGCAGAGGCTGAGCCAGCGGCATGCCTGGCGGTCGACCCAGTTCGGCGACGTGTTGACCCAGTGCTTGTCTCGCTCGCGCTCTTCGGCGTCCGGCGGTGTCGGGTTGAGGAGTCGTGGGAGGAGCCAGAGGAGGAAGACGACGGCGCCGATGACGGAGATGGCGATGGTCGCCCGGCGGAGGCTGTACGCCATGACCGACATTTCGCGGGTCGCTGGCACGCGCGCCTCGGTGCGAGTAGAATCGAGGGGCTTGACGCTGAGCGGGTTCGTACGATGCGCTGTTAATTGTTGTGGGAGGTTTCAAAGATCGTGCATTGGGCAAGGCGGGATGGCGAGTGGGCGGTCAAAGGGAACAAAGCGGCGCCAACAGCGCAGTCACCCGTCCGCGGGTTGTTGTTGGAGAAAAAGGCGGAATAATGGCGTACGTCGGGGGAATAAAAGGTAAGGTAGCTGTCCAGGGCCGTAGGGAAAGATGAAAGTGTAGAGAAGAAGCTGAGGGCAAAAGTTGAAGAATGTGATGCAAGAGAATCGGGGACTCGGCAGTGCCGGCCTTTCGAGACGTCTGACACTGTCAGGCACGCACCAGGATTGTGCATCTGCATGTGTCTGCGTCAGCCAAGGACGGGTTCACAGGTACGAATGACGCCGGTGAAAGTTGCCGCGGGGCAAAGTACTGCTACTTTAGGTATGTGGCGCACCCCAGCCGCCCCATGCTAAGCGGGGCAGTCCCGGAAGTTCAAAGGGTCCCGGTCTCCTTGCGGCGGATCGGATCGGCGACTGTGGAGTTCCAATAGGGTCTAGTTACTCCGTAGCAATATGCATAATTGCATAACGTTGATCGAGGCATTTGGCCCGTATAGGTACCTAACTACTTCGTACTCCGTACCTATTCGACAGGATTCCCACTTCCTAGAGTGTTTCGTATAGTCTTCTTGACATCAAGTGTATTTGCTGTCAGCCCCTGCTAGGTTGGTTATCAACAATCCCGAGCTCTCGAAGAAAAGTCAACTCGATGTGGTCTCAAAGCACTGCAGACGCTGGTTCGAGGCTCTGACCAAGACGAACTCCCACCCGTCGAACCGTTGCAGCGTTCTCGACCCACCACTGGTCGTCCCAACGGAGCGACCCTCGCTCGATCCGCACCTTTGCTTCCTCGTAGACGCGCATCTGCTCCTCGCGCTCGCGTTGCCTTTGCTCCAGCGTCCCGTAGGCTGCCTCCAGCGGCGCCATCAGGTCACAGTGTTCTCGTCGGAACGCGAGGGCCTCATCCTCCCGCCCGCCCCGGGCTATCGCAAGCATGAGGTTGTAATGCGACAGCTGGCTAAGCCCGTCGTCTGCGCCATCGCCCAGTTCAGAGATGACCCGGCGGTGGATGGCCTCGGCTTCGGCGTACCGGCCAAGCGTCTGGAGGTGCACGCCGCGCGCATTGAGTGCGCCGAGTCGGGAGGAAGGGCTACTGAGCAGCCCGGTCTTCATGGCCTCCTCCAGCCCGGAGACGTACGCCCATCTCTCGAGGAGTTGCGCGAAATCGGCTGCCCGCTGAGCTTCGGGCTCTGCTCCAGCTAAACTGCCTGTGGAGAGAAGGTCTAGGTAGAGGGTGGCGGTGCGATGGATCTCACCCATGGGTATGGCAAATCGCCCGTCGGCCTTGACACCCGCGGCGATCGCGACCGGCAGGACGGCGCGAAGCACGTCGCCGATCTGCGCTATCAGCAGGGCCTCGAATAAGGACCCGACTCGGTTGTTGAGGGCAATCCACGTGTCTTCGTGGTGAATTCCCAGCTCGGACAGCGTCTCGCAAAAGATCCGGTCATAGAGGTCGGCGATCTCGTCATGGTTTGGCCGGATGTCGCACCGTGTTCTCATGATCAGCAGCCTCAGGTTGAGCATGATGAGCTGCATTCTTTTGCCAACCACCCGGAGGCCGTCTTCTGACTCGCAATATCTTAGGAGCTCGTCGTTGAGTTGCTGGGCCTCGGCGTGCTTGCCGTTGCGGAGCAGGCCGTACGCTAGATTGTGCCGTCGGAGGACGTCTTCCGCAGACCATTGTTCCGCCTGCTGGCATCGGAGCTGTTCCTTGTGGATTGATTCCAACCCGTCGTAGTTGAACCTCCCGCGGCGGGCGATGCAGAGAAGGTCGAGGAGCCGAACCTTGTCCCCGTTGTAAGCCTTCTCGTCCATGGCTCCGGCCGACAGCCGCGACTCCAAGAGGTCCAGGGCCAAGGAGCATTCCATCTCGGCGCGATCGTACCTGGCGGCGTTGTTGAGATTCTCAATCGCGTTCCGCCGAAAGTAGGGTATCAGCTCGTCTTCAGGGCCGGCCTCCTGGAGCGCCATGCGCAGACCAGCGTCGGCCAGGTCGGCGGCGGCATTGTACAGGTGCGAGTGGCTGTGGAATCGACTGAGACTGAACATGAGCATGGCGACCGTCTCGGAGCTGTAACTAGCGTCCTGGCAGAGGGCCAATTCCCGGGCGAGGTGCGGTGCGAGCAGGACTGCCAGCGGCCAGCTTTCGCTTTCCGGGGTTGGGACAGTCGGGAAGAGCCGTGACATGACCGGGATGAGGTGGCTCACCATCCGGCGCTTGTCCTCCGGAGAGAGATCGGCTGTCATGACCTCGTGGAGCACCGGATGGACACTGTAGCTGGACAGCCGTGGGTCCTCGTCATACAGCGTCTGGTCGATCAACGACAGGGCCAGCGGCTTCTTGGTGAGTTGGAGGAACGAAGAATCGTCGAGATGCTGAAACTCGGGCAGCCGTCTCAGCAGAACCTGTGGTGCATCCTGCCAGTGGAAACAGGCGAGGTACTGCAGAAAGGTCACCGAAAGGGGGGACTGCCGCTTCAGCGCCCCAATAGAGATCCTCCAGGTTATGGCGACCGAGGAGACGGCGTTTCGGGCATCTTTGTTCGCGAAATCATAAGCTGGTACGCTCATCAGATTAGCTCGGCGCCTCGTTTCTCGGAAAAGACCCACGTATTCGGCGAGCGACATCTGCTGATCCACAATGTTTGCGGCGGCTTGGGCGATGGCCAGCGGCAGACAGCCCAGCTCTTCCACCAGGTCGCTGGCCATGAGAGCGTTGACACTGCTGGGTGGAACGAGATGCTTGGGAATGGACTTCAAGAGTAGATTCTTCGCCTCTGACGGCGTCATGGGCTCGACACAGAGCCCGTCACTCGCTGCGGCGACCGACCCCTGGAAACGCCTGTCACGGGTCGTGATCAGGATGCGGCCCCGCCGGGGTATGTAGTGGGAGATGCTGAGCTCGGTCTCGCCTGAGGCACCGATGAAGTCGTCAAGGTGGTCCGCGTTGTCCAGAATCAGCAGCCAGTCACCGGCGACTTCTTCCAGTTTATCCCGAGTCCTTTCCAAGAAGGATTTGATGTCCTCCCGGGGTGAGGTGCCGTCCGCCCCGGAGTCGATCAGGGGCATGAGACGCGAATAGTCGGCGACAAAATTTGCGAGACTGTCTGTGCGGACCCAGAAGACAGATAATCGATCCTTCATGGCCTGGGCGAACTCCAACGCAATCTGTGTTTTCCTGCAGGGTGGAAGGAGCGAATATCTGTCAGCACAGGAGCATGGTGCTGCAATCTGAACGGAGAGGCGTACCCGACGCCACCGAGGCCCCAGAGAGCGAATATCTGGCGGTGCCCCATATGGGGAGAAAAGAATGCTTCGAGCTTCTCGTGGTAGAAGGCGCGCCTAATGAAATGGGTACATGGTAAATGTGGTGTCAGCGACACCTTGGCTTTCAGGGTGCGCTGTACTGCGTACATGTAGGTCAGTATGAGCGAGTACTTCGGCTGTGGGACCCGTGCATCATGATATCCATGGTTACTCACAGTTTTCGTCGGGATAGAGCAGAGCGTTTGCACAGCTCAGGACAGCGTCGCCCCTCTCAGGGTGACTGAGGTACTCTGTCGTCAAAGCCTTCATCCTTTCCGTGGCCCTCCATTCGTCGAGCTGCAGGTCCTCCATTCCCTGGGGAACATTGAATCGGAAATAGCGGCTGGTTCGGGCAAGGTCTCTTCCAAGGGCGGAGGCAGAGAAGACCTTGGCTGTGTCCTCAGCGTCGGTGAGCATCTTAAGCGCCCCCTTGAGGAAAATGGCCAGGTTGGACGACACGGACCGGCTTCGCGCCAGTCCGGTACCGAGGCTGAGAATGCATCCCATCTTTCGTTTCTGCCATTCCGGCTCCCTGGCGAGCTCAGCGAGAGCTTCGTGGATGGGGTTGTTGCGGCGAAGAGCACCGTCACACCAGCGCTCTCCGCTCGATGCAAACTTCACGCTCTTGAAGTACATGGGAGCCGCGGCTGTTGCGCTGGCGGCTTCCCAGATACGGCAAGCATAGTTCTCTGCCGTCGGATGTGCAGACTCGTAGTTACGCAGGACGTCTGCCTTGCCGGTTTCGACCCTGGTTGCGCACAGGATGCTGTTGACGGTTGACCAAGTTAGCCCAAGGGCACCAAGGCGCCGGTGCCGGCACATGTTCTCGAGACACGTACACCCTGCATTTCGGCTTTCCTCTCTCGATAAACGGTTCGTCCGGCTCAATCCCCTTGTTCTTCATGACCGAGCGGATTGCTTCTTGCAGGTCGGCGATGTCATAAAAGGGAGAGCCGGCCATTCCCCTGACGACCCGGCCGAGCTGGCCCCCAACCGGTCTGCCGAAAACATGTTTCCCGAGCTGTTCATATGCCTCGATACACTCGTCGATGGTCATGTGCAGCCTGCCGAGCATGACGGCGATGATGCCGCCTGTCGAGGTGCCGGCAATCAGGTCGAAGATGTCACATGGTTTCGGGAGTGTGCCATCGGCGGCGTCGGCCGAGATGGTGCGCAGGATACGGCGCAGAATGAGGAGCGCGGTGTAGCCTTTGATGCCGCCTCCGTCAATACAGAGAATGCGCAGGCTTTGCGCCTCGGCCGCTCGTTTTGTTGCCATGCATTCCAAATATCAGGCCGAGAACGACGTGAATGACTGAGAACAAGATAGAGGGAGAGAGAGAAAGAGTGAGAGAGAGAAAGAGTGAGAGAGAGAAAGAGTGAGAGAGAGAACAGCCCAAGTTGTTCCTAGCTTGGTGGACCGGAATTTAACGCCTTCCTCAGTTGAAGCCCCGAAGAAGGGGCTCAGCCACAGCCTCATCGCGGTCTGCGATGGCACGTTGGAACCGCTGAAACCATGCAACGCCAGGAGCGCGGGGAAAACGGCACTCTCTGCAGCACAGCCAGGTGAGAACCAATCGTTTTGTTCTGCTTCGGCCAGCCCGGCACAGGCGAGGGCGCTGAATCTTGCCAGGCAAACCATGCGGACCAAGCTGGCCGAGGCAGAGAGCCAAGGCTAACCTGACCATCCATCAATATTGAGCGATTTGCCAAGTCGAGCAAAGATGCTGCAACTGCGTCCAGGGGGCTTGCTACTTCGGCGGCTGTTGGGTGGCTGAGCTGCGATGTTCGATTGATCTTCGGCTGCCTCCAACTCGTCCTGTTCCTTTTGGCAAGTCGGGTGACTGTCAAACTCGGGTACCCTCTCTGACGGGGCCGGCAAAGCTCACAATTCGGCAGTCAACTCTCGTCGTCGCCAGAATCCCACTCCGGCAAGTGCTGGCAACTAGGACACCTCGAAATCGGACGGCCAGTCCGGTCTTGGCACTCCCGGACTGGAATTACTCCCATCTTGCTCCCATCTCACAGCCCAGCACTTCAACATCTCACTAACTCTGAGAGCCAGAAACGTCGTCCCAATGCGCAGGTGTCGGAGCCGAAGGAGTGGCCATCCTATCCGCCGTCCTGGGCCCGAACCGCGATATGGCGCCGCTGTCGCGCCGTATAAGCGCCGCCCGCCTGGC
The DNA here is from genome assembly GCA_023628475.1 of Chaetomiaceae sp. PF1801. NCBI lineage: Eukaryota > Fungi > Ascomycota > Sordariomycetes > Sordariales > Chaetomiaceae > Chaetomiaceae sp. PF1801. The sequence goes on from JAMAKQ010000005.1 coordinate 14,869, forward strand.
CCTCTTCGGCCATCGCCCTCCCCTTCCCCCCAGTCTCGGAACGTAGTTCCTCTCTGGTGACCCTAATCCCAACTCCTTCTCAACCCTCCTCCTGTCGCGCCACTTGACATTCCTTGCCTGGTCGACCCGCAACTTCCGCCGCCGGCGCTCCTCCTCTTCGTCTTCCACCATGAGCTTGTTCTGCCTCGTCTCGAGCGGCTGAATCGTGACCTCATCGGTCTCGCCGCGCTTGCGCTTGAGCGCGATCAGATCCTCGAGGAAGTGCGCCTGCGGCTGACGCTGGCCGCTCTTGTCGCCGCCAATGTGGACGTAGATGCCCCCGTTCCTCTTGTACCGCTCGGGAATGTCCTCCTCGGTGTACCCGACGCCAAAGAATATCCTGTCACCCGCCCCGTCCTTCTGTTTTGGTACAAATGTCGCCTCTCGGAAGCTGATCCTCGTTGCGCTTGCCGCGAGCAGGTCCATGTTCTGCGGGAGGTGGCGGAGGGCTGGAAGGGGAGCGTTGTCGTCGTGTTTGGTAAAAATCATCTCGGTGCCGATGTTTTCGCACCACGAGCCGCGGAAGACGTGGTTGCGGTACGACACGATGGGCTCTTTGGAGTGGAGCTCCAGTATCTGGATCTGTTCGGCCGGCTTGTCGAGTACCTGTCCGTCTAAGTGCCCATCTTTTTCTGCCGTCTGCTCGAGCAGAGGATCGACTGGAGGCTCGGATTCGTGTTGGGGCTGCGGCATGCCGATGTTATCAAGGTCCACCTCCTCGCGCTCGGGCGGTTCTCCGTCGTCGGCATCTTTGTCATCGAGGAGGTCTGGGTTCGAGGTCCGGGGTTCAGGCGCATTGAAAAGGGGGTTGTACCAGACTCGGTAGCCGGTCCGCGTGTTATGGACGACGTCGTCGGTACGGCGCTCGAGAAAGTCGCGGACTGAAAGATCGAGGGTGAGGTAATATGTCTGTCGGAGTCGATGTCAGCCTAACAAGCAGATCCAGCGCTCCAAGACGACGTACCTCTGTCTCTGTGGTTGAGTACTCGTATTCCCAGCCATCGTCGTCGTCGGGTATCGGGTTTGCCTGTCGACGGCCGGATTGCTCCATGGCGCGTGTCTGTAATGGAATCTTGGGCCTCAATTTTCAGGTCTCGTATTGCAAAAGGACGCAATCGCAAATGTGTCGTGTAAAATCCGTATCTTAGCAGTCTTTGATGAATTGCGCCGATTAAGAAAGCGGTTGCTGATCTGTGTTGAAAGAGAGAGAGTCGGAGAGCTGCACCCCAGCTCTCAATGGAAATCTTGGCGGCCCGGTCTTTCACGGCAGAACCTAAACCAGGAGCCCCGCTACGTACAGACCTCCCCTGTCGTACAGACCTACGTAAGCGAGGCATCTCACCAATCAAACCACGCCGACACACAAGATCCGCTCCCTTCAGCTCAACACCCCTGGCACCAACAGACCACGACAAACGAAGTCATTATCAATGGCGTCGCCAGTCGCAAGGTACTCATTCATCATACAAACTAATAGACACTTACAAATAGCTATAACAGCTACTAAATAGGTGTAAAGTGACTGCATCACTTTCGGAGTGCTACCTAGGTAGATAGATGCTGAAGTAAATAGTCTTAGAGGGTATGCGGCAGGCCAGTCTCCCTGCCTTGGCTCCTCGCTTATGCAGGTCTGTACGACAGGGGAGGTCTGTACGTAGCGGGGCTCCTAAACCAGGACCCCTGCAGCAGTGACTCAATGGCGGGGCATTTCCCATGCGACTCACGCCCTGCCCCGCCATCGATAAGGTAGCGAGCGACCCCAGAAGATTTTCAGGAACAGCAGCCATTGACTCACTCAGCTATTCCCCGGCTCCTACAAGAGCTGAGCTGGTAACCCTCCGACAATCAGGTTCCCGGTTTCTCTCGTTTCCCAACAGCAGACAAGAACCGTCAAAATGCCCAAAGTCCACCTCCTCGACTACGTCGCCGGCAACGTGCGCAGCCTTGTCAATGCCATTGAGAAGGTTGGCTACGAGGTCGAGTGGATCCGGTCGCCGGAGGAGGTCGCCAATGCTGAGGTATGACACGAGATGGCATCTTATTACCTGATGCACCAGGAATTCTGACGGTTCTCCCCCTCCAGAAACTCATCCTCCCCGGCGTAGGCCACTTCGGCCACTGCCTCTCCCAGCTCTCCTCAGCCGGCTACCTCCCCGCCCTGCGCGCCCACATCGACGCCGGCAAGCCGTTCATGGGCATCTGCGTCGGCCTGCAAGCCCTCTTCTCTACCTCGGCCGAAGATCCGGACTGCCCGGGCCTCAGCGTCCTCCCCGGCGCGCTCGACCGCTTCGACGCGTCGACCAAGTCCGTCCCCCACATCGGCTGGAACAACGCCTCGTGCCCGACCAACCCGACGCTGTACGACCTGCGTCCGGACTCCAAGTATTACTACGTCCACTCGTACAAGTACCCGTACAGGAAGGGGGAGCTGGAGGAGCTCGGCTGGGCGGTCGCGACGGGCACGTACGGGGGCGAGACGTTTGTCGGCGCCGTGGCCAAGGGGAACGTGTTCGCGACGCAGTTTCACCCGGAAAAGAGCGGCGTGGCCGGGTTGAGGGTCATCCGCGCGTTCTGCGACGGGTCCGGGGCGAAGGCGCTCGCGGCGCACGTTCCCACCGGGGTGGACGGCAGCCGCGCGGACGAGATGATTGCGCAGGAGGGGCTGACGCGGCGCGTGATTGCCTGCCTCGATGTGCGGGCCAACGATCAGGGCGACCTGGTGGTGACCAAGGGCGACCAGTACGACGTGCGGGAGAAGTCGGAGGATCGGTCCGTCCGCAATTTGGGCAAGCCCGTCGAGATGGCCAAGAAGTACTACGAGCAGGGCGCCGACGAGGTGACCTTCCTCAACATCACGTCCTTCCGCGACTGCCCCGTTGCCGACCTGCCCATGCTCGAGATCCTGCGGAGGACATCCGAGACGGTGTTTGTGCCCCTGACGGTAGGCGGCGGGATCCGCGACACGGTCGACGTCGATGGGACAGAGGTGTCGGCGCTCGAGATTGCGACCATGTACTTCAAGAGCGGCGCCGACAAGGTGTCGATTGGCAGCGATGCCGTGATTGCTGCGGAGGAGTACTACCGTGGGGGGAAGGTGTTGTACGGCAATACCGCCATTGAGCAGATCAGCAAGGCGTACGGCAACCAGGCCGTTGTCGTCAGCGTGGATCCCAAGAGGGTGTATGTTCCCAAGCAGGACGCGACACGCCACGCCACCATCAAGACAAAGTACCCAGGCCCAAAGGGCGAGGAGTACTGCTGGTACGCCTGTACCATCAAGGGCGGCCGGGAGACGAGGGATCTCGACGTCGTCGAGCTGACGCAGGCGGTCGAGGCGATGGGCGCCGGGGAGATCCTGCTCAACTGCATCGACAAGGACGGCACCAACAGCGGGTTCGACCTCGAGCTGATCAGGCAGGTTAAGGAGGCCATCAGGATACCCGTCATTGCCAGCAGCGGCGCGGGTAATCCGGGACACTTCCTCGAGGTTTTCCAGGAGACGACAACGGATGCTGCTCTTGGGGCGGGCATGTTCCACCGCGGCGAGTACACGGTGCAGCAAGTAAAAGACCACCTCGGCGGGAAGGGGCTGGCGGTCAGGAAGTTTGAGGGTGAGTTGTGAGGGTGCTGCACATTGAAGACACATTTTGGCATAGACATTATAACCATACTTTTCATCCCAATATAGATACCATGGATGCGAGCTAAAGCAGTGCCAATCCCCTTCATGCATGAGATGCGATGCAGGCCAAGAAAAGAAAAACCACCTTCCGGAAACCAGAACGAGCGAGAATCGAAGAGAATATTGCGAACGCTGTCAGAACCGATCAAGAAAATCCCCAAACCCCGTACGCCTAAACCTCCATCCCCATAAACAGCCACTTGTTGCTCAAAACGTCGAAGCCCTGGGACCAAAAGTCGAGCGTGGTAGGCGAAAAACCCGCCCACTGCAGGCCCTTTGTCAAACCCTTTGCCTCCTCCTCCGGTATCGACCGCTCGATGCAGATGACCATGTGCGTGCAAGCTAGAGGGCCCTCGGCTAGCTCAATAAGAGCGACGAGTCTGCAGTTGGTCAGCCAGGGTCCATGCACAGTGTAGGGAAAGGGGAGACAAAAGAGAGAGACGTACGCCTGCTTCAAATCACGAGTGATCGAGTGCGCATCGAAAAAGACAAACAGCGACTTGGTCTCGCGGCGGGCGTCTTCGGCCACGAAGCCACGGAAGCTGGAGCCGCCTGCGTAATCCCAGATTTCCAGCCAGCCGAGAATGCCGCCGCGGCCACTGCCACCGAAGCCCCGGCGATTGCCCATCATGGTCTCATCCGCAATGGGGAAGTCGTCTGGCGGCGTCAGCTGGCCGTGGGGTCCCATCCTGTTATTGCTGTTATTGTGGTTGCCGACGGTGTTGCTGTTGGTCCTGCTGTTGTTGTCGTTGGAATTGTCGTAATAAACACTGGCCAGGCCGGAGCCGTGCATCGCCGCGTTTCTCTCACCCAGAAACATGGCGCGCAGCGTCTCGCAAAAGAACCTCTCACATTCTTCCCTGATGCGCAGTGTTGCCCCCCCTCGACGGCGATGCCAGGCACTGTCGGATTGCGACGTGCCGGAGCCGGTGCGACCAATGCTGCTTCCGCGCGATGATGGTGACCTCGCCTTGGGGGTCAGCGCGAGCTGGTTGGTCGTCGTGAGGGCCGCGAGGGGGGGGCTTGATGGCGGCGATGGAAGTCCCGTCGAAGGGACCTCAGGAATACCACTCGGCCCCTGCGAGCCCCGTAGTGCAGTAGTGGAGGCCCCGGAGCGAGGCCGTGGCCGAGTCGACAATGTAGCAGCTGGCGAGGATATTGGCCTGGCGGACAATGCCCTCGCCATAGTTACTACTACTGTAATTGGATTTTGGTGATTTCATGGGCGCCATTGCTGCGGGATGCCAGGGTGCTCGTTGGGAGATTCAGGGTCGGATGGTTGCAGGTTGGATGGGAGTCGGGAATTGGCTTGTGCGAGCAAAAACCGATCTGTTTATCAGTGTTGATTGCTCTCGATTGGTGATGCCGATTGACGTTGGGGGAGTGCAAATGGAGTTGATGCTCGACCGCTTGGAAGTTTGGCAAGTTGTTGGAGTCGGTGGCCTGACAAAGCTGCAAGGAAATGGGGAAATTCACAGGCGGGCACTGCCGGGCAGCAGCTAAAAGTGGAGGCTCTTGGCGGTCAAGGCTCCATCACGTGAACTGGAAAGGTGGGGCGGTGGCCAAACCTTGACCAACCACAAAGCCTTGAAGCTCACGTTTCGGGCTGCCGCGGCAAGAATGATCCAACGCATCAACCAGATCTGGAACCTTCGAAACGCAAGCAAAGAAACGACGACAGACGGGCCGAGAAGCTCACCATTTTCAGGTTTTGTTTCTACCTTACCTTTGGCCGGCAACCCGACTGCATCCGCCGTGCCCCCCTACCGAGCGATGGACCTCTGGACAGATTGAGGTTACCCGAGTCAACTTACCTCTCGGCCAGATTTGCTGCGGCACTCCCTCCTCTACACGACAATCGCGATGGCGTTCTTCTTCTCCCTTTCACTCTCTCTTACTAGTACCACAGGTAGCCGTGGAATAGCAATGTCATTACTTCGCTGTCAATCAAGCCCCCGCGGCCTGCGTGAAACCGCCTCCGGCCATGCTGAGACCAGCCGCCATGAGACCCGGATTCGCCGTCACGCCGCCAGCAATGGTGAGACCCAGTCCCGCGAGGATGCCGAACACGCCCAGCGCCTGTTCCGCCTTCACGAGCTGTGAGCGTTTCCGCTTCATCGCCGCCATGCCGCCGTCCCCCGCCTGCAAGCCTGAGTCATAGGACCCTCCACCTCCCTGCCCCGGCCTCGAACTGGACTCTCGCATCTGCGCCTCTAGCCGCTTGATCTCGGTCTGCAGTCTTTTCATCTCCTCCACGTGCGAGTCCAACTTCTGCGCCGAAAGCTGCTTCAAGCTCACAAAGAGCTTCTCCTGCGAGCGCGCCGCCAGCCGCACGCTGGCCTCCAGCTCCGCCCGCTGCCTTTTCAGTTCGGCCGCGTGCTCGTCGTCCTTGCGCCGCAGCGCCTGCTCGTACTCGGCCTTGAGCCCGTCCATCTGGGCCCGGAACCGCCGCTCCTGTTCCATCAGCTCCCCGAGCACTGTCCGGCCGGCCGTCGTTTCATGCAGCTCTTTCCTGTCGTCCACCATTTCGACCTGTATCGCCAGCGCCGGCTTGCCCCGCTGGCCCTGCAGCTCCTCCATGTGGTCCACGACCTCGAGCGCCGAGTGCCTTGTCCCGTCCCACCGCTGCGTGCGCGCCCCGCCCCGGCACAACGCTCCCCAGAAGGCGTCCGTCGCGATCAGCTGAGCCTCGTTCCGCTCCGCGGCCTCCAACCGACTGCTGCTTCCAGCCAGCGTCTCCCACTTTGTGGAAAGGAGGGTGACATGCGGGAAGGCCCTGGCACCGCACACCTCGCGGAACACGCGCAGCATCTTCTTGGCGGATCCGTCCATCCGGTTGCGCGTGATGTCGGTCAGGTAGACGAGGCCCGAGAGCAGCACGCCCCTCCGATACAGCTGTGCCAGTACGAAGGCGATGTCGCCCAGCACGTCGGCGTCGCTGCGGTGCGTGTCGTTGAACCCCGGCGTGTCGATCAGGAACACGCGACGGCCAGAGGCCGAGTGGGTGAAGACGAAGGCCGAGACGGAGGCAGTTTCTGAGGCCGGTTGGGTCTGGAGTCAGCCTTGGAGATGCCACTGCACGACCGCGTGTGCTCAGAGACGCACCTGACACTAGGCTATGGCCAATACCGACATCCTCGCCCACAAGCCGGGAAATGAACGTTGTCTTTCCGCTTCCCGTCACGCCCATGACGGCGATGACTAGATCCGAGACGCTGATTACACATGGTATGTCAGTAGCCGCATGCCGAGTGAACATGGCCGGCAGCTCACGAGATTTCTTGCACCGAGACGGCCGACTGTTGCGCCATCTTGGGCGATGAGAATGTCATCAACGGTGGTCAAGCGATTGCCAGTCAACCTCAGGGCATCTGCGAGGGTTTGAAGTTGACCATACGACCTCCAGGTGAATCTTTCGCTTGCCTGGCGACCGGAAACCCTCTTGAGACCTGGCCGTTGCCTGACATGGTATCCAGGCATGCAAACCGCTCCCCGCCCGGTTCTCAAGCCAACCCCGCTGTTCTCACAGCTTCTCAGCACATCACAACAGCACACCGTGGCAAATGCCTTGCGCGTGGCTTTGGGCTGTCTTGCTCAGCCATCGGGGATATCACTTTGCGCATTTGTCAATCCGTACTGCAACTGGCAAGACGGCGGACGCTAGCTCTGTGGCGGCCGGAAAGGTGGTTCAGCTCGTGGGGTCAGGACGGCTGTCATTGGAGACCACGGCTATGAGGCTGCATCTAGTGATGAGACTTGGCTGGTGGTGCCAAGCATGACCCTGGGACGCAAACGACCACAAGGCTTTACCTACGCCCAAGGGCGGGCGCCTTGTGCTGTTTACGGTCTACTTATTGAGGGGCTCGAGCCGGCTTCCGTCTTGGAGGCGCGCCAGTTGGCTTGTTCCCAATCCCAGTCTGTATCGGTGGTCTTTCTGGAGATCAAAACGTTGTCGGAACATTTGAGATGCTTCAAACTCTCCTCGACCGCGCCGCCCGGGCCTCGGCCTCGGCTCCTGCCATGCCGGCGGCCCAGCCCTCGTCCGGAAGTGCTCAAGGAGGTGGCGACGTGGCTGACCGACTCGTTCCGCAAGAACATACGCATCAACGGCATTCTCTACCTGCACCGCATCACGGACCCGCGCATGCAGGGGTCCGCGATGCGCAGTCTGGGCATGTTCCGGAAGCTGTGCGGCAATGAGGCGCTGAAAAACGTCATCCTGGTGACCACCATGTGGGAGAAGTTGCAGGTGGCCGAGGGTGAGCGCCGCGTGCAGGAGCTCGTGGCCACGGATGAGTTCTGGGGCTGCATGATTAAGCGCGGTTCGCGCGTGGAGCGCCACACTAACGACCGGGAGTCGGCCATGCGGCTCATCAAGGCCTTGCTGCACCGGCAGGGCATCAAGCTGCGGGTGCAGGAGGAAATGGTGGAGCACGGCAAAAAACTGGACGAGACGGGCGCCGGCATGGAGCTTGAGGGCCTCCTCGCCCGAGAGCGGGCCAAGTGGCAGAAACAGATGGAGGAGACGCAGGCCGAGTACCGCGCCGCGCTCGACGCCAAGGACGAAGAGTGGGCGGCCATGCTCAAGAAGCAGGAGCAGGAGGTGCAGAGGAAGCTGGTCGAGAGCATCGAGAAGAGCGAGGAGATGAAGGTCACGATGGAGGCCATGCACAGGGAGAGGTACAGCAAGCTCGAGGCCATGTTTGAGAAGACCCAAGAGGAGCTCCGGCATCTCCAGCAATCTCGCGTGGCCTCAGTCCCGCGCACCCGCTCCCACCCGGGCCGGAACAGGATTCTCGAGTACCGGTCTCTCACGCTGGTGGGCCAGCATTTCTATTTCTGCGGGCCATCGGCCTCCGAAGGGTAAGTTTGGCCTGGAGGACAAAAGCCTCGTCCTCCAAGTTCCTTTCCACCCCTTTCCTGCCCATCTGGCACATGAGCTGATTCTTTCCACCCAGGTCCTTACCAAATCCTATCCAGACTCTCATCAGGGGATGCACTAACATCAGGCTCGTTGCTCTCGGGATCGGAGGCTCGTACTTTATCCACTACCACGACCAGAAGGGCAACTGCAACAACCGTGAGTGCCCCACGTCGTTGCCGTGATGCGTGTGTGGGAGCTGGCCGCTGATGCGAAGGGTTATCGTGGCGTTCTAGTCACCCACCTGCCCAACTACCCTGAGCTGTGGCAAGCTCTCGTGTCCCAGACAGGGTCGGGCTGCCCCAAGGTCGTGTCACTAGGCGTCAACGGCAACTATTTTGTGCGCTACAGCAACGGCGCAACGTTCTGGAAACTTCCGAGAGCCGCCACCTCCCAGTCGGATTTCGACGTCAACAAGATCGAGGCAGTGTGGCTCGGCGCCCAGGACTCGTTCGTCATGATGCGGACCGACCGCAAAAGGAAATGGAGCGCCAATCTCATGGATGGTCTGTATCCGGGGCTGCGAGAGCAGATCAATGTTTCTTCAGGGAGCGGGAGTGAGGTCAGGATCAAGGCAAGTGATGACTTGAGAGTGTTTTGCGTATCCCCTCCGCCGCCTCCTGAGACTCGACGTTCAGTCGTTTCTGACTTCGATACTGACTCCGCAGGCTCTGGCTATGAACTTGACAAACCCCAAGTGCTATGCGATCGCATGGAGGGACGGCAAGATTGCCTACAATAGCGACGGTGCCTTCGACGAGTTCATGTTTGAGGAGTTTGCTACCAAGAACTTTGGGACCTTGTTCATGTGATGTCTCACAGTACGACTCGTCTTCAACTCGGGTCTGTCCAAGACTCTGCTTGTCGTGTCACCATCAGCATTGAGCGCATTGCTTCTCGGTATCAGGTATCCACTTGCACTCTTCTTCCCTGCAACTGTCCAACTTATACTCGAGGATATGCACTCCTGATGTGGCTGTGCCTGACTGACGGTGACCTGTCGGCCGGTGTTTGTGGATCTGGCCTGGGGAGGTTTTCCGCCCTTCTTGCTGCAAGGTTCTCACGCTCCAGCCAGGGTGTCATGCAGTTGCACCAGCCCAAGCTGGGCAAATGGCGGCGCTGTTCTGCAGCTTGCTGCAGGAAGGAGGCCTGAGGGTGTGATTCGGCGCCCCGCTAGGCTGTGTTTTGGGCTTACACGTGGATCCACGTCTTTGTGTCTTTTACATTTTCCCGGATTCCTCATCCTAAACTCCCTACTCAACCTCTTCCCCAGTCTGGGGAGGCTTCTTCCCCCAATAACTCGACGGTCGTCAGCGGAGGGACTGGACTCTGGGAGACCTGACGCGCCGGCACCATCAATGGCGCCCTATGCCCCTGAATGGCTGGCCAACATCCGCGATCCACGCGGCCCCCAACCGCTGGCGCACATCCGCAGCCCCCGCAATGTCCACCGCTCGCGCCAGCACCGGGACCGTGATCCCCGCCCCGACGGCCGGGTCCGGGATCGGGACCGGGACCGCGACGCCGCCGTCGAGGTGCGCATCGTGAACGACATCATCGACGACCATCCGGACCACCCCATCAACATCCATTTCAACTACGGCCCGGTGCACATCCACCACAACTGCCTGTGTCCCAACCCGGCCGCGCATACCTGTGCCCAGGCTCCCCCTCACACCGCCGCTGGCTACCCCTACCCGCCGTTACCCCCATCTGCGCCAACCCACCGCCGCCCCTCATATCCGCCGGGACCACCACCACCTCGCCACGGCGCATACCCACGCCCGCGCAGCCCCTCCAGACCCCGTGGACCACCACCCCCAACTCGGGACACCACAACCGGAGTCATCGTCGCCGTCCCCTCACCCGAGTCATCCGACCTGGACGAGCCTCCCCGCCAGCAGCGACGTCCACCTCAACCACCACCGCCGCCTCCAAGGGGAATCCTGCGCCGCACCACCGTAACTCCCAGTCCTGTGAGCACCAGTAGTAGTAGTGCTACTACTACCACCACCACTCAAGTCACGATCGGTATTTGCGATGGTTGTCTAACACGTCAGCGGCTGGTTTTTGGCGGGCGGTACTGTGCTGCGTGCGAGTACTTTGTTGATAGCAGCAGCGTCAGCAGCAGCAGTAGTACTAGCCTTGCTGATGATGACGACGACTATCCCTCGCCTGGTGGGGTTGGAAGAGGGCCGAGGAGGGGTCCTGGAGGAGGTGGAGGAGGAGGAGGAGGTTGGGATGGGGGAGAGGCGACTCGGAGGGTGCGGTATGTCTCTGCCCCTGCTAATGGGGGGAGGGACGATGGTGGTGCGGACTGGCGGGTGAGGGAGAGGGAGGTTCTGGCGAGGGAGCGGGAGTTGTTGGAGAGGGAGAGGGAGATGTTGGCTAGGGAACGGGCGCGTGAGCGGGAGAGGGAGGTTCAGCGGGAGGTGAGGGAGCGGGAACGGTTGAGGGAGCGGGAGAGGGAGGCTGTGAGGAGCGGTGTCAGGAGGGGAGTCAGGTGGGAGCGAGAGGTCGAGGTGACGGATGGAACGGGGGATAGGAGGTATCGACCTCGGACTACGGACAGGGTGTATTTCAGCGAGTCTGAGGGGGAGAGGGGATGGTAGTGTCGGTATTTTTGCTTTCAAGGGGTGAATAGGGGCTGGCTCGGGTCTATTTCCTTGGAGAGCTTCCGGGGGATATCAAAAAGGGGCACATGCATGCATGCATAATGAGCGACGACGTATGATCACTGCAACGACTTATACCCATCATTTAGACCAGCTTACCAGGTAATGAGTAACGATGGATGAGTTCAAGTTGCTCTTTTGAGTTGCCCCTCACAGTCCCATGTCAACCTGCAGTGAAACTGTACCATACCTAGCCCATATGCACCAGATCTCAAGGGGCTTACCATTACCATGATGTTTACAAGTTCCCAACGCGAACTGATAAACGGGCATAGGTACTTGAGGTAGTATCGTATCGAAACCTGCATCGAGTTACGTGGTATGATTTAGGTACTTTCCATGACATGGTGAAGCCGAGACTCAACTAGTCTCTGTGAATCAGGCCACTCAAGCAAGGTGATCACTTCCAGCAATGTCCTTCAGTTTGAGCTACCCCTATGACACCACTATGACGTACATCAACCTCACCAAGGGCCAACACAACATCACGCCATGAGACGCCAAATGTTTAATTATCAATTTCACTTCCCCTAATAAAACAAGCTTGCAGTGAGCAATGAGCATTGGGGTCAACATAGGTATCACCTGTCTCAACGCCAACTTGAGCAAATTCACCCACCTGATTTGTACTTGACCTCAACTTACAAGATGAATATGGCAACACCATCTGAACCGCCGCCATCCTACGAGCAGGCCATCCAAGACGGCCCCGAAGCCCTCCCCCAGCAACCAAGAAACGGCATCCCGCTCCGCGCGCGACGCAGCATGGAGGACGAGCTGCGGCCGCTCCCGCACGGCTGGGTACGCGAATTTGACCCAGAAACGCAGCACCAGTTCTTCGTCGACACCATGTCCTCCCCGCCGCGCTCCATCTGGCACCACCCCTACGACGACGACATCTACCTCTCCTCTCTCTCCCCTCCCGAGCGCGACGCCATCCAGACCACCCACTCCGGCACCAAGCGCAGACCAAGCCACGCCGACATCATCGCCGAGGACACAGACGACGCGGCCTCGGCCTCAGACTCCTCCACGCGTTCTTCCAAGTCCAAAAGAGCAGAGGGAAAAGTAAAATCCCTCGGCCGCAAACTCAAAGACCACCTCACGGGCACCACCCACGACCAACGCGCCGCCGACCGCGCCCGCCGCGCCGAAGCGGAACGCGAGCTCTACCGCCAGCATCGCATCCTCCGCCGCGCCATGCACGAGGCCATGCTTACGGGCCGTCCGCAACTTTTGGGCCGCGACGAGAACAGGGTGCATGTCTTCCTCGAACCGCCGGGCCATACCTTCCCCGGTGTGGAGCGGGTGAACAGGCTGAGTCCGTACCTGAGTGAGGTTGTGTATGGTCATGCGGATGGTGGCCGGCATGGGCGGCCGCATGGGCGGTATTTGAGGCCCGAGGGGGATATGTATGGATTTGGGTATGGGGGGTATGGGTGTGGCAAGTTTGCCGGGGGGAGGTGGGATCGGCCGAGGGAGGAGTATAGGAGGGTTGAGGGGAGGGGGTTTGGAGGGGGGCTGGGGATGCCGTTGATGATGCCGTTGGTTGGGGGGGTGATGTTGGGGGGGTTGATGGGGTCGGTGGGTTGAGGGATTCACAGGGGAGCGAAGGGTACACATTATGAATAAGGGGTTATCAAGGAGGTTACCTTGGACTGTTCTGTCGAGATCTACTAATAGTTGGTCTATTACCTAGTGCATCCCCTCTCTATCCACTGATGCTGAGGAGAGTGTCTCTCCCAGGTCAACCGTTTTATCAGGCGCCCCTTACGACCCAACGCTACAAGCCGACAACCCCTTTCCATCATGCCGTACTGCCAGAGGCGTTTGGGGTCCAGTTCGGGTCCGCCATTTCAAACCCATTGGGGTCAAAGCCCGGTGCAACTAAAGAATCAATGTTAGTACCTCCCATCAACTCAAAGAAGCCCGAGTCCTGCAGTTTGAAACGTACCCGTCGTCCCCACAAGCGTCCACGCCCCCAGACTCCTCGCCCGCTGCCACTCCCACTTGGGGATGGCCACCTGCGGCTGCTGCCCGTCAAACACGTCCGGCCCCAGCGTCACCACTCTGACGGGCGACCCGTCGTCTCTCGCCAGGGAGAGCGTCAGCGGCGCGCCGGCGTAGTAGTGCCACACCTCGACGGCGTCGACGCGGTGCCACGCCGAGAAGCCCGCGGACCCTTCGAGGAGGTAGTAGATGGCCGTGCTGGCGGACCGGTTGGGGGGGTTGGTGGTGCTGGTGGTGACGTTGTCGGTGTCGCGGAAGGTTTCGACGTAGTAGCCCTTTTCGACGTTGGGGATTAGGTTGAGTTGGGCGATGACTTCTTGGGCTGTGCGCTTGTTGATCGGCGTGTGGTCGTGTTTGTGGGATTGGTCAGTGACTTCGCGCGGGCTTGCTGGATGGATTGCGGTTGCGAGGCATTCTGTTGACAGGCATAGGCCGAGCAGCACGGCGGGGAGGGAGTGGCGGCGGAGCATGTTGGATTAGGTACTGATAGTGGTCTGGTGATGCTGTCGTTTAGAAGTTTAGAACGTCGTTGGTGTTTTCAGAACTGGAGGAAATGGATGATCTGGGACTCACTGGGAGGGGTTTCCTGGGACGGAGGACGTGACTTGGTGGACGTGGAAACGCGCACGGTCAACATGCCCGCTTCAATGCCCTTTACCGAAGGGTGCCTTACATATTATGGGAGATCTGGCAGTCAGAACCCTTGTTCGTGGACCGGAATTCGCGGGAGGATGCAAGCTTGCGAGCTGCACCTGCGCGGCACCGGCGTATTCTCCGCCCCCAACGGCCCCCAACTGCGTCCGCTGCAAGGGGTCAATGGCAGCCAGACCCCGGTTGAATGTCGATTAGTTGCCAATCAGCTCTGCAGGAGGAAGTGGTGTCATCATTCGCCGGTTCGGTTGTGTGACCTCGGGCCCCGACTACCACCATGCGGTACCACCATTGCTCACCAGTACCGGAACGGAGTAGGCCTTCAGAGTTGTCGTCAATGTTGACTCTCGAGTCGAATTGTAGAAGGGAGCATGGCATCCCTACCTGTAATCATAACCCAGTATTCCCAAGTGCCATTTACAGCCTGTGCTAACAACATCAACTTCAGGCTCACTGTCTCAGGAGCGTCCAACATCCATGTTGTCTGAGATTCTGCGTGACTGACTGTCCCTGGCCTGAACCGTGTGCCAATGATGGGACCGAGAGTTGAATTGCCTTTGGCTAGGTAAGAATTCGCTGCAGTGCTGGATGACGGCTCAACGGGGCAGCTCCCAGCTTCAATTCAGAGAACACCATGTACATGTGATCAAGAGCTCCTGGGCCAACCTCACTAGAAAAGGTTACCTTAATCAGATACCGATTGTAAGCTGGGAGGTTTGATTTATCTATCCTTTGAATAGCACACTACGTACCATGGACGGTTCTTCACCGCCCCGAATCAGCTGGCCTAGAACTCCTTCTCGTACCCCTTCTCGTCCGCCACCTTCTCTTTTCCCGAATGTTTAGCCCGCCAGTCCTTGAGACTCTCGTCCAAGCCGCTAACCGTGCGGACCAGAAAGTGCTGCTCCCCCAGCGCCGCCTTCATGTGTCGATCCAAGGCATCCAGCAGCACCGAGCCCTCGTCATCACGACCCTGCATGTACAAGCGGCGCCCAATGTTCGCCATCTGCCAGTAAAACACCTGCCGGGAGGTCCCGTCATCCGTCTCCAAGTTGGCAATGACCTCCCGCAGCAGGCCCTGCCTCGTCTCCTTGTCGTCCTCTTCCGCCGCCAGGAGATCCTCGGCAAGCCCCGGCGGATGCAGTTTCGGGAGGGCAAACACGCCGGCCATGTGCTCGATGCCCCTGTCCAACGCGGTCAGCGCCTCGCCGTCCTTGCCCTGTCTGGTGAGCCACACGAAGAGCGCCAAGTAGAAAGGCCCGCACGCCATGTTCGGGAACCAGCGGCATGTGCCGGGGGCGGCTTCAACCGCCTCGACGACGCGGCGGAGCAAGCTGCCGACCTCGTCGCCCTCTGCGTAGCCTGCAGCGTGCACGATGGACATGGCGATGTGGGTGATGACACGCCGGAACGTGTCCTGGTCCTTGTTGTCCCAGTCCTCGCCGAGGAGTTTCACCGCCGCATCCCCCGCCTCGCGGTACTTCCCCACGTCCACCATAGCAGCCATGTGCTTGGCCATGCTCTCGAGGGTATCATCATGATGCTCGCCATACGAATGCGCCCTCTGCGCCGCCATCTCAGCCACCACCTCCTCCGCGCCAGCAAAGTCCCCTTGCGCCCGGAGGATGTCGGCGTACTGCACGCGCGACTCGAACACGACGTTGTTGACCCAGTCGTCGACCCAGACGGCCCGCTCGAGAATCTCCTGGCACACGGCCGCCGCCTGGTCGTACTCCTCCTCCTCCACGAGGGCCTTGCAGCGGTTGTTGAGAAGGGAGAGGGCGAGCCGGTGGCCGCGGCCCAGCGTCTCGTCGGCTATGGCGATCATTTTGTCGAGCAGGATGGCGCCGGCCTTTTTGGATCCCTGGGCGCGCCGCGAGTAGTAGACGTCCCTGGCAATGCGCAGCCAGAGGAGCGCTCCGGGACTGTCGCCGGGTCGGGGCTGCTCCTCCTGCACCACGGGCTCGAGGTGGATGCCGAGGTTGCCCTGGGGTGTCCAGAGGTCGGGTTGGTTTTCGGAGTCCAAAGCGGTTGACATGACCAGCATGAAGCGCTTCTTCCACTTTGCCAGGCGTCTTGTTCGTGCGAGCCAGGTCTGGGTGCAGTAGCGCACGAGGGGGTGCATCTTGAGCATGCCGTCGAAGGTGCTTGGGGATACCAGTGAGTAGCCGAGTAGCGTCTCGAGGTCGCGGCTCAGTCTCTCGTCGGCATCGCCATCTTCCTTGTTGGTGGCCTGTAGGCCGCCGAGCAGGGGCTCCGGGTCTTTGCTGCCTTTGCTGCTGCTGCCACTCTTGCTGCTTCCCTCGCTCTTGGACGACGAGAACCACTTTTTGGCCTTGGATGACAAGCCGGACTTGCGCCGGCCTTCCGCCTGTTTTTCGGCTTCCGCCTCGTCAGCAGGCTGTTTTTCGTTGCCGCCCTTCACGTTAACAGGGCCTCCATCAGCCTCCATCCACTCAGTCCACACGCGCAGGTTCGCCTCGTCGTCCAGATTTTTGTACATGTATTTCCGGCTCTTGAAGGACGGCATGAGCGAGACGAACCCAACCATGGACGACGACATAGTGTCCTTGACCTTGGTCGGCGGCAACTTCGCCACATCAAACCCGTATCCCGCCCGGAGCACCCACTCCGGAATAGATTGGGGACTAAAGAAGCTCATGAGCGACAAGAGATCGGCGGCGGCCGGCTGCTCGCGCTGCATCTGGTTGAACGTGACCATCCAAGTCGTCAGCACGGCGTTGGATCCTGCCGCCCCGGACCGCCTCAGCTCCTGGTACTCGGCGCCCAGCAGCCGGCCCAGCTTGTCCGGGTCGCGGAGCATGTCGGCGTAGCCTTTCACTGACACGCGCGCGCCGGGCCGGTTGAGGTAGGCGGCTGCTTGGGACACGGCCAGGGGCATGCAGCCCAGGAGTTGGACCACTTCGCGGCCCTCCGCAATATTGAAGGAGTCCTTCTTGTAGATCTTGGCCCCCAGGAGGTCCAGCGCCTCGTTCTCACCCATGGGCGGAACAGCGTAGACGTTGGCGGGTGACTCTCCTGTGAGCCTCTGGGCGGCTGCTGTTGTCCGTGACGTGACGAGGACGAAACCATGCCCGACCTGGGGCAGCAACTGCATCAGGTGCGGATCGTCGGCGGGTAGCATCGAGGCGTCGTCAAAGTTATCCAGAATCACAGTCCAGCGGCCGTTGTCTTCGCGGCCGAGCCAGTCGCCGACCCTGCGCAGCATCTCGTGAGCCGTCACCGAGTCGGACTGCTCTCCCGGTGTGATAAGACCCAGCCGCCTCGCCACGTTTCGGCACGACGCCTCAAGCGTGGTCTGCGTGCTGGCATCGAGCCAGAAGACGTGCGATTTGTTGCGCACCCCATGGGCGAACTGGATGGCGAGCTGCGACTTGCCGATGCCCCCGAGGCCAACCAGCGCCGCCCTTTCTCCCCCTTTCCGCGACATGTCGCTCAGCCAGGCCGAAATGGCCGGCCGGCTTACAAAGTCCGGGTCCGGCGTGAAGGGCACCATGTACTCGCGCCGGATCGGCTTTGTCTCCACGCGCTTCACCCTGTCGGCGGGCGTGTGCAGCATGGCGATGCCCTTGGCCGCCGCCGCCGCCGTGGCCGCCGCATAGTCCTGCCAGTCCTTGTTCTTGTGGCTGTCGGCGTAGTCGCACACGCTCTTGACCACCAGGCACGGCAGCTGCTCCCAGATACCCGCCGCCTCCATCTCAAAGGCGATGATCTTCTCCCTGGCTGCGATGGTGTCCCGCTCGCCCGCCGATTTCATGACGGTGTCGCCCGTGGCGACCTTGCCCACGTGGATGGCCGGCATGAAGACGTCTGCGTCGGGGTCTGCGCCGGCTGCCGCTGCGGCTACTCGTTCCTCGAGCCGGGCTCTATTGACCAGGTACCTGTCGTCGCATCCCAGCTCGCGACAGGTGCTCTCCATGGCCTTGTCGCATACAGGGTCCGAGTCCTTCTCGATGACCTGGCACTCGCCGCCGCAGTCTCGAGCTGCCGTCTGGTGCTTGTGGCGGTAATGAGACTCAAAAAGGCGATCCGTCGCCGGGTCAGGGAGCGTGTACTTCTTGGGACGCCGTTTCTGCACCTCCCTCAAAAACGCCACCGTCCTCTCGCGCAGCCTCTCCCTCCCTGATTCCGACGCCAAATGCGACAGCACGCTGGCATTCGCCTCCAGCGGCGCAGCCAGATCGTTCTGCGGCCCCGTCTTGCGGACAAACTCGTGATCATACCGCCTCCCAAAGTCGTACTGCACGATCGAGTCGCTCACAACCACATCCCCAAGCAGCATCTCCTTGCCATGTGCCTCGCGCGTGCCGCCGCAGATGCCGACGAGCAGGGCGAGGCAGAGGCCGGGGTAGCTGTGCCGGAGGTCGCTCGCCACGAGCGCCGCGTTGCCCTTGCCCATGGTCGGCTTGCCCGCGCGCTGTCGGAGGGGGGTGAGCACGACGTTGTGCCGCCCGATCCGGCCCAGGACGTACGTGTTGCGGTCGCCGGGCGCTCGGCCGAGGGCGGCGCGCACATCGTCGTCCCAGACTTCGTCGAGGGCAGCCACGGCCGCGTCAAGCTCGAGAGGAAGCGCGCAGACGATGCCGATCTCGATTTCGTCGCGGGACGTGGGCGGTTCGCACGCCATGTTGGGCGCGAATGGCAGTTCAAATGTTGAAGTCTGGAAGTCAAATCAAGCAATATTCAATATCAAAAAAAAAAAAAAATGAACAGAAACAAGAGATTGTTTGAGCTGGGAAGTTGATGCCCGCATCCCATGAGGACCGAGCGGGGGATAAAATCACAAATGCAGAACTGGGTTGCTCCTCCCGACTGCAGCAACGCGGCGCAGCCGAGCGGACCGCATCGCGGCCTTGGGGGCCGAACTCTGCCAATCACATTGTGGAGGATCCTCGAGTGCAACACATCACAACGCCGGGCGTCAAGTGGATCATGGATATCTGGCGAAAGTGTCCGGCGGCCGTCATCTGGCGCGCTGCTGGGAGATTCTCGGATTCAGGGGTCGCCGTTCAGGGGCAGCTTCAAGTTCACCTCATCCTCAGACATTCGCAATCTACCCTCTAATACCTCCAAAGTAAGAAAACAAAGAAAACCCACACCCTCCCCTCAACGCCCACCGACCTGACCCTTGGGAATAGGCGGAATCCAGCACACAGCCAGATTCAGCGCGATATGCACCACCCCAATAACCCAAAACGCCTTGGCATAGTCACTGCCCCCATCCATAAACCGGAAGATAATCGCAAACACCACACCCCCCAAGTTCCCCCCCGCCCCCGTCAGCCCCGACAACACGCCATTCGCATGCGGAAAAACATGCGGCAGCAGCGCAAAGTTGGCCCCGTTCCCCGCCTCCAGGAACACAGCCATCAAGATAACCAACCCAAACATCGTCCCTAGCTGATGCGGATCCAACACCCCAATAACAATCAGCAACACCCCCGTCACCACACCACAGACATGAATCCACCCCTTCTTCCACCACAGGTTGCCCCCCGACACTTTATACGCCAGATCACCCACCACCCCGCCCAAAGGCCTCGTGATAAAGTTCAAAAACCCAAACACAGCCGCGTAGTTGCTCGCGTTGGTCTGCCCCAGCCAGGGGAAGTTCTTGAGGTAGTACGCCCCCAAAACCGAGTTGACGGCGAGCTCGCCGCCGAAACTGCACGCGTAGGTGGCCACGTGGAAGAGCGCGTGCAGGCTGAGCATGACGCGGAGGGACTCGCGGAGGGTCGGTTTGGCGATGACCTCGCACTGGGCCGTTTCGAGGGCTTCGGTGTCGAGGGTGGTGGTGGTGATGCCAGTGGGGAGGTCGGTTGGTTTCTTGTCGTCGGTGGACGAGGCTTTTTCGACGTCGGAGGTGTGGCCGGAGGAGGATTCTTCGGGGGTGTGGCGCTCGGCGATGGTGCCGGGGATGGCGACGATGGTGCCTGAGATGGTGTGGGATGAGAGGGTGGGTTGGATGTTGTGGCGGTCGTTCCTGCATATTTGCATTAATATCAATGGCATCAAGGTTGATGAGGACGTATGGAAGAAAGGGGGACGTACCACTTGCCCACCGGCGTATCCTCGCACAGCACAAGAAGACCAACACCACAGGCAATCAAACACGCCAACGGCACCACAAACGTAATCCGCCACGCCTCACCCGACGTATGCCCCCACCGATGCACCAACGAGTCATACACAGCCGGCATGATAAAGTAAGTAATCCCACCCCCAGCATTGCCCCAACCACCGGCAAGCGCGTTGGCCGTACCAACAACATTCTTGTCGAACCACCCCGTGCACCACACCTGGCACGGCACGAACGACCCGCCCAGGATGCCGATGAAGAGCCGGATCACGTACAAACCCGTGGCGTCCTTGATCAGCGGCGCCAGCCCGATCGGGATGCTCCCGACCAGCAGGATCATGCTGAACACCTTGCGCGGGCCGAACTGGTCGCACAGCGGGCCGGCGACGAACCGCACGGCCAGCGTCGCCACGAGCGAGACGATGTTGGAGTTGGCTACTTGCTCGGGGGTGAGGGCGAGGTCTTTCTTGATGGTGACGCTCAGCTGGGAGGTGTCAGTCACTGGGTTTCCCGTCTTGAGTGGACTGGAAGACGCACCAGAGGCGGAAAGGTGTACCAGGCCCAAAAGGCCAGCATGAAGCCCAGCCAGGAAAAGAAGAAGACGCGGCCATGCCGGTCGACGGGGTTGAGGATCGGCACGCTCCGCGCCTTCTTGTTGACGGGGTTGAGGACTGGCGTGCGCCAGAGGTCAGAGACCTGGAATCCCATCTTGTCTGACTTGACTCGGACTTGGTCGGGCGAGACTCGGGATGGTAAGGTCTCGTTCACGGGGCGAGGTCGGTATTGGAGTGGATGCTGAGCAAAGTCCACAGCTCATCAGGACCCGTGATGGAATATATAACCATCCATGGCCCCCCTCCAGCTCCCTGCTGAGACATCCCGATGGCGAGCATGGCGGTGATCCGATAGCCAGCATGGCCGGGTACGGTTTCTGGGACGATTCCCAGATTCTGCAAACGTGCATTTCCGAGAGATCAGCTCCATCCCGCGTTGTTGGGGAGCGTCCAGACCCCCACAGACCATCGGGCCAGCCCTGTGGTGCTGCTATCTGCCTTATCTGCAGGGGGGCTGAGGCTCTGGCAAGGGGCCGCCTTGGCAGAGATAAAGCCGTTCCGGCTCCCATGGCGATGCGCTCCGGATCTTGCCGGCCGAAACCAACGTTATCTTCGTCCTTGCTGTGGCCTCACTGGCCTGGCATCAGGCCGATAAGTTATCAAGGAGGGAAGGCGATCATCTCCGCGGGCATAAAACCTGGCTGCTCCCCGTGAATGAGTCGATGATCTTGACGGGTGATCATGGCCTTGAACTCACAGCATATCGCACTCGTGTTCCGACACGAGGCCTCATAATGCTGGCCATTCTGCTGGAGGGAGTCGAGGAATCAGCGGACATCCCCTTATCTCGCGATCTGCAGCTCTCCTTGCTTCCCGGTCGTCCCGGCAGGACCCAACAATGGCTGACGCTGCCATGGAATGATTTCAGCGATGAACCTCTTGCGACAGTTGATTTGCAGGATTCGTGTGGCTCCGTTCTCCCTCCGCGGTTCTGGCAAGCCTGGGTTTGGTCCGAGTGTGCATCCTGAGGTGCCGGTCGGGCGTCCGCTGGCGACGGACTCGAAACGCTGGAAAACATGAGAACAAACTGTCGGCCGGAGAAAGCTTGTTGCCCGTGTGCTAGCGAGCCACGACATGCCAGGTCCTGGAAAATGTCAACAAGTAACTCCAACATTCAAGCTTGTACACTCCAACCTTCCTCCAGTTCATTGATTAATCATAGCAGCTTGGAAACAAGGTGCTCGAGGCGGGACGACGGCGAAACTGTGAGAAAACGGCGACTCTAGTCTCAACGAGGGTCCGCTCATCTGCAGGTGCTGTTGCAGACCGATGCCGTCTCACACGATGCCGTGTGAGGCTGCCGCGCCGAGGTGAGTCGAGTGAAACGGAACGAGAAGCTGTTCAGCGTTTGCCGATTCGACACCCGGTAAAGTCTGCAACCGGGCCGTTAGGAGACGCCTCGCCTTCTTCCGTTAGGCACCCCACTCTCGTGTCTCATCCCGGCGGCCCACGGCTGGGAGTTCGCTGAACAGGGCCTTCGTCCGTAACCATCGTACATTAAGCTGCATGGTTTGATTCGGCCGGTACGTTCGCTGGGTGAGACAAGGAGTTCCGCGGATTCGGCGTGGACTTGTCTAGACTGCGGTCATGATCTCGCGGCCCAAGGTGAAGGGCCGATGACATACCTCCGGCTGAGATCGTTCCATCCATCCAGCACCGTGACGGGCGACGCGGGGGCAGCCGATGTGGCGAACGAATTGGAGGTTCTGAAGAGCATGGCATCAGTGTCGTGCAAAACACGGCCCACTTACCTGCTGAGGCTGGCGGCTGGGAGTCAGAGACCCGGTTGGCAGCCGCATGAGATGGAGCTTGGTGCGTCCGCTGCGTACGGCCCATCTCCGAGGCGGATTGAAGTTGCGGACAGTCGCTCAAGCCATGGTCGCTGGTTGGACGAGCCGTTGTATCGGGGACCCGTGCATGTGAAAGCGTGTCGTCGAATCGCAGTTGAGCTGGCCGTCTGCCCCCCATCCTCACTTCCTCGAGGAGTGGGAAGCAACCGTCCAAGCGGAGCATCGATCTTGCGGCGCAATAGGTCGTTCTTCGATCGCAGAACTCATGCAGGACGGGCAGTGGTGCCCTCCGAACTGTCGGCCAGCCGTGTCTGTAACGCTGGTGAGTCGGTCCCTCCACACAAACCACACCCAGCGACCCCAATCCACCGGCAACAAGGAGACGCCAAATGTTCGATGGAGTGCATTGCCGTCTATCGTCGCCCGCCAAACACCGACCCTCCGAGAGTATGTACACGGCGAGACCAGTCTCCCGCCCTCCTCTTCCCGCAAACAAAGGTCCCTCAGTTGCTCCGCGCCCCGCCCTTGGCCTCCCGGAGCTCGTTCATCTTGGCGACGCGCTTCTTGAACTCGACGTATTGGCACTTCTCGTAGCTGTGTCTCTCGTCCTGCGGGAAAGTGAGTCAGTCGTCGGTCGATCGCGGGGATTTCCACTCCAGGCTCCTTCTGGTCTGTCGGGTAATTCGGCGCTCGGGAGGTTGCGCAAGTCCGTACCTCGCACTTCCAGGGCATGTAGTACGTCTCGAAGCGGCAGCGGTTGAGGGGGATCAGCAGGTGGGCGCAGCTATCGCGGTATGCCATGGGCACTTTGGCGTCGCGCATCTCCTCGCGGGTCGCTCCTGCGGCAGGCTCCATGTCAGCGGTCTCGGTCGAGGAAGGGTGAGGTAAGAGTTTGGTTCGTACGCCGCGGTGTTGTCTCTGCTGTTTCCAACGCCATTGTGGGCTGCAATTGGGCGGCTGCGACGACAATTGCGAGGGTCGATGTCGAGTGTGGTCGGTGGTGTCTCGCCGAACTGGAAGCTTGAGCGCCGGGATGCAAAAGTGGAGCTGCAACAGCTCGGCTGCCACTGTGGCTCAGGCACAGAGGTGGGGTTTTGTGGCGCACTTGGTCTTGGCCTCATCAGTTCTGGGCAATTCGCATGTTCGAAATCTGTGAAATTGCTTCAACGTGCACCGAAAATGGCAAGAAGCGGCCATGTCTTAGAATGGACTGCAGTGTGTCCTCGATTACAAGTCACAACCTTGACGCAGGCGGAACAAAACAACAAATTTTACCCTTTCTCTTTTTCCTTTTCTTGAATGGTTCTCGAGGCTGATGACGCTGCAGAGTTGACCATCAGCATTCCGGCAACTTCACCACTTCATTTCCTTTCATCCAGCTGGGGTGCCGAGGGGACCATTTCTACCCAAGCTCTGTCTCGCAATTCTT
The DNA here is from genome assembly GCA_023628475.1 of Chaetomiaceae sp. PF1801. Lineage (NCBI taxonomy): Eukaryota > Fungi > Ascomycota > Sordariomycetes > Sordariales > Chaetomiaceae > Chaetomiaceae sp. PF1801. The sequence goes on from JAMAKQ010000005.1 coordinate 38,780, forward strand.
GTTTTATTCGATCCATGGCTTCTTGCTAAATACCAGATAGCTCTCTAATGGATAAGGCACCGTTCTGCCTCACTTCCCCCCAAGCCAGTACCCCTTGATAAACTCAACCCCCTCCCTAACCCACTCCTCCTCAAGCGTGCTGGCGCCGTCAAACCCATGGCCGCCAGGCCTCGCCGTGTACTTGACCTGCGCCTTGGGCCTCTCCCGCCTCACCCTCTCCACCAGATCCTCGGCCCTCGCCGCCTCGACAAACCAGTCATCCGCGCCCTGGACCACCCACATGGCCGGCGGCACCTCCTCGGCCTTTTCCAGCGCGCGGCCCAGCGTCAGCTTCCCCTCCTTATCCTCCCCATACACCTCAAAGATGGTCGGCCACCCGCTGTTCCACACCGCCCGGAAGAGCGCGGGCCCGGCCAGGAACGGCGTCGACGTGCGGATCTTGCCCGCCTGCCCCTTGACGTGCGCGTCCACCACGGCTTTCAGCGTGGGGTCGTGTACCGGCGGGCGGACCTTACCGGGCTCAAGCGTCAAGTCGGTGTGCAGGCCCGGGTACTGCGCGATGACGGCGCGGATCTTGGCGGTGCGGTTGAAGAGGAGGGCGGACTGCACGGCGAGGAACCCGCCCGCGCTCTCCCCCGCGGCGGCGATGTGCTCGAGGTCTGGGGTGAGGTGCGGCCAGTGGGAGTGGATTACTGCCGGCAGCTGGGCGTGCAGCCAGGCCCAGAAGTCGCCAATGTCGTCGACTGAGTCGACGGCGCGGGACTCGGGGACGAGGCGGTAGGATGGCGAGATGAAGATGGCGGGGGTGGTGTATGCGAGGTCTCGGACCCTGGGGTTCAGGTCAGAGATTCGCTGATAGAGAAAAGGGAAAGGGATTGAAGCGGCTAGGACTCACCAGTCCGAGAGGAACCACGGCTCTGGGTTCTCGCCGACGATCAGGCCTCCGCCGTGGAAGTGCACCAGCACTGGGACGGCTCTCGCCCCGGCCTCGGGCGTGAGGGTCTTGGGGACGAGAATGGCCGTCTCGATGGGCGTGTTGTGGACTGTTTTGTAGGCGACGTCGATGCGGTCAAACTTGGACTTGAGGATGGCGGCTGCTGTTGCGCCGAGATCGGCAGCATTATTTCCAGACGACATGTTGACTGGAGGTTGTGAGGGTGGCGACTGGAGTGCTGACGGAAAGCAAGAACTCAGTGTGACTCGGTGAGGTTTGAGGTCGTGTCTCGGTGAGAGGCAGTTGATTCTGCGGAACCTGGTGGTAAAACTGGAGGTATGTGTCAACGCTGTCGACGATCGGAATCGCCTCATCTAAATACTGGCAATTGCTCAGGGTTGTTGGGAGCTCATTCCCGTCACTCACTCACACGGCAGGTATCAACCGGACAAGCACCCTCCCGAACCCCACCAATCGCGCCTGGGTTGGTGATCGGCCGGCAGCAAACACCGCCAAGTTGCACGCTGTCACGTGAAATTGCGACCATGATTACAGATCAAGCATTACTAATTCTTGGCGCGCCCTTTCGGCCGCTTGCATCACAAAGTCAACAAACGCGGCCAAAGGACGGGGTTAACGGTCACAAACTCCAGCTCTTGCTGCGGACATGGCAAGATGGGCGGAGATGAGTTCTGGACAGAGCCTCAGTCTATTGGCTGTATCTGAAGCCATGTCACCGCTTGGAGACGGACAACGATAGGTGCGATCCTGCAGGAGGAAACCGAGGAATGGACTTGCAACATCGGGTGAAAGGGGCTTCAGGGGAATGGAAACCAACAAAATGAAGAAGACGATGTGTCGGTTGGGAGACATTTTACTAATCCAAGCCAGCGCCTAAACTCCGAAAAGTATGTTCAAGGCTGGGGTTGGGACCAGCAGCACGCCGTGGCTACTTCGTACCGCGAGTGGTTGCGGGAAAACCCTCATCAACTTGAAAGGAAAGCAACCTAGAAATGGCCCATGTTTGTGGTTCCACGTTCTGAAAGGGAATGCCTCCTGTACTTCTCGAGGCTTCCTCAGCTGGTCTAAAATGGGACTCTTGCATCATGTGGCTTTTTTGGGTGCACTTGGTCCCGACAGTCTGGATGGGCGGGTATGCAAGGCCCAGGGGGGCAGGATGTTGATCATCTCAATCTGTGAGACGGGATGACGGCATTTAGGACGGCTGGTTGGCTGCACAACATGAGATGGGATGAGTGTGGGTGGCATTGGGTCCATCCAACTTCATTTGGACACTCGAGGAGTGAGAACCAAAGGCCATCGCATTCGTGTTGAAACTCGGAAGCGAGGCCTGGTTACGGCATCAGGCCCTTTGCTGGGCCGCTCACCTGCGCCAGGAACCACAGAAGTCTTGGCTGATCAAGGCTTGCTAAGCTCACGGCAAAAATCCCGAGAATACTGGGAAGCATGGTTGGATGCAGAGTTGAGTTGGCTAATCGATGGTGTTATCGAAAGGCTCAACGCAAACCAGGGCTCAAGAAACAGCAGCTGCATCATGCATGAGAGACCAATTCGTCGGCGGGAGATGACGCAGAGGTTCAAGGATAGTGCTCGCGGCCAACCAACCGAGATGACCACGTGTGTGTATCCGTACGACCATCACTGCTCGAAACCGAGTCAAGGCGGGCTGGATGGGAGATGGTGGGAACGCAACATGAATGGCAACCATCATGGATGGCAGCGGCGGAATTGGGACAAGAAGAAGTTCTGGAAGAACTTAATGCAGGCCAAGACGGGGAGTCAGCCTCTCAATCCGTCGCGATGGTCTCCCGCGGCCGCAAGCGACGTAGAATTGGCCGCGTTTCACTGTGTTTCTTCCCAGCGCCGTCTCGAGAACATCCATGCCACTGTTTGGCCAGCGCCTTAATGAACAGCCACCCGGGTGGGCAGCGGGCCGAGAGTTCGGGATCGGATCTCAACGGAAAATGGAGGCAGGGTTGGGCGGTGGGGAAGTTTTCCAGAAGTATTTTTGGTGGGCGGGCGCTTGCCTGGGCCAATCGCAGCGTGGACAGGGCTTCGCCAGTTTTGCCCCACAGCCGCATTTCGACCACGTTTCTTACCGCATCCGGCCGCCAAGCTTCCCAGAATAACGCGACAGATCTCTCTGGGTCAACAATCTCACCTCCAATTTCGTGTGGTCGCAAAGATCTTGGTCTTCCGAACAGGCTCTTGCAGAGATGAGTCTGCCCGAATACGCTATTTTTCACAGGCTGGCAGTTCGCGGCATCGTCCGGCGTCGACAGAATCGTGTCTCACTCCAACTCCAGTTTGCTTCCGCCCACAACTGGCACATGCACTCACGGGAGATCGATCTTTGTTTGACACGCCGGAAGCTTGAGCTGCAGCTAACCATGGCGCAGATCCTCGCACATCTCCCGGCCGCCTGTAACAGTAACCCTCCACGTACCCTTGCGCTCGCTTGCGCCCGTGTCTCCAAATATCGTGCATCTCGCATGTGCGGACCTTAGTTGAGCCTCCCTGGCCTTACACAGATTGCCCGCCTCCATGTGGGCGCTGTGCCGCATGCCGGAGAGCCGCGCCGCGCCACCCACATCATCCTCCATGCCGGCCGTCCACACGCAGTGGCAGATTGGGCGTGTTGATATACCCAAAACACAGCACAAGCGCCTGGCGCCTAGCTTCGTCATCGACCGCGGCTCTATTTACGGCAGGCCAGGCTTGGAAACGGAAGCTCCTTCGGACCGAGCACATGAGACTCGGCCGACTGGACCTAGAAGCATCATGTCGCTCTCAGGGGCAGACCTCACCATCGCCAACTCATCGTCTCCCGTCTTCCGGAGATTTGGATGGACGCTTCTATTCCCAGAACACCAGGAACCCAGATGCGGATCAGGGCACAATGGCATTCACGGCAAACAAGGGACTGGTTGCCCTTCGAGGACGCTCGAAGCATCCAACCACATCTTGCCAGTTCAAAGCATCCAGCTCAACAGTCTATATCTCCACGGTCCTCCCGACTTATCGACGCATCATGTCATCACCACAACACAGCACACCCGCAAGCAACTTACTCACTCATCTGAGACTCAGTCATCCCTCCACCGTGACACCGACGAGCCTCGTGATCTTCACCGACCTGCCTCACCTCTCGGAGTGACACCAGCCTTACACAGTCACCCCCATCATGGCATCATCAAGGAGCCTTACGCCCTTGGGGCTACCAACCCGTCCTCCTCGCCCTGCCTCCCCTTTGCCGAGTATACCGCCCCGCCGATCTCAAACAACGCGGCCCGCCCCGATGCCCCTGAGTCAACGCCGGTTCAGCCCAAGACACGAGGCCCCTTTGCCGCCCCCTCCCGTCCTTGCCTGCTCGCGGCCCGAGGATGGCGAGCCTTCAGACTGCGAGTCGGACGTTAGCGACGACGACTCCAGCACCCGGCCCATCCGCAGCAGCTTCCTCGGCGTCCGCACCAGCATCCCTCGCGCCCCTCGCGACCTGGAGGAGGCCGGCGCAGACAGCAACTCGTCCTCCGAGACCCTCGCAGCCACGCCCCCGCTGGACGCCAAAGAATTCAAAACGGAGCCCCTGTTTCCCGACCAGTCGGACCCCTTTCAAAGCCATGGTCTCGACAGCTCCCCCTTGCCCCCTAAGAAAGGGCTTCGGCTGTACCGCTATCTGCGCTGGAACTTTGGCTCCGTCTACCGCCGCATCTTCGGCCTCGTCTACCTCAGCAACATCGCCGTCATGGCCGTGCTCATCGCCCGCTATGCCGCCGCCGAGCAGTTCAAGTTCACGTACCAGCAGGCCAGCATCGCCGTGACGGCCAACATCCCCGCGGCCATCCTGGTCCGCAACGAGCACGTCGTTAACGCCATGTTCTGGGTGTTTGGCACCTGGACCAAGAACCTTCCCCTTCGAATCCGCACCCTTGTGGCCAAGGTCTACTCGTACGGCGGCATCCACAGCGGCGGCGCCGTCGCCGCTACCTTCTGGTACATCTGCTTCCTCGTGCTCCTGACGCGCGAGTTCCAGAGCGTCGCCTCGCTCAGCGTCGTCCGCAGCTACATCTACTTTGCCAGCTACTTCATCCTGTTCCTGCTCGTCTCGATGCTCGCCTCGGCGCACCCCCGCCTGCGGCGCGCCATGCACAACTGGTTCGAGGGCATCCACCGCTTCATGGGCTGGTTGGCCGTCCTGCTGTTCTGGGCGCAGGCCATGCTGCTCACTGCCGACGCCACCCAGGCCAGCGGCGAGCCGTTCGGCCGCGCGCTGCTCGTGTCGCCCAACTTCTGGATGTTGGTGGTCATCACTTTGTTGGTCATCTACCCCTGGACTCGCCTCCGCCTGCGCGAAGTCGAAGCCGAGGTCCTCTCCCCGCACTGCGTCAAGCTCAACTTCCGCTACCGCAACGTCCACTACGGCCAGGCCATCCGCCTGACTGACGCCCCGCTGAAGGAAACACACGCGTTTGGTGTGATTCCGTTTCCTCCTTCTACCCCAGCGAAGCATCACTGCCCAGGCTGCACCTGCCACTCCAAACCCGCCCTTGAGAAGACCAACATGGATCTCTCCGATTCCCTGTCCGCAATCAAACACCACGCCCTCACCACCCCCCCGCCACCCCCCTCCCCCTCAACCTCCGGCAAAGGCTTCTCCGTCCTCGTCTCCAACGCAGGCGACTGGACCCGCAACCTCATCGCCCGCCCACCACGCAAAATCTACACCCGCGGCACCCCCCAGTTCGGCGTGATGCGCGTCGCAGGCCTTTTCACTCCCTGTGTAATCGTCGCCACGGGGTCGGGTATCGCTCCCTGTCTTAGTCTGTTTGTCCAGAAACCGGATCATCCGGTGCGTATCATCTGGTCGACTAAAGACCCTGTCAAGACGTATGGACGGGAGGTGGTGGAGTTGGTGTATCGGACGGATCCGGAGGCGGTTGTTATTGATACCGGGGTGAAGGGAGCTGGGAGGCCGGATTTGGTCAAGTTGGCGTATCGGGTTTGGGAGCAGGGGCGGGTGGTACCTGGTGGTGGTGAGAGTGGAGAGAGGAAGAAGGGCGAGGCGGTGGTGATTATTTCGAATCAGAGGGTTACGGAGAAGGTGGTGTATGGGTTGGAGGCGAGGGGGGTGCCTGCTTACGGGGCCATTTTTGATTCTTGAGGGGTGACTCTGTTGGGTTACGGGTTTTGGGAAGAGGGTGTTCTTGACCCTGAGCAGATGTTTTACTTCTTATTTGTCTTCTTTCCATTGCATATCTTTTCATTAAGACTTCTAGATGACATTAGAGGACGGGTGGCTTTAGCCATGATTTCTTGTCTTTTTTACTTCTCTCTGTCTGTTGCTGATTCCTTGTTGTTTTGCTTCCTTACGGTCAAATTACTAGACAAGACAGATATGATGGATGTCTTGACACCAAGGCCTTGAAGCGGATGCCCTTGAACATCCCACGCGCATGTCATCCCATCCATCCGGTGCCCAGGAGTAAACCCAGCCCGACTTCAGTTTCATTCAAAACCGAGATCTCGTGTTGTAACTTGTACCCCACTCATGTCATCCTCCCCTATCTTTTCCGAGGAACATGATCCGAACAGCTTGATCCATCTAGCTATCTTGGACTCAACGCGTACTATTTTGCACAACCGAGCTCAGTCAGCGCGCTCTCAGCATAAAACGCCCCTGATATTGATGGCTGCAGCCACTGATAAACGAGGTCTCCTAAATTTGGCACCACTGCTTGCCGCTCGGCGGCTACCTTAGACACGCAACGGCACAGATCTGCCCGCTGCAACCCATTGCTGCGGTTCGGCACGGGAGCACCCGGGAGGCGCAGGCCGCAGGGTACGAGGTGGGTAGGTTGTGTTTCCCACTTTGGCATAATTTTCTCGAAACGGGAGTGTTTCATGCATGGCGCCTGGTATGCGAGGCCGGAGCAGGTAAGGGGACAGAGTCACAGAAGGGAGCAGATTCAGGGGTTACCTACATATCTAACATTACAGCACGACTTGCCCAGTGACTCCAAGTTAATTCGCAGCCATTTGTGACAACTTCATTGATAAGTGCCGCTCGGGACATATAGCTTCCAGCTTGCTGATTCAAGAGGTCAAGTGATGACCACCCAACTTCAGCTTGCATTTGATTTTCCCAAACCATCTCATGAATGAGGACTTGCAGGTTGTCACCGAGTTCGTCATCAACTCGCAGTTCAATTTGCCATGTAGTAGGTTCCGTAAGCAACAGACAGCTTCAAGAATGACTACTGTGGCGTTTTGTCCGAGGACAAACAACCAGCTTTGTCCCCGACCCAAGCCACCAAGCGACTGCCGTTTCCGGGGATTGTCTTTGTTGGATGTGTCTCTACCAATATTATCAAAACCAACATGAAAGGGGCGCAACCGAAGTGAATGTCGGTGTTCTTAACATTCAAGTCTACATTCATTCTCAGCAACACCGACGACCACGCATGACCTTTGGGGACTCTGAACTCGATCACCAGCTTCTTTTTTGCCCTTTTATTCAGCTGGGCCTTCAAGCACCATGGCGTCGCATCCCGAGCTCAAGTACTCCCACTACACCTTCGTCTTCTACCCCCTGAAGAACCCCGAGATCGAAGAGCGACAGCCGCTCCTCGCCGACGCGAACCATGAATCCTCGCAGTACCTACGATCGCGGCCCGGAGGCTTCATCTTCCTCCGCTGGCTTCAGAACATCCAGGGGGATCCCGAACGACCACTGGTGGCGCTCTTTGCCAGCGTGGACCGCCCGCATGAGCTCGTCGTGGTCAAGAAGCTGCGGGCCATGGCACGCCTCCACCTAGCCGCGGATGATCAGAACGGGATGGCAGCCGAGATTGAGCACTGCACGCTGAGCACGGCGGACCCGATGGTGCAGCGGCAGCTGCCGCTATACCACCCTAACATGGAGTCGACGCCCTTTCCCCAGATGTTCGCCTTCCAGGTCCACAACATCGGGGAAAAACGATGGGACGAGTCCGGGACGTATCAACTGGCATCGTTCCGAGACGGCGCCGACGTGACGCTCGTCCAAAAGTACTACAACGGCGGCACGCTGGGCGACTTGCTCTCCCAGTACGTCAAGAAGCGCGAGAGGGTGCCCGAGGGCTTTATCTGGCACTTCCTGTCGCAGATCGGCCGGGCGCTGTCGTGGCTGCACACGGGACGCATCCCCGAGCAGGACAGCCTCACGCCGGACAGCAAGGCGGACAAGGAGCCGGACTGGAAGGCCATCTGCCACCACGACCTGCACGCCGGCAACATCTTTCTGCACTACCCGACCGACGAGGAGAAGGCGGCCGACCCGCGGCTGAAGCAATTCACCGACTGGATGCCGCAGATCATCATCGGCGACTTTGGCCTCTCGTTCCAGGCGCACAACGACCGCACGGGCGAGCAGCTCTGCAACAACGACTATTGGCACCTGGGCATGCCCGAGCCCGAGACGCTGCTGGACAAGGGCGACCTGGGCTACATCCTCATCTCGCTGATGACGGCGCACCTGGACCCAGACTCGGCCCTGGAGGCGGGCAGAACGAAGGCGCCGCGTGGGTTCAGCAAGGAGCTCGAGGAGTGCTGGGACAAGTTCTGGCCTCTGGCCGTCCTGGTGCGCAGCCAGATCTTCTTCGACCGGCTGCGCGAGACGCGGGCGCAGGACTGGGCGCACTTCCCTTCCAACGACTATGTCTACGCCAGGATGCTCTTCGAGGCCGACCTCTCCCTCTCCCTCCTCCGTCACGAAGACAACCCAGACCTCTCCGTGCGCTGGACACAGCCGACACAGACAGCCCCCTGCATGCCCTGGCAGTCGAAGGCGCGCGGCTACCAGATACGCCACCGGCAAGACTGGCGGCCGGTCATGCACGACTTGGAGGCGCACAAGGACCTGTGGTTCCGCGCGTTCAGGAATGACTGCGTAGAGATACGCCAGGTCCACTTCATTGGTGCCGGGACACCCGAAAAGGAGCTGGCCAAGGTTGACAAGTTCGGCCCACCGATCGGAACACCGAGGGTCACGAAACAGCCTGCGCCCGAAAAGGCCACCAATGATGATCCCGAGGACCTGAAAGACTTCTCAGACCTCGAGAATGAGAACGACAACGCCGCGGCTGCTCCAACGCAGGCGAAGCGGGCCGCCGTGCAGCCCGAGGGCCACCGGATGCGCCCCGTGCGACCCGAGTCGGTGTACAGGATATGGACCACGCAGCAGCGGATCGAGGCGAGCGAGCAGCATGCTGAGAGACTTCGGCGGGCGCAGGATCCGACGCGAGAAGTGCCATTCGAGTCGGTGTACAAGATATGGACTACTCAGCAGCGAATGGAGGCGAGCCGGCGTCCTTATCGTGAACATTAGCTTATGTCCGATTTTGTGTGTCTTAGTGATGGATTGCAAAAAGGGGTTCAGGGGCTGACAGGGTGTCAAGTGGGCGATGGGAAAAAGGATGCCTACTACAGGAATCGAACCTGTGATCTTTGCATGTCGTCGAGGTGATACAAGTGCAACGCATTAGCCACTATGCTAAGCAGGCTTTGCAGTTGGCTGCAGTTTGGCAAGTCCAGCTTATGACTGGAAAATGCCAAAGTCGACACGCGCACCCACACAACATTCACGGCTCAGCGAACGTTCAAGTACCTTATTTGACAACGTCCTAGAGGTAGAGGAAAACGCTGAGGCAGTTTTATAGTTTTCCCTCTTTTGCCTTTCTTCTCCCTACCTTATATTCCTGCAATTCCAAAAGAAACAGAGACACCGCTGATCCCTCAGTCTCACCCTCATGATCCTATCTGTCTTCCCCTCCTGGTCCGAGAACAATGATCTTAATCCCTAGGTTCCCAATTCAACATAGCTGACTTCCCTGTTTGCGGGGTCCTTGATGCAACTCCTTGGGCGGTTCCTATAAGAGATCAACATAGAGACATCGACATTCGAAGTGGGAGAATACAGGTGGGCTGAAGCTCTTTGGACAGGCTGAAGTTTGCCAGTGTAAAGATTTGAATCACATGCAACACCGACTGATAGCAAGAGACATTACCCATGAGACTTTCTAACTTGAGGGAACAGTTTTGCAAGTCCCCTGCTGAAGAGTAACTTTTCCATCATCGAGCCCGCGCAGAGGCTGGACCACATGTGGTGGTGTTGTACATGAAGAGTAGCTTTGTTCGCTGTGCAGAGGCCAGACAACACAATGACGGAACAAGTCCATTGTCGACTGTTCCCTTCCACACTGCGGAATGACAACTGTGTTCACTTATAACTGAACAACACTTGTCCTCCTGGGATGCTGATACATAAACCAGCTGTAAGCAGGCTGTTCGCCTCTCCAAGCCAAACAACACACTCGTCGAGTCAACTCAAGTATCATACCTGGCCTTAAGCACACAGTTACCAACCAGACAACAACAACAATGTCCCCAAACCAAACCCACCCCAAAAACAACTCCTTCACCAAACCCCTTCAACTCCCTACCGAGGCCGCCGCCCAAGCGGCCTACACCACCGTGGAGCAGCAGTTCAACCCCCAAGCGACACCCACACCCCCTGAGAGAAGATCCAGCCTCTCATTCACCCCCGACCCAACCCAAGTCCCCTCCTCCACCGAACTAACCCCCCACCAAATAGCAATCAAACGCACCAAAACCGCCAAAGCCCGCCTAGCCACCGCCCACGAGGGCTGGACGCTCATCGCCCAGAAGCTGGTTAAATCAGGCGTCGCCCCCTCCGACCAGAATCTCACAAAAGAGATGAAAGAGTTTGGCGATGCTATCCAGGGGCGGTACGCCGCTGCTACTTTCCTGTGGAATGTCCTGCAGGATATGGAGCCCGGGGACTGGTTTGGCAAGGGGGAGAAGTTTGATGCTACGCTGAGGAGGCTTAGGACGCTTAAGGGGTTGGAGGGGAGTTTGGTTTGTTGGGAGGGGGTGGTGCTGAGGTTGGTGGAGGTTGTTGATTGTGAGGGTGAGAATGGAAAGGAGGGTGGGGGTAAAAGGGAGATTGATGTGGAGGAGGTGAAGAGGGTGTTGGGGAGGTGGAGGAGGGGGGTGTTGAGTAAGCCGTGAGAGGTTACTCGCCGTGATGAGTAGGTTAGGGAAGTAAATCCATTAAATTACCAGCATTGTGCCTTAAGTAGAATTACAAAGGGCTGGTGTTTTCCCGGAAGATATGAACTTTGAGCAACAAGTTGCTGAGATGTGTGTTGAAAGGGGGTGTCAGATTATCACCTCCCAATTGTAGCAAGATAATTAATTGTAACCGTAGGCATAACACCCAAAAAGATAGAATCAGATGTCCTGGGCGGCATCATCAACTTGGTGCTCGAGCCGAATAGAAACGCTGCATCTGGTGAACTCCGTCCCTCTCGGACGCCTAGGGTTCTGGCGTGTCGTCAGGCCGGGGGCATGCTCCTGATGCTCAACTTCCCGCCTCGGTTCCAAATCCACGGATTTGCCGCACAGAAAAAAAGCCATGATTTGGCCAGGGTTAGGCTCGGTGAGATGTGAGAAGTGATAGCAGCCCAACTTGTCGGCACCCACGCCCTTTCTTTGTCCCACCGGGGGTTCAGCGCCCGCGCGGCGGCGAGCCGAGACATTTTCATTTCCAGAAGGCAATGGAAGCCTCGCCTTCCCACCCACCGGGCCCTTTCCCATTGCTCCGGGACGGTCTCATCAACCTGCCGCCAGAAGATCTGATTTCTGCTGGTCTCGGATAGGAACACGTGGTGCTCAGGGGCCGTCCTGCACCGGCCGTCTGCGAGGAACCGCTTTACCTTACTCATTGTCTGGTTTGACAACATGGCGTATGGGTGGCTGCTGAATCGAGATGACCATTACGGTTGGGTGGGGGTTCGTCCTGCGTTTCAGAGATTCTCACATTCTCTTTCGTCCTGATATCGGCGTTCCCGAGCAACCATGCGAAGAATCTCAACATCATGTCTTCTAGAACCTTGAGCATTGAGCCACGCGTGAAGAGAGCCGGACCTTAAAGCAGCTCATTCCTTCAAAACCTTGGGCATGCTCACCTGTCTTCCTCCCAATCTCACCGCAAGCAACACCATTCGCGTATCCGGTACTCAAGCTCGACTCGACAACTCACACCCTTGAGCTACAATTGCGCAGACTCCTTCCTACTTGCGCACCTCATCCGGCCCCCATCTGTCCAAGTCACCACCAGACACCATGGCCCACGTCGGATCCTGCTTTGCGGCATCCATCCCCCACCTGGCAAACCAGAAGCGGGGAGCATACGAAAAGCCATGCCTGCCCAAGCCTTCGCCCAATCCCCCAAACCAGGGGTCAAACTAGGGGTATGACATGCCGGGCCTCAAGGTTCTTTCTGTCTGCAGGAGGGGGATTGCTTTCTGTCTGCAGGAGGGGGATTGCTAACGACAGCTTCACAGACATTGTGGAATGTGGATTTCACGCGCCGGCACTTGATGATATCGAGAAGGCTCAAGTCAAGGTCGGACTTTCGGATTGGATGTTTACCGGGGATCGATGCTTTGGGGAGGATAATACAAGTACACTAGTGTTCTGTTTTCTTTCCTGTACATCCAACTAAAAAGATAGACATAGATTTCTTCTGAGCAATCCACACACCGCCATTGATCTCTCATATCCATCTGCTCCATCCTCGATTCCTCATGTCACTCCACAGACAGGCCCAGGGAAGCACGCATGCCAACAGCCTGGGCCCCTGAGCAGCACTGCCATCTACACCCACCCAGCCCCCTTCGCATACCCCATAGCAAAGTGACCCGCCACAGCGCCAAACAGCACCGTCAGCACCGTCGGCGCAGCCTGCATAACCTTCATCCACCAGGGGCAAAAGAACACGGCCTCGACATTATTGCCCAGCGGGTCGAGCACGAAGGCGGCGTAGTAGCCCTTGGTGTACTCGGGCCGCTCGCCGGGGGCGCCGTTGGGGATGCCGCCCGCTTTGCTACAAGCGCACACTCCACGTCAACACTCCTGTCTGATATCCAGCAGCAAAGAGAGATATGGGAAAAGGTAAGAACTTACACAGCACCCTCAAACCACCTATCCACAACCCCCCGGCTGCCAACCCCAAACGCAACATGCGTCCTCCCCTTCCCCTTCAGCAGTTTTACCCGATTCTCCTCAGCCGTCAGGCTGGTGTCAAGCAGCGGCATACTCTTGTCGTCATCGCCTCCCTCGGGACAGCAATGCAGCCAGAAATCAGGGTTGTGACGAGCCTGCAGCCCTAGAAATACGCCTTCTTGTTCTTTGAAGATGGTGTACCCCAGCGGGGCGAGGGCGGCGAGGTAAAAGTCGCGCATGGGCTTGTAGGTGGAGGGGGTTGTTGGGAGGGAGACGTGACCGAGGGGCATGTTGGACTCTTGTTGGCGGGCCGTTCTACTCAGTGGTGGACTTGGGTTTGTTTGTTGAGAAAAAGGGCTGATTATGGTGAATTGTATCAAGACTCTGAATACGACTGAAAGTGGAAAGAAACAGAGCAGGGAGATGTCTGGTGATGATGAAAGCGTGAGATTCCAGATGGATTGCCTGCTCTTTCATACTTTGGAGCCAAGAGCGCCTGCAGCAGGATACGGAGCATGCCAGGACGCCACAATGCCGGAAGCGGAAGAGTCTGGCGAGGGCTGAGTGGTTGGCGTCAGGGGCTCACGTGTTGCCGCGACAACTTGGCGTGCTGAAGCGAGATCCGACGCGTCTCGGCCGAGCGTAAATTCGAGCTGAACATGCTCGGCTCATCCTCCCTCCGTTGGATGCCTTGCATGGGACATTGCCAAGCAAAGTCTTGGACCAGGGTTCTGAGGGACAAAGGAAGGGATGGCATTTTCCGCAGCTTTTCCACTTGTCACGGCCCAAGAACTGACACAGCTTCTGTATCCTTGAGGCAACGCAGTGAAAAACCATGAACGGCAGTCTGGGACATCAGGGCAGTGTTTATCTGTTTTAAAGAATCTGCTCCGTGCTCAGAACTGTTCAGTCAGGAAGGTAACTATTGCCCCCGGCCCTTTTCTCCTAACAACTCTCCCCTCAATCCCTCGCCGCGGCGCCAAACAAAGCCTGCCGCGTATCATACTCATACTTGAGCTCCTTATGCCAGTACACCGTCGTGTCCTGCTTGGCAATATACCACGCCTCATCCAGCGCCTTGACCACCTCCTCCGGCAGCGGCCCCTTCTCGAGGTGCGTCAGGTTGGCATCAAGCTGATCAATGCTCGACACGCCAATAATCACACCATCATTCCCGTCCTTGACCTTCAACGCGGAGTGGTGCACGACCCAGCGCAGCGCCGTCTCAATCATGGTCAGCCCGGCCTTGTCAACCGCCTGCTCGATGACCTGCAGCGCGCGGAAGGTCGAGTCGCGGAAGTAGCGGTCGCGGTACAGCCTGCCGGTGGCGGCCTTGTCGCTGTAGCGGCCCTCGGCGGGGACCATGTCGCGCGACTTGATCTTGCCCGAGAAGAGGCCGCCGGCGATGGGGTTGTAGACGACGATATCCAGGCCGTAGCGGCGGCAGGCGGGCACCAGCTCGGCCTCGATGGACCGCGTGATGGCGTTGTACATGGCCTGGTACACGGTCGGGCGCACCCAGCCGTGGTGCTCGCACGTGAGCACGATCTCGGCCACCTCGAAGGCGGTGAAGTTGGAGATGCCGAAGCGCACAAACTTGCCGGCCTTGTGGAGCTCGTTGATGGCGCGGAGGGACTCGGCGAAGGGGGTGGCGCGGTCCTTTCAACATCACTCAGTCAACGGCATCCTCATAGGGAAGGGTGACTGAGGTGGACTTACAGCCGCATGCAGATACAAAATATCCACACACTCCGTCCCCAGCTCCTTCAGACTCAGCTCGGCCGACTCGAGCACCTTGTCGTACGTATTGTCCCCGGGCTGGTTCGGGTACTTGACCTTGGTGGCCAGGGTCAGGCCGCGGTCCTTCCAGCCGGCCTCGCGCGTGAAAGCCTCCTGCTTGCCGCCGACGTAGACGCGCGCCGTGTCGACCTCGCTGTAGCCGCGCGACTGGAACAGGTCGAGCACCTTGCCGAACTCGCCCACGTCGGTGACGCGCGCGCCCGCCGACTCGTCGGGGCCGAACGTCATCAGCCCCAGGATGACGCGCGGCGTGGGCGATTGGGCGATGAGGGGAGACATTTTGAGGGTAAGGACTCAAAAGCTGGAAGAGTCAGTGGTGGATTCGGTGTCTGAGGTGCGGGGTTGACGGACGAGAGGGGAGATGACTTGGATCTCGTGTTTGAGAATGGTGACAGGTGTAATGGTGTTCACAGACCAGAAACTGAAACCGGCTCTGGGTGCCTTTACTGAGGAGTGAGGATGATATATTCCCTTCCGGAGCAATGCTGGCCAGTGGGTTCGTGAGTTCGGATGGTCAAATCGGTAAGCAGTCCCCGAGCGGAGGCTCCGGAAAGCCGAATGACGACATGCCGCTAATCGCGCGGAGTGCTGGAGTTGGCGGAGACGGGAGGGGGCAGATCGCTGCAACGCTCCAAGTGGAAGGCAC
Source organism: Chaetomiaceae sp. PF1801 (assembly GCA_023628475.1). NCBI lineage: Eukaryota > Fungi > Ascomycota > Sordariomycetes > Sordariales > Chaetomiaceae > Chaetomiaceae sp. PF1801. The sequence goes on from JAMAKQ010000005.1 coordinate 54,247, forward strand.
CAGAAAGGTACCCGCAGGTCGGAGATAGCCCACGTGCATTGATGAAAGTCACTTCTAACGCCGACATCCTCCTTGAAGTCTACTCGAATCATGTTGTTGATGCCTCAGCGGTGATTCATGTTTGTTCACTTCTTCTCAGGGGTTGAGCGGCAGACGGGATCATGATCTCAGGGAACTAGTGATGTGTAATTCATTACCCCCCCTTGGAAATGCATTCAACGAATTTGGGGAGTCGAATTGCGCAATTTCACTGTTTCAACTATACCTATTTAGGCAGGCGGTAACACTCCGGGTTAGGGTTATGTAGGAACTTTTTTTCCTGCCGACCAGGCCAAGCTCGGGCCATTTCACCAACACGGGCGCACTGGAAATGCTCAAAATACGCTCAACACCACGTATTACACATCGCCAACACCACAGATTACCCACGCCAACACCACACATTACACATCGCCAACACCACAGATTACGCATCGCCAACACCACGTATTAAGCATATTTCATTCCTAAGTCCTTGGCTTCTAGTAAACTTAAGGCAAAATTGAACATCTTGGCACTATATTTACCTATATTTGATTGGCTAACCCTAGCTTAGACCTATATTTCAGTGAATGAAATGGCGGGCTTGGAATTTCCATTTCAATTTAGAAGGGCGGAAATTCAGCAATTGAAAATTTCATTACGCAACGCTACAGGGAACAATGCTGCCGCCATGGGGTAATGAACGGCCTAAAAACGTTCCGATGACAGGGGCAGCCAGCCGCTTGGATGACTCCGCTTTTGCTGTGACAACCTTCAACACAGAGTGAAAGTTCACCATGGCTGTCTTGTCAACAATACTTTCCACGATCAACAACAAGTGTGTGGTGTTCACGGCCGGATGCATTCCATCCCTTTTGGACGCCTTCCAGGTTGACACTTCCAGTTGAGAAACACGCAATGGCCCGGTTCAACAACCTCCCCACCGAGCTCGTCGACGCCATCCTCCAGGCCATCTGCCTGCACTGCAGCCCGGGCAGGGACCGGTGCTGCTCCGAACAAAAGTGCAAGCACCCCAACCCCCCCTACACCGCACAGTGCCGGCGCGTCCGGGCCCTCGCCGCCCTCTGCCGGACCTCGCGCCGGCTCAACAGCCTGGCGACGGCCCACCTCTACCACCGCATCGTCTGCGACCGCCCGGCCCTGCTGGCCCAGACGCTCTTCACCCGCCGGGACCTCGCGCTGCTGGTCAGGGACCTGCGCGTCGACGACTCCTACTTCGTCCCCGCGCACCTCGCCCCCAAGACACTCGCCCACTTTGCCCAGCAGTTCAAGGCCTACGAGGGCGGTCTCCAGTCAGCAGAAGAAGACGACCCGGCCCAACCACCAGGAACTAAAACCAAACCCAAAAACCACCGCCCCAAGCTCCCAGAAGACGGCAACATCGCCGCCGACATCCTGACCAGCCTCTGCCCAAACCTGCAAGCCCTCCACGCCGAAACCGTCCCCTTCTTCGACGCCTTCCGCCTCAGCCCCCCCACCTCCCTCCCCCACCTGCACACCCTCTCCATCCGCCACGGCAGCGAGGACTACAACACGGGCATCGACCTCGCCAACCTCACCCCCCTCTTCCTGGCCGCACCCAACCTGAGAACAATGACCTTCACCTCAGCATCCGAATGTTCCTCCCCCCTGGCAAAGTACCTCACCCTCGACAAGGTAACTTTTCTCTCCTTCGACCTCAGCGCCCTCGACTCCCGCTCACTATGCAACATCCTCGCCGCCTGCCCCAACCTGGAGGAGCTCGAGTACACCCCCGGCGGCGACGCAGCCGGCAACGAGCAGTTCGGCCTGCTCGAGGCGCGCGACGCCGTGCAGGCGCACGCGCCCCGTCTGAGGCGGCTGCGCCTGGACGATGCAGACGGGTATTCGTACCCCGAGTGGGACCGGGCGTCGGCGCGGGAGCTGGCGCGGGCCATGGCGGAGAGCGGGGTCCGGTTCGAGTTTGTGCCGGAGGAGTTTTTGAAGGAAGGCTGGCTGGGGAGCAACGTGAAGGCGGGCCCTGACTCGGATCCATGAGCTGCAGTATGCATACCGAAGGTGGCTAGCTACTGTCCGTCCGAGTGATGGGGCGGGTTTTGGATGGCTGACTGATGCTTCGTTCCACGGTTCACAGGGGTCGGCGACAGCAGGGCACAACCATGCTACATTAAGTGCCCATCCCGGGCCATCCGAGATACGCACGGGTCTTGGTTGTGTTGAGCTGATGGTTCCAGTCGTTGCACCGGATTGGAATCCAAAGATCACCACACAGACCACAAACCCGTCAAGCCAGAAGCAGGCAACAATGCACAATGAATGGAAGACTACCTTAAAAAGGAGGGATAGCTAGCCAGCAAGCAGCCGTCTTCCGACATCCCAGCACTTTCCCCTTTCCCATTTGACCTCTCAAGCCAGCCAGGCAAGGTCGTCGTCCCCTTGGGCTTATTGTCCCCAACCAAATCCCTGGTCAATCATCCCCCAAAATCCCATCCGAAACCCCATCTCATGGCATGCCCGACAGGTGCAGACGCATGCCCAATCCATCCCGCAGTGATGTGCATCGAAAACTCCGTCCAGCTTCCCATCCTCAGCTCGTATAGCCCATATCCCCACCAATGCTCCAACCGTCACGGTCCAAGCTCCAGGCTGCCTGTTCCCGAGCCAGACCAAAACACACCGCCGCAAGAACAAAGACAAGATAAGGCTCTGTTGCCGTGAGTGCCGGTGAAGGATCGTAAGAATCGAAGGGCCTGGTGAAGCCCCGGTCCCGGGCATTCCCAAGGGTCAGGAGCGCCGGAATCGTGGAAGTCCGCCATGTACGTCGAGAGAATCGAAGTCCAAGCCGAAAAAAGCCAAAGGCACTGCTCCCAGAAATGCAACCCAAAACAACACCCCCCTCATCATACCGCAAGAAAGGAAAACAAAGCAAGGCTCCCCAAACGTAAACCCATTGTCAAGCGTCAAGGTCGGGTCGTCTCAGGAAATGGCGAAGAACCGAAAAGAAAAAACTCGTGAGCTGTGATGGGAGAAACAAACGAGACATCGAGAGGCGCTGCAACCCGACCTCGAAAGCGTCCACACCCGGCCAATGAAGAAAACGAGAACAGAAAAACATGGGGCATAATCGTGAATTAGCGTAGGGCCCGAATCTCCGGCCCGTGACGTCGTCCGGCTCTCAGTGCCGACTAGGCAGCGAGTTTGCGCTTCTCGGCGCTCGTGAGAACGAGCCGCGGGGCCTTGCGCTGGGCATTGCCCTCGGCGGCGACGCCCCGGCTGCTGTTCTTGAGCAGGCTGGCGAAGCTGCCCGGCGCGTTCTCCGTGTCCGAAGGCGCGCTGTCGACGCTGGACCGGTGGGCCTTTTGCCGCGAGCTCGGGCGGTCGGACCCGATGGCGCCCCAGCTGCCCGTGCTCGTCCGGGAGCTCGGCAGGCTGCACTCGTCACGGTCCACCAGGCTGCCCGACCCGCTACGGCCGGAATCGCTGTCGTTGTCCGTCATGGGCGTCTCGACGAGCTCGTCGGCGCTCTCCGAAATCGGGCTCACGCTGCCAGAGCTCCGCGCCTCCTTGCGCCTCTCCAGGCCGGCGCGCACGAGGTTGTTGATGGCCGACCGGCGGGTGCGCGTGACAAAGTTCTTGCTGCCCTCGTGCTTGGCCGTCGGCTTGGACTTGAGCTCGTCCAGAGACGGCGGGTTCCGCGGCTGGCGGACGGGGTGCTCGCCAGCCCGCGCCTGGCCCGGCCCGTAGCCGGCAGGCATGGGGCTGAGCGGGAACGAAGCCGTCTTGGGCCCGGCGGACTTGAGCGGCTCCTCGTTGGTCGCGATCGACAGCTGGCCCTTGTTGAGGTTCGAGACAGACGGAGTCTTCTTATGACCCCGGCGGAAGGCGTTGGCGCTGGGCGGCGGCAGAGGGGCGTGAGTCTCGGTCGGGGAATCGTAGCGGCGCGGGGGGCTGGGAATGCGGAAGCCCGTCGCATTCGGAGCCGACGGCGGCGGAGAAACCTGGAGACGAGGAGTGCCGACGGCAGGCTGCTGCATGTTGGCGTACGCGTTGGCCAGCTGGGCCTGGTTGACAAGCTGCGCGTTGAGCTGCGCATGGAGCTGTGCGTTCAGCTGGGCCTGGACCTGGTTCTGGTCCATGTACAGCGTCTGCTGGCCCGTGGCCTGGTCGTAGACCGAGTACACGCCAGACTGGGGCGTGGCAGGAGCCATCATGGCCTGGACGCCCTGAAGTTGCTGCTGGTAGACGGCTGGGTACCCCTGCTGCATCATGTGAGCCTGGCCGTTTAGGCTCAGCCCCTGGAACTGCTGGGCAGCGGCCTGGAGGGCTCGCAGCTGCTGCTGAAGACGCTGCTGCTGCTCAGACAAGTAGGCGTTGGTGTACAGGAGCTGGGCGTGGAGGTTGGGATCGATCTGATCGCGCGCCTCGTCCAGCGCCAGCTGCGGGGGTGCCAGAACCTGCTCGGCAGTAAACTGCTGATTGAACGCCGCCATCGGGTTGTACGCCTGCGGCTGGGGCTGCGGCTGGCTCGCGAAGCGCGGCATCGACGTCTTGGGGCCGTTGTACAGGCTGGCCGCGTCGTACATGCCGGGGGCGATCGAGTTGCGGTTCCGAGCCTGTGGGTTCACCGTGGTCGGCGACGGGAGGTTCGGGAAGTTGGTGGCGGTCGCCGACTTGGGAGCGGTGCGGAGGCCGGCCAGCAGATGGGACCGGCTGGTGCGGGGAGTCGGCAGACCATTGTCTCGGTCGGTGGGCGACTTGATGGCCTCGAACGAGAGCGGCTTGATGTTCTGGCCTCCCCGGCGGGATGCCAGGCCGGAAGTCATGGCCAGGCCGTGGGCCTGGTTGAAGGGAGCGTGGGACATTTGCGCGAGACTGCCAGCGTCCATGGTTGCAGTCGGAACGATGCAACGAGGGTGGTGCAAATATTAGAAAGTACTGCTGAAGGCGGTCGTGGCGAAGAAGACGTGATCGAACGTTCGACTTTGCGGCGAGCCGAGTCTATATGTGGTCTCTCTGGGAGGTCGAAAAACGATGATGCGAGAATTCTTGCTGAGAACTATCGAAACCGAATAATGCGTGCTGGGAAACCGACCAACTGAAGGTTCGCGGATGGTATTAACACTGCTCGGCGATGGAAAGACGGCGAAGTGGGTGCTGAATGAGCGTCGAAGTCGGCAAAGAAGCGACGTGGAAGGAAAGACGGGGCGAGTTGCTCGCTGGACCGGACTGATGACGAAAGGCGCGAAACCTTAGCCGTGCATGAAAGACGCGGTTTCCTGCCGGTGCTTTGATCAACTGCAGAGGTGACGGCACTGCAGTGGCGGCTGGAGCTGCCTCGAACCGAACACAGACTGCGGTCGCGCTTTGTGCAGCCACGCGAACCAACTGTCAAAGAAACAGTCGGGACGGAACCAAATCAACCGGTTCTTGTCCAGCTCTCCTTGTTCGAAGCAAAGCTCGAGTGTTCCAGAACCGCAGCTCTCGAGTCGGGTGCCACGGAGGTCGGGACAGGTGTTGGCGATGCGGCTGCTCGTCACACAGGCGAGACTCGTCGGTCGGGGAATTAAGTCGTGTTTTTCTGTGTCGAAGGCGAAAAGCGATCAAGCCGGGACTCGCAGAGGGCTGCAACGGCAACGAAACGGATGATATGTGCGCAAAATAGAATACAAGGATTAAAACGATTTTGATGGTGAGCCTTCCGAATGCCTCCTTTTCGATTCCTTATTTTTTTTCGGTCGCGGATTTGTGCAGTGGGTCGAGAGAATGCGGCGATGGGCGAAATTCCGGTTGTCAAACCGAGAAATTATGACGAGCAACGACGGCAACGACGCGGGGACGCACCACGAATGGAGGAAGAGGGAAAGGGCGAAAAGGAAGGGTGGTGTGCTGGCGATGCAGAACTGAAGGAGGAGGAGGAGGAGGAGGAGCGAGGGCTGACTTCGGGAAGCGAAGAGATGAAAGGCTCGGGCTGAGTGGCTGGATGGAGACTGGAGAAAGCGGGTGGGGCATCGAGTGGAGTGGGGCCCAGGAACAGCAGGGCGTGCCGTGAGTGGCCAGCGGACAGGGGCCCGCGGCAGGGGAGCCTGTCGCAGCAAGGGCCGAGCGGATAGCGGGCCACCATGATTGATTGGAGCGCCGCCGGGGCCCACTGAGGGCAAAAATCGCTGTGTGTCCGTGGCTGCCACGCCTGGTTGGGCAGATCAGCCAATCAAATTGCCAGAATCCTCGCCAACTTGAAGATTACATAAGCGGGTAGGGTGACGGTACTTTGGCGCAAACATTGAGCTAGCAACAGCTATCATCTCTGTTGCGGTTGCACACCCGATTCTGTTAGTAGCTGCACACCGCTCGCTATCAGCCCAGTCTTCGTCGTCACGCAACCCATGGCCAGCTTCCCTTGAGCTAACCTCAACCGGCTAGGAGCTGTGCTTTTCCTCGCATGAGCAGGCCAATGGGGGGCTGAGAACGGCAAGCCTGGTGATCGAGGCGAACATTTCTTGCAGCTTCCCGTTGTCATTCTCGCCCAAAGAAAAGAGCTTCCATCGGCTGACTTGTTGATCGTCAATCTTCTCTCCGCATCGACTTGGCCGTCGTACCTTTCCGAGTGTGGGAGGCGATTTGTATCAGAGTCGGCCGCTGTCATTCCGCCTTGTCTTTCCAGACTGTTCACGTTGGCCCGAAGGAACGGCCCTTGTTCGTCTGATGTTTTATCTGCAACCCGTACCCCTTCCCGTTTTACACGGCAGCATTGACGACTGGAGAAGATCCAAAATTGCGATCCATGCGCCTGGGAAGGCATTTCCTGGAACCTACGGCGCGACGTCACAAATGATTCGCGGCCTGGACGGCTGACGCCTGCTTCTCCTTCTGTTGATCGCCGTGGCAGGCCGGACTCCTGGCGATTCGGCAACAGGGATCCTGCGATGGAGCATGGCCGCGCTGCCGGGCGACAAGCCCCTTCTCCGGATTCCACATCGGGCATCCGCGTTTCGGAAGCCGAAAATGGATTTGAAACGCCCGTCGACATGGTCATCGCCCTGGTCATTAGCCCACAAACATCCGCGATTTCGAACCATTTCACACGACCTGAAAACCGCCCAACAGAGCCAACGCAGATTCCGGGCCCATCTTGAGAAGCTCGAGGCTGCTGTTTGCCCACCCGACGGCAACCCCGCTCCTGAATGGCATCCATCTCCAAGCAGCGAACTGATGAAACAGCGCCTGCGGACCCTGCATGCCTGTGCATGAATCACTCCGCAAGCCCCAGCCCGCTGCAACCATGCTGGGTGACACGGCGCGCAGCTGCAAGCCAGGCTGCACGCGAGAGCGCTTAAGATCCCAGTGTCGATCTTTGACTGTTGGATGGCTGCAACGGTGGGCGAGCACCTTGTTCTTGCCCTTCCCATAACTACCTTACTGTCTCCTAAACAACCTGCCAGTGGTAGGACACGCAGCGCTCCATCTGTTGTCGAATCGATACGATGATCTCGAGCCCTCGACACTTTATGAGGAAGCGTCTTCAACTTGGCAATCCCTGCAGGGGCCGATGCCTTGACGGGCTGCGCCACGAAACTGAAACCTCGAAGCGGAAACGGGATTCTGGGGCCGCCATAATTATCAGGCGTTCTTATGGCAAACAGACAACATGGGTCACAGACAAGGAGGCCACGTGCGATGACAGGCTTGCTTCCACTCATGCCGCCCGGCGCCCGTCTTTATTTAGCATTGTGCTGTCGTCCCAAGCCATGCATTCCAGTGCAAGATAAGGTAAGGCACCACAATCTCGTCGGTGTTACATGATTGAGAAGGCCGCTTGCCGATATCTTAAGATACCCATCTGTCTCCAAGCTGCTAGGAGACGTCTTATGTAGGTATGCAACAGCTAAACAGGAGCGAAGACATGACCAACTGACCGGGACCCATGTCCCCCTGAACGGTACCGAACACGCTTTGCACGTGTTCATGCGGCATGACTCAGGTTTGCCACCACGGCGGAGCTGCTCTCGTCGACCTTGTACGTGTTCTCTTAGCATTTTTGTGCTCGACTCCATCGAAGTACATGTAGATCCGGTCAACGATGATGCTGGCTGGGCTGAGTCGTTCATCTCAAGCAAGACCCAACCCCCTGAGTTGAGTAACTCTCATCGGGTCGTGGTTGCTACGGCAATACCTACGTTGCGTGGCTCTTTCATCACTGCATTCAGTTGGTTCAAAGAACGACTGAACGAGGTTGTACCGCCGTCCAACATGATGGTGCAGACAAAGTTCCTCTAGTAGATGTAATTACGCAATCATCAGATCCTTCCCATCGTTCCACCCGCATGAGGCTGTAACAATGCCTCTGTCGATGGTTGCCAGGTTCTAACCTGTCTGGGACTGCCAAGTTACGCGTCTGGCTGCCGGAATATCCAGTCTCTAGCCACGATCCCCTCCAAGCTACCAGCCCCTAGAGTGCGTGAGCCCCATGATGTAAACAAGTAAGGGGCCAGTCATAAAATCCACTGCGGCCAAGAGGCAATCAATATCAACCAACTCAACATATGGCATATCGCTTATGTATTATGCCGGTGTACAATACCGCAGGCTTTACAAGTCAGCTGGCCTGCTCTTGATGCCACACTAGGACATGAAATTCCTAGTTGAATGCTGCCGCTTATAGGGCAGATATCTGTCAGTCTTTTGCTTTGACATATCTCTAAGTTATGGGATACATCAAGTTGGATACTCAACAAAATTCCTCGTACAAGCCAAGGACCGAGGCACACACATCCTAACAAACCCAAACCATAAATCCGTTGAAGAGAGAAAGTGGTAGTTTCTAACCAGAACTTGGACAGAAGGTACCTTAGGTACCGAACCGCTGATGCTCAGCTCACGATGGGCCGGCATCATGATCGCGTATAGAGTGTTAAGTGCGCTGCTTGTGTCTCCGGCTGATATTCCTATTGCCGTTGGGCCCGGTTCTGATCCAAGTCACTTACAGCCACACACACAAGGCATTCGTGTTGCCCCAATTGCTGGACCAGCTCTTTTCAGAAGGTCTCCTCGTCTTTGGTCTGGAGTGAGCCGCAGCTGATATCCCAGCCAGATATGGCTCATGTGACACTTTCCGCCCGTCCACCCTCGGGCTCCTGTCCAGGTTGCTTCGGAGCCTTCAACCCCAAGCCGGGAACGTATGATCAATGATCGTCCTGCCATGTTTACCCACCTCTAGCTTACTCCCCAGCGGACAGTCTAATCCATTATCCCAAAGACCCACGGAATGTCGACGTGGGAACTGCAGCCCTACGATCCTCCGTAGGCCGTCAAGGGGCACAGTGCGGCAGCAAGGGTCAGCACCGCGCCTCATCTCATCTCCACATCCTGCCGTACGGGCTTGATCCGGTCTAATTACCATTCTTCTCAATCCGATATGCTGATCCAAATACAGTTGCCCGGGCCCTCCGGCACCCGGTAAGTATCTTGACGATACTTCCAGTTTGACCACCGTGGTATGGATACCTTATCTACTCTGTACTCGGTGTTTCATGCAAGGCGATCTAGGAGCACCGTTCTCTAAGTAGGTACCCTCTGGGCGCCGGTGGAGCTACACCGATTTCAACATTGGCATGCGATGGAGAGGCGTCACAGGAGTATCTAGGCCCAGAAAGTAGGTACTCGGCAACAACTGGGACAACCCCAATCCCTTCTCCTCCGGTCACCAACGGACCTGCGTGCCACGAGCTGCCCCTCCCCTAGCTACAGTACTAGACGGGGACATGGAGATGACGTGAGAATTTAGGACCTTTATCATGGTCCTCGCATCGAGTAACATGGAAGGAAACTAACGGAACTCGAAGGAAGACGGACATGAGCTAGCAACCGCCACACAACATGCAGCCGAGCCTGACATGCAGCCCGAATGCGCCGGTTGTCAATCTCTTTGCGCTGCTGCAGTGACTATCCGGACCGCCAGCCGAAGGGAAGGAAGGGGGTCTGCTCTCATCGTCATCTTGACCCTGTGTGCTGGGCGTATGTGCGGCCCCCAGCCGGGTGACCCGGCACCGTTTTTCAACCAGTGCTAACACCAGAGCTGCGTACCCCTGAATGTCAGGCGTGCATCGTATGTCAGGCGTGCATCGTACGTCAAGACCACTGAGTCAGTCAACATTCTGACACGGCACCAACCCAGCGTGTAAGGCTGAATTAAATCAGACATTATTATACGTGCAACACGCCTTCACCAGCACGAGATTCATCGTAGAATGGAAGACATATCCAAGGATCTCATTTGTACCCGAATTTCGGGCTGTACCTAACCACTGCCGGTGATGGCTGAGCCTCGTGCCGTCGCAACACACTTCAACACCCTTTGTGTGGAAAACTGAGTGCTACAAAAGGTCAATACGCCACTGGCATGCTACACCTTTCTTGATTAACCCATGATATTCACATATATGCTCTCCCTCACCTCCGTGCAGCCACTAGGCGGGCCAACCATGTTGGTTATGAATGTCGCTTGCATGCATGCAGATCGTACACGAGAGGAAGCTCAACGTTGAATTAACGTGACGTGAAACGTAAAAAAAGAGAGTCGTAACGGTCGTTGACACAGAATTAATGCTTTCCCCTCGACAACTGCAACCGCTGCGTCTCAAACGGAGACCGAGCCCTCGGGCAGAGCAAGCCAAAATCCACTCCATATAGCATCATCTCACCCATCTTTCCTGATGCTAGTGCTGGTATCATCCTCGCTGCCACCCCATGCACTGCGCACGCAGACCGCTCAAAACGTCCCCGTCGTCCTGTTCCACCAAACCGTATGCAACCGGAGAACCAACAGATCTCTCCAGTCGATACCCGAGCTGCAACATCACCCCACCCAGCATGTACCCGAGTACGACTCGGACGCATGCGAGATGCAGCATGCCCAAGCGGCCAGTAGTAGGCTTCCCCTGAATGCAATAACACGACGGCGTTGGCTGCGCTGCATGTGGTGCATGCAGTGGCGGGCCCGCAAACCTAAACCCAACCTCCTGCAGTCTTCAGCACAGTCCACCCACGCCTAAGACACCAGCTGCATACACCACCCGCCGCAAAAGCCCCAGACCACCTGGCGGCAATGCTTGGGACACGCAGTAAGTTCACCACCGCCGATCCTCCAACGGCACTTTATCCCCATAAAACCCACCCATCCCACCGGCTCCCAGTCCACCACCACCATGACCATGCCCACCATTCCTCGCCGCCGCAGCAACACACGCCAGACACACCCCACCACCATACACCCTCGTATGGCGCGTCCACCCGTGCCCGGCGCCGTCCACAACGGAAATGATCTCCCCCTGGAGATCAATCACCTCCTCCTGCTGCGACAGCAACACCCCCGGCCCGCCCGGTCCGCCCACAAACTCGTACTCTGGCGGTGCTGACGGCGGGAGGAAGTCGTCGTATTGCCCTGGTGGCGGCGGCGGGAGCAGCGGGGACGTGGGCGGGTAGCTCGACGGGGAGAAGGTGTTGCTGTTAGTAGTAGTGCTGGTGCCTGAGGTCATGGTCTCCGAGGACGAGGAAGCGGATGCGGTAATGGCAGTAGGGACGGGGATCCCGACGGGGACGCTTTTGGCGTACGATCTCCGGCGCGGCACGGCTGTTGCGCTGCTCTGTGGACCCGAGGAGCTCAACACGTCTGCCGAGGTGGAGCCGCCGTACTCGGGGTTCGGCTGGTGGATGAAGCTCATGTCGAGTGCTGGTGGTATCGAGGCGGCGCTGTTTCGGCGCCGGTCTTCGAATGGGAAAAAGGAGCCATCGAGAGTCGGGGGCGTCAGGGGCGGCGGTGGAGGAGGGCGGGAAAAGTGCCGGGGAATCGTCGAGTCCAAGGAAGCATCCTGCAGAGGCTGCTGGTAGAGCTGGGTGCCGTCGAAGCGGTCGCCGGCAATGCCTGTGTCTCCATCCACCTCCAAGCGTCTCAGACCATCGCTAATGCCTCCGGCGCTCTCTGCCATAAGTCCCTTTCCGTTTTCTTTGGCTGCCGGACTGTCGCTGCCATGTGAGCTGCCGCTGAGACGTCTCCTAGAAGACGCCCGAGAAGCCGAGCGGGGAGAACGGCTGTGTCTTGTCCACCCTGTGACCGCGGACGAGCTCGGGCCGGCGCGCGAGGGGTCGTGAGGTGGTGTTGGACTGGTGCTGACACCACGTGATGTTGCCAGTGCTGACCATGGGTACGTTCCCCCCAGCCCCCCGTCACCATGGTCCATTGTTGCCGGTGTGCCCAGATGCCCAAGCTGACCCGGCACAACCCTGAGAGGTACGAAGCCCCGCGCCCGATCTGCCCACAACGGCCGCTCAGGTCCAGGGGTCGATCTTTGGCCAGACCTGTGTCCGCCTTTTGTCTCCGCAGTGCCGAGTGAATGCTGGATCGATTGATGCTTGTCTTGGAACGCGTGGAGTCGTGAGACAGAAGCCTGGGAAGTGCTGCGGCGCCCAAGAAGCAGGCGAAGCGCAACCAAGATGGCAAGGACGGCAACTGCAAGGGTAATATGTGCGCTGACAGCTTTGCGGCGGTAGTCGCTGAAGGCGGGCACCTCCCAGACGATCTCACCCGTGGGGTGGTTGAGGGCCGGCATTTGGGCGGTCCCCCAGTAGGAAAACGGGGGTAAATACCGCCGCCTTGGGGCCGCCAGGGATGCCCTTTGCGCTGCCAGTCCTGCACAGAAGCCGGCCGTGGTGGGTGGTCGGCGCTAGAAGCTACCTTACCGGTATCCGTAGGGGTTCAGGCAAGTGGCCCTGAAAGTCTGAGGGTGGCACAGAAATTGGCTGGCCTTCAGCGCCAGGACCCTGGCTGGCGCGCGTGGGCAGGTTCCACTTGGGCTGAGCTAGTGACCGTTAGCTGGCTGACGCTGGGAAACACTGAAACTCAACCAGGGCTCTCACCTCGCTGCTCGTCGCTTTAATCGGGGATGAAAGGGGAAAGCTGGACGGGCCGGCAACGGAGTCAGGTTGTTGGTCGGGTCTTTTGACGCTCGTGGGAGGCACTTTTGCCATGTTAGTGTCCAGTTTGGGGGAGGGTCTTTGAGGGTGGCCAGGATCGCCCATGGGGTTTGCGCGCTCGGAAAGGAAAGGCACTTACACGAGCGACGGAGGCGTCTCACAGGCGCGAGAGGCGCGGACTCCGTCTTCCCGCGGGGTATACTCAGGACTCCAGGAGCGAGGCATGCAACGCGAAAGCACAGCGGCTGCCGGGGTATGCTGTGCGAAGTCAAGTGGTGAATGGTGAACAGAAGGGTGATAGATTGACGGGCTCGGTCGGACTTCCTCAGGACATGGTAATCTGTGGGAGACTTATACGCCGCGCCGAGAGTACCGCCTGCGGCACCCAGCGGACGACGGAGAATGCCATCCCTGCTTGGATCTGGGGAAAGCAGAGGCGAGCTGTGCAGGACAGACGGAGATCGGATCGAGAGAGGGCTGATACGGTTGAGGCTAGATCGCAGGAGGAATAGCGTGCTTTGTTCAGGCCCCTCCGTTGTGAAGTCAGCTGTGTTGAGGACGCCGCCGGCCCCAAGCAGGATGTCCAATCCTGGAAGGTCCGCTGTGCCATGCAACGCTGGCATGGGATAGGAACACACCGCGCATTACCTGTTGGACACCCGTCTGTGCTGCCGTGTGCTGAATTTCGAACGCCCGAACGCAGACCAGGGACTGTCTCAAATGTTACATGGCCACTGCGTTGTCATCGAGGTGTGGAATGACCCTGGACGGCCGAATTGCGAGTGCGTCGCAGGGGTGCTTCGAGCTTGGCTAGCGGGTATTAAGCTTGTTCCGCCCTGTAGGTAAGCCTTGCATCGGATGCTCCAGGGCGAGTGGGGAGGGGGCTGGGACCCCTAACGCGGCCTCATTGCTCTCTCTGGAAAGTTGGAACTTGGCGCCCTGAAGCTCCGTGGAGGGGAACGCTCAGCCTGCTGAGACAAGGCTTGCAGATCCATGCCTGTCACCAATCTGCATCGCGGGCATTGGCAAATGGCGACCATGTGTGGGGACGCAGCTGCCGGCTGAACATAATAGAGAGGCGGATGGGGTGAAGGTATCGGATGACGCGCTTTCCGGATGGAATGGGAGCTGAGCGGATGGCGATGTGAACGACACGGCGGCGCGGCATGCCCCATAATCAGGGACGGTGGCCAAAAGGGAGCGGCGAGCGGAGGCGAGTGGTGAAGCTTCAGGAGGGGCAGCGGGGTGTCGCGCTGGAACGGTGCTGTTGCCAGGCCGGATTGGGCCTAGCGATGCGCCATTCAGCTCCCTCTGAGCCTCATGGGGTGCCGTCAGCAGCCACGCGCCTGTCTGGGGAGTGTAACACGCCGCGGCACGGGGGCACGGGCGGCTCGCATCAGCACTCAGGAATTGTGGGCTTCGGCGGTTGTTTGTTGGCTCGGGGAGGTTGCAGGACGACTCGGGGAGGTTGATTAGGTGCTGGAGTTTCGATGCGAAAACATGTTTTGCTTGCCGAGCTGTGGACGCGGTTCAGCTCGGCACACTGAGAGCCATTGCCATCTTTGGCGGCGTGGCGGGGACAACACCGACGGCTTGGCGGTGCTGTCTGATGAAACAGGGTTGTGTTAGCGTGCAACCTGAGAAATCACCAGGGCCGCGGGACAGGAAACCAGGCGGCTGCATGGCCGATGGCTTTCGCAATTCTGGCGCTATGGATGCGGCGGGTGATGAGTGCATGCATCCCACTGCAGCCAACAGGCGTCGTCATGGTTCTGGGATGCATCGGGGTGTCGGGTCTGATGTCAGAACACTTCGGCTCGGGTTACTTGGCCCGAAGATGCGCTCGGGAGCCTCGGGTGCAATTGTCTTTTGGTCCGGATGGTCGCACCCGACCACCGATTGCCGGACCACCGCGTGACCCAAATTTTCGCTGGTGGACTCGGAGAGGCAGGGAAGGTACCTTAAGGTGGAAACTTGAAGAAAATTTGGGGGCTGGCATGGACGCCAGGATGGAATGGAAGGAAGCGGGAAGCGTCAGAATGTATCCGTACTGTGTAAGGTGGTTGCCGCGATGACGGTGGGGCACCCGTGCCTTCCCCTGTCGCACTCGCCAACCGCTGCGTGACCTGCACGCGTTTGAGCGTGGAAGGTCCAAGTCAACCGCACACCGATTTGTCCGACTCGGTGTCCGAGTCCTCAACGATGGATGTGTCCCAGAGCCGTCTCCGACCTCGCAGATTCCCGTGGCGCGGCGAGATGGGAATGCATCCAACGACAACACTTGCCATCCCCAACCACATCGCGTTCGTTCACCTTGCAGCTCAAGTTACCTAGTTGTGTTGGGTCTGTTGGTTCGCTCGCCAGCCATCGCCAATGGCTACAGATTTCGGCCAAACTTGGTTGGCGCTTACGAAGGGGAAATCACTCGAACCATCCTGGATGCAGGACTCGCATGCAGCAGAACCGAGGGCGTCACGACACGGAAGGAGGGGTGACGGGATCCCGTCTTCAAAACCCCTGCCTTCCTCAGCCCTACGAACCAGACCCCTGCCAACCCCACTCTGCGCCCTGCGATCCCACCAACCTTGCACTTTCCACCGAACTCAAGTCGCGGTTCTTGTTCGCAACACACTGCAAGCCGTTGACGTGCGGGGGGTTCTGGTCATTTGACGAGCTTGCCCGACGTCCCGGATTCGGCCAAATCTGTGAAGCCGAATTGAAGTTGAAGAGCGGAGAGTATTCCGCCGGTTTCCTCGTCCGCCAACACTGCCCGCTTGACTCGGACCGAAAGGTTCTTCTTAGGGTCTGTGGAGCACTGCACCAGGCTCCAAGATCCAGCCCAGTCTGCAAACACGCTGACCGCCATTTTCCTCTCCTCAGGTCCTCCACCATTTTGATGCTCTGCGGCCTTGATAATCCAGCTTTTCCTGGTTCTGCTGGACCGCCCAGCTTGAAAAAGTGACCGCCATTGAGGCGACATCTAAGCTTGGACGCTGGTTGGCTGAGGCGCAGGTCCCTCAGCTCGCGTGGGTGTTGCACCCCTGACGCGCCGGCACTTCGATCGCCACCCCACGCGTATCAGGACCTCGCAACACTTCGTGTCCCCTTCACGGAATCCTCACTATCACAACTCTCGCATTGATGGATTGTGGAGGCTTCCGACCCGCGGCCCATATACGAAAAGACATCGGGACAAGGACGATGGGGTTGAGACGGCGTCGTCTCTTCGCCAATCCCTTCAATGGTGCGCCGCCGCCACACAAACCGTTCATGTCTGCCGGCGCCATCGGGCTGGTTACGAGGAACATGCTATCTGCGCCGCGCGACAATCTCTACCCTCGCAGCAGCAGAAAACCGTGAATGGTCAGCATACGGATCAGTGACTGGCTGCCGAGGATACCGGATCGAGGGGGTGGTATCCGTATCACCGGACGTCGTTGAGCAGATGCCTACCACTTCGCCATGTTCACCTCTGCCGGGCCATCACAACCCTATCCCGTTCATCACTGGCGCGGATTGCTTCCAGGCTGAGTCTCTCCCATGATAGAGCCCCGCTTTTGCACCGAGCGATGAGGCTGAGCAGATCAACAGATTGCGTAAACCCCCAAGCTTTACCGCCACTGCGCGGCCGGCTTCTTAAGCTGCCACTGAGGCCTCCGCGCACGCGGCCGAGGCTTGGACAAAGCTCGACGGGGCGACTGGGACGGGGCGACTGGGACCGGCCATCTTCGAGACGACGCTGCCGGGCTCAGTAAGGACTCAACAAAGACTCTCAACTCCGCCCATGACCAACCTTGCACTCGGTTCCAACCAGTAGGGAGGACGGAACCCAGTATTGCCGGAAGACTTCCCCTGTGGCGGTCTTGTGGTGGACCAGCCCCTTCATTCTCAGTCCATTGGCCTGGATGACAGCCCGAGAGGGCCAGTCAAGAACCGCCGGGACGACGCAGGGGCTGTGCGATGGCTCATCTGAGCGGGAACTCGTCTGGGAACCTTGCTGTCGACAAACGGAGCAGGGAGGGAGACAGGATGCATGCGTCTTACCGCCAATAAACCGTCTTCCTCCCAAGAGGATGGCAATGAGAGTCCAAGCCGGGTGTGCCCCAAACGACGGGCGGCTGGGTGAGCTGCTTGTTGCCCGGGAGTTAGCGACCTCTCGACGGGGCATCGTTCACACGACATCTCGTCGATGAGAAGCGGTCTTACATGGTTTGTGGGTTCATACCCCATCATCACAGCTCCTCACCATGGCGGCGTCCCTCACATTTTGTGATTACTTGGCCCGGATTAGTTATCTCCGCCACCCTCATCGCTGGGAGACTCCTCGGGGCGAGACGGGAAACTTTGACCGGAAGGGGCATGGCCGTCCCAATGCCGCGGACGACGGCGACAATGTCGGATGTGAACAGGGCGGAAAACATGGCCAGAAGAGGCATGGCCGATCTAATGCTGCCGTTACCGCCGCCGGTTCGGGATGGGCTGACCATGGGACGGGTTCAAGGACTTTCTTTCACTGGTACGAAACCGGGGAAAGGAAAGGAACCGCCACGATCACCTGCCGGGATATTGCCGCCGAGTGTACACGGCTCAGCATACGAGTCTGAAGTTGCGGTCAGTCAGACAAACGACCAGCTGGCTGGTCGAGTCTCGGGCATTGAGTGACCCAAATACGAGAGGATTTGCCACTGGCGCCTGAGGCCTGAGGATCGTCTCCCACTTTGTTGACTTGTTTGGTCAGGCTGACGCGGACTTGACCTGACAAACACACGAGCATCTGGAGACTCGGGTAAGTAGTTCTCATGGTTCACCCCTAAGGTAGGTGGGGAACAAGGTGTAAGATATCCGGGCGCATTCGGAGCAACTCCTGTAGACCAGTACAATACCTGAACAAGACCATCACGAGGAGGACGACTCAAGTTATCACTTCGAGAGGCACAAATAAGGAGCTGAGTTAGCCTTTGTGAAACTGACAGAGTACCTTATATATGAGCAATACATGTGCGCCGCTTCGGCTCAACTTCAACGGAAAAACATCGCACAAGTAAACAACCCCTGTGACCAAAACACCGAAACCCAGATCCAGTAACCATAAACGCCAGTCCCAAGTAAGGCACCAAAGGTCCTCGCTCCATCACAGCAAGCACAACGCAAGCAAGACAGGAAAGAAGAAGAAAACACCATAGATCCCAAAGTGTCTGCTGGCACACAGGACTCCAGCTGGCACAACAGCCAAACGACCTGGTCAGTAGAACATCGACCCATCAGGCTCTGTCCAAGCCAAAGTGCCCCTCACCACGGTTCGTCACCCCCAACCACGCAAGCATGTCCGGATACAACCGTGGCCCGAAGAACACGGCAGAAGCGACAGAACGATCCCGCCCCACGCCGCACTCCCCATTACCCCTTCCTTCTCGCACCAAACAACATCAAGCCCAGACGCCAAACACCGCATCTGAAGGACAACAATCCACTCCAGGCTACAAAGCCACACCACCACCACCAACCTCCACAGCCACCCCCAGCCCCAACCCCTCTTTCCCATTCCCCCCGTCCCCAACCACATCCCCATTATCCCCACCCCCAACAGCAACCACCTCAGGCTCGGCCTCATCCTCCATCATGCGAATCATATCCTCCAAATTCTCATCCAGCATCTCCTGGTCCTCGGGCGGCAGACACGCCTTCAGCAGGCGCAGGTACCGCTCGATCTTGTCTCCCGTGCCCGTCAGCCCCCTTGCCTCGATATACTCGCGCTCGGCGCGGCGCTGGGCGTGGAGGAGGGCGCGGAGGGAGGTTGCGAGGCGGAGGCGGTCTTCGTTTTCGGTTTCACTGTCCTCGCTGGGGTTTTCTTGAGTGGTGGTGGGTTTGTCTGGGTTGGTGGTGGTGTCGCCGTTGGGGGTGCCTTTGCCGGCGTCGCCGTTGACGGTGGCCAGTTCCTTGGCCACGGAGTCTTGCACGGCGATGCGGTTCTGGTGGGTCAGGTAGGCGAGCACCTTCTCGGCGGTGCTGGCGGCCTCGGCTTCTGTCTTTGCGGCGGCCTCGTCCGCTTCGAGGCGCGACTCGAGGTCGGCGATGGACGTGCGCAGGTTGGCCAGCTCGGCTTGAGTGTTGAGCAGGATACGCCGCGCCTCCTTTTCGGCCTCTTCTTTCTCGTCGAGCTCGTTCTCGTAGCTCTGGGCAAGGTCGTGGAACTTTTGCAGGACGAGCGGTGTGATGCGCGACTGCACCGTGTTGGCGGCTTCGCTGCGGAAGCTTGCCTGGTGCTTGCTGTCCGGCTCAGCCAGCGCGTCTCGGAAGGGGTTGTGCCGCTGGGAGTCGGGCGCGAACGGACTAGACGAGCGCTGCGGCGGTCCCCGGGCAACCTTGCTCTTGGAGGCGTTGAGTTCCCTAATCAGGTCCTCAGCCCGCACGCCCTGGTTGTTGGGGATGTCGGTTGACGCCCCGCGGCCGAGCAGCGCGCGGATGCACTTGCGGGCGTCCCGCATCGCGGCCAGGTGCACGGCCGTGTTGCCGTCGTTGTCCTGCGCGTCGAGCAGCAGCTGCATCTCGTCGGCGGAGCGCGTCTCCTGCAACTTGTTAAGTATGTTGTCCAGGTAGTACCGCGAGCACGAGTGGCTCGTCACTCGGCCGCTCTTCATGACCGCCGCATGGTGGATGACCGTGCACCCGGAGGCGTCCCGCGCGTCCACGGTGCTGAACAGTTCCCTCATGACCAGCGGAAATGTCTGCTTCTCGTAACAATTTGTGAAGTTGACGGACCGCATGAACGGGGTCTCGCCCCGGATATTTTGGGACGCGAGATTGGCGCCGAACCGCTTCAGCTGCTTGATCACGTCGACGTCGCCCATGGCCGACGCCCAGTGCAGGGCCGTGTGGCGCTCCGTGTCGATCGGCCAGTCGGGCTGGAAGTTGGTGGGCGGGTCGGGGCGGATTGCGGGCTGCTCGTTTCTAGAGAGCAGGAAGTAGTCCAGCAACTCGTCGCCGTACACGGCGTGCTGCTGCTCCGTCATGTCCTGCAGCATCTCTTCGCGCTTGCGCTTGCGGTGGCCGGTCGAGAAGTGCGACATGTCGTAGCGGTCGTCCTCGGCCATGTACGAGGCCGAGGCGACGGTGACGTTGTCGGGGGTGTCGTCCTCGTTCATCTGGCTGGTGTTGTCGTAGTCGTCGTGGACGGCAGCACCTTGGTGAGCGTGTGAGAAGACGGCGGCTTGCGGCAGGCTGGTCTTTCTGTCGTGCGACTTACTGCCCCATTTGGGAACAGCAGGCCGGGGCTTCGGGGCCTTCGGCTTGCTGGCATGCCTCGGCGCGGGCGGAGGGCTCTCGTTGCCGGGCTGGAATTCGAAGATGGGCCGTAACCGGTCGTAGACGTTGTTTCGCTGGGCGAGGGCCTCGCCCTGCTCGAGAGGGATCCATGTTCCTGCGCAAGTCAGCAGACCGACAAAGCAGCCAGAGCAGCTCGGACTGCGCACCCTGGTATTTCCCGTAGCCGCCCTGGATCTTCTCATGGCGCTCCTTCTGGACGTCGCGCTCGAGGATGCGCGTTCTCGCGGGCTTGTCGAAGCCGGCGGCCTTTAGGATATGGGTGGCGTTGATCCAGTTGTCCTCGCGGCGGCGCATCACATGTTCTTTGAGGTCGGGACCGAATTGGTATTCGTAGACGGGGATCTGCGACAAGACACACCATTAGCTGCAATAGATCGGAGCGACGTTAACAAGAAGACGTACACCGCTGTATGTAGCGCTGTATATCCCCGTCTTGGGGTGGTCGGCCGCCATTGTGCTGTCACTTGGAAAGGATCGGGCGGCAAGCGTCGGAGGTGGTGATTACAGGAAAGGGGAAGTGCAAGAACGGATTGGGGCTGCACAGCCCGACGCGCAAGGTGAGGACGTTGACGGCGGTGAAACCAGTGGTGATCGGATCGGTCTAGGAGAAGAAGATGAAGATGGGTGAGCGCCGTAATGCGAGTTCTCGAAATGCCGAACAAGGTTGAAGGTGGTAAGACTGGGCGCACGTCCAATGAATTGCGGCGGACTTGCAGCTTGACGAGCATCCAGAATCGCGAAAAGACGCGGTGCACTGGTCGGGGGTGGGGAACGAGAGGAACGCGCTCGACGCGAGCCTCTTAAAGTGGCCTACCCTGCCACGTGATGGCGGGTGCCTGGATGTGCTTGGGTTAGGGTTAGTTGTGGTCACTTCCGTTGTGTTGTGGCTCGTGTCCCGTCATCTTCACTCAGGCTGCAGTCCTCCCTCCGGCCCTTCTCAAGTTCCTGAACACTGAACACTGCAAGAAAAGAGTACCTTGTTTTGGAAAATTGGATTTCCGCTCCATTGATTTCCAAATATTTTTGGTTCAAATATCTTTGGCTACATTTTGCCATTGACCTCATTTCACAGCATCACCGGCAGAGAAGGGAAGCATCATTCTGACCGCTCAATTTCATGGCAAGCCTATTTCTTTTTTCCACGCCAGGTCAGGTATTACTGCCACTGACACGATACTATCGCCGGATCTGCCCCATCCCTCCACAACCGCCAGAGACCGACACAACACGACCCGCCCACCGCCTACGTAAACTGCGAGAAAAACTCCCACGTGTTCCTGGGCGCAAACGGCGTCGACGAGCCCTGGTCAACCTGCGAGGGATTGTGATCCCCGTTGTGGATGACCCAGGTCACAGGATACCCGGCCTTGCAGCCCTTGTACTCGGTCTTGACCGACCTTCCACCATTGGGGCTCGGCTCCGACGACAGCGGCGTGCACCCGTTGTTCTTGACAAAGCGATCACGCAGCTGCCGGCCCATGGACACGTTCAGCACCGAGTCGGACGTGCCGTGCTGCGCGTAGTAGGCCACGGGCTCGGTGCCGCCGTCGCAGCCGCTGAGCTGCGCGCCCGAGATGACGGCCACGGCGCGGAGCATCTTGGGTCGGGAGCACGCCAGGTTGAAGGACATGCCGCCGCCGTAGCTGAAGCCCGTCGAGAAGCGCAGGTTGGTGTCGACGCAGAGGCTGTCCTCGACCGTCTTGACGAGCTGGTCGAAAAAGGCCGTGTCCTCGCCGCCGTTGTTGGCCCAGCCCTGGTTGAGCCCGTTGGGCACGACGAAGATGGCGCTGTTGTTGGCCAGCGGCGGCAGGCCGTAGTAGGGCACCACGCCGCCGCGGTTGGGGTCCTCGCCCTGCACGATCTTTTGTGCGCTGCCGCCCCGCTGGTGCCACAGGAAGACGAGCCGGTACGGGCGGTTCTTGTCGTAGTTGTCGGGCAGCTTCATGATGTACTCGCGCTGCTTGCCGTTGACCGACATGGTGTACTGCTGGTTGCGGAGGGACGGCGTCTTGCCGCAGCCGGCGGACGAGGCGGCCATGACGGCGCTCAGCCAGGTCAGCGCCAGGAGGGCAGCTGCCAGCAGAGATCTCGGCTGTCGGTGCATTTTTGCTATTGTGTCAAGACTTGACTGGAAGGCTGGTGGACGAGATGATAGAACTGATATCAAAGAAGCACGCGGGTATTGGAGGCCCGAAGTTGAGCAGAACTGGTTTTATAATTCTAGGAGAGGTTTGTGGCTCTTTTAAACCCCTGACAAGTGGACAACCTAGGTCCTTGAGCTCCATGAGGTGTCATGAACCAGACAAACCAGCACCCCATGCGCACGAATAGGGTTCAAGCAGCTTGGAGTTCTACGCCGACGTCGACAGCTCCAACACGCCAAGTTCCTTGAAGTCCTCCAATTCAACTCTGACAGAGGCGCGCGAATCGGTTGAATCTACAGCAGGCATCGAGTTCTGCCTGCAATCTCGAGAGCTCTTCCTTGTTCTTGGCAACTTCAGTGACTGATGCTGGCTGGGTTCATCAGTTTCCCAACGCGGTGACCGGAGACTCACAAAGCAAGCATGAAGATCAGGTTAATGACGCCAAGAACGGTCTTACGAGGCCTCAGGATGATGTAGTTGAGACTCTGACCATCTTAGGTAACGATGAACCACCATGAGGCTCGCAATGGGTTACACTCCCTCCGATAGCCGAGAGCATCGTGTATATGAGTTCCAGGATCTTTAGCTGTCCCCTGACATGCGCACCACTCGGGTTTCTCGAGCAATTACCCCCCTCCCAACTCCCTGGTAGCTTACCACGACATTTGCCGTGTTTGCTTGCCGAAAGAACGGAGGCAAAGGGGGGGCCATTCTTGGCTTCTATTTAATCCATACGCTGAATGAGACGTCTTGTTGTCCCTACGACATCGGCATTAACACGGTGAACTCTGACGACGGCAGTTGAAGAAAACATTCAACAACCATGGACCTGGCGAGACTCCGTATCGGCACTGAGGTGCCTGCACAACCTTCAGGCTTCCAGGTCAGGACGTAACCTGACAGAAACAAGGATAGGATGGTTCCCCTGATGAAGGGCCATCGAGGCTCGTGCGGCGGTCCTCCGATGTAGAGGTGGTTCAAGTTGTGCTAGCATCGGACTTCTACACTGATTATGTCCCGTTAACCTATGGTAATATCCTCAAGAAACCAAGAACTTACTGTAATCAACCCAACCCAAGACATCAAATCCAATCAGCCGCCCTCCTCTCCCCTGAGGCGCGCATACCTTGTACCTTTCCTCCTCTTCCACCACCAAAGCCCCGTAGCCGACAGCCCAAGCAACGCAACAACCAACCCCCCAATGACCGGCCAGGGCGTATCACCCGAGCCACTCTCGGGCAAGTTCCTATTCGTTTTGACCGGATGCAGCATCATATTCGGCGCAAACACCCTCCCATCCTCGCTCCTCCACAGCACACGCGGCACTTGACTGCTGCTGCTGCTGCTGCTCTTCCCGCCGCCCCGACCCAACCAGGCATCAAAGATCCTGTTCGGAAACGCCGACGTGTACCAAAACGACGCCGAGGTCGTAATGTACTCGTACGGCGTCTGCCTGAAGATGGCCTCGCCGACGGCCATGCCCTGCATCCCCTTCCTGCGATGCTCCTCGACGCGGCCGGGCCCATTGAAGAGCTCATTCATCTTATCCCTCGGCCACTGCGGGTCCTGGTAGATGGGGTGCGGCGGCGCGACGAGCTTGAGGCGGTGCCAGAGCGCGAACGACGACAAGGTGGCTTCCGAGTGCAGGGCCAGGCCCTGGACCGCCTGGGCGTGGTGCACGGCCAGCAGGAGGGTCTTGCTCGCGCGGCCCATGGCCGGCTGGCACATCCACCTGGGCGTCTTGGTGAAGGCCTTGAAGCCCTGCTGCCACTTCCCCCAGGGCCAATGCTCGAGCGCGGGGATGTAGGCGCAGGGCGTGAGGCCGATGAAGTCTGCCTCGTCGCCGACGCCCCACTCAAAGTTGTCGTCTCGGGGGTCCTCGACGGGCGGTCTGGGGCCGATGGGTTCGAAATCCGGGATGCGCATGTCCCATTGCAGCCCACCTCCGCCCGAGAGAGAGGCGTTGACGGCAGCCAGCAGGTCCGGGTAGGCGCCGTGGAACTCGGGCATGTAGTACCAGGTGCTGCGCTCGATGGCCTGCTTGCGGGGCTGCTGGCGCGCAAAGTCGGACAGGGCCGAGAGGTAGCGGCCCGCGTGGCCCGTGAAGCGGACGTCCAGCTCGAGCTGCCAGAAATGGTCGAATTCCGGGTAGAAGTGGGCAAACAGCTGCAGCGGCTGCATGATCTGGTAGGTGGCGCCGTGCGTTTTGATCTTGGGATACCAGCTCCGGAGGAGGGTCTCGTCAAAAAGGACAGCCATGCCTCGGAATTCGTGTGGGACGAGCTCCTCGACGGCTCGCGCGTAGTTGTCGTCGCTGGAGAAGATGCCGCGACTCTTGTCCTTGACGTCGACGAGGATGAAGACGGTGTACTCGCCGGCGAAGCGCAGAGCGGTTTCGGCGATGGTCGCGCGGAGATTGACTAGATCTTCGGTGGTGTAGCGGTAGCCTTCCCAGGCGCGAAGAACGATGGCCGTCCGTGGCACATGGTCGGTCGCCTGCGGCTCGACCGTTGGAAGGTTGATCTCTTCCCCCGGCTGCCGCATGCGGAAGCGCCTCTCGCCGGTGCGGATGGCCGTTGCATGTTTGAATCTGTGGGCGTTGCGCTCGAGACACTGGTTCTGCAGGGCGGCCCAGTCTGTTTCGTTCCATGGCAGCTTCGTCTTGCCGTAATCCGCCTGGTCGTCGCCCCAGCCGTATGGCCCGTAGCGGTCGGCGGCTGTCATCCATGTCTGGCCCAGCCCCACCGTCTCGTGGGAGCCCGCAAACGGGCGCGGATATGCTGCGGCAATGTTAGAGAGGAATCAACGGTTCATGAAGCCGCCGAGCTACGGCACTTACCGAGATTGTCGACGACGCTCTCACGCGGCGAGTCATCGTTCTCCTTGGCGAGGTCCAACCCTCGCGGCCCGGCGCAAGACGCTCGTGGCAGGGCCGAGCTCCATTGTTTGGCTTCTGTTGCGCTGTCTGGGGCGGGCTTGATGGTTGGCCTGAGGCTGTTGTCTAGCGTAATAGGGACCGCCTCGTCCTTTAGTGGCTCCAGTCGGTGTTTGCGGAATTGGGTGCCTGCGAGGAGGAGCAGTGAGAGCGCGAGCAGGGCAAAGACGAGGGCACGCGTCCGGACGCCGGTATTGATTATAATCGTCATCGGTACTGTGTTATCGCATGGCGGTGATGAGCGAAGCTGAGAGTTGAAGTCCTGACAAAGTTGAAGCCCTGACCTCGTGTTGGTTCCGTCGGTGATGAGGCCCCTGATGAAGGATCCAAACGGCTGCGCCCCACGTCGGCGTGCGCCAACGGACCAACAGACGGTCAAGGCTGAGGTGGAGATCATCAGGGACTGGGGGCTGAAATCCGACACAAGGGCTTTGCAGTTGCCGCTACCAAAGGGACGTTCAATCGACCATCTCTTCAGCGTGAGAGAGCTGGAGATAAGTAAAGTGCCGAGAGCGTCTGTTGGTGCCGTCATTCAAAACCAGGCCTTTCCATTCATGTGCAGTTGCAATTTCTTCGAATTTGTTTGACGCGTCAGACACCCCGGGCCTGCATTTTGTATTTCGACATGGAATCCACGCCGGCTGCTGGCAGCCGGCCAGGTCCAGGCACGAGTGGGTACGATTCCAACCCTGCTCAGCCCCTGATTGGCAAACCCCACAAATCGGAAACGGCAGCTGATGGCATTCCGTCACCGGCTGACACGATTGCGATTGCCTCCTTTGACCACGCCCAACACTGGCAAGTTGGGGTCGAGACACCAACTCTCGTTTTTTGCATAGGCGTTCTCTCTCGCGAAATAACGAGAGAACCGATTTAGGCTTCCCGGACCTGGAGACTCCCCTGAAGCCCGCTTGCATGGCGATTGACGCAGGACTCGGTCGCAACCTCAGGAGTCCTCGAGCAGAATCCGATCCACCATCTCGCTCGACGAAACCCAGCACTGATACCTGACATTTGAGAGCATACCAACCTCGTGCACCGCCGCACCGCCTCAGACCAAACATCGTCGTTTCTCTCTCTCGAACTCAAGCGATGCCCCGGCTGCACGACTCCCGCTCCGCCGACCCTCTCCTCGACCGCGCCTCCTCGTCCGACCGTAGCCGCCGCACAACCCTCTTCCCAGCAACCTCCTCCCTCCTCGCCGACACCGTCCCAGTCCCCGTCCCACGCCGCACCCCATCCCCGTCCCCATACCCATACCCGTCAACAATGCCAGTGCGCTCCCGCAGCCCACCTCCCATCCCCTCCTCCTCCTCCACCGCCGCCCACGCCCAAACCCTCCTCACAACAACAACCCCCCCTCCGATATCAGCAGCCGCCGCCCGCGCCGAAGCCCGCCGCAAATACACCTACGCCGCCTTTTTCCTCGTCATCAGCCTCGTCTCCTTCACCGTGCAGACCGAGCTGGCGTCGTACATCCAGCACGACCTTGGCTGGGACAAGGCGTATTGCATGCTGTATTTCACGCACGGGTCGTGGGTTCTGTTGTGGCCGATTCAGCTTGCCATTCTGCGGTTTCAAAGCCGTGGGAGACGCCACGGAGAGAGTTGGGGAAGGTTCTGGGAACGGCATGTCAGGACGTTGAGGGGGATTGCGCTGCTCGTGGAGACGAGGGGTGTGAACAGTGATGGTGTTGGTGGGCATGGGAGTCATGGGAAGGTGGGTGGGAGGGGGGATGAGGGGTTGTTGGAGTACGGGCACTCGCCGTGGCCGTATCTTGTCCGGACGACGGTGGGGGTCACGACGGCGCTGACGGTCGCTGGGCTGAGCTGGTACCTTGCTGTTAGCATGACCACGCCGAGCGACTTGACGGCCATCTACAACTGCAGCGCCTTCTTTGCGTATGCCTTTTCGGTGCCGCTGTTGAAGGAGAGGCTGAGGTTGGATAAGATGCTGGCTGTGGCCGTGGCGATTGTGGGCGTGCTGGTGGTTGCGTATGGGGATGGCGCCGGGGACGGGGGAACCGAGGCGAAAGGTGCTGGCGACGGCGATGCGCCGGACCCGGCCACCCGCTTCGCGGGCAACCTCATCATCGGCGCGGGGTCGGTGCTGTACGGCCTGTACGAGGTGCTGTACAAGCGGTTCGCGTGCCCGCCCGACGGGACCGACGCGGCCAAGGGGGTCATCTTCGCCAACACGTTTGGCAGCCTCATGGGCGCCTTCACGCTGTTTGTGCTGTGGATCCCGCTGCCGATCCTGCACGTCTTGGGGTGGGAGACATTCGAGCTGCCAACGGGCCACACGGCGTGGCTGCTGTTCGTCAGCGTCGTCATGAACATGATGTTCTCGGGCTCGTTCCTCGTGCTCATCTCGCTGACGAGCCCCGTTCTCAGCTCGGTCGCCGCGCTGCTGACCATCTTCATCGTCGCCGTCGTCGACTGGTTCTGGACGGGCACGCCGCTGAGCGCCGCTGCTGTTTTCGGTGGGCTGCTCATCATTGCCGCGTTTGCCATGCTCAGCTGGAGCACGTGGCGCGAGATGAACGAAGAGGAGCGCAGGAAGCAGGTCGACCTGGGCGACGACGAGGATTAGGAGCCTCGGTTGGACGGTCTGGGAGACTTTTACAGCTTCCGCAGCGCTTCGATACCCCTGAAGCAAGCCTGAGTGCGGAACGAAGCGAGGCCCAGCCTTGGGTTGAGTTGGCTCCGTCGGTCGTGTTTGGAACCGACCTCTGCGCCGCCGTGCGGCATCTCCCGTTTCTTGCGTTCTGATGGGGAGTCGATGGAGGCAGGTGGGAAAGAGCAGGGCCGGCGCTGCCACGCTCACCACGCCGGAGCATGCGGATACCAGAGCATTTGCCATGGAATTCCTGCAATGGAGGGGAATGGGGGGAGGCTCGCATCTGCCCCGCCCGATGTGCTCACCGTCCAAGGGCTCGCGCTGTGGTCATGGGATGCCGGTTGATGCCGCGTTTAACCGAAGGGTCGCAGTGGCGACAGCATGGAACGAACGCAGCATCGTTCACTGACGTGGGAGATCCTCTCCGAGGCGATGGGCAGCATGGAAATTGGTTGAGAAGGAGGGAGCAGGTTCATGATACCCCATTAGGCAGGGCAGCTTGGCCCTGCTGCATCCATGCATCGCATCACGTGGAGCGTGAGCATCCCCCAGGTGCATGGCTTAAATTTTGGTGTAGAGCGGCATGATAGGCAGATTAAGAGTGATGCAGTGACTTGCAATCTATCGTACAATCCAGGAACAGATGGACGCTCATGAATGCTGGCAGGGCTCACATGGTAGTGCGCCAGGAAAGCTGGAGGGTTGATTGCCGGGTCAAGCCGTGACGTTCCCAATGTGCGACGACGACGAGTCGGCGTCAACAGGCCCTCTGACAAAGACACCTTCGCCCTCATGCTCCCACCCAACGTCGCCAAGTAGCTCCACCAGCGACGAGTCCTCCCGGAGCTCCCCGTCGCTCATCTCAAACCAACGCAGAAACTGCCAGCCCGCCGCCGAGCCTGCGGGGCTGGGTCCTGGTCCTCCCGCGCCATTCTCGTCGCCAACCCCGCCCTCACGGGGAGCTAGCACCCTGCGTGTGAAGAGCTCGTAGCAAGTGTGGCACTCGAGCCACAGGTCTGACGGCTGGACGTGGTTCATCTCGTCCTTGTCGAGGAGGATGTCGTTGCGAGGCACGAGTTGCACATAAAAGTGCTCGACTGGTGGGAGATGGCGCATGAGCGTGTTGAAATGTGCCGAGAGTGGGAATATGGCGATGTAAGAGAGGGAGGTGACGGTGGGAGGGATTAGCATGACGTTGTTGGGGCTTTCTTCCTGGCCGAGCAGGGAGGTTAGGACGGAGGGCGGGCGCCGATCGAAGTAGTGGTAGCTTCGGTAGGCGCGAATGGAGGAGTTTTCGTTGAGGAGGAGGTGTGTCCAGGGCCGGATGGTGAACAATATGGTCCGGGGGTGCCTCCGCTGACTAAAGCAGCACTTGGCAGGGGGTTGAGAGGTTTGTGATGAGGCCGATGGCTGCGGCGGCGCGCTTCTCGAGTTCCGCGAAAGAGACAGGATGTGCAGGCGTTCCCCAGAGGAAAAGAAGTCGACATCGCCCACAAACACCATGCATGACAGCAGGCGGGCCAGTGTCTGCGGCGAGGCGATGATGGTGAGCCTCAGCGGGTCCATCAGCCTGAAAAGCATGGCCCACAACCAGTTGTTGTCTTCGTGGTAGACCGCGGCTGAACGGGCCATCGATGAATGCTGAGCGTGGGCTTCGAGCAACGGGTCGGCGGGCCCGGCGTGTCCGCGTTGCGCGGAGACTGCCTTGTGGCAGATCATGATGGTCAAGGAGCGGACATGGCGGGCCAGGTTGTTGGCTTGGAGGAAGGCCAGAATCGGTATCTCGCGGAAAGGGTCAGAGTCCGGACTCGAGTCATGGGCGGGTTTGGCGACAAGCTGGTCGCATCGCTCCAATGTCCAAAGGACGTTATGGAAAAGCATGGGCAGAGCAATGGCGCGCCACCTCTTGCTGACGAGCGAGACGTTCTTGAGCGGGCAGTCGGCGTTTCGCAGCATGTCGCTCCCCGGTTGGTCCTTCAGTCGGGCGTCGGACGGCGCGGGGCCGTCGAAGAAGCTGAAGACATGGCTCAGCAGCTCCGTGGGGAGCGCGTCGACTGTCGGAGCCTGAAAAGAAGCCATTCCCACGTTGTTCAAGACCTTGCTGCGTAGCTCAGTCGAGGTCTGACGGGATAACAACGGAGAGCGGGCTGCTTGCCGCCCGAAGAGTCGTCACATTTCCCATTGAAGCTCGGAACCACAAGTTGCAATGCAATCTGCGGTCCTCAAGGCGGCTTCAGTCAGTTTTGGCGATGGTCAGTCCGTTTCTCATGTCGCCCGTGTCTGCCTGGAGGAAGCTCAGGTTGAGGTTTTCGGATGAGGTCAGACCAGCTCCGTTCCTTCCCGAGTTCTCTGTGGTTACATAGTGGCATGTGGGGCTCCTAGCAGGGGTCTCACCCACTGCGGGTAGGTGATCCGAAGGCGCTGCGATTTCCATAGCCTACCAGCATCAAATGATCCATCCATCCTCATCCTCAACCCGACACCATCAACCGGCGAGTCGGCGACTAGGACATTGAAGATTCAGATCGGTTGGGATGAACCAAATCAGGCTTCCAGTCAATATTCACGCACACAAGGCTTTTCCCGGTTTTTACCTGCTGAAATGGCTTGTTGACACTCAAAAAGAACGGAGCTGGGCATCATCGGAAGCATGAAGCGACAAACCACCCACGAAATCAAGCTCCAAGGACTGGAGGAAGCACCATCCTCCATAGCTGGTTTTCTCTCCCCCCGCCATGCACCATCTCGGCTACACCCTGTCCCTGGCCTCCGCCACATTGCTCGCCTTCTCGTCAAACTCGTCCCCATGCAGCGCGTGAGAGACGACCTTTTCGGTGCGCCGCACATACTCGTCGCCCTCGAAGACTGGAGGAGCCGCGTCAGCAAATCTCCAAGATGACCACGCGCCGAGAACCACTCACGGAAGGCAAGCTCCTCGAGCGAGCGACCCGACGTCTCGGGCCACAGGAACCAGATGAGGATGGCCTCGACAAAGATCCAGCAGCAGTACACGAGGAGGTACTTCCAGCCGATGGCTCCGGTGCCTGCAGCAACCTGTCAGCAATGGCGAGTCAAGAAGACTGACGATACGACACATACCGATCGGGTTGACGTTGGTGCCAAAGAACTGCGCCGCCTTGCCCCAGAACTGGAAGATGGAGATGCCGCGGGCGCGCTGGGCGTACGGGAAGATCTCGATGAGGTACGCTGACAGCCATTAGCACCCTTCAAACCCCAGGAAGCGGGCAGACTGCAACTCACTGTATGTCAGCGCGTTGAAGCACAAGTTGTACGCCGGGCTGTACGCGTAGATCCAAAACAGCGACAGCTTGGCCGCCACGTCCGACTTGTCGACGATGAAGACAGCCGTGCACGTCGTCCAGCCGATGTATACAGCCAGGATCGACAGGATGCCCGTCAGGTACATGGTCCGCCTCCGGAAGCGCATCACCACGAGCGCCGCGCTGACACCGCACACGAGCGACCAGCACTGGTTGCCCAAGTTGTACTGCGCCTGGAACGTCGGGTCCGTGTACCCGATGAGCTTGAGCACGTCACCCAAGAAGTACGAGATCATGACATTCCCAGACAGCTGCGTGAAGAGCCCCAGCAGCGACCCGATGACGACGCGCCGCCGCATCCCCTTGGTGCGCACCATGTCCATCCACGACTGCTTCGAATGCTCCAGCTCAATCGCCAGCGTCGCCTTGATCTCGGCGATCTCGGCCTTGACAAACTCGGACTCGGCGTTGCCCTCGGCGTGGTACTTGACCAGCACCTGCTCCGCCTCCTCGATCTTGTCCTTGCTGATGAGGAACCGGGGCGACTCGGGCAGGAAGAAGACGAAGGTGACCTGCAGGAGGGAGGGCGCCATTTGCAGCAGCGACGGGATCCGCCACGACCAGTCGTTGGCAATGTTTTGCGTGCCGAACGTCGTGCCCGCCGCCACGATGGAGCCGATGAAGTAGCACGCATTGAAGAGAGAGGTCAGGATGGGCCGCTCCTTGGGGTAGCCCAGCTCGCCGATCAGGCAGGAGCCCGCGACGATGGCGTACGGCAGGCCGAAGCCGATGATGCCGCGCGCCATGATGTACATGGGGGCTGACTTGGTCAGTCGGTTACCAATATCTCGCAGAGCTGAGGGAGAAATGCCCACCGTTGAAGGAGAAGCCCTGGATGAGCGTGCCAACGATCATGACGCACGACCCAAACATGATGCACCACCGCCGGCCGAACGTGTCGTTGATGAGCGGGATGAAGGGAAGCCCGATGACGGACCCGAGCGGGAGCGCCGACGCGAGGATGCCGTTGTATGCGCCTGACGGATGGCCGAAGTCTGGACACAGAACAAGTCAGACTGACATGCCTCCCTGAAGGTTGAACACCATGGCTATGGGTATGGCCGGCCACTCACAGTCCTTCCACGCTGGCAGCAGCTGCGCGGCGTTGATGATCTGCGAGTCGAACCCGGAGGTCATCTCGATGCCGATGACGCAGGGGAACAGCAGCAGATACATCAGGCGCAGGTTCGGCTTCTTGTACCACGGGATCGGATCCTCCATCGCCATGCGATGGATGAGGTTGTCCGACCCATCTCCGCCGCCGCCGCCGCCGCCGCCCATTGTTGCTGAGATTCGTCTGGATGTTGTCGGGAAGACTGGTTGAGGTGGCTTTGGAGGCTCTCGAGGTCAGGGGTGAGCTCGCTTGACCCCTGGCTGGTGAGAGAGGAGAGTTGCACGGACAGTGAAGGGTCCTGTGCGGGAGGGGAGGGCTTCAGTGGGCGCTGAAGTGCATATAAGAAGACAATCTGTCCGGCCATTGGAGACAAAAGCCGGGGAGACATGGCTCCGTCCTGTTTGGCGCGGCCAGTTTTGCCCTGGCGATGAACATCCATAGCAGGGGACAAGACATGAGGCCGCGGGTAGCACGAACGCGGTAAGTTGGCGCCGCTTACCCGCTCGCTGAAACTCTTTTCCCTAGATTGGGCAGACGCAAGTCCCAGGGGCCTTCTCATATGGGGGGATATTGAACCCTGCAGGCAAACGCAGGTCGGGCCGACCAGGAGCAGCAGGCCGACCAGGAGCAGCAGGCCGGCGCATCTTGGGGCCACTTAAAGGCCTGCCGCCCGGGCGCAACCGGCATGATTGGTTCTTTGCGGGACCTCAAGCTCGTCGAAAGTGCTTTCCTTCCTTTCCAGGGGTTACGTGTCCGCGTTGGATGCGGGAAGTTTAGCCGGGTCGGATACCACGTCGTTCACCATCCTCCGCAAACTCGAGGTGCAGAAGAGGCTTCGAGACGACACATCTGTTTCTCTTCACGGGGTGCCCAGCCGGGAGCTGCCGGTATTGAGGGACATGAGGGTGGGCAGCCAGCTCAGGTCTTGCTCCCTCCTCCCAGAGCCTTCAGTATCGGTGAAGCTGGAGACAGCAAGGCATCCAGCCTGAACCCCTGCCGAAGAGAGTTTCTCCGAGCCAAGGATCACACGCAAGAGGACTCATGAAAGTCCCCCGTCCGCAGACAAGAATCCTACCATCAGCAAAGCCATGTTGCATGCACCCATTTGCCGTGGTGGTGGGGCGGACGGGTATAAATGCAACATGTGCCGGCCGTCGAATCGGCTCGGCCAGTCCCTAATTTGTGCGTTCCGGCTTAATAACGCAGCCAGCCAAGTCGGCACTTGCTCTTGGCCCTTTTCCTCTGCAGCAATGTCGCTCTGAGAAGCTGTGGTGTATGTGGTGTGTGTGTGGGCGCTAAGCCTTGCCGAGAAGGACTGAGCCGTGTGCCAAGGGCTTCATGTTGGGGGGAGGTTGCTGGTGTTGTGAGTTTAGTGTCGATTAGACGTCTTCAATAAAAATCTCAAGCTAAGGCAAGGGCCTCCGGCGGATACTCGCAGTTCCCTGGGAGTGTTTCTGTGGTCGTGCTGTGCCGGTTGCAGGCTGCATGAGGTGGGCGGTTGCCCAGGAGCGAGGGAGGCTGGGGGGAAGGATGTTCATGCTGCGATTCTTCACTCATGTCGAGTAAGTTGAGTTGAGTTGGGAATGAGCTGCTGTAACTAGAACAAACAAAAAGCCACCATCAAGCCTAACAAGAAACGCTACACAAAGGTATTGATACACTCTCCCATGCCACAGTCAAACCCTCGCCACCTCATCCAACACCCCCCACCTCTCATCCACCCTCCCAAACAACCTCCCATGCTCCTCAACCCACGGCTCCCCAAACCCCTCCACCACCACCCCCCTCTCCCTCACAGCAGCATCCAACACCCTCCTACACGCCCGATGCGCAGCCCTCAACTGCTCCAGACTCGCCTCCCGCGGCGAATCCGAACTCTTGTCAGGCAGGTCCAGCACGAGGCTAACCCTCTTCAACCTGGGCAGGAAGCCGCCATACTCAAACGCCGCGGCGAACTCATCGAGATGAGGGGCCATGGTGACAGGGCCGCGGAGGTATAACGCCTCTACATTCGGCGGGAGGAAGGCGTGGAGGAAGGGTTGGGACTCGTCGAATAGCGAGAGGAAGGTGGTGTACATGGCGCTGCCGAGGGTAAGTCTAAATGTTTGCAGGCTCTTCAAAGCTGGTAGGATGGTGAGGGGGAGGTGGGACGGGACGTGCTGCAGGTCGTTGCTTTTGGGGGAGTAGAGGGTGAGGCTTGAGAGGGAGGAGAGGAGGTGGGGTTTGGCGAGGGCGAGGTAGCTGAGCATTTGCAGGGCGTCATTGCCGAGGATTTGGAGGTGCGTCATGGATGAGGGCGGGGAGGAGCTGTCCGGGTCGGGGGAGGAGAAGGTGAGGTCTTTGTCGGCGTAGTGGGCGTGGAACCATTTGTGCCATTCGTGGGGGACCGAGTACACCTTGAGGCCTTGGGGTTTGGATTCCGGCTCGGGTGATGGGCTGGTTGCGTCGTCCTTGGATGATGAGGGCGTGCTGCCGTCGGCCTGGGATTGGGGGGTGCCCGATGGCTCTGCCTCCGTCTGACTCTGGCTGTCTTTCTCCGTCTTTTGTGGATAGAAGACGTCGAGCTGCTCGGCATCCTTCATCAGCTCCTTGGTGCTGGGCCCTTCAAAGCGCAGGCCGGCGGTGAGGAGGAGAACGAGATGTCGGATCCGGCCTTCGAGGATGGCGGGCGTGGTGATGAGCTCGCTGGTGGCATCGGCAATGACGAGCAGCTCCAGGGGCCAGTTGAGCGGGAACTTGTCGTCGACCCAGTCCTCGTGCCAGCCGGTGGCCACTTTGAGAAAGCGCACGCTGGTGAAGTGCTGGCCGAGAAGCTCCCACTCGTCGTTGGTTGGCGCGTCTCCAAAGATGTGCAGGATCTTGGTCTGTGGATCGATCTCGTCCAAGAGGGGTTGCAGGTTGTCAGTCGGATGAACTTTCTTCTCTTCGTCTGACTCGCGACCCTTGATCTTGGTCATGTTGATGGCCGGAGTGAGCTTTTGGCGATGGCTGTCGTCGCCAGATGCTATCGCCAGCCATGCCGGCGACTCAAAGCGCAGGGCAACTTCTGCATCATTGTCGGGCTTCTTGTTTGGCGGCGGAGGGTCGACGGTGCTGGAGTGCGCATCGTTTCTGACCCAAATAGACCTGGCGTTCTCTGGGAATGGGTAAGATGAGAGGTCCATAGGTACCTGAGCTTTGGAGTAGAGAAGAAAGCGACCTGGGGCGGGCGGGTATTAACTTGAAGCCGAGTGGCAGTCGGGCGACTGAGGGCGATGATCGCATTCCATGAACCAAGGGCAATGGGTGTCTTGTTGATCATGATCAGTGCAGGTAGAAATACTGAGCCAGGCAGTCGCGGCCGAGCACGGCATCAAATATCAATGATATCATCATGTGCTGTCAAAGTGTCAATGCGTCCAAAATCTGTGGGAGGGCGCTGGCCGCGCTGCTTTGTTGTGATTTTTGTTTTGATGACAAGGACGGGCTGCGGTTCGTGTCTAAGATTCTCGGGTTCCTCTGGATAAGCGAGGAAACTCTCGGATTTGACCCGACGATCATGACGGTAGAGGGCCAACGGTTCATCGAGATCAAGCGGGGGGCTACGACGGAGCGGCTCATCCTCGAAGGGCTGATGAAGCGTGCATGTGCACGCTGCAATGCTGGCCGGGCAACGACCTGCTGGAAAATACGCCGTGAAGGAGACCAAGATGCCGTGTTCGTCGTCAAAGATTTATATAGCAATACCTTGAGCGCGATGACGAGGGCGGCTTGCTCCCGGCTCCGTAAAGCGACTGATCAGGGTGCAGTGCACGTGGCCCGGTATTATTACCACGAGACCGTCCGGGTGCGGGATGCAGACGACGATGTCAAAAACAACGTCCGGAGGGGGTTGGATGTCACTCGGCAACAAACTACTAGGAGGATCGATCGCAACTGTCACCAAGCACTAGCACGGCGGGTCCATCTCGCGCTACCCGGAGCCGTAGCATCGCTGGCACGAAGCGGTCGTCTGACCAAACTGGTGCTCCCTTACCCGCTAGCAAGCGACACCATTCTACGTCTCTGACCAAGCCGGCAAGCGCTGTCCTACCAAACCGGGTGCACCGGCGTGTCAGCCTTTCCGACTATGGAATTCCTATCTACGAAGCAAGCTCTTCAAAGGTGCGAAAGGAAAGACTAGCACATAGGCCTTCATAGCCATTAGGGCCCTTCAGGGCGAGCAGCACTCATTCACTTGCTACAGAGCACCTGCTAATTCAATAACGGCTAGCAACTGCTGAACCTGCTACGGGCCGTGCCGCCCTGCTTCGCCACTACAATTTGTACCATGCCTCCCGTACTCGACGCCCCCAGCACATCGCTCACAGTTGCAGAAACCATAGTCCGTTGATGTACGAGCACAGGGCGAAGACGCCTTCTCGGCACACAAGGCCACGTCACTGAGTTGCAATACCTAGCGCCGGTATTACGGTGCGCCACCCATTGATGGTTCTATCAATCGTCGTTTATATTCTCCTGCGGAACCCCTAAGTACTAATAATGCGGTCCGCCGTCAACTGGATGTAAGCTTCCAATGATTCTACCCGTTTCTAACAAACTCCTACCCTCCGTTCCTCCTACCTATCTACAACTCCCCAAGGTAGTTTAATATCGTCACTATGTTATTAAGACCTCTTCTTACGCTAGTGGTCCTAAGTTCGTGGCCGCTAGTCTTCGCCTAGCACTCAACTAGTAGCTACGACTCTACCGCCCGCAGCGCCATCACAGCATTCTATCGCTCGCTCCTTAGGAAGCCCGCGACGATAACCTCGATGGTGACCGTAACGCCAACGACGTACGTTTTTACCCCATTTTCTCTTTATTCTAGGTTTGTTTCTCGCACCTCGAGCTCAGCATAACTGACTCCTTCAGAACCATCACGTCTGTCACGACGATAACCACCAGCGACCCCAACTGCGCCCCAACGGTGGCGGTGGCCCGGAGCACGGCCCCGGCCGCCGACATGGACGGCCCCGATGACCTGCATCGAAGAAACCAGTGCCAGGCTTTCTTCAGCGCGTGCAAGCGTCTGAGCCTGGCACCGCCCGTTACCACAACCATGACGATAACTGCGGCCGCCACGACGACGGTGAGACTTGCATAACATGAACCCCTCATCCATTTTACAACGCGCCGAACCACGTACGCTGACTCGCGCGCCAGACTGTAACTTCGACCACCACCTTCACTACCTGCGTGGGCTGTGTGCCGCCTGGCGGCCAGTGCGATCTCGATAATCCGGGGGCCTGCTGCGAACAGCTCTGCCGCAATGCCCTGCCGCATCCTACGTGCGATTGACAACCTGGAACGGGGTAGCAAGTGATGGATTGGGGCAATGAAGACGCCGATCAGCTCGTATCAGCTGCCGTCATGGAGACGCTATAGCTGCGCAAGGAATTGTAGTCGTGGGAATAATAGGTGGCAGGGTGGGTTGCGCGAATTGTATTACGATATGGTTTCAGCCTAGGTGCGTTCTCGCAGATTACTGGTATTCGGGTATCCGTAGGTAGTCTCTCCATTGCGCTTATCCAACCGCGCGGTGATTTGCTTCGGCTCCAGTCCCATTCCTTCGCGCCGCCCCCGGTCATCCAGGTCACGGTGTCGGCGCCCGCCACGGTCACGCGAATCGTAACCGAGGTCATTCCCCTGTCGTCACGGACACGGTCCCAGACCTGACAGTTCTTAATCATGTCCCCCTCCCGCAAAATCTGATGCAGAAATCTCACAGACTCGAACCTTAGTAGCCCTAGGCGTCGACCTTGACAGCCACGACCCGGCTAACCATGGTACCCAGGTCCTCAGCCGTCTTGCTCTTTTGCGCGGCCGGATTGTATCCCTCGTGATACGGGATGCGCTCCTCCTCTGCAGAGTGAGTGTCAGCATCGTCGCCATCACTTCAAGTTCCAGTCTAATTACAAACCCCAAACTCACCAAAGAAAGCCTTGATCCACGCTTTCGGCGCAGCCCCCGCCTCAGCATCCCACAACGTTGTCAAGTACAGCGCCGTCGTCCCCGGACTACCCATCATCTGCGCCTCGGAGGCATTAAACTGCTTGTTGGCCCCCATCGCATCTTTCACGCGCGCCGCTCGCGCCTTTGCCGCAACCTCGACTGTGACGTACTTCTCCTGCTCGGACGGTCCCGTCCGGTACAGATCGAGCCTCTTCGCGACGGTTGCCCAAATGGCGCGGTCAAAGTGCAGGTTGTCGCCCAAGGCAAAATCGTTGCGCGACAGCGACCCGTCGAATTCGATGGCGTCGTGCTTCTTGAGGTCTTCGAGGTGGAAGGTTGAGCTGTTGCCTGAGGTGGTGAGGTTGAAGCGGAGTGCTTCGTTGAAGGGGAGGTCGAGCGCCGTGGGTTCCCAGTTGTAGGCTGCTGCGATGGCGGTGCGGAAGGTGGTTAGGTCGATGTTGAGCCCGGAGCGCGGGAGGAAGCCGTGGTTTGCGAGGGCATTTAGGCCGGGGCAGGGGGAGCGGCCTTGATATTGAGTCAGCTACGGTACGTGCGGTGAAGGACAAAAGGGGGGGTCGAAACTGACTAGCCCCTGGGGTTCGCCGGTACTCGTGGCCTTTCGGTTCTCGGTCGTGCCCCGTCGGCCAGGCTCCAGTCAAGGCGAAGAGGCCGGTGGTGACAAGGAAATTGGGCTTCATGGCTCAAGAGTTGATGAGGTGGCCAGCGTCGTAGGGAGGGTGTCTTGGGTAAGTTCTCCGGCTCCGCGAGTGAAGATCTCATGTCGGCGCGCTGCTGGGGGGTTATAACCCTTCAAGCAGAGCGTACTACTAAGAGACAGCGTATTCGCCTCGACGAACCCAGCCACAGGCGTAGCTGGTCCATCGTCACTGCTCTGTACAGTGCTGGCTCTTATCCCGCCGCGCAGGCATGCTCACTGGCCGGGACAGTTGGTGCCCCCGGCGAGTGGAACAAGTACAAGAACTCGGGAAGAGGTCATGCTGCATGCAGGCAGAATGACCTAAGGGACGCCAAGGGCGTATTATTGGTGCATTAGCGAATACGCACTTGCATACGCCCATCTTAACTCCGAGCGCCGTCTGCAGTGAACAACCCGGGGCTCCGGATTGGAGATTGAATTCTTCCGTTCCACAAGCATGGGACAAGCTCCTCAGCCTCTTCGTGAAGTTACGGCCTTGTTGTTGAGGCTGGGTCTGCTGACGCCAAGGACGAACGCGGAGACTTTCTCGCGGACTCGAGAAGTTCAATTCCAAATTCCAAGAGGGCTGTGCTACCTTACCAAGCCCCCTTCTCCTCAGCAAATGGACCCGCACCAGAGGCTGACCGATGCCGATCAAGACGGCGAAAAGACGGTCAGCAAGGCGTATTAATTCTACGTCGATGGCGTCGAAATCTACCTAATAGCAGCACAAGCTCTTCCGGCAAGGATAGAACTTTATCTCGCGGCCATGGACGACTCGGAATCATCAACCTCAGGCTTCATGCGGAGTGTTCCTGAGCACAAGACACGACGTCCACACAAGAAGTCGAGATTTGGCTGCGCAAAATGCAAGGCCCGAAGAATCAAGGTGAGCTCTCAGGGACTTCGCTGGGAGAGATCACGTACTAACCCTTTAATTAGTGCGATGAGGGCACGCCACGATGCTCGCGGTGCGAGAGGATGGACCTGACGTGCGTGTATCGCAAAAAGAAGGACCAAAACTGCAGAATTGACACTCTCGAGTTCTCTCGAGCCGACTGGGGGTTGCACGTGGGCAGAGTGGTCAGCCCTGCGAGTTCAAGCCAGTCCGTGTCGCCGCCGTTGTCTGCCGGAAGCCCGCTGTCTTCCAGTTCATCACCGGATCTTCCTCCCCCAAGCAGGGGCGTCAATGAGCACTTACCCCTGATATGGCTGGCGGCGCAGACGCTGGTGCCAGCAGAACTGGAGCTGTTCCACCACTATCTCGAGCACACCAGCAGAGACCCCAGCGTCGTGGATGAAGACGTCTACACGCTACAGGTCGGCATCCCAACGCTGGCGTGTCAGAGCAAGCCCCTGATGAGATCAGTGCTTGCCCTGGCGGCGGTGTGCCAGTGCTCGGATATTATCAAGCAGTCTTCAACATGCTCAGCATCATCCCGCCATGACCGGGAGAGAGTCGCCCATCTCCTGTCGGTTGGACACCGCTACCACCTCGAGTCGCTGCGCGAGATTCAGGAGACGCTCCACGAGGCCACAAACTACGACCACGTGCTCGCCAACGCGGCCATGATGGGCATGTACGGCTCGGGCAGTCACTGCGCTCGCATCTGGCTAGCAAAGACAGCAACCCCTGACCACCCGCCCCTGAGCGACCTGATGCCCGAATACCCCCAGTGGATGAGTCTGTTCCGCGCCGTCCGGCTGGCCTATGCCGGGCTGCTCAACAACAGCAACCCGCCAACGCCCCCTGACTCGGCGCAGTCCACATATGAACACAAAACATCACCATCCTGCGCGATACAACACGCACGGACGCCTACAGACCACCCCCTACGTCCGATTCTAGCAGCCACCATCGAGCCCGCCATGGCGAGGCTACACGACAAAGCCGTCGAAGTCCTAGCCACCCACGACAACAGCAACCCAGACCTACAAGCCTGCCTCTCGGCCCTCTCCATTCTCGACAGCATCGTCGCAGCAACCTTTCCAGCCAACAACACATCTAATACCTGCTCAACCCGGACAGCAGCTACACAGCTGACAACAACAGGGACGAGAACAAAGTCATCACCAGAAACAGCACCAGACCCATCCCGTCTCTCCCACCTCTCCCCCTGGCTACGCCACTACACAGCCAGCATCACCTCCATAATCCCCTCCCACCTGCCGCGCAGAATCATCATGTCCTTCGTGCACAAGGCGCCGACAGCGTATCTCACGTTGATTGAGGATATGCTGGGACTGATCCAGACCACGGCCCAGGGGAAAAGGAACGGGAAAGCGGATTCCATGTCGGCATCCTCTGCAGGTACATGTAGCAGTAGTGACAGTGATAGTGACACAGCCTCGGAGCTGAGCGCAGCGCACCACCTCGCGCTGGAGGTCTTTGCGCACTGGCTTGTGCTGGTCATGCTGCTGGACGATGTGTGGTGGATTGGTGGGATCGGGGCGTGGGAGTTGGGGAGGGTGGTGGCGCTCCGGAGGGAGGGGAAGCGGTTGAGTGAAGGGGCAAGGGCATATCCTGATGCAGGAGACCAGGCGGACGGGGAGTGGTGGCCTGAAGGGATGTGGGAGGTTGCGATGGTGTTTGAGAGGTTCAAGAACAGGTGAGGATGGCTCGATCTGGTGGGATGGGGAGTTAGGGAGTTGGGGACTGAATGGGTTAGGTGATGGTTTAACCGCTCAAGTGTCACTCGTCGAAGAACTGACAACTTAGTATGGGCTGTTGCTGTCTTTCGGTGGATTGTTAGTTCGTGACGGGCCATGAGACTCGGATTCCAAGTTGTTTTTCATATACATGGGGTTAGTCCTACAGGAATACTGGGACTAGGCTGGACATAATTCCCTGATCTCTAAGACATACCTAGCAAGCATGCATATTGTAGCAGGGATAGAGCTAGTGGTGGTTGAGGTGCTTGAGAGGGAGAGATCGATCGGAAACAGGTCGCATTGTCTGGTCCTCTTTTTGACCTGCCGCGGCGCCGGTCTTCTAGATCCAGGTTGAGATCTTTGAGTACAACTTCAGTCTGTTGTTCGTTGGGTCCGGTCCAGGTTACTTGGGCTGGCCAGAGGCTGGTTGGTTGGACTTGTCTCAGGCCAGTGGCGACTCAGAGAGTTTGAGACGCCGCGCGGGCCAGATCCTTTGTTGGCCCCCACCACACTTCGGGACGAAACAAAGCGTGTACCTGGGACTCAAAGATGGCTAACAAGTAAGCTTACAGCAGGTCATCAAAGGGTCAATGGGAGACAACTCTGGCTGCGGGACCTGCCCTCGACCAGTGTCGGCCCAAGGCCTTCAAAACTGAGACATCGAACTTGAATTCATTCGGCTTCAGCTCGTCCGTGAAATCATTGTTTCAGGAGTCCTCATAATCCCGTCTGGTTCTCTTCTTCCCTCCGAATCAGATTCACGGTATCATCAGGGAGGTCCATCTCAAGTTCCCAACAAACACACTCATCTCAGCGTCCAAACGATCAGAGAGAATGGCACCCGCCCAACTCCGACCCGTTTCCCAGCCGCTGGCTGTCTTTGAGGGCATGATTGCTCGCCAGACCCAGATCCTCGTCGTCACAGAGCACGGCGACCGCTTTGACATCACGACCATCGACGGACGAGCATGGATGAGTGTCAATCCCAAGTACCCGACGGTCCACGGCCGCAAGAAGGCCTACGACGCCCAGGGAAGGTATCTCTTTGACCTGATCAAGAAGAACTGGCACCGGCGTACCACCTTTGCTGTCCTCGACCAGGGCAGCAAGAAGCAGCACATGGAATTCAAGAGCAGGTTTTCCGGTACGTCCCCTGTCCTGCCCCTATTAATTAATTAATTACTCCCAATGTCGCCATGTGAGGTAGGCTGACGCTTCATGTCTCTCTATAACAGCCTTCGGCACCAAGCCAGAGGCACAGGCCAAATTCACCACCATCGGAGGCACCCCAGTCAAGCTTGTCATGCAGGGCAAGTGGCCCCGAAGCTCGATCAATGTCGTCGACACGGCAACCGGTGCAGTCGTGGGCCGTATCGAGCGCAGGGTGTCCAACTTCAGGGAGGCCGCAAACGCCGCGTTCGGCAACCAGACGTACCAGGTTACGGTGGCACCCGGTGTGGACACGGCGCTGATGGTGGCGCTGTGTATCTGTCTGGACGAGAAGAAGGAGGAGCAGCAGCGGCGTTGAAGTCTGGGGATGCTACGGATACGGTAATCGGCCGGGATCGCATGTAAATAGGCGGGCAACATGGGCCTTCTTTGATGTCTGCCTCGATGTCTCTTCGATATCCCTTCGCAATGTTCAAGTTCACAAAGCTGAACTGAACCCTAGAAGTCATGTAGTGGTCGCCCCTCATGCTGAACTGTCTACGGGTATGTCTACTCGAGGTATCTTCTCCCTGTCCCGTTTCATGTTCCTTCTTATCATCACCGCCTGGTAGATTGAGAAGCCTAGACTCACAGTGAACACCAATACACTCAAGATGACGAGAACACAAGCGGCTATGCGGAAGAAAGCCGAACCCAACTTCGCCGAGAGCTGGATCGACAAGATGGCGAGCGTCGCCAAGGGCACGACAGCCGCGTACCAGTTGGGGTTCCACTCCAGTTCTCGTCGAAAGATCCGGTAAAAGACGACAATGAGCGCGAGCAGGAGCCAGAGGACCGCCATGCCTCCCAACAGAAGAGCCAGCAGAAGACAGATGACCTCGAGTGGGGGCATCGAACCCAAGCCCGTCACCACGGTGGCCTTTTCCCGCCCGTCCCGTCGCTCCGTCGCATCTGCGAGTATCAGAAAGGCGGCACCACACTGCGCGAGCGGCCCAACCATCGAGAACGTGGTAGCCGTGTGCTCCGGCGGCGGCCAGCCCATGATGAGCACCAGCTCGTGCAGCAGCACGCCGACGTTCAAATCGGAAAGGAACCATGCCACGCCCGTCACGCACAGCGAGAAAACCACCATCGGGGCGGCCATGCCAGCCGAGAGCAACCACTCCCCACCATCCCCAGACCCTGCCGCA
Organism: Chaetomiaceae sp. PF1801; assembly: GCA_023628475.1. Lineage (NCBI taxonomy): Eukaryota > Fungi > Ascomycota > Sordariomycetes > Sordariales > Chaetomiaceae > Chaetomiaceae sp. PF1801. The sequence goes on from JAMAKQ010000005.1 coordinate 98,392, forward strand.
TCGCTCCCAGCTCTCTTCAACCAGGCCAACAACCCACCCACAAACGCCACCGTCCCAAGTCCATGCAAGCACACCAAAAACCCAGCCAGCGGCGCAAACCTCGACCCGCCCGTCCGGCACGAACTGCGCGACCGTGTCGAGAGCAAGCATGCCAAAACAAACATCATGACGGCGATTGTCCCGACGGCGCCTATCCACCAGCACACGTACACGGCCAGCGCCAACCCCCTTGCGGCAGCTCCATTCCCGACCTTCCCCTCGGCCACGGCAAACCCGGCAAATGAGACTAGAAGAATCCAACTACTCGGCCACGCGGCTAGGTAGCCTAGCTCTAACCCGGACGTATCCCGCTCGTGGACCGTGGCGCGGTATGTCACGCGCGGGTAGAGGAGTAGCCGCAAGGTGAAGAGGGTCGAGACGGGCACGAATAAGGCAACCGCGGCGAGGTAGAAGGCTGTCGAGAGCGGGAGCAAGGCCGAGAAGGTGATCCCTGATAAAGGGAGGAGGCGCAGCGCGAGGGCGATTGTCGCCAGGGAGGCTGGGGGTGTGAACCTTGGACTGAGTTAGCCCCTTTTTATTTCTTCACTCCTCTCTCCAGTCATTCATCCAGAGAACAGAGGTCAAGGGTGCAAAAGGATGGGAGTCCTAATTACCACACTGGGGTGCAGGACTGGATCAAGATGGACGAGGACCGCTTGGTGCGCCGGGCGTGCAGTTTGAGGGTCGGGTACTGCTCCTTGAGCTTGGACGAGATGGTGCGGGTTGTGTTGTACGACGAGCGTGGTTCCGTGGCCAGATCTGGTTCGTTGACGATCTCGACCAAGTTGCTTTCTGTAGGGTTATCTGACGAGGCGAGTCCGAAGAACTCGAGGACCTTGGTGCTGTGTCGAGTGACTGGGGTGGCGGCGGGGATGTGGTTGTGATGCGCAGCGTGGATGGTGTGGTGCCCGCCGGGGTTGCTAGACCGTCTTGTATTATCCATGCCGTGTCCTTAAGGTAACGCAGATCACTGGCAGGCGTGCTCGAAATGAATCACTGGATCGGTCCTAAGAGCTTACATGTACCGCTCCAAGCCGAGCTGAACCACGCTCCTTACCTTACCTATATACTCCCCACCGTCCATTTCCAAGGACCATCTTGGCTTAATAAACGTCATTCGTTGAGGCGCTGCCGTGATGTGACTCGGACCCTGGCCGGTGTAGTTGCATGTATCTGCTCTCGGAGAGGTTCAACCGGAATAGTAATCAACTTGGCCCCGGATCCCTGAGCCGTGATGTCACGGTCCGTTGTCAGTGGCAACGCTCCCACAAATATCCTCCGGCTCTATCTCATGCTTTGAAGTTGAGATGAGACGTAGCCAGTCCAGAGAGGATGAAGGATCTCAAGTGTGCTTCAACTTAATACTGGGATCAGGCCAGACGAACGCGTGCAGTGAGACGTCACAGTACGCTTCTTACAAGATCCACGGCACTTCCCGTCGTGCTGCGATCGCCGACTCTGTTCCACACTTGCCCTCTTTTTTCACCACAAGTCTTCGTCAAGCTTGGGGTCCTTGAACTTCTGCTGATCCAACGCCAGCTCCATGATGAGGGACCAGTCAATGGCAGACGCCGAGGTGCCTTGGGGCACGACCGCCTCGACGGTGGAGACGATAGACTCCCACGTCATGGGCAGCTTCGCAAGTTCCTTGAGCCGCTGTAGCCCCTCACCATCGAGTAAGCGATCAGTTGAGCAGAGCCTGCTAGTGATGCACTCCTCCCAGAGTTCCTCCCAGATGGCTTCCGGGATCTCCCGTGCCTTGATGTGGTAGCTGTTGGACAACTTCTGCCGAATCTTGGGCCCAACGTGCTCGAGCGAGTTCTCCGCTCGATTCAGGGCGGGGAGAAGCAGGATGCTGATGCCGTTGAAGGTCTCGAGAAAACGCGTCATCGGCAGAAGAACGTGCTTGATGCGGGAATCTGGGTGGGTGTGCTCCATGTACGCCTCGAACATGTCTTCGAGGAGGAAGATGCAGCCCCAGTTGGCGTTGAGAGCCTTGGCCTTCTCGAAGACGCGGTCCAGGTCGTCTGCGTCTTGCGAGAGACGAATCCGATAAAGTGGCCTCTTGGCAATGCGCGAAGCGATCCGGGCGACCGACTCCTGATGGTCCCCCTGAACAGCAAGTGTTATTCTCGACGAGGCGGCCCTGTCGTGAACAAGGCGATGCCGTCGATACCACCGCCAGCTCGGTTTGAGCTCCATCGGCTCCAGGATTCTTTTTAGCGAGCGTTTGACCTCGTCGGGGACCAACTTGTCGTCGAACCTTGCGTGTGGGTCGTCGATGTTGTCGTGGACTTGCGACTCGTACTGGATATTGCGAACCAAGAGTTGTTTCCAGACGTGCTGTAGCGTGTGAAAGCCTGGTAAGGTATGCGGCATGCACGCATAAGTCCGGATGTCACAGGCTGTGGCGGCTGCCGGGTCCTCATCAACGAGCGCATCAGGCTGCGGCGGAGCGAACGTGCCATAAAGATCGGGGAGATTCTCCCGCCCTTCGGGTTCGGCACTCGTTTCTTTTCTCGGCGTAATGGTTTCCAGAGGGTGCCTGCGCTGCTTCTCGTATAATGCGACGTCGATGATGTATTCTCCGTTCAACTGCACGGGTTAGGTTCAGGGCAATCTAACGATGGTTGGCCGGGAGGGGCCTTACCGAGTCTGGATCTTGGTCTTGGTAGACGACCAGACTTAGCCCTCGCGCCATCTCGAATGCTTTTTTACCCCTGCTGACGAGATAGTCTTTGTCGCAGTCGTGGGCAAGGTGCAAGGGGGCGATAGGGAGAGCTGACAGCAACGCCACCTCGCTTTCGCCCCGGCTGAACAAGGACCGGCGGATCGGGAGGCTGTGTGGTCCGAGAAAGATCGGTTTCCGAGTATCAGAGGCAAACACACGTGCGACGGGGATCTCGAGAACCTCGCCAGGTCCATCTTCATCTACAGAGATGACCCGCGGGGGACCCGTCTGCTCAAAGGCGCGGAAGTCGTCGTGGCCATCGGGGAGCCTCTGGACAACGAGATCACCAGGGCGCTGTGAGCTGCGGTCAGAAGATGAACTTGCTCTGAATAGGACGAGTAACCACGAAAGGGTCATGCGTACGAAGATGAGGGGCAGATTGTGCCACGAGATGTGTCCCGGGTTTGTGAGGGAGTCCGTCAAGTCCTTGTATATGTCGCCCATGCACTCTTCGATAAAACAAAAGAGAGCCTTTGCTGAGACCAGTGACCGGCTCAAAATCTGCGGCGGCTGGTCGACCGAGGACCCGGAAGGTGGTAAGGGAGCGGTGAGGAGCTCGCGGTTGTGGTAGTACCAGGTATGTGGAGCGCGAAGTTCCATTCCCTTGACGAACGCGGGCTGTCCTTTTAGCGGCCACGAGTTCAGCAGCGAGCACAGGTCGTCAGAGACTAGATAGACGCATGTATCCGTCGGCTCAACCTGGCGCCGGCCGTCCGTGTCGTGGGAACAGTTGTACTCGTTGATGACCAAGAACGAGAGGTGAGTGTTCTGATCCAGATACGAGTTGAGACTCGGCAATGGACGCTGTCCAGCGAGGTGCATCGCGGCAGGATCTCGCAGCGGAGCATCGGCGTCAATGACCAGCCATTGGCGATCTGCGTCCCGTCCGCTCCCGTGGTGATAGCTTGGCGCGTCAAGGAAGAGGAGACTCGGAAGTGACTCGCACGAGACCCGGTGAATAACTTGGCGATGCATATCGGAAGGGTCGGTTGTGGGAGCGATAGTGGGCTCAACGAGGTCCCAGTCGCTTTCGTCCGCGGTCTCCAAGGACTCGGAGGTGATGTGCAACGGCTGGTGGCTTCGTGAAGCAGCTGCAGGCTCTACCGTGGACTCGGCCGCGACTGGCTTGCTGTCGAGGTCGTGAATCTGGCACAGGCGCAGGCTGGCAGCATCGGCGACAGGATCCAGCGTTCCCATGCGGGCTTCTTCAATGACCTCGAGCTCCGACAGATCTGATATACTGCGCACCTCGGCTTCGATCAGCTCGCGCTGACGCTGCCGCACGTTCAGGTCCGTGGTCAAGGCCTCGAGGTCGTCGATGAAGTCCTTGAGGTGCTGTACCAGCTCGGCAAACTTGCGTTTGTCGTCAACGGCCCAGCGAAGGGCTGCAGGGACTGTCCGATGTCTGGGTAGAGACGAGCGTCGTGCAGTCGCGACGGCTGTCTGACCCAAGTCGGTGACTGCGAAAGTCGTCGCCCGGAACCTCGAGGCCAGGGCGCCCAAGTTGAAGGGGCCGGGCACTCCGCCGTTCGCCCCTGAGCGGTCCATCAAGAGCCCATACCGCTTGCGCAAAGCGCGGTGGTCGGAAAACAACGAGGCAATCCGGGAGAGAGTCTCGGATACAGCCGTACGGATATTCTCATCCCAATAATCCCATCCGACATCCTCCCCTTGACGTGGGTGGGCGAGTCCGCAGGCGTGACCCCAGGTGAGGAGGCGCAGGCGTTGGTTCGTGTATTTAGTTTCGAGTATCAAGTAATCGCGTCCCAGATAGCGTCCGCGCTGGACGAGGTCGAAGCAGTCGACGCAGCTTGTGAACAGGCCGGCAAGGCCAACGACGCCGATGGCAAGACCGGCAGTCTCCATCGTCTGAAGCCAAGGGATTTGCGAAGTTTGATTGTCGGTTCGTCCGGGGCATCCCACGCCGTCTTGAAAACAGGGCATCAGAGAAATTTTCAGGCAACCGATGATCCGTGTCTCGGCCGCCCGGCCGGGCCTCGTCGGGCATCTTGGGTGTCCTGCCAATGGGGATTCGCAAATGGGCAGCTCGCATGCGGGTTGCCTCACATTCCGCCCTGGATCACACGGCTAGGCGCTGGGCGGCATGGGCCGCAAGGTTCGCGTCCGCAACCGGGAAAAGCGCAATGCTGTTGGTTCGAGAAATCCCGGAAGGGTGCAAATGTGGTGGCTAGCCTCCATCAGGGCTCGGTGGCCTGCTAGGTACGGAATACGGAGAGGTAATTACGAAGTGCCTGGTAAATTTAGCAAACAAAATGTCATTCTCGATCGAATGCTGCAGTTCTTGGCGGCTCGCAGCGGTGGGGCCCCGGCCATTGGATGCACGAGGCACAGTGAACCGCAGGCAGACAGCCGGGCTGGCGAGTGGTGCCTTCCCGTGTATCAGGTCGTCAACTCACCAAGATCCAATGCAGGTGAGGTGGTTTTTCGGGGTCGCAACCCGCTGTGGGTCCCTCAAACAAGCTGGTGGGAATTCACGCCAGTCGCCAGACACTTGTGCACAGCTGTTTCGCAGCTGGCAGCTTTTTTACCGGCTCCTCGAATCTTGCAGCTGCCGCCCACCTCCCGTCACCTTCCCTCATCAACACCATCATCTCCACAGCCACTGGATCCATCACATTCTTCAAGTTCAACCTGGAATGCCGTCTGCATCCTTCATCCCAAAAACCCGGCCGTCTCCAGGCGTGGGAGCATCCAGCCAATTATTAAATAAACGCCACAAAAGACAAAAAATCGTGCAGTGCGCAGTCCAAACATCCAACTCGGAAGCAGCTACAAACATGGGTCTTCGTCCATCAGCAACTATCCCATCCTCCCAGCGGCACCAACAACACCAACAACAACCGCGTTTTTGACAGCGCGCTGAGGACTCCAGTCCGCGAAGCTGCAACGGCACCAGTCAACCCGGTGTCAGCCCTCGTCGGGATACCCGATCAGGCAAAAGCCCGAACGAAGCCGTGATGGTGGGGAAAAAGGGGACGACGATCCCTTGGCCTTCGTCATCGCCGCTCCACAAGACGGACGACGGCAAGGGTCTCTTCGGCTTCTACTTCCACCGAAACACGCTTCCGAGGACCTCTGACCGGCACGGTACTGCCGGTCCCGGCCCGGTGGCATCGTTCGGCGTGGCGCCGAGAAGGAAAATGGCGGAGGGATCGGCGTGTTTTGCTCCAGGTTTTCCCCATGGACCCCATCTCTTCTCCATGTCTTCTCCATCTTGGTCCCTGAATTTCCCCAGCTTTCACCACTCAGAAAATCCGGAGCCCCTCGTTGTGGCCTGTTCTCTCCGCTACCCCTCCACAAACCATGCGAGAACGCGGTCCGACTGAAGAGTCTGAACTCCATAGGGTCCAGCGTTCCAGTGCTGATCCCAGGCCTCTGGGGCTGGTGTAACTGAACCATGGGTTCAACGGCCTGTGATTGCTGCGCATGGTTTGCATGTGGGCTGTTGCTGTGTCTCACAAGATCTGCAAGGGGGAATGGGAGATATAATGTTCCCCTACTCCCGCGTGTTACTCTGCATGTCCCGAGTCATGCCTTGATTCTCCAATGTCACTGGCAGCCTTTCCGTCCAGTTCAACCACAAGGCCGACACTCAACTGGCGGAGAACACCATGAAAAAGTTCCTTGGACTCAGGGGCCAGGCCCTCAACCTGGCCGTGGGCACCATCGCAGGATGTGATTTCCTTCTCTTTGGCTACGGTAAGTCTGTCTCGTCTACCCGTCGGGTGTCCCGTCACTAACACATCTGTGACAGACCAAGGTGTGATGGGCGGCATCCTCACTCTCAAGGTCTTTCTCGACGCTTTCCCCATGATCAACCCGGAGGCTCCCGGCCTCACACACCAAGAATCCTCTACCCGGTCCACCTACCAAGGCATCGCCGTCGCCTCTTACAACCTCGGCTGCTTCCTCGGCGCCCTCATCACCATTTTCATCGGTAACCCTCTCGGCCGCAAGCGTGTCATCATGCTCGGCACCTCCATTATGGTCGTCGGCGCCATTCTGCAGGCCAGCTCCACCACGCTCGAGCAGTTCATAGTTGGGAGGATCATCACCGGCCTGGGCAACGGCGGAAACACGTCCACAGTCGGTCACCCCTTAATGTCTACTGTAGGCCAGCACATAATAACAGCCCTAGGTCCCCACCTGGCAGTCCGAAACCTCCAAAGCCCACAAGCGCGGCAAGATGGTCATGATCGAGGGCGCCCTCATCACCTGCGGCATCATGATCAGCTACTGGATCGACCTGGGCCTATCCTTCGCCCCGGGCTCCGTCGCCTGGCGCTTCCCGCTCGCCTTCCAAGTCTTCTTCTGCATCATCATCCTCCTCTTCATCCCCTTCCTCCCCGAGTCCCCGCGCTGGCTCATCCTCAAAGGCCGCGAGGCTGAAGCGAAAGAGGTCATCGCCGCCCTCGAGGACACCGACGTGACCGACCACTCCGTCCAGACCGAATTCCTCGCCATCAAGGAGACGGTGCTCGAAATGTCCAAGGGCACGTTCCGCAGTTTGTTCACCATGGACAAGAACCGCAACCTGCACCGCACCCTGCTCGCCTACTTCAACCAGGTCTTCCAGCAGATCTCGGGCATCAATCTGATTACCTACTACGCCGCGGTAATATACCGCGGCCTGGGCATGTCTGACTTCTTATCCCGCCTGCTCGCTGCGCTCAACGGGACAGAGTACTTCCTCGCCTCCTGGCCGGCCGTCTTCCTCGTCGAGCGCGTCGGCCGCCGCAAGCTGATGCTCTTCGGCGCCGTCGGACAAGCAGCCACCATGGCCATCCTGGCAGGCGTCAACTCACGAACGGAGACCGGGTTCCAGATCGCGGGCATCGTCTTCCTCTTCGTCTTCAACACCTTCTTTGCGGTCGGCTGGCTCGGCATGACCTGGCTGTACCCAGCCGAGATTGTGCCGCTGCGCATCCGGGCGCCGGCCAATGCGCTGTCGACGAGTGCGAACTGGATTTTTAATTTCCTCGTGGTCATGGTCACGCCCGTGGCGTTCAACAATATCGGGTATCGGACGTATGTCATCTTTGCGGTGATTAATGCGTTTATGGTGCCGTGCGTGTATTTCTTTTACCCGGAGACGGCGTACCGCTCGCTGGAGGAGATGGATAACATTTTTCATAAGGTGGAGGATGGGTGGAGGGGGGTGTTTGGTGTTGTGCGTCAGGCGAGGGTCGAGCCGAGGTGGTATGGCAAGCATGGGGAGGTGTTGGTGGATTATGAGAAGACGGAGGAGCATCGGAGGCATGTTCAGAAGGAGGGAGTTTTGGTCACGCCCGGAAAGATGTCGAGGGAGGGGTTGGGGAGTGGTGGGAGTGGGGAGGTTAGGCATGACGAGTTCAGGGGGAAGGAGATCTAAGGGAGAAAACATCCATGGTGAGGTAGATGACACGGGTATGTTTGTTGCCGTGCTCCTGTTCCTGCAGGACATAGCCGAGCTCGTCTATACCCTGTCTGGACGAAGCATCGCCTTGAGACGGCAGAAGCTGTACAAAACAGAAGAGAAGGATCAGGACATAAGCCTTGTATCTGTCTGCCCGAGAGACCTTCTTCTAGCCGCGTCGACGCCGCCAGGAGGACTCCGAGTCTTTGTCTTTTTTGGCCCTCTTGTCCGTCGCCGAGAGGTTCACCAAAGACGGTCCATTGCGGACCGTTGCCGAGATCAGGCACTACCTGGTCAGCGTGGCAGCCGTAAGTCTTCAGCCCCCGCTCCAAGCCAGCCAGCAGGTCAGGGTGTCCCTCCCGCATGTAGGCTTGAGCGGAGGTTCCCGCAGTGGTTCACTGACGACAAGTTGCAAGCCGTCTTTCCACCGGGCGTTCTCTTTTGAGCGATTCATGCTTTCTGTTCTGTACAACGATGGCTTCCCATCGGTTAGCATACCTATGAACATGGATATCTCTTTAACAGCCCTGGACTGGAGCAAGCCATCTCCCCAAAGAAGACCAAGTATGTCTGTCCACTGATCACCCAACCGCCCTTGTCTGTAACTCATACATACCTAGGGACAGACGGATACTGAAGTGCAACCACGAAGGGTGCCCCGCCACATAAACCAGCCGGAACTCTCTGTCAGAACACAGGAAGAAGCACCTGAAAACGCCCCGGATTAAGTGAATGTAATTAACTACGGCAACCCGAGGCGCGATCGAGTCCGCAACCACTTTCTGAAAAGGCATCCCGGCGTGCCGCTCCCGGAAAGGCTGCGAGAGAAGGGAAGGTCGCTGGCGCGCCGCATGTCCGCGGCTCAGGGGGGCTAACTAAGGGGATGAGCTTGAATGGTTCTAGCTTAGTGGACTGTTGACTCCCCTGATGATCCATTCATAGGACGTAGCCGAGGATGGCCTGCCTTGTCGGCCATCATAATCATCAGTTTGTAATGAATCTCGGACTCTAGCCTAAGACAGACGGAGGAGGTAGTTGTAAGGTAGCTATTATTATTCCGCAATTGGAGGCACAAAGTATCTATCCGACTTGGTAAGGTAGCTTAAGGTTACATAGACAAGAGTTGGACTGAAGAAAGCTTCCAACTGAACTGGATCTCGGAGTTCATTGACAGTTTGACCATTTTTGCCCGTGGGACACTCAGCAGTCAGAGGCGGATATCACAGCCTGGAGGCGGAGGGATTAACTCCGGCCAAACGTAAGTAAGGAAGCATGTGCCATGTTATCAATGTCTATCTCGGTTTCCCCTGCAGGTAGTAAGATCTCGGTGTAGACTGGAAACATCTCTGCAGAGAAGGTCAGTTGGAAAGTCCGTATGAAAGACGGGCAAGTCCCCATTCAGACGCCCAATCACGAGCCCCTTTCTGGGGTTTGGCATCACCCTCCCGCTAGCTTCTCATGACGACGTTGCAATAGCCTCTCGAACTCCTGCCCTCCACGGCCTGGCCGTGCTTGGCGCCCCGGAGGGAGACCTGTTATCTCCCATGGGATGCTTTGTTGTCTCAGGAGCTTCCCGATTAGGGAGGTCACATTGAACTGCCGGCGCCGCTGGGCCTTCTCCATGCAGCATGGGGAAGCCCGGCACTGAGAGCGTCTTGGCGCCGGATACTACCCCTTTTCAAACTTGGCGGCTCCGAATACCGGGAAATGTGTTAGTTAATGCAAGATTCGAGCGGAAGTGCTTGTCTCGTGTTACTGGCAAATGTCGTGCATGAGTTGGCCGGGCTGGCCGTGGCCCCTTTCGCCACGGCGAGGGCTGGTCAGAAGTTCAGAACCAGGGCCCAACTCCCTCCCGTTCCTGGGCTGCCGAGGCCAACAACGAACAAACGGCCAGGCTGGTGCTGGCGGCGTCCCAGGCACTGATGAGCTTATGATCATGACCATCTCGGATGGGGTAGGTCGCAACGGGCCAACGGCAAGCGCCCTGCCCCCCACCACGACGATCACGGCCCCGGACACGGAGACGGAGACCCAGTCGTCCGATCAGGAAGGCAACCGTCTGCGCGAGCCCGGCCATATCCAGCACTGGAGGTTGCATTGCAGACAAGGGCAAACGTGATCCGGCTCAGGGGTCTCCTGTCGATCGACCTTCCACAATCTGACAGCAACGCCGAACGACAAGCAAAAGGTCTGTAGAGAGTTAAGCAACGGGGGAATAGGAACTGAATCTATAAAGACATAGAGTTCCTCCTGTCTCCCATCACGATGGATCCGATCAGAGCAGCCGCCTCCTCAATCTTCAAGAGATCCCCTTAGTCCCCTCGGCCCGCCCTCCAAGTCCACCATGCGCTTCACTCTCGCCTTCCTCGCCCTCGCGGCTCACAGCGCCTTGGCCATCCCAGCCAAGCCTTCGGGACGGGGCTTCGCCTGCGGTGCCCCTGAGCCGGATGCTGAGCACATCAAGATCTCGCAGAAGTTTGCCGCTCAGGAGGCTGCCTTTGCCGCCTCGGGCAACTTCTCCGTCCAGGCCGTCACCACCGTCGACACCTACTTCCATGTCGTGGCCTCGTCGACGTCCCTGAGCGGCGGCTACCTCACTGTAAGCCCCTATTCCCCTCCAACCCCTGAACCATGATACTAATCCTCTCAACTTCTAGGACGCCATGCTCACAGCCCAACTCAACGCCCTCAACAAGGCCTACGCCCCTCACTCCATCCAGTTCACCCTCAAGGGCACGACCCGCACGGTCAACGCCGCCTGGGCAGCCGACGGCAACGGCAACGAGATGACCATGAAGCGGTCCCTGCGCAAGGGCAGCTACAGCACGCTCAACGTCTACTTCCTCCAGGACATGGGCGACAACCTCGGCTACTGCTACTTCCCCGAGGCGGCGGGCGCCACGGCCGGCTCGACCGTCCAGATCCGTGATGGGTGCACCGTGCTGTACAGCACCGTGCCTGGCGGCAGCTTGACCAACTTCAACCTGGGCTTGACCACCGCGCATGAGGTGGGCCATTGGTTTGGGCTATACCATACCTTCCAGGGCGGGTGCACGGGTTCTGGGGACTCTGTGTCCGACACGCCGGCGCAGGCGAGTGCCTCCAGTGGGTGCCCTGTTGGACGCGACTCGTGCCCTAACCAGGCGGGTGTTGATCCCATCCATAACTACATGGATTACTCTTATGAGTGAGTATCCCTTCCCAGTTTGAGGTAAGGGGTGAGTATGCTGACGGTGACTGTGTGTCCAGCACCTGCTACGAGGAGTTCACGCCCGGCCAGCGCGCACGCATGCAGAGCTTCTGGAGCACCTACCGTGCTGGTAAATAAGGGGTTTCCCGGGATCCTGGCAGGATGGGGGTTGTGAAGATTTCCACTGAGGCATATGCGGTCGGCCAGTGGTGAGAAGACTCAGGCCTGAGGTGGACCAGGATCACCGAGGCTGAGGCTCGATGGGAGGGGGCACTGGGCACGAGGGGAGAATAGGGGCTTCAACTTTCTTGGGTATATATTCTTTTCCAAGCGTTCCAATCTCCTCTGCAGTCTGCGGTGATTACTGGTACCACTGCACTTGAGTATCTTACCTCGGTGCCTTACCTGGTATCCAGCCGGGATCCGACTCGAAGACCTCACAGTGCAGGTATTCATGTTTCTCAGGGGACGGACAAGGTCATCATTCAAATTCCCAGTGTACTGTGGATGTGTTACCACTGAGGTTTGCCCAACATTGACCTCCCAGTCCACAGTTCCAGGCTGTAGATAATAACTTGAACCAGAGGGGACCTTTATGTTAGAGTCCAGTCCTGTGGTCGTCACAATCCTGGAGACTCTGCCTTCATGTTCCCATGGTTGAGATATTGACCAGGAGAAGATTGGAGGAGTAATGAATAATTACCTGGTATGCTCCGACACCAAGGGCGGATGGATCTGTATCACGATGTGTTCCAATGTCCCACAGCCTTGGGAAACCTGAACTTTGACATTTATTAAGATGGAACAACGGAGGCACCCGCATACCATGCACGGTCCGTGGACAACTCTGCATGTCTCACCGCGGGTGTCACCACATGTGTAATTCCTGTCTCTCACGTCCATGTTTGTCCTTGGAGAAATCCTCGAGGACGTCTGTCAAGAGCTGAAAAGGGGTTCCTACTGCACGGATCCGCTTCGGCTAAGCAGATAAACGTGACCATACTGCAGGTGCTTGCAGAAGATCGACAAAGCGGACCAGCCTCCGTCTTATCATTCGCCCACCAGTGTGCGGTCGAATGTGAGGCCTCTGCTTTTTGGTCTGGCTTAGCTGAATGTGGACTCTTCTTGCATGGTTATGGTAAGACTGGGGTACAAGTACGAGCCTTTTGAGGGGAGTCTCAACTCGCACTGAAGTCCTGCTGCTAACCTCCTTCTCCGTTGAAAAGGATGGAAGCTCACTTTGTCTTGTAATAGTTGTTGCAACCTTTCATGACCTCCTCTTTACCACCAAACTCACCAGCTCTCACACACAAGCTGGCTCTGACCCTAAACCTGCCTTTCCCACTTCACCGCACAACAATCCCCTCATCCCCTGATCTTCCACACAGAATCTCGCCAGCATCTCGCCAACATCTTGAAGGACTGAACCCTTCAAGCCTTCATCCCTTCTTTAGTTCCTCCGTATCGAGTTACACTTGCGGACTGGATACCATGGAATACCACACCTCCCTCCCCATCCCCCGCACCCCGGGTGCAAACGACCTCGACGGTCTCTGCCCCGACACGATCCCCCTCCGCGTCCACCGCAACGCCTCCCTCGCCGACCGCGGCTCCCTCCGCGCCCAGCGCGACTGGCAGCACGTCTTTGGCTCCGTCCCCCCCAAATTCGCCGGCACCATGGGCCCCGAGCACAACTTCGTCTCAACCTGCATGCCCGAGACCCTAGCCGACCGGCTCGAGCTAGTGGCTTACGTCACCGAGCTGGTGCTTCTGGTTGACGACATGGTTGATGAGACTGGGACGTCCACGGCAGCGGCGGCGTCGTACATGCCTGATCTTTTGTTTGCGTATAACGCGCTGATGGCAGGTGGTGAGGCTGACGGTAACGGCTCGTACTCTCCACTCGTCAAGCTCCTCGTGGATGCTGGCAGGGCCATGATGGAGGTCGATTCTGAGGGAGCAAAGGTTGCGCTTGAGTGGCTCAAACGGTGGGCGACGCTTGCTTCGGGCAGTATGGATAAGGGGAAAAGTTGCCAGAACCTCGACGAGTACCTCGAGTACAGGCGCGTCAATATCGGGTCAGCGTATGTCCTCCAATCTGCTCAGCACTCCCATTCACCCCCTTCAGCATGTGGCTAACAGCACTGTCAGGGCCGCGCTCGGGCTGTTCATATTCGCCACGGGATTGCGCATCCCCGAGGAGCAACAACAGATCTGTCTCGAGCTTTCCCGCCCCTTATGGATGCAGACAGCCCTGGCAAATGACTGCCACTCCTGGGACCGCGAGCGGCAAAACAAGAGCGCCCAGAACGGCGGCTTCGTAGCGAACGCCATCTGGGTGCTCATGCACAAGCACTCGATGACCCGCGACGAGGCAATGACAGTGTGTCGCGCCAAAGCCAACGAGTATGCTGCAGAATACCTCCGTGTTCTCGAGTCGCTGGAGGCACGGGAGGATCTTTGCAGGGACGCCAAATCGTTGCTCCAGGCCTTGCAGTTCGGGATGAGTGGGAACGTTGCTTGGGGTCTCCAGTGCCTCCGATACCATCCGGAGCGAGAGCTCACCCCCGCCCAGATCGAGTTGACCAAGGCTGTCTGGGCCGACGAAGCCATCGGGTGGCAACATGGCGGGACTCTGATCGAGGACGGGGCTGTTGGGAACTCGGTAGCAGACGCCAATCTGGGCATCAAGGTCACCACCAACGGCGCCCCTCACGTGGCAGCCGTCCGGGACGTGCCTGCGTTGGGAACGGAGGTCAGTGGCGCCGAGACAGGATTCTGACAGACTCAGGACTAACTGGTTCATCAACAGGCTCTGGAAGCACCATCACGATACCTCGACTCTCTCCCGGGCAAAGGAATCCGTGACAAAGTCGTCAATGCGCTGAACGACCGGTTCAAGCTGCCGGCTGAACAAGTGGCTAGCATCAAGAGAGTTGTCAGCCTTCTCCACGGGGCGTCCCTGATGATGGACGACATCCAAGACTCGTCGCAGCTCCGCCGCGGCAAGCCGGCAGCACACATGGTGTTTGGCCCGATGTTGACAATCAATGCTGCCGGATATCGTTTTCTCGACGCACTTACCGAAGTCATGAAACTCGGCAGTGACCGTTGCCTGGAGATATTCCGCGGTGAGCTCAGGTGTTCGATATGCGGATGACAATAGCAATGTTTGCTGACGATCGAGACAGACGAGCTTCGAGACCTGTACATCGGCCAGAGCCATGACCTCTCCTGGACCAGCAACCTGGACTGCCCGACGGAAGAAGAGTACTTGGCCATGGTGGACAACAGCACGTTTTCCCTCGGTGCGTTCCTCTGCATCGACACTGACTGAGATCGCAGAAACCGCCGGCCTCTTCCGGATGCTAGCCAGAATGATGGACGCCCAATCAAACTCGCCCAACAAGCCCGACATCGCCCTCCTAACGCGCTTCATGACCCTGCTCGGCCGGCTGTTCCAGATTCGCGACGACTACATGAACCTAACATCGGCGGACGTAAGTTCTCTCGTGATCGGCACGGTCACACGAGAAATCATCTGCTAACAATGGAATGGTCAGTACACCAAACAAAAAGGCTTCTGCGAAGACCTCGACGAGGGCAAGTACTCACTCCCCGTGATCCACGCCCTGGGGCGGAGCGGAGATGTCTCAGCATCGCCGAGCTGTTCCAGTGATGCAATGATCCTCCGCAACCTGCTCTCCCAGCGACACGCTGCCGGGAGGATGTCGCTCGACCAAAAGAAGCTGTTTCTCGAGCATCTCGAGAGGGCAGAGAGTCTCGAATACACGCGGCAGGCACTGGACGCGCTGCAGGCCGAGCTGAGAAGGTTGGCGACGCAGATGGGCATGGTCGGTGATGAAAGGATCGAGGAGTTGATGCAGACGTTGAAGGTCTGAGAAAGATCTGGGCCTCTGCAGTGGGGCGATGCCACTACCTTATGCGTGGAGACCAGGTTGGCCGGGAGTTGGCGATGCAAAGGGAGAGCGAACAGTTTCAGGGTTAGCAGTCGAGGATGAGGTAGGTATCATTTCAACTTTCCAAGCATCACCGACTTTCGAGCTCCAGTCCGTTTTCAGGAACAAGTCAAGTGGTAGCCGAAAACTTCTGGGGCTGTTGCAGTGGTAGGAGTCGAAGTTGGAGGAGAATTTCTGTCAAATGGAAACCTGGAATCGTTTTGGCTGGACTCGTGAGGCAGGCGCCAGTTCTTCAAAAACAGAGGGAGGTCAGGCAAGTACCTGCCGGCACATCAAGGCCACCCCAGGGAAGGAACTTGAGGTTTGAGAAGCCTCCGCGCCTCGCTCATTCCGTCCCAACTTCCACCCAGCAAATTTCAGTTTTTAACGTGCGGCACTTTCGGCCCGGATTCACACAGAACCTGAAAGAGGCGGTTGCAGCAACACAGAATGGACTGACAACTCTGTTCCCATGCGACTGACCAAACTCTACCCTGTAACGACTGACGCTGCCCTGAACCAGCCACGCCCGATTCAGGATCGTTTCTGTGATAACAATAATGTCACCAACACAATCATCAATGCTCCCTCCCCTTCCTTCAACCTCTCACCCTTCACTCCTCCTCCGAGTCAAGCTCCTCAACCTGCTCAGCAGCCCTCTTATGGCCGCCAGACCCAGGCCAACCACCCACACCACCACCACCACCATTCAGCTGCGCAACAGGACCGTTCGGGTTCATCACGCCGCCCTTGTCGGTCCAAAACGCAGCCGGGTTGACCGTCTTACTGGCCTGCTGGTTGATGCCGAAGCGGATCCAGGCAAACAGGCCCTCCTGCAGCGTCTTGCCCACCATGGCGTAGCGCACAATCGGGTCGTCGCCGTTGGCCCCTTGCATAAAGAGGAAGTCGGCCGTGTTCTGCGTCACGCGCATCTTGTTGGTGCTGTAGGGAGTGATCTTGTCGACGGCTGTGAGGAGGGACTGGTCAAAGTAGAGCTGCCCGACGTGCGCCGCGCGGCCGCCGGTGATGGTGTTGTTGGGTTGCTTGGTCGCGCCGAGGTAGACGATGGCTGACATGGTCAGTAATGACGGATTGGGGGGAGGGGATACAAAGGGGCTCACCGTGGATGTGGGTGGCACGCCCATCGTAGTGGCCCGGCATCAGCGAGTCGAACGAGGCCACGCCGTGCGAGTCGGTCGGCTGCACGCCGCGGAGAGTGGTGCCCTTGAGGATCGACGAGTCCTTGGGGTCGCCCATGCCCGGGTAGCCCTGCACGCCGACGTAGATGCCCTGCCCAAGTCAGTTTGAGGGTGCATGTTGAGAGTGGAGAGTGCGGCACTCACCGTCGAGTTGGAGCTCCATATGTCCACATACGCGTTGGGCACCGTCTGGCACGTCTTGTAGTCGACGACCTGGATGGCCAGCGTCAGGGGGATGCCCTGCTCGCCGCCAGTGATGTTCTTGCGGATCTCCTCTCCCTTCACGTCTGCCTGCTCGTCAGCATCTGAGTTTGGGCCGAACCGCGTTCCCGGACTTACACAGCGGGCCCTGGTCGACCGAGGGCATCAGCATGCAGGCGCCGGAATCCGAGAACAGCGTGCTGAGGTCCATCCCCTTGGTCACCGTCTTGTTGCTGTGGTGGTCGATGCGGGACACCGAGATGTAATCACGAGGGCGGAGCTCGCGCCTGCAGAGAGTCAAGTCAGTCAAAGTCCCAGTGGACCGCATGGGCTCGTGGCACTGCTCACTTGTTCAGGTTCGTCTCAACATCGAGTCCCAGCGACCGCCTGAGACGGGCCAGCTCGCGTCCGTGGATCTCGACCGTCCTCTGGATAAACTGGGGGCTGTTGAACTCGGCCGAGCAGTGGTCGAGGGACTTGCGCTCGAGCGGGAGGGCAGCGTGGGCGTACATCTCCTCCTTGCCCGGATGGGCGAGGGCCGGGGCCGCGAGCAGCAGGCTCGCCAGGAAGGACTTGAGAGCCATGATGAAACTTTGGCGATGTTCCGATAATCCTGAATCCTCAACTGCAAAAAGCGAAGGAAAAGGATGCGCGGTGTGAGGCCAAGAAAGCAGGGCGGGGGATATTTAGGTTGTTTACCTCCCTCGCCCCCTTGCCCCTTCCACCGCTCCCATGAGCCCACCTGGTGGCCCGGGTCTGCCTCCGAACCTTCGATGCGGAAGGCACCATCAATATCCGGGTCGCATCATCGGAATTCAACCGAGGGCAGGTGGCTCCCACGTTACGCCCATGGGAGCCATGGGAGGGAAGCCGTGATATAGCCCCCGTGGCAGGCGCTTATATGCCCAAACAACCTGGAAGGGTGAAAGTCACAGAACTTACATTCGACCAGCCCCTGATTGGCCCTTCCACGCAACAACCCGCCATCGCAGGTCGACCGCCAAGCCGTTCCCCGGATTTTAATCTCCGTTTGTAAGACGACGCCGCCTGGGAGAGCGAATCGGGTCGTCCGGCGAGATGGGCGCTTTAGATGCCGGTTAAAACAGACCCAGCTCCCGAACCCTGACGACAAGGGCCGTGTTTATATTCCGGCCGAGTCCCATCGCTTTATCCAGATTCTTGGGTGGGCTCTCGCCAGATGGGGAGGTGGTCTCGGCAGTTGGTCCAACGCCCCCTCCGCGTCGAACTGCAAATTTGAGGTTGCAACCGTTGGTGAGTCGCCTGCCGGACTCCGAGTTCGCTGGGGTTGGTATCCCCTTGGCCCGTGTGCGTCCAGCCCGGCTGGCAACGACGAGATTGCCCCTCGGAATCTGGCAGAGCGTGAGCAATCTATTACCTGAATGCGACTGCTATTCTGGTGGCTGCAGTCAGCGCTTCGCGGATAAAGACGGGATTTTGGCTCGATTGGTGAACCGATCTCTGCAGATCCTTGCGTGAGTTGGTTGAGGCGTGATATATTCTGCTGACGACTGCTTCATTCTTTGCGAGGCGGTTTGCCGCAGCTTGCTGACCCCCTTCTCTTCTGCAACTGGACTGAATCAACGCAGTGAAATGTCGCGTCAGATGGGCTGCTGGGCCCCGGCCCCAATGTCGCCTTTTCGCAGAATCCCTAGCGAACGTTGATGCCTTAGCCGTCAGATCAGAGTCAACAAACAGCCTTTACCCGCCTTGAACCCTGCTTGCGCCAGATGGACCCCAGTGGCTTGCCAGCCGCGATGTTGGGGAGGGTATCTCTTTGGGAAAAAGGAGGAAACAAAAGAGAAAAAAAAAAAAAGGTGAAAAAAGAGGAGAAAGCCAACCGCCGAGCCAGGCGTTGAGAACTTGAGTGACCAAAAATGAAACCAGGGGCAGAATCACGAGTCATACCCGCAAATGCGTTCTTCAGAGAGAACAGACTCTAGGTGACTCGGATGCTTTTGAAACTTTCCAGGTTGTCAACTCCGTGAGTGAAGTCGGAACCCGCAAGCTACCGCGGCAAACGTCGGCAGCCACCAGACGCCAGCCAATCAGGCTTCAGCAGTGACCATCACGCCTTCGGGCCTCAGCTGGACTCAACTCCATGCGAGCTGAAGTGGAACATCTCGAACTCCTCCTTGTCAAACAATGAGACTGGTAACCCAAACCATCTCAACCCTCCAGAACAGCTTCAAACCCAACGTGATATCTTCAGCACGAGTCCAACTCCTCAAAATGTCGACTGCCGACGCAAACCCGGCACCCGCGCCCTGGTACGCCGCGTACCCCGCTCCCAAGTCCGAGGTGGCCACCATCTCCCGCGACGAGGTCCTCGAGATGCTCAAGACGACTCCGCTTGAGAAGAGGGAGTTTGTGCTAGTTGATTTGCGGCGGAATGATTTCGAGGTTGGTTGATTCAAGTTCTCGCGTCGAAAGATGAACTTCGGTTTGATCCGATGTTTCATCACCCGGGAATACCGGCCCGGGGCCGGGCCCAGTCTGAGTCGGCTGGTGACACCAGGTGACCAGAGGGCGGATGAAGACCCTCTTATGGTTGCACCAACTGGATCGATGTTTGTCAACCATCGCTGACATGCCTTTGATGTTGTCCAGGGCGGCACAATCCGCGGCTCCATCAACCTCCCCGCGCAAAGCCTCTACACCACACTCCCCTCCGTCTACGCCCTCTTCAAAGCCGCGGGCCTGCGCAAGGTCATCTTTTACTGCGGTTTGTTCCCCTTCCCAACCCTGACCTAACTTAACCCATCTCCGTCTGACTTGTTGACCGGTAAGGATCCTCCACCGGCCGCGGCAGCCGAGCGACGGGCTGGCTGGCCGACCACCTCGCGCAGGTGGGCGACAAGGACATGCAGAGCCTCGCTCTCGCTGGCGGCATCAAGGGCTGGGCGGCTGCCGGGAGTGAGTTTGTCGAGTGGATGGATGAGTACGATGCGGCGGTGTGGGCGAAGAGCGGTTCTGGTTGCTAGCAGTCTCAACGTGGAATCGAGAGAGATGTGGAGACCTGAAGGCCACATGCAGGCCCTTGCATTTCAGATGCTGATTCCCCCGCCGCCTCCGAAGGGAATACTACACTCCCGCACTCCCGTCGGCATCGTTTTGATCACGTGCATCGGACGCCACCGGCTTGTCTGAGCCGCTGCGCTTGGGGCCGATGGCAGCAACTGTCCGTTTGACCCAAGCCCATGCTGATGACCAAAGCGAGCCTATCTGGCTGGATAGTGCCTCAGCACTGTCCCACCTGTCGGCAGCCCAAAGAAGCGGGAAGACGAACACCCAGGTGAGGAAGCAGGCAATGATTGTAGATGTCTTGAACTGGTTGACGACCGTGTCCTGCTCCTGGCCATCGAAGAGCGGTGTGCTAAATAATGCCTGGCAAGAGCATCAGTTGGGGCCCCGGAAAGGAAGAGCGGAGACGAAGCGCAGACGACGAACCGCAACGTAACCGAGAGGGAGGTAGAGCACGGTCATGATTGTGAAGACGATGATGTAGCGGTTCATGGTCGTTGACCGGGACGCCTCGCGCAGTGAGGTCGCGTTGAAAAGCTGTGTGCACGGTTCGGGTTAGGAAGACCAGATGGAGACTGGTTCAGCGGCGATAACTCACCCCGTCCCGCAAACTCTTGACCTCCTCGGTCTTCTCCGCAATCTTCCGCAGCAGTCGACCCTCCGCCTCCTTTTGGTACTCGGACAGAACCCGCCAGTTCTCCCACAGCGTCTCGTCGTAGGCCGGATCTTTGAGGAAGGACCGGATATCAGGGCCCACAGGGAGCGAAGAGTTGCCCTGCAGAAGACGCTTGGGATCCAATACTTGCAGGTCTCGGCCGGTTTCCCGGATCGTGTCGCCGAATATGCGGAGCATTTCGAGCGTCTTGAAATAGGCCCGGGATCGGGCATACGACGAGTCGAACATGAGCTGCGCGCTGGTCTCGTCGCTGAGTATGTCATGAAGCTATTGCGAGCATGAGCATAAGGGCGTCCCCGATGCGTAGAGTCTGGGGTGTCTTACCCTGGTGTTGACGGATCGGCTGAGCCAGTCAAGGCACTGAGACCACTCCTCTTCCCAAAACGTCAGCATGCGGTGGACGGTAGCCAGGAGCAGGTGAAAGCTGGCGTTGTCGTCCCTCACAATGAAGCGGCGGTCTTCCCAGTTCGTGAGGAGGTCCCTCGAGATTTGAGCCTCGTGTTGCACCGCGTACGAGTCGCCTAGGACCACGATGGTGAAGCACGGCGCACCGTCAGAATACGACCAGCGGCAGAAGACGGACATGCGCCGCTCGGCAAAGTAGGAGGCAGCCACCTCGCTCGAGGATCGAAGGGCCGGAAATTGGCCAGTTTCTCGGTGGCAGCGAACGAAGGAGCGCCGATAGGGAGCTGGGCCCTGCGTCACGGATGGGGAAAAGAAGCGGGTGGTGTGTTGATATGACGTCTCGCTCGGGCTGGTCCAGTCACGGGACGAGCGGTATATGCCCCGAAGCGTGAGAGGCTTCCACCCGGCGCAAAAGTCATGCAAGAACTCCCGTACGGCGGCTTCCGTGCCCATGTCGTGGGCGGAATCCATCAAGCAAGCGGCAGCGATGAGCGCGAGACGCCCGAGGGACAGCAGACCATTATAGCCGGGCCAGGTCGGGGTCGTGAAGAACCTGCATACTACTTGGTCAGCAGGGGCTAACTGGGTACGAGGACGTTGAGGCTTGGCTAGTCGTCTACCATAAGGAGCCCGGGGATGCGAGAAGCTCGGGCTTCACGACCCGGAGTCCGTCCAACATCGAGCTCGCCGGGAAGACGCGGTTGTGGGGGCCGTAGACAAGGGGACAGGCGTAAAACACACCGTTGGGGCCGGAAACCTTGCCCAGAATCCATCCAGGCCCTTCCGCAGATGTCTGGATCAAGTTCTCGATATCAAACCGGACCGGCCACTGGCGTCGAACCGCGTCACGTTCTTGGGTCGTCAAAGGCGGTGCCGAATCCCCTATGGTGCCTTGGTTCCAGAACGCCACCGAAGGCGGATAAGGAGGCGTGACGAGGACTCGGACGTGGAACGGGGCCACGTTCCAAGACAGCTTCTGGTCAGGGTCTGGCCAAGATTGCGACATGAGCAGTATCGTGTTTTCACGGAACGATTCCCGATGCTCTTGCGTTCCCGCTCCGAAAGCAGCATCAACCAGGTCCTCAACCAGCTGCCGCGTCTTCTCTTTTGCCGCATCCGGGCCCGGCATCGAAGGCGGGCGATCCTGTGGACGATCCTGTGGACAATCCTGTGGACAATCCTGTGGACGATCCTGTGGATGATCCTGTGGACTATCCTGTGGACGACTTGTGTGGGCAGGAAACTGCGCATCCGCTGCAGAAGAAAGCGATGACCGTGAGGTTGGTGAAGGGGACTGCTGAACCGTCCTCTGGGAGACAAACTCTCTGAGCAGACGGTTCGTTTCTCGCAGCTCGTAGAAGAGGTCGGCCACGGTGGGAATTGTCGAGTCAGTACTCGGCAGTTCGACAGGGGATATCTGCGCGCCTTGGTCATCGCGTGCGGCGGATTCGGCGGTCTGAGCTCCATCGTCGCTCTTCTCCGGGGATGTCGATGCCATTCTCGTCAGGGAGGTAGGTCAGGGCGGCGAAAGAAAGACGTGACAGTGCAAAGCGATCTGGGCCCCATGTTGACGAGGCTGAAATGCCTGACGGACACTGCAGGAGATCGCGACCATTTCAGCTGACGATGCGGCACAACTTTGCGCTGCAGTGAGCTGGAGGTTGGAGGATTGTTGATTGGTTGGGGGCACTGAAGGTGAATGTGATGGACGAACAGCGGCACCTCCCGCGGTGGGGCCCCCGCTGTTGCCTGCCCAGCCCAGGGGCCAGCAGCCCACTTGGCGTGTTCGCTCCCGACGCGTTTCTTTCAACAAGAACCTTGACGACTCGAACCACCAGCAGCACCAAATAACCGCCAAAATGTCGTCGCGAAGGCCGCCGAGAGGAGAATACATTGAGACGGACACGGGCAACAAGGTGGCGCGCAAGGCCACGCTCGTCGGAACCCAGAACATCATGCTCGGCGGCAAGACGGTCATCCAGCCCGAGGTCATGATCCGCGGCGACCTCGTCCGCACCATCCAGACCTCGTCGCAGTCCGGCGCAGCCCCAAACAATACGGCCGTGTCGATAGGGCGATACTGCTTCTTGAGTCGGGGATGTTGTCTGCGCCCGCCAGGTCGATTGTACAAAGGGTGTGTTTAGCCGTCTCCATTCCATTCCCAAACACTGCTTTGGCAATTCTGACACGCGGCAAATCGCAGAGCATTCACCTACATGCCGCTCCGTATGGGCGACCACGTCTTCGTCGGCCCTGGCTCCGTCGTGCAGGCCGCCTCCATCGGAAGCCACGTCCACATCGGCGCCCGTGTGGCCGTCGGCGAGTTCGCCATCATCAAGGACTACGTGCGCATCCTCGACGGCACCGTCGTGCCCCCTAACATGGTCATACCGAGCTTCACCATCGTGGCAGGGCAGCCGGCGCGCGTTATTGGAGAGGTCCCCGAGGGCGGCCACGAGGCCTTCGAGCTGCGCGATCTGTACAAGACGGTCGGAAACAACCCACAACCGGCGCCGTCGTGAGCAAGTGGGACATGGAAAGATATGATTTACCGCGGAACGATTACCGGGCTTAGGATAGTTTCCAGACGCCGTCATGGTCGGGGATACGCAACTCGCCCTGCTGCGGCATTGTCTGGGGCCATTGGGGGAAGGAAAGAGACTCAAGTGGCAGCGGCTGAGCTGGACGCAGGTCAGAAAGCACTTCCGAGTGGCCGTGATCAAGGCAGATGTGAGCCTCACTTACTGTTTCCGCGGCTGGATAATAGCTGACTGTTGACAGAGATACCCCTTCATCAACTTTAGATTTCGCATTGAGAGGACGCGAAGTGGAATACCTCCTTTGGGACAGACGGAGAGTTCCATTAAAGCCCCGGCATCTACTTCCCAATCTTGGCATACTTGTCGTGCGTCACGCCCGCCTTATCCAGCTTGAGCCAGCTCTCGGCGTTCTCCTTGACGCTCTCCTCCAGACCGCGCCAACCGCTGGTCTGCCCCAGTCTCGCCAGCAACTCCCGTCCTCGCTCGTTCGGCACCTCCGTCTGGTCCCAGCCAAGGTCCTTCATCTTCCCCACCTTGTCCGCGTGGTCCGGATACAGCTCCCTCAAGATCTCGGCGACCCGGAACCAGCTGTACCGCCCTCCAAACCCATACACGCGCTCCCTATCCACCACCGGCGCCGTCGCCAGCAGCGCCACATACAGCCGACCCGCATCCCGACAATTCACAAACCACTGCGGCTGCATATTATCCAACATGTCCAAATGCACACCCTCCCACACCCACTGCGCCATCCCCGCCGTGCTCGGAATCCCCTGGTTCGCCGGATCCAGACACTCGCCCAGCACCGTGCCATACAACAGCGTATTAAACGCAAACCGCGGCTTCCTTTCTCTCACCCACTCCCACACCCTCTTCTCCACAAGCGTCTTCTGCGCCATATACCCCGCCAGCCCCTTACTCTTCGCATCAACGCTCTTATCCCTCGCCAGCGCCACCGCCTCGTCATTCCAGCTCTCTGTCGTCAGCGTCCTCTTCTTACTCGCATCCGGCGTCGCCGCCGCCCACGCAGAAGACGTCCAGACAAAGCTCTTCACCGTGTCTTCATCATTCGCCGCCTCCAACAGCGCAATCTGCCACGGCAGCTCCGCCTCAACAGCCGCATCCGGATCGGGAACGCTCATGTCCAGCGCGGAAAGGACGTGTGCGATGCCCGAGACGCCGCGGACCGCGTCCTTCCAGTCGGATGGGGAGGAGGAGAGGGAGGGCATCTCGAAGAGCTCGAAGCGGTTTGGGCCGTGGCGGGAGGCGAAGAGGGACGTGAGGTAGGCGGCGCGCGAGGCCGAGCGGACGGTGCCGCGGACGCGGTAGCCGTAGGCCAGGAGCTGGTCGGCGGCGTGCGAGGCGATGAGGCCGTTGGCGCCGGTTACCAGGATGAGGGAGTCGGGTGGGAGGAGGGGGTTGGGGATTTGGGTTGGGGAGGTGTTGGGGGCGGACATGGTGGGTTGTGGGTTGGGATAGTTTTGTGGGTGCTCTTTTGGGAAGGGATGGGTGGTTTGGTTGGTTCAAGTAGTTGGACAATTGAAGGGTTGTGGAAGACTCGACGTTGGGGACGGATGGGAGGGCAGATGGTACAAAAAGTATATATACTTATTATAGTTATTTCGTCATGGCTGGCCTCTGGACACAAAATGGGGCAGTCCGACTCTCGGACTCTCGGACTTTGTTGGGTTGCCCATTTGTCAGGATACGTAAGCGAGCACAGAGGTATCATGCAGTCGTCAGTTTGGTCACTGACCTGGCCCTACCTCTCGCTTCTGTTTACCGTCTTCAACGTAGCGGGCTGCAGCCCCTCCTACCGTGATCAACAGAGGGATTGAAGGATCGATTGTCACCACAGTTTGAGCTATATAATTCTGTTCTGCATCGTCTTCTCTGCCGGGATTGTCTGACCCCGACACAAACCTAATGACCAGGAACAACAACATCAGATTGCCTCCCGAGTTAGTTCAAGCACATCATCTTCAGTGATGCTGTGGACACATAGCGAGACTAAACTAACAAAGGGGAAGGTTGGCAGCGGAATGTCATGATGCGCACTAGCACTGAACACAACGGCTGCCCCGTGAGACCGGCGACATTGTTGAACGGCCAGCCTTCAGCTTCCAGCTGAACAAAACAACTCACAACCATTCCCACTCAATGGCGCTCGCAAACTCTTCATGTGTACATTGAAGCTGCGTTGAGGCTTTGAGCGGCTGAGCCTGAGGGTATTGGCACTTGTAGATTGTAAGGGGGAGGGACTGGCTACCTAGGTAGCTGAATGAACTTTGTACTTCAAAAATGCGCAACCCGAGTTATCTGTGATAATATTTGCTTTGTAATTACTGGTTAATGTCGCCCGAACAGTTAAAGATCGATGCGATGGAGAGGTCTGGTACCTGGATCCATACATGTATGCACAATCATTTGAGAGAGTGTGTCTCCGTGTTCAAGGATCCCAATCTCGGCGGCCCAGTGAAGTGGTCAATGACTTAGCAGCCTTAGTTATCTCTAAGGTCAGCCCATCATGAGACATGTTTGTTGTCTTTCTTTCCCTGCGGCATCTCTCTCCGCCAGAACAGCCATCTCCTCGCGGATCCTGGCGTCGCAGACCCCCGGGTACGCACAGTCGCACCCAATCTCATCCCCTCTCCTGACGGTCCGCATGGTTATCGAATACCGCCCCTGTCTTGGCACCGTCTTCCCGCCAATGACGTCCGTCTTGCGCGGGCGGATGGCATGCGTGTAGCCGTAGCGCGCGGGCCCGGTCATGAGCAGCAAGGAGCGCGGCGGGAGCACGAGTTCCCAGGAAGAGGGTTGCTCTGCTTCCTCTCCTTTCTGGCTCTGCTCTCCCGTGCCAGGAGCAGGAGAAGACGAGCCCGCTTCGGAGTCTCCATTATTCTGCAGCGACCGCTTGGGCAGGCGCATCTTCCTTGCGTCGTTTGGCCCGGACATCCTGAACTGCATGGGCACGGCACTCCCAAAGGAGAGGCTGTACAGGGCCTCGCCGAACATGGAGTGGGTGTCGACATGGGGCGGGATGCCGGTGCCGGGCGGGTAGTACTGGACGGTGAATTGGTCGGGCAGGTAGCTCTGGATGGGCAGGCGGGGGAGGAAGTCGGTGATGTATGAGGGGACCGGGGTGAAGCGCGTGTCTGAGGCGCCGAAGGTGGTGTAGTCGAAGTGGTAGCCAAAGTGCTGGCTGATGCGCCTCTTCGGATTTGACTCGGTGAGTGGATCGCGGGCATGGAACGCTTCGATCATGATCCTCTCTTCGGCTTCGGTGATGAAGTCGTAAATCAGTGTCAGGCCGATGTCGTCCCACCGAAGAATGTTCGGATTTGAAGGATCCACGGTGGGCATTGGCGCTGCTTCTGTGACGGCCATTGTTCTCGATGCCCCTCGATTTGACTTTGTTGATGGTTGATTCAAGACGAACAAAAATTCGAGGCTGGAATTCAAGAAAGCAGAAGGGTTAGGGGCTATTGCTCTTTCAACCCTAACCCGCATGAATGAGGCGTTACCCCTGAACATGTAAACTGTCGTACTCTCACGCCCCTTGAGTTTGGCTCCAAGGTAGGTGAAATACCTAATTACGGAGTATCATCAGGCGTCGGCTTTCACGACTTTGACAATATGGCATCGTATCAAAATAGCCTACAGAAAGGGTCAACCTCTGAGTCCTGTCCGTTGACTCTCAGGCTCTCAGCTTGATTGCCCCAATTGTTGTCAAAGCATAAACGGCTCGGCAGAACTTAGAAGCCTCTCGCCTTAGACATGAAACCACATATTAATGAATGACGGCGACCAAAACTGGTCTCCCCAGCAACAACCACTATCGACTGATCTAGACCCCGGGCAGGTTGCTACGAGTCATGTCGTTGCTCCTCGGGAATGACATCACAACGACGACCGCGCCGGAGATAATAACTTTATGTTTGAATCGCGGGGCCCCGCGAACCGTTCCGTCTCGACTCAACCGCATTTTATGACGAGAATCATGTCGTCCTGTCTCAAACAGTGAACCAAGACCTACCGATACGCCGCAAACTTACCGTGTCTGTGTCTTGGACATGGAGATAATCAAGACCATATTGAAGAAGCTGGGGACGACGGAGCTGGGGAGTAAGCTACCCCCACTAGTTCCCTACGAGATGCTCACTGTTGTCTGTAATTAGCCCGTCAGGAGGACAGGAAGCCCGCGTTCGAGACGGCGTGGACGACGAGTCGGGACCAACATACGAGCATGACGGGGAACCTCGACCAGAGTCTCGCCCGGGCGACGCACATCGGCCACCCGACCGGCCTGCCGGACAGGGGCGTGGCGTATTCGCCGCCGTCGACCAGGCCGAAGTATTACTGAAGGTGTGCTAGGAGTTTGAGGTACATGTATCATGACGGTTATGGCAGGCTGCAACCAAGGACGGTGATGCTCGCAGGGAGGTTGACTGGGTAGTACCCAACTAGGACTGGAGTTATGTAACAATGTCAATCAGTCAAGTATTAGGTATGTTGTACTTACAAAGGCGCAAAGGCTTCCTGCTTCCAAACTTGCTCAACATCTGAACTGAGCCTACCATCCCCTCAAAGGGTAAGGTACTTGTACCTACTTGTTCCCCCACCCCAGTGCTGATCTAAAGAATGCGATGCCAAACCGGAAGAGACCAGCGCGTAGCCCATGAAACGGCTGGCCAAGCCAGCAAGAAGCCCCTTTGGCTCAGGGGGCACTATCCTGCCTTCAAGCCAAGGATGCCTCATGACCAGCTCGAGGCTCGCCCTGTCCTCCGACTTCCACTTGAACATGCTCCCCAGCAGGTCAGCAAACTGGCGGATGTCCTCCCGGCTCATGGAGTACTCGTACTCCTTCGACGAGCTCTCCGCTGCCCAACCTTCCCAATACACCCCGTCTTCATAATACTCATCATCCTCCTCATTCCCGCTCACCCTGAACCTCAACTGCCTCAGCATCCTCTCCTCCAAGGGATCCTCCGTTCCCCACTCCTCCCTGCGCTTCTTTCTTTTTCGCTCATACTCCTCCGACGACATGCCACCAGCCTGAGCCAGCCCCGAGACCGCACCACCCCCCTCCCCATTTTCCTCTACTGTTCCCTCCTCGGCGACCACCCCACCAGTACCATCACGGTTCTCACCAGCAGCAGCAGCAACAGCCTCACCATGACCACGCAACGCCTCGTCCCAAACAGCCTTGTACTCCCCAGGCATCGGACCCAGATACGACTCCTCAAGCCATGCCATCATAGTCTCAATGCCGCCAAAGAAACTCCGAGGGAACGGCTCGATGCCACACACGACGGCAAACAGTGTCGTTGCGAGCGCCCACACGTCGGTTGCGTAGGTGAGCGGGCCGACGTGTAGGAAGTCTTCGGGGGCGCCGTAGGCGGGGGGGATGCCTGTTGTTTTCTTCAAGGTTTTTGTCTCTTCGTTGTCCTCCTCCACCTCCTTTGGGTTTAGGCCTTGAGGGGAGGAGGTGGTGGTGGTGGTGGTGGTGGTGGAGGAGGAGAGGTGTGCGGGGGAGTAGCACACGCCAAAGTCGGTGATGGCGATGGAGGGGAGGATGTACGGGTTGTGCTGGGACTGTGGATGCGACAGGCGGAGGCGGGCGGGGACGACGAGGTATTTGGGGACGTTGGGCGGGAGGGTCTCGTCCAAAGGGTCGTCGCCGTTTTGGTACGTGTACCCGGACTCGTCGTCGTCGGAGTCGTAGTGGTCCGAGGTAGATTCCATGTCATGCTGGCATTCGCAGGACTGGCTGCCATGATCAGGGAGGGGGTCGGTTACATCGGCGTCCAAGTCAGAGTCCTGGCCGTTGAGATCCCGGACCGGAATCCACCAGACGGATCCGTCGTCGTCATACTGGGGGACGCACCTGTCGACTCGGACGAGGCGTGGTTTGCCGCCCAGCAGCTGGAGCATCTCCTTCTCGGACAGCTCGTCGATGGCGTCGCTTGTCCGGAGCAAGATGTTGGAGGGCCGGAAGTCGCCGTGGCAGAGGCCCTTGCTGTGCATCAGGGCCATCGCTTTGACCAGCTGGGCGCAGATATCCTTGAGGACTGCAGGGCTCTTCCGGTAGTGGCGTGCTGCGCGAGAGACGGGAGGTCCCAGGAGAGGCAGGACGAGGCAGAGATGGCGGCCGTTGGGGCCGCTAAGCCAGAAGTGCTCGAGGGGAATGACGAAAGGGAACGGCTCGGTGCTGTTGGTCGAGAGTGTGTCGGCCAGGAGAGCACCAACTTTCAGGTCCGGGCAGTCCTCGCGCGAGGCATCGGCGGCAAAGACCTTGAGAGCCCGCCACTTCTGCAGCTCGAGGTCGCGGCACAGCCACACGATGGCCTGCCCGCCGTAGCCGAGCTTCTGGACGACCTTGTAGCGGCTATCGAGGAGGTCGCCGAGGAGAACAGGGTGAAAGCCGCCGGGTCGGTAGAGATTCGCGTCTTCGGCAAGTTCCAGGTCCGCAAAGTAACTGTACTCCTGAGGATTCTGCAAGGGCGATGGGTTTTCCATTGTCTCTGATATGGTCTTTGCCTTGGTGTTGGTTCGAGTTGTGTAGGTTGTTTTCCTAAAAATGAAATCTGGATAGTAAAAGTAAGTTGAGGTATTTGAGTTTCCTGGTTACTTCAAGAAGGCGAGGAAAAGTAAACATGAAATCAAAAGCTGCGAAATCGCCGCGATTAAATGGTACCGGACTTCTTTGACTTGCTTCAGCTGAACAGGATCATGCTTTCTTTGTTTGCTGCTCGCAAATACGCACGGGGCTGAGGCTTTCCATGTCTCCCGCCGAAACCAGGGCAGGTTTGCAGGAGCCAAGGAGGCGCAGCCTTGCTTTGTCCTCCAGCGTAATGGAATGTTTCGCCTTTTGGCGCAACTTGTAGGTCCGTCAACATCTGCCAGGAGTGTGTGCCTCCCTTTTGGCACCAGCTTGGCCATTCCATATTATCCAGTCAAGCTGGAAGATGAAGCCCCTGAGCAGACGTGTCTGTCCCTTGTTCAAGTTGATATACAATGGATTTCCAGCTGTTTCAGTTCAGTTGAAACCAACTTCGGGCAAGTCCTAACCTCGAAGCATCAAGTAACATATTTTAAAGATTCTACAGGAGTTGCACATGTGCAGGAAGTGGCCGTCACGCTCCCCCACATGCACATGGCTTCAAGAAGAGTATATGTAGACAGTATGAGCCATCGTACATGTATCCATAAGGCAACATCTCAATCTGCTCAACCGTTTTCGTCTGGTACGACACTGCCTTCCACGCCCGCTGAAATCTCATCACATTCTCACTCTCAGAACAATCCTTTCAAGTCCTTAACCCATCCCGCTGTTTGGTATTAATACTGTTGACAAATGGACTTCACACTGCGGAAGAGTTCAGGTGATGATCACTGGCAGAAGAACAAGGAGAGATACCAGAGCGGCACAACCCCCCAAGTCTCCGGCCAGTGTCCCCCGCCTACGCAAAGCGGCAAATGGCCGACAGCACACTCAATCACAGGCTCGGGTAGTTATGCTGACCCTTGGGTGCGTTGAACAAACCCCTGGGCTTTCACCCCGTCACTCTTCCCACTCCAGTCAGGCTCAGTTCCACTGACCACAACGTCAGATCATATGGGCCATCCCCCACGACCATCTCCCTACCGAGGCCAAGCTTATACCTGCCATGGTGAAAGCTATCAACCGCATCTGCAAGCTGGAGGCCATGGAAAAAGGCTTCAAGTGCGTCGTAATCCGCAGCGGAGTCCACGGCACGTACACGGTGCGGGACACCATGACGGGGCGTATTACGGGCCATTCACCGGTGGACAAGAAAGTCACTGTGTATATGGGTGACTCTTGGGCCGCTTGCAAGATCCAGGGGCACATCTATGTCCATGTCGACCAGCAGGGTGTTCCGGTCAGTCGGGTAAGGGAGCCTGAAGCGAGGAGGCTTGTGGCACCTGGCTGCAAGGCTGCCGGGACTGACTTTTGGCTGCTTAAGGGGCAGTGTCTGCGGCCGACGAAGGGGCTGGATGCTTGCCCTCTAAAGGTTGGTGGGCGTCGACGGACATGGGAGGTGCGACGTCAGACATGAGGTACTGGAGGTAGTGGTGGGAGTTTGGGAGAAGGTGGCTGTGAAGTAGAGAAGAAAACCCTGTACGTATGTTGAGGCGCGGCCAGTCTCACTGCACCATCGGATTCTTCCATCACCAAACCCTGTAGAGAACACACTCTAAACTTTTCCCATTTCCTTGTCCCTCTCCCAGCCCCTGAAATGTACGATACCATCCATCCTTTATCCTGTATCCCTTCATGTTACCCCCTAACCCTCGCCACACAAACCGAATTCACAACCTGCCCATACGGATGCACAACCACACAACACTCCAACCTCCCCAGCAAGCCCTCGGTGGCGAGATCAACCTCGGGATACAAACACGTCCTCAACCCCCAGCTGCTGCGCACCACCAACAACGCCCCAGGCCGCATGCGGTCGACCACCTGGAGTATGATGCCCTCCTTTTCCGTCTGCGACACGCCGACCAATGCGGCCATGTAAACCACGTCAAACTCGGCGAGGTCCTTTGTAGGAGAAGTAGCCTCTGCGCAGATGAACTCCATGCCGCGGGCTGTTTCGCCTAGGGCGAGGGAGAGGGAGAGGGAGGCGGCGATGGCGGAGGGATCGCAGTCTATGTTCAGGATGAGCGGTTCTTTTTCTTGTGTAGGTGCCACCTCGGAGTCGAGATGTTGTTTTGAGGTTGAGGGAGAAGTGAGATTGGTGAGAAGGGCGTCCCGTTTGAGAGACTGCAGCAGGCAGAGGGAAGTCAGGGGCAGGGGTCCAGAACCGATGAAGGCGACGCGGCGCGGCGGGGTCTTGGTGGCGGAGAGAATGGCGCAAAGCTCGAGGCGGGTGAGCTCCTCGTAGTTTTCGTAGTAGGGGAAGGACTTGAGGCGGGTGAGCACGTCGTCTGGCTTCTGGGAGTCGCCGGCCAGGATGTGCTCGGCCCAGTGCAGCTCGAGGCAGGACTCGGCCTGGGCGCAGATCTGGCGGAGGGAGGGGAGGACGGCCTGGACGTTGGGGTGGGAGAGGACCTGCACATATTAGCTTTGATTGCTCAATGTGATGAGGGTTGAAGGGGTGTACCTTGTCAACGACTTCCCGGTCATGAATCTCGGAGCATACGGACACCAGGTTCCCCAGGAGCTGGTTAATGGCCTTCCCCGGGCGTAGGTGGGGGAGCGTGAGCAGGTCGGCGTGTGTCTCGACGATAGTCTGGACCAGCGAGTGGGCCTTTTCGGTCCTCAGGTCGGCCAGCTGGTCCTGGAGGACGTCTGCTTTCTCGACGATGGCGAGCGAGTCGTGCGAGGCGCAGGGACAAGGGTCCATCTTAGTCGTAGGGCTGCCAAGCCGCAGCCATGAGGCAAGGAGAGACATCCTGGCGGCGGGTGGCGTTCTCAGGGTTCAAGAGAGAGGGAGGATAATACAAGGCGCGGGTCGAAGGCTGAAAGTCTGGTGGCAGTCCAGGAGTTGCCTGTATGGAATTGAGAGAAACAGCTAGCCCCGGCTCAGCCTGCTCAGAATCGAAAAGAATGAAAAGCAAATTTGAGTTTGGAAAGGAAGAAAAGAGCGGGAAATCCAAAACATGTGGGCTATATCTGCGGCCCGAGGCTGGCTCCTGCTCCTGCCGTACCCTGCCTCGATGGAGCGCATCAAATTGGCCTCCATGTTCCATTCTGTAGGCGCCCGCTGTTTTCTCGTCTTCGGCTGCAGTGCGTTGGGAGTGTGTTGGCGGCGCATCGGCAGCATGAGGCGGCCATCAAGGTACACGGCCATCAAGGTTCTCAGACGAAGTCCGGCAACGGCCCTAAATTTGTGCAAATTTGGAAGCGGCGTCATCATCAGGGACAGGGCCAACAAGGCAGGGGCCGTTATCAGATCATCTCGTTGATCTCTGTGGAGCCCATCAAGGTTCTCATTTCTCACTCTCGTCCTCGCATTCACCCTGCCCTGCCCCTTCCCGAGAGATCCCGCGGTTTCACTCCCCTGTGCTGCCGTGTTGCAATCTCCGGCGTACACCTAAGCTCTCCGCCGACGCAATGCCAGAACCGGGCTCGGAAAACGCAAAATCTGGCCTGATGCTACACCGGTGTGCCCATCTAGCGGTGACAGGCCCAGTTCCTTCGCCTGGCCTTCGTTCTTGTCCGATGCCGAGTCGCTTCCGTCTCGGGCGAGGCACGGCCCAACGCACCTCATACCCCCGGCGACTGCCCAGAATGAATTTAATGACCCTTTCAGTGCCGTCGAGGCGCTCATTTTCTCTTTCCATTCCCAGTTCCCGCTTTTGAACTGTGGCCTGCCCAATTCATTCACCAACTCCGAGTCGTCTGCCTGTCCCACATTCCCGCTTCAAACTTTGTCACCATCACAAACGACTGGAAATAACTGCCTTACTCGTAGCCCGCCATGGCTGTGGGGGTGCTGCCGGACCAAGTTAACGGTCGACATCCCAAGGTCTTCCTCGACTCCGACACCGAGTCAACCTCGACGGCCCTCCACACCCCACCGTCGCCCGTAGACTCGATCAACAGTAAGTGTCCCTCAGTTCAGCCCGAGAAATGCGACGTTGACGCCCAACAGGACCTGCCAATTCGTCTCGCCCCTTCTTCTGGGAGATCGTTCCGCTGTGCGACCTGTACTCGATCGCCCACGTCATCCTTCTCCCAAGCTCACTGCGGCTGTCGTCCACCCCGTTTCCGCTTCGCCATGGAGTAAACGAGACCGGCAATGTCAATGGCATCAACGGGGTTAATGGACACCGGCCACACTCGGAACCAACTCGCTTGACAAAGGCTCTCGCGCACCTCGGCCTCGGCCAGTCCAACTGGGCCACTGCCGGTGTCTCCGTCTTCACGGCCATCCTCCCCTCCACCGACGGCTACGCCAGCCGCTCCGACTTTCTGCGGCTCCGTCTCCAGGACTTCCCGTTCCCCGTCTCAAAAATTCAGGAATGCTTACATGTCGGCCAAAAGTACACCGCCTGCCGGCTGTCCGCTGCCTCCGCCACCTCCGAAGACGGCCTAGCAAGCCTGATTGAGCAGGCAGCCGGCGTCATCCAATGGGCCGACCTCGAATCCTCCGTCTCAATCCTCGACCTCCAGCAGTACCTGCTAAGCCTCACCCACGAGCTGCGCGACCGCCTGCACAACGCCCCCTGGTTAACACCGCACCCCATCCCCCGCAAGCGCGTCGCCCTCATCCGCGGCCGACCAAACCTCACCGCCGGCGGCCCCATCTACCGCGCCGCGCGCGCCCTCGGCCTCGACCTAGTCATCATCGACGAAGAGGGCCACTGGCTGCAACCCGACACCGACGACAACCATGCCCACCGCGAGGCCTTCCTGCCGACAGACATGACCGAAGATTCCGGCGTCGTCGACCGCATTATCGCCTCCATCGCCGCTTACCCCCTCCCCATCCACGGCGTCTTCACCCTCTCAGACAACTTCTTCGTCACCACCGCCCGCGTGGCCGAGGCTTTGGGTTTACCCACCAACCCGGTCTCAGCCTTCCAGATCTCAACCGACAAACACCGCTCCCGTCTATTGCAGGACGAACCCGGCCGCACGGCGCGTGTATCCTCGGTCGAGGAACTTAACTCTTTACTCTCACGCACCGGTGACGGATCGTTCACCCCGACTTACCCCCTCATAGTAAAACCCACCAAAGGCTGGTCCTCCGAATGCGTCAGCAAAGTCACCTCCCCCGCCGACCTCGCTGCCGCCGTGGCAAAAGCCACTTCCCGCCACGGCAGCGCAGCTGTTATCGAACCGTTTTTCGACGGCCCCGAGATCGACGCAAACTTTGTCTTGCTCGACGGGGAGGTTCTGTTTTTCGAGGTGGCGGACGAACCGCCGTGTCAGGCTGATGGGAAGGATGCGGGTGTGGAAGCGACATTTAGTCCTGAGGCGTTGACGTTGCCGTCTGCACTGCCACAAGAAGAGCAGGAC
Source organism: Chaetomiaceae sp. PF1801 (assembly GCA_023628475.1). Taxonomy (NCBI): domain Eukaryota; kingdom Fungi; phylum Ascomycota; class Sordariomycetes; order Sordariales; family Chaetomiaceae; species Chaetomiaceae sp. PF1801. Next base: position 133,785 of record JAMAKQ010000005.1, read on the forward strand.
ATGGTGAGGGAGACGCTGAGGGGGTTGTTGGTCAAAGCTGGGTTCAGGACGGGGGTGTTTCATGTCGAGGCGAGGGTTGTTGGGTCGGGGGTGGGGTATGGGGATGTGGGAGGGGGTGTTGTGGATTTTGTCACCTTGTCCAAGAAGAGGGAGGATGGGAAGGTTGCTGAGTGCAAGTTGGTTGAGATCAACGCCCGCCCGCCGGGGTATAGAGTCAGCGTGCCCTCGCGGCATACCTACGGCGTGGACTACTTTGCGGCGCACATGCTGGCTGCGGTGGGGGATCACGATAGGTTGAGGATGGTGGCCAGGCCGTTTGACCATGCGGTTGAGGGCAGGACGAGGGGGGCGCAGTACTGGTCGCGGCTGGTGTATGTGCCTGCGCCCAGGGAGGGTGTCGTGCGGTGGCCGTCGGGGCTGTCGCCGTGTGAGGAGCTTAAAAAGCGAAGGCCGGATCTGAGGGAGAGGATTGTTGTGGCGGTGGATTATTGTGTGCCTGGGGACAGGGTTGGGCTGTACACGGACGGGGCGCGGACGTATGTTGCGCATCTGTTGGTGTGTAGTCGGGTCAGCAGGAGGGATGCCATTGAGATGGGGGATGAGGTTCTCAGGGCGATTCGGATCGAGATCCAGGACGAGTGAGGGGTGGAAATGGGCGTCGCGGCATATTCGGGGTTTGACGAGGTGTTTTGCTACATTCCGGTGGTTGATGCCTGGGTTGACCGTCAGTTAAGTGGGTGTCTAAGGTAATTGTGTTATTTCCAGCACGTTCTGTATGTTTTCAGCTCGAGATAGACCAGGTACTGGCCAGTATTAGGTATAGATGAGACTCTTGATATCCGGTGTTCTCACAACTGTCAGTGAAGTTCGCGGTTCAATGTCGAGATGAAGATTGGAAACAGGGAAGGAGTTGGGGGCGCGTGTTGACCTTCCAGGCCACACTCAACACCACCAAGCGAAAGGTCCATCCGCAGCTTGCGGACGGGTAGAGGGTGTGGGCCTGGGCGCCATCATGAACCTTGACTGTCCTGGTGAACGTCTTGTTGACGGGGCAAGTTAGGTATTGGCAGTTGTGTTCCATGCTTCTAATTCGGGCCTTTGATGGCCCCTGGGGCGGACTCTTCGAAGTGCGGTCCCGGGTGACAGCGAGGGCGTGAATTCCACACCTCGTTGGTTGAAGCGCGCGTTCTCAACCACCGCGTTCAGCTGGACGGTTAGGATGGTTAACTTACAGGTAATTGAGCAAATTATCTCCTGATTTGGGGTCGCTTCTGTTTGCCTGTCCGCCCGCTCTGTTTCTCTTTTTCGAGTCTTCGTTGATTCAGAGGGAATCACACTGTGACACTTGTGCTGAGATCTGATCTTTTCCTCCGCAGTCTTGACGATTGGACACAACCTGTCTGTTATTCCGAGGGACCGGGTCGTTGAAGATCAAAGCAGCCGATCTCGTTGCCCATTCTGGAGCGCGCCGTGCCGTGCACATCCCTGCCCTGGTGGTCAAGGAATTGCGGATAGTGGTGAGCTGAGGGCAATGACCTAGTCGATTGGACTGAATGTCGGTCCGAGTTGTGGGGAATCTCTGGTCGACGACGGAAAGAAGCCAGCCGAGTTGCAGTTGAAGCGCTCGGTTGTTCTAGCGTCGGAGCTGTCGCGGTGGTTCTGCCGCTCTGCGACTCCCTTCGTCGGCCGTTGAAGGTTGAAAGCAAGGTCCGTGTGCCTGGCTAACGCGGGCGAGAGTCCTCTTTAAGGATAGCTCGGTCGGCTTGGAGCGCAACCAATGCATGTCGGCCGGATTTGACGACATGCTGGAGTCCGGACGGTCCGATTTCTCGATGCCGGCAGAAGAGAAGCAGTGCCAGGGCTGGAAAAAAAAGAAGCTTGGAAGGAGCCGAGGTCAGACCCCTGCAGCGGGCTCGTGTGGAGCCGGCTTCTACCCCACAGTTCCTCCCGCTTCCCCGCAAATCAAGCATTCCATTTTCCCCAACCCCCACACCCCATCACCTCCTGCCGAGCACTGGAAGACGAACTCACAAGAAGACATCGCTTTGCTCTCCCTCACGTGCATCCAAGTTCGCCTACCCACTCAGCCTCAAGCCAGGCTCGTCTAGAGAACACGCAAGCTGTCGCATCGATTCGGTCCGTTACCTCGTCGCGAATCTCCATAGCGATGTCGCCGATGCCACCCTACGCGCCCACCGGGCCATGGCTCCATCGCTCACGGCGTGAGCCTTCATTTCGGACAGTGATGGACTCCGTGTCAGTCGCTTGTCGACCATAAATATGGCGTCAAGCCCTGCGCTTTCTCGCCTTCTGCTGCATGTCGAAGCAGCAGTCCAGTCCCTTGGATCCTGTTGATTCCTGCCTTGTCCACCTGCAGACCTCGCCTCTTCGTCATGCGGTTCTCGTCTCAGCTACAGTTCGTGGCCTCGTCGGCCCTGCTGCTCACCACAGCGCTGGGCTACCCCGAAGCCGGCCGTGTTCACCGCGATGGCCAGCTCCTCAAGCGGTCGGCCGACTCCTTCCTGGCAACCGAGAAGCCCATTGCTCTGCAGAACCTGCTCTGCAACATCGGCTCTTCGGGCTGCCGCGTGTCTGGCGCCGCCTCGGGCATTGTCGTCGCCTCCCCGGACAAGTCGAACCCCGACTGTAAGTCTCGCTCGCTCCTTGTCCAGGTTTCGGACGCTGACCACCGCAGATTTCTACACCTGGACCCGGGATGCCGCCCTTGTGTTCAAGGCCATCGTCGATACTTTCACAGACAGCTACAACAGCAGCCTCCAGACCCAGATTCAGAACTACATTGCCGCTCAGGCCCGCCTGCAGGGCGTGTCGAACCCCTCGGGCAGTCTCTCGGATGGATCTGGGCTTGCCGAGCCCAAGTTCTACGTCGACATGACTCAGTTCACGGGCGCCTGGGGTGAGTAACCGACCTTTCTCTCGGTCCCTGGCGACAGTCCAGCGTGCTGACTCTCACGATTAGGCCGGCCGCAGCGCGATGGTCCGGCCCTGCGAGCAATTGCCATGATCGCCTACGCCAAGTGGCTGGTCAACAATGGATACAAGTCGACGGCGTCCTCCATCGTCTGGCCCGTCATCAAGAACGATCTGGCTTATGTTGCCCAATACTGGTAAGCGAGCGATGTGACCTTGCGTCTGTTCGTGCGGCGCGAGAGACGGGGCTGACACGCTCAGGAACAACACCGGCTTTGATCTGTGGGAGGAAGTCAACGGCAGCTCCTTCTTCACGGTCGCCAGCCAGCACAGAGGTGAGTCTCGAGGCTTCAACACTACGTGTTCGTTTTGAGGCACTTCCTAACTCGCATTGGCAGCCCTGGTGGAGGGTGCCGCCCTCGCCACGACTCTCGGCACGTCGTGCAGCGCCTGCAGCTCCGTGGCTCCGCAGGTCCTCTGCTTCTTGCAGCGGTTCTGGTCGTCGTCGAGCGGCTATGTCATCTCGAACAGTAGGTCGCCTGCCGCCCATGCAGTCCACGCATGCAGAGATGGGGTGAAGTACTGACGGCAAGTCAGTCAACCAGAACAACGGCCGGTCTGGCAAGGACGCAAACTCGATCCTGGCGTCCATCCACACGTTTGATCCCGCGGCTGGCTGTGATGCTTCGACATTCCAGCCCTGCAGCGACAGAGCCCTGGCCAACCACAAGGTCGTGACCGATGCGTTCCGGTCCATCTACTCGGTCAACTCGGGCATCGCCCAGGGCGTGGCCGTCGCGGTCGGCCGGTACCCAGAGGACAGCTACTACAACGGCAACCCCTGGTACCTCAACACACTCGCCGCTGCCGAGCAGCTCTACGATGCGCTCTACGTGTGGAACAAGCAGGGCTCCATTACCGTCACGTCGACGTCGCTGGCCTTCTTTAAGGACTTCCTCCCCTCCGTCACCGCCGGCACCTACGCCGCGGGCTCGTCGACCTACACCACCCTGTACAACGCCATCTCGACTTACGCCGACGGGTACGTCAACGTCGTCGCCAAGTACACCCCGTCCGACGGCTCCCTGTCGGAGCAGTTCTCCAAGAGCGATGGCACCCCCATGTCCGCGCACCACCTGACCTGGTCCTACGCCGCCCTGCTCACCGCCGCCGCCCGTCGCGCCGGAACCGTGCCTCCCTCCTGGGGCGCCGCCTCGGTCAGCGTCCCGTCCCAGTGCTACGCCACGTCCGTCTCGGGCTCCTACACCTCGGCCACCTCGACCTCGTTCCCGACTGGTCAGACCCCGGCCTCCACCACCGCGTCCTCCAGCATCGTCGCGGGGACCACCACCGTGGCCTCCTCCACCACCAAGGCCAGCGCTTCTTCCACCTCAACCGGCTGCACCACCGCCACCTCCGTCGCCGTGACCTTCGACGAGCTGGTCACCACCCAATGGGGCCAGACGATCAAGATTGTGGGCAACATTCCCGCGCTTGGGAACTGGGACACGAGCAAGGCGGTCGCGCTCAGCGCGGCAGACTATACCTCGTCCAACCCGCTGTGGAAGGTTACGCTCAACCTGCAGGCGGGCCAGGTTATCGAGTACAAGTACATCAATGTCGCGAGCAGCGGGGCCGTGACGTGGGAGAAGGATCCGAATCATACGTATACCGTGCCTGTCTCGTGCGCGACGGCTGTGGTTAAGAGTGATTCGTGGCAGTGAGGTTGCAGCGGAAGGGTGGTTTGTACCAGCGAGAGAGGATGAAAATGGGGAAGCTGAGAGTGGCATCGGTTTGAGGGAAATGGGACATCTTTATTCTCAATGTACATATTTCACTGCTCGGGTCAAACAGTTCTTGATCTTTGCGAGCAGGACGAACTCGGTTCAAGTATTGTACATACACCAAGTACGTACTTTCTTTTTGACATTCAAGTTCATGTTGCTGCTGCTCCCTTGAACCGGTGACTGGCAGACTTAACACCAACTCTTCCCAAGTGCCCGGCTCAACCAGCCAACCCATCCGCCAACATGGCATCCACCATCCTACAATGCCTCTCCGCATTCGTCTCACTCATCTCACTCTCATAATTCAGCCCATACGGCCAGAAATGCCCGCCGCCACAATTAATCTTTGCTCCACTCCCATCCCACGACTGCAGAAGCCTAGTCGCACTCGGCCAGTTATTCGCCTTGCACCGATCATCAAAAGCCTTCGTCTGCCCCACGCCCAGGGTATGCGCAATCTCGTGCAGCGCCGTGCGCTCCGTCATGTACGACCGGTCCGAGCCGAAGCGGATGTTGCCGTTGAAGCTGCCGTCGGCGGTCTGCACGCCGGGGACGTATTGGATGGTGAGAGACTTGCTGGCGCGCGGGGAGAGGCGGTTGTAGCGGGCGACGGCTTTGGAGACGGCCGAGTCGATGCGCGCGTAGGCGTCGGACTGGTCGGCTGTGGGGTTGGACGCTTTTTGGATGTGGTAGGTTAGGGTGGCGGTTGTGAGGGTGAAGAGGGTGAAGAGGAGCGTCAGGGGGAGGAGTAGGTGGCGCATGGTGGGCGGTTGTCTGTGGGAAGAGGATGGAGAGATGAGAGTTGGCCGTGGACGGTATCGAGGAGGTGCTTGATCCGGTAGGGATCAAGGGAGGCAACTTTATACCCGACCTGATTTTCCCCGTTACGGAACCAACTCTACCGCGATCACTATCATAAGATCATCTTAATGACTTGTAAACCTGGATTCGTGGAAATTCAGGGCGGTTTATATGGTTTAGGCTAATTCTCCGAATTGCCGTGCTCGTATGTTTCACAACATGCCTGCCGCTCTGGGGTGCATGAAAGCAGAGGTGCCATCGCGATGGATGTGCCGTTGTACTCGGCGACGACGTTCTGGCTCGGCAGCCGTGAGACGTACCGGGAACGTGAAGTAAGGACGCCCTGCAATGCTCTATGGATTATGTAACTCAAGACCAGAACAACGCCAACCCAAACAACGGGCTCCCCAAACAGCCTGAGTCTATCCCCCCTTAACAACTCCGTCTATACCAACTCCGTCTATGCTTCCTACGTTTATCACTCCAGAAACAGACACACCACGTCCTACAACTTCCCCCTCAGCATAACAAACAACGCCTCCGCCCTCGCCAACACCCCCCCTTCTTCACCTCTAACCTCCCCCTCCATCCAAAACTTCCTCCCCTCCCTCCTCACCAACCGCGCCGTAACAAGAACCACATTCCCCCTCTCCACCGACCCCGTCCGCACAGGCTTTTTAAACTGTGTATTCAAATACCCCGTCATGATGGGCACCTCGGCCGGCTTTAGCAAGCCGTGGGCGCGGTTGGCGGCAAACACCTGGCCCATGACCTCGTCGAGGAGGGTCACGACGATGCCGCCGTGGCAGATCCCCTCCCAGCCGTTGAGGCCGGGGCCGAGGGAGATTAGGGAGGAGATTTGGTTGATTAGATTTCCCTCTCCCTGGTCCCCTGAGCTAGAATCAGAAGATGAAGCTGGTTTTGATGAAAGTGGAGGTTTCGGTTCGGATGCTGGTGGTTTTGTAGAAGAAGGCCGCCGGTAAAAGGTGATATACGCGGGTATGCCCTCGGGCGAGTTGAGGGTGCGCGAGATGAGGACGTCGCGGGTCGTGTTGGTGAGGCGGCGCGAGACGGACTGGTCGATGACGAGGTCCGGCGGGGAGAGGAGCGCGGCGCACCAGGGGATGGCGCGGAAGTAGGCGATCTGCCGCGCCGTGGCGGCGGCGTTGGCTTGCTGGAGGGTGAGAGGCGTTTTCATGGTGGGTTCGGGTTGGGAGGCCTGCTGGGGTGGTGATGTGTTGAGGGTTGACATGTTACAGGCAACGACTTGTTCTGGGTCTGTGATCGAGGTTTCTGGTCGTTGTGTGAGAGCCGGTTGAGGTGAGAATGGGAATGAAATCCCCAAGGACGAAGAATGCATGTGAACCTGAATTTCTGGATGTTCCACCGACAGGGTCCGGGTTGGGACGAACCGCGATCATGGAGATGAGATGGAAATGCCGAGCCGCACTCCACTCGTTCCTGGCGCCGAAATCCCAAATGCCGAGGCAGGGTGGAGCCATGGCAAGATGCCATCTCGAGGAGATCAGAGACGAAAACAGAGAGCAACTGAGCTCGTGATGATCTATGTCTATGATGTCTAGTCCAAGTATTACCAATATGCTGCCCTGGACCTGGAGTGACAGGCCCAACTACCCTCACGTCTTCCCCCCTAGATGGTATACAAGATCAACCCAGCGGAAAGCTGCCAATGGTCCCGTTCTCGCCGCCGTCAAACAGCGAGTTGGTCGCGTCAAGAGCCGCAAAGTGCTCAGCATACTCGAGTCCCCTCCTCCGCTCCATCTCGACCCTCTTCCAATCCCACTCGCCCTCCTCATCCACTTCTCCAATCTCCTCGGGCGTACCAGTCCCCGTCTCGCCGCCCTTCCACCCCTCGCCGGGCCGCTCGGGCAGCAGCCCAGCCGCCTCAATCACCAGCGCCGGGTGGACCGTAAACCGCCCCAGCTTGAACACGTACTTGCTCACAGCCGTGGCGATGACATACTTGGAGAAATCCACCTCTTCGCCACTACCATCCGCCTTTTGCACTCTATCCCTGGTCGGGCCCATGCGCTTCCCATCCCACCCCGTCGGTTTCACTTTCCCCTTCACCACAAAGTGCGTCACAATATACAGCCACTTGCGATCCCACGACAGAATCCGACTCCACATCTCATACCCCTGCAGCGGCGCGATCTCCTTGCGGAAGCTGCAAAACACGGCCCCGAGGCCAATGCCAAAGCTGCCCTTGACCACGTTCCCCTCCTTGTCGCGCACGCGCTGGTGGCGCGCATTGTCGCCGATGACGGGCATCCCCGGCCCCAGGAGGTGGGTGACGAGGTGCGAGCGGCTGACGTCGAGGTCAGCGAAGTAGGTCGAGTTGCTCTTGTGGATGTTGTAGTCGGTCTCGAGCAGCGAGGTGCGCGAGGAGGTGACGCTGTAGTGGAAGAGGGCGCGCTGCGGGAGGGTCTTGGGCCGGCGCAGGACGTGGTAGATGAAGGAGTGGAAGATGCGGACCTAAGGTGGTAAAACAACAAGTCAGCCATGGCAGGGTGATGAGGGTGAGTGTGAGAGAGAGGGAGGGGGGGCCTTACCGTCCACGCCAGCGGCAGGCTCTTCCAGTTGAGCGCGAGGAAGAAGAGCAGCAGGATCCGGCTCGTGCGGCCGGGCCCCGTCAGGAACTGCGTCAGCACCAGGCGCCAGTCGACGTACAGCGCCCGGTGGCCGGCGTAGGCGATGGCGGCTGCGCTCATGGGAAGGAACACCGGGTAGAAGAGGGCGAGCGTGCCGACCGCCATCTTGTCGGTTTTGTTTTCTCAGAAAAAAGAACTCTTCAATCAACTTTTTCTGTCCCCCCGCGGGACTCGGCGCGCAACGGCGAAACGACGGCTCAATGCGCCAACAAGCGCAAAAACAGCAACGACAAGCCAGAGAAGGACGCTGCGGCCGACGCAAAAGAGGGTGCTGCCGCACTTGGCGAGAAGGAATGACGAGGAGCTGGCGTCGCCGGGAACAGGCATGAAAGAGTCGGCCGGATGGGTCGGCTGCTGTCTTTTTATTTTATTGGCATTTTTCTGTTGAGGCCGAAGTGGGTTTCAAACTCTTATCGCTGACATCCTCCATGGATGGATGGATGCTGACGCGAGCACGGGAGATGGAACTTTTTTTGGGTGCCTGAACACCGCGTCGGGAACCGAGTGGGGCGCTACCCCTGGATTCCGTCAGCCAAGCCCCCACCCGATTGGATCTGAGTTGAATCGAAAAAGATCTGAGCCGAGGTTCGGCATTCACAGCCCCGAACCCCGATTACCGCTTCATCTCTAGATCTCGACCTTTGCTGACGAGCAGGATTGGTGAGAAGGTTCCAGAAAATGTCGGTCAGTACACTGTACAGGGAATCCTCACAACTTTGGCATTAACTATGCATTTTGCATCAATTAGTAAGCGCTGCTTGACCCGACAGCACCTCTCAGGTCCTGACCAGTCAACAGGGTTAGGGTTATTGCCGGCGCAACCAAAGTAAACAAACCCCTGAGCCAACCCCTTTCCGGTTCATCAGTGAAAGCCCCCGACCTTCTCTGCTTCTACGTAGCAAGATGACATATTTGTCTGCGTATACTCGCAGAGAAGTGCATGTTTTTCTTTTTCCTCTTCTTGGAGTTCTATGGCATGATGTTGCTAGGTGTCACCTCCCGCCGACCGTTCTCGACATGGCCAATCCAGAGGCTACACTTGAACAACAAACCCAGTAGTTTGTGTCTTCAGCTCTGCGCGTTTATAGTCATATTTTCAAGATTAGATTCCGTTTGCTTAGACAGACAGAGGTGGGAAATCTAGTCATGTACTCGTTGCCTTGTCTGCACGCTCAGCCTCCTGAAATTCCAACCTCGCCATCATAACAGTGTCTGCCTTGTAAAAGGTGATCCATCGCTTCGCCGACTGTATAATTAAAATCAACTACGAGCATTTGCACTGCTTGTTAAAAGTTTGGTAACATTATCTTTCGCCCCAAACTTTAAGACGCAATCAGTAAGATTTAGAAGTTGCCTAAAAAGGGGATACAGCACACGGGCCCACGAAAACGACCCCCGGCCCCGGTAAGAACTGGTAATTCTCAATGCCCAGCGGACACATCGGACTGGTGGGCGCGCCGGCCAGCGGCTGGGTCTTGACGAGCAGCTGGCAGGACCCGGGAACGCCGAGGCGACGCAGTCGAGCGTGTTCCAGCACAGGACGCAGCACTCGCGGGCGCTGTTGATGCCGCCTGGCGTGAGGATGGTGTTGCCCATGCCGTTGCCCGACGGGTTGAACGAGACGTCGCAGGCGTCGACGACGGCGGTCTGCGTTGCTACCGTGTCGGTCGTGGTGGTGGTGGTTGTTGTCGCGGTTGTGGTGGAGGATATGATTACTACGGTTGTGACCGTCGTGGTCACTGTTGAGGTGCTCGTTGCCGAGTCGGTCTGTTACCCCCGTTGTGGTTAGTGTTAGCTGTCTCCCTGAGCACCTAATTCGGGAAAACATACCTCGGTGGAGCTTGTAGTCGTTGTCTCGGTGGCCACCACTGTCGCTGGTGTCACACCGAGGCACTTGCACGCGGATGACAGTTTGTCCGGTGGGAGTTGGCAGAACCGCGTTTTGTCGAGGCCGGGGCACCTTGGGTGTGCTGCATCATGGGTATTTCTAGGTGCGACCGAGATGGAGAGACTGGGCGGAACCAGGGAGGTAACCGTTGTGGTACCCGTGGTGGACGTGACCGTCACTTCCTCAGACGAGGTCGTGGTGGTCTCGGCGGTCGTAGTGGAAGTGTCGGTGTCGGTGGCCGTCGAGGTTTGTGTTTCGGTAATGGTGACGGTGGTGACGCGAGAAGCAGTAACAACTGAGGTGGTTGTTACAGCAAGGCAGCTGCTACAGAACTCGACAGCCTGGCAGACAATCTTGGGGATGCACTTGATTGGGATGCCTTCCTGGCAGGCGATGTACTCGAGCGCTTCGTGGCGACACGAGACGTCGCTCCCAGCAAGATGCTCACACCCAAGGACTGTGGGAACGATGCCTAGAAGGGCCGCCACATGCACTGAAAGTGAGGCGCACCGCATGGTTTCGACGCAGGAAAGGTATCCACGATAAGCGCTTGTGTTTGATGGCAATAGGTACGTATTTGGTGAACTCTCAGGGGAGGAGCCGTTGGTGTTTAAATGGGCATGCCTGGTACCTGGTGGCTCCCGTCGTGCCTGGCGTTCTCGATCAGCTGGCCACCTCACTCACAAGGGGGGGCGGGGGGACAGAAGGGTGAGACAGACCACGTAGCCGCCTGGCAGAATACATGTAGTTGTCATTCCTCACATTGACAATGAACCATCAGCGGGCACTTTAACATTCCTCGGCAGTCTTGCCGGCATCTACGGCAACAACATCGGATCTGCACTCCAGTGCAACACCCCGTTCTACAATGACGGAATGTTACTGTGCCACGGCGGCGGCGTCTGCGTCCAAGGCCACGTCGTTCCTGGCGTCGTGTGCCTCAGAGTCGTGCGCAGCCGGCGACCTCACCTTGAACCTGTCCGCCATGGAGTCCAAGTACGCATCGTATTGCATGCAGAACGGCTTCACACAGCCCGGAGCCACCAACTGGGTACAACCCCGAGACGGCCACTCGTTCTCCGGCGCCGGGCACCACCCCGACTTCCGGCCCGACCTCCACCACGACACGGATGACAGTGGTCACGCAGACGACGACATCCGGTTCCAGTGGCGACTCCTCTTCGCAGCCGCATGGTAAGTGCCTGCTTCTGCTCGCATGGGACATTGGAGCCGGGAGGCCAGGCGTGCGTCGGGAGCTGCTAGAAAATTGGAGGATAGGTGTTGTACACGAGTAAACTAGGTCGAGACCCGGCAAAAGCTTTCTGTTAGAGATCTCGCAGATTGAACTCAAAAGGAAAAGGCTGTTGCAGTCATATTGCCAGACTCTAGAAAGCGCCCAACGAATCTGTGAGGCGTGCAGTTCGAAGGTTGCTGAAGTTCGAACCAGCAAACTGTCGGCCGTCGGTTACAAAACGACGACAAGTCACCTCCATCGCAGCACCGTGCCGCCCATCTGCCCCGAAGCCCAAGCCGGAATCGCCGATCACCGCCCACGTGGGCATGAGCAAACCGCAGAAACGCCACCAGCCACATGTGCAGCACCTTGTCTCCTCGGACACCGGGCTCGCCGTCGTTTAACAGCCAACAAAACCCCAACCCGCCAACTCGGAACAAACGCCATCAAGCCACCAAACACCCATCGCACCCGCCAGTAGCCGCGAAGCCACATTCACGAGGCCAACAAAAAACCACACTCGCCACGCCACGCAGAGAACTTTCCAGAACACGCAGCCAATACCGAGCAAACAATCCGCGTGAATAGACGCCGGCGCTTCCGCGGGCTTGGCAGATCGTGCACTTGACCACCTATTCAAGGAGGACGCGACGGATCGGGGGGAATAAAAGGCATGAATAGACAAAAGGGAGCTGAGGAATGCCTTGGCGGTGCAGCTTGAGACGAGGAGGGGGCCTGTGCAAAACTGGAACACACTTGGCCGCTTCGCTGGGCCTCCAGAGGCTGTTCACGCTCGTCTGGCAACTGCCAGGTAAATGAGCTCCCAGCCAGGTCTTTCGCGGTGGTCTAGAGTGATGGCGAGGTTGACTCGAGTCCGCTACGACGAGGCAGATTCGTGTTGGGCTCGTCTCACCGCCACGACCAGCTGATCCACTGCAAGCACCCACATCGCCCACCCCTCGGCGCACATGGGGTCTTCCTTTGCGCCTGCGGAGTCTTCCCAGTTGCCGCGCAGGCCCCGGTTGCATGTGCATGATGTTCGGGCGGCAGCAGTGCTGGGGTAGGGTGCGCTCGCCGTAAGAGTTGGCGGACCGTAGGCACCACGCAAGAGCGGCGATGGATGAAGTGGACCGGGACCAACAACGACCTGCGAAGCCTGCCGTGGAGAGGTGGTGGTGCGGCGGTGTCTACCTCGGGAAGAAAGGGGACATGAGAGGAGGGTGGCCAAGAGCATGCACCCTTTCGTGATGAGCTGCCTCAAGTTTCGTCCCCGCCAGCTCGGCCAACTGAGGGACACCACACGGCATCCAGCCCGAGCAAGACGATGGGTCCTTCTTGACCCCGTCCAGGTGGTTGTGCAGCTGCTGGAGAGTTAGCACTCGCCGCCTCTCTGCCCTTTGGGCCAACCCGCCGATACCAACTGAGAGCGGATCACCAGGAGAGCCAGCCTCGGTCACGTAGCGCAGCAATTCTCCCCCGGGATGGCATGCGCTGCCGAGCTCATCCAGACTCTGTTGTGGTCAGCCGACCCACCGTCGAGTTTGAATGAGCCACCATGTGGCCGGTATCCGGGCCGGACTCCTAATGAAGGCTTTCTTCAAGTCCACCAAGCCATGCAATACCATCTCTCCACCATCCCCGCCGCCGTTTCGACTCCGTTTCCCTACAACCATCCTCAACAAAGTCCCCAAGTACCTGTACTTGAGAAACTTTGCTGCCATCCACCGTGGCACCCACACCCACGCAGCCACATATCCCACATACCTTATCCAAGGGCAGGATCTAGGTGCATGCATGGAAGGACTCGAAGGAGTCCGCCAGAGCCGGCTTTCTTGCGCTTGTCGACGCTTGCCTGATCGCTTGTCGCTTAGATGGCCCAACATCCGGCCTGCAAGCGCCAACCAACTGCATAGACGCTCGGCTCCATTGGGCCGGGATCGAGTCCTTCCGATGCACGTGTGGGAGGGCGAGTCTGCCTGACGCGGGGTTGTCGAGCATCCATGGGTGTCAGTTAGCCTGGGCAAATGGGTGGTAGCGGCGTGGATTGTGTTGTCCGCGAAGGAGCCAAGGACTCGGGCGTCGGCCTGCCCCTCTCCTTGCCTGGGCATTCATTCTCGACTGACAGATGGGCCGGCAGCAGGCGATGTGGCTGCTGGATCTGAGGGGCTTCGCTGGCGAAGGATCGCGTTAGCATTTGGCCAGTTGGTCGAGCGTGGCTTGCCGGTCGGGGATTTCGGCCAACGGGGCACTTGGGCATCTCGGAGGCTGCAGAAGCAATATGTCATGTGAGGGGAAGTGGTTGCAGCCGCGACCCCAGTGAGTTTGCAGTCCAGGGCATCCCATGCTCTGCCAGACAAAGGAACGATGTCTGTGGTCAAAGTCGAGAAGCATGGAACTTCTGGCTGCTGCCGTGTGTTTGCCGGACCACGAGGCCGCGGGAAACTCGGCTATTGAGTCAATAGTCGCGTCAACAGACCAATCCATGGCCTCTCTTGCCGCGGAAATGCATGTTGGGTCGTCTTCGCATGCGCGGGAGCAGATTGCCGTGGCTCGAGAGACGCCGGAAAGGGCTTCACCGCCGGCGAAGGATCCGAGAGCCTCAACCGTTTGCGCAATAATCCAACTTTGGCGTCGTGTCGCCCGCCCGATGATGGTCTGGCGCGGTTATCCGGGACCTCATCATTGTCGCCGTCCAAGTCGGGCAATCAATGACTGCAGCCGACGCGCTTCTAAGCGCCGGATACACCGCTTGCGTCTGTCCCATTGGCCCATCTTGCGCCACCGCAGTCGTGGAATCCGCCCAGCCATTGAGACACTGCGCAGAGATTGCAATATTGATTGCCTGACCAGGGTTGTTCCCCCACCGGAGCCGAGGTGCTGGTCGCCTGTGGCAGAGGTTACACTGCGTTTGCGAGGGAATTGCGCGTCATTTCAGCGCCGAAGAGAGTCGGCAAGAGAGGAAGATGACCATCGTATGGGGCATCATCTGTCGGTTCGTCCATTGAGCAAGTCTTGCCACTCCAGGGGATTCTCAGGCGGACCCGCGAGGATGCGGATATGGCCGAGAGCAAACTGCAGCGCGTTCTGGTGGCTGCAGGGCAGCTCTGCCGGCCAAGCGAGGGGCAATCCGGGGCTGCGCAATTTATCCCGATCGATGCGGGTTCGCGGCACGGTTCGCGGACCCTGGCTCGAGCGTGGGTTGTCGCTGGGCGGGGGAGATCGAGGGTTCAAGACGGGGTTCCTTCAAGGCGAAGTCCATCAGTGCGCGCGGGGGAGTGTCGACCGCGTTCGCATTCAGTACGTTTTTCTCTTCCCCCGTTGCGCGGGGAATTCCGCCAACATTGAAGAGCGGGGTTCGAGTTCAGGAGGTGTTGCGTTCAACCTGAAGCATGTGGTGGGCGATGCTTCCTGGGGCGTGCGGCCCGTGCGGTGTGCTGCCAGGGGCTTCAAACACGACACACAGACTTTGAAACGAAACAAAAATGTTGGCTGATTTGTCGGGTGTTTCGAGAATGCTTGCCATGATCGACCCAAGTCGGGGATCTCGAGAAACCCGGCTCTTTGGGACGTTGTTTCGGTTGGTGCTTGTCGAAGGCATGGCGGAGGCGTGCTGCCATGTGGAGGAAGGCTCAGGACGGAGGGTTCTGAATCGCTGCCAGGGGGTGGATTCAATCTGGCGCAGCATTCAGACCCAACGGGATTTCGACGAGCTGCACGTCGAGTTTATTTGGCTGCCACGTGCAAGGCCTTGCTGGAAGAGACGGGATCTGCGATTGTCGGGGAACTTGGACGACTTCTTCTGGAAGTCTAGGCTCTGGAGATGGCGCCAGCCCTCAGCTAAGCTTGTTTGAGGAGGTTGAACGACGATCATGGCGATCGGCACCGGCAAGGCGATGGCCCTGATGGGCGACCCAAGCCAACGGTAACAACGTCATCGCCAATCAATGCCAAAGTCTCTGTTGGCAGCTCAATTGGGATGCCTGTCGAATGTCAGTGAGTTGAGACCAAGTGCAGGGCCAGATGCAGGAGGAATCATCCGGTCTCAGCTGTTGCTCCTTCGAGCAGTTCGTCTCATGTGTGCCGTCGGCATCGGAGTGCATCGCCGACGGGACGAACTGATATCTGCGAGACAGGAGCTCAACAGTCCATCCATCGCGCATACAAATGTTTCAGAGACTGTTTTGAAGCTGCGAGTTGGAGTGACAGTGATGAATCCGCAAACTACGAAAAAGATCGCATTTCGAGTTATCGGTTCCTTCCTGCAAGAGAAACAGATGCAGCGGGGTCTCCGATCAGGCGCACGGGCCGCATCGCTGCCACTGCACCCGCAGGCAGGGGTGGTGCACCCCGAACTGAACCTTCCCTTTCGAGATTGATGAACTCGGTCCCAGGCAGCAGCCCAATTTTCAACTCTGAACCCGAATCTGAGTTTATGGCGTGCAAAGCAACAATGCCGGGAAAAATCACCACCTAGCTTTCTCCGTTCTTGGGTGCGCAGTTACTGGGACGGCGGAGAAAAGACGCCAAGCGGCCAAGCCAGATCAGTTAGCCGCGCAGTTCCTCAGTGGCGCG
Source organism: Chaetomiaceae sp. PF1801 (assembly GCA_023628475.1). Lineage (NCBI taxonomy): Eukaryota > Fungi > Ascomycota > Sordariomycetes > Sordariales > Chaetomiaceae > Chaetomiaceae sp. PF1801. The sequence goes on from JAMAKQ010000005.1 coordinate 149,670, forward strand.
CCAGCCGCTGCAAACAGTCGGGTTGTCTCCCCCGAAATCTCGCCCCGCAAAAAGCCAAGCTCAAGGTGGCATTCGATTCCGTCGGCCCTCGCTTTCAGATGCTTCGTGCGGAGCAACACCGCCTTACCGTCACGCTGGCTCTCAGACAGCCGTGTCTCAGATCCACGCGTGTTGGTGGTGAAGGCACTCCTCTCGACACACGGCAACTGGCAGCCAGCAGGACGGCGAAAAGCAATACGGCAAGCCGCGATATTTCCAGGTTACGGTGAGGTACCGCCGCCAACGGCGTATCCAGCCCCGGCCATTTCGCTCGCGACATCCAAGCCTCGGACGGCTGAGGCAGGCCCGTCGTCGCGGCCAAGCGCCTGCAGCGTAACCCTCTGGGAGCTTGACCAGACATCGAGATTGCCCCGCCCTTTCCCATGTCTACCATCTCTCCCATGGCAGAATTGTATTAGCACGGCCTGCTAAGCAATTTGCCTGGACATGGCCTGGCGCCGGAAGAGCGGCAAGAGACAAAACGGACCCTGCTCCGTCCACGCAATATCCATCCCGTCCAGGCGAGGCAACACGGAGCTCTACCGAGTTTCTGCGCATCCATCCCACAGGAGGAGTGCTGCATCTTCGTTTCCAGCAAGCTCATCCATGATCACAAGCATGCCTCCGCTCGAAGCTGTTCGGGTCCAGGTCTGCGCAAACGGGCAGGCCCCGTGGTTGCAGTATTGGAGGTCCCGCAGTATTGAGCCCCGGCGATCCCAGCCATCCCACCATCCCACCCACACCTGCACGACCCCTGCAACCATCAGACGCGGCGACCCTGGAGGATCTCGTGCCTTAATAAACGGCTGCCGCTCGAGCCAGGGCCCCCTGCTGTGCCCAGCCAACCGACCGCTGAAGGTCCAAAGATGGCGAGGTACGTACCTCCGTGCCGCTCCCGTCCCCGTGGCTTGCCTTGTCTCCTCTCCGTTCGGTTGCTGGCATCTGTTCCTTCTGCACCCCGTGGAAACGTCAGTTCGTCTTGCCGGCTGCGCTTTGTCCGTCCCAAACGAGTGTTTGCGTGGGCAAAGGTACCGCTACCTCAAACACGGGGCTGCCAGCCGTCTGCTCCATCTTGGACCTCGATGCATGTGGTTGCGCGCAGGATGGACGTCCTGGTCGTACACACACAACCTTGTTGGACTTTTTGACTTTCTGAGGTTGCCCTGCGCCCTCCTCCTGCCTCTCGAACCCCCCTGGTCAGCTTCTGGCCTCCTCGTCCGAGTTTGGTGCCACAGGCTACTGCAGCCAGGAAGCCACCGCTAGCCTTCTTCGAAACCTACATCTCGACCCTGCAGAATCCCACGAGTCTGCCCTGTTCATATCGGGAAAGATATAAACTTGCCTTCCGCCCGCCCTCAACACCAACCTCAGCACTCTCCGATCAGCTTGTCTTCGCCATTCCCATTCTGTCTCTTCCTTTCTTTCTCTCTTGACTTCAACAAGCAAGGCTTGGAACATAATTACCACTTTCAGGGAATCTCTTTCAGCTACGAAGCGTCCAGCCGTCGCCATGGTCTCCATCACAACAGTTGTCCTCGCTGCCCTGGCGGCAGTGGCTTCTGCGGCCCCCGCGTGCAAGCCTCTCACATACACACTCCCAGCGATTGGTGGAGGTAAGCCTGCCACAATCTTGGATTGCAAGCTTTCCGCTGACCCGCTCCCAGGATCTGAACTCAAACCCCCAGCCGCCAACCTCGTGCTCAAGAAGATCGCAATCGGCCACGGCATCCAGAACTACACCTGCGCGTCAACCACATCCAACTCCTCCGCGACCGGCGCCCTCGCCGTGCTCTGGGACGCGACGGCCCTTTACCCGGGCAGCAAAAGGACGGGCCTCAGCCAAAAGCAGTGGGATGGCCTCCCATCGGACCTGCTCCGCAACACACCGCTGCCGCTCAACAAGCTCGCCGGCTCCGAGTACGGCGCCGACGCCGCGAAGCCGTTCCCTGACGCCGCGGATTTAAACGTCCAGGGACTGCCCACCGTCAAGTTCCTCGGCCACCACTTCTTCGACATCAAGAGCGTCCCTGTGTTCGACCTCAGCGCGGCGGGGCTCAAGGCCGTGGTCAAGAAGATCGACGGCATTGCCGCCCCGGCCGGCGCCGACGCGGGCATCTTGGGTTCCGGCGCGGTCCAGTGGCTCCAGCTCGACGATGACGGCAGCGGGCAGTCGCAGGGCGTCAAGAGCGTCTACCGCGTCGTCACGGCGGGGGGTGGTGCCCGCCCTTGCTCGGTCGCTGGTGCTGGCGTGCAGAGCGTGCCGTACACCACCTTCTACTGGTTTTTCGGCTAGGAGGAAGTTTTGCTCTGCACTACAGCGGCGTGGGAAGGCACATGTGCGCGGCACAGGTTGGTTTCCGGTCGTCCAAAATTGGATCTTGGGGTGCCGACGGGATGGATGCAGGACCCCTTGCCGCGCCGTCATCCCATCCCTCCCCGCGGGGACGTCACCCAGGCTTATTTTTATCCCAACGACCAACCGCCTCCGCCTCTCACTTCTGTCATTCTCACACACCTCTTCTCAAACCAACCCGCCTTCACACCATCACGCGCGCACACACTCACGCATACATACCTCTTCTCTTCATCCACTCTCTGCATACCTGCCCACCATGCACTTACACTCTGCATGGGGTTGGGTCTTCTTTTTGGGGGCATGTCTCTAACGTTGTCCGTTTTGGCTCGGATATACCCACTCTTTTACCTTATTGTCAATAGTAATGATGGGAGTACGGGTATGGGTATGGGCGGCAGTTTGTCTTTTGGGAAAATTCCGTTTTTGGCTTTCACATAGAGGCGTTGCTTGGATGGGTACTGGTGGAGAGAACATGATCTTGCTTCATCTCATTGCATTTCATCTTTCAGTGTTGCGTGTGACAAGTTAGTACGCTGCTTGTTCAAGGTTTTCGCAGATTAACACAACGCAACACACATCACCTCAAGTTGCAAACCATGCTCCAACCTCCATGGACCTACTTCCTCCTCAAAGTAGCCAACAAATGGTCCGCACACCCAAGGTACTCCTCCCCCGTCGAGAAGCGCTCAAACAGCAGATCAGCCCAAGCCTGCACCACATTGTCGCCGTCCGCACCTCCTTCCTCGCCGAGCTTGGCCAGCGTCGCGTCCAGGCCGCCGCCCAGGATGCCCTCGGTCGACCGCAGCTCGACCAGCTCCAGCTCGTCGGGAAAATGCTGGGCGAAAAACGCGCGGATGGCGTCTGCCCCTGGGGTGTGGTAGGACTGGGCTGTGAGGCCGTCGGGGCCAATCTTCTCATAGCGGCCGGAGGAGAGCTGCAAGTTTCTCGTCAAACTGGATTCAAAGTCCTTGGCCCCTTGGAGTACGAGGAAACAGGGACTGCAGGTTCACAACCTAGAGATGAGGCATCCCAAAGATTGGCTGACAAAAAGAAGAAAAAGAAAAAAAAAGAAAAAGAAAAAAAAGAGCAGGAGGAAAAAAACAAGGAGGGAGAGGGAGAAAACGAGAAATACATAACTCACATATCCCTCATAAAACCCCCACCGCTCCAGCAACCTCCCCGGATCTCTCACAGCCAAATCCCTCAAATGCGCCGCAATGCTCACAAACGCGACAAACAACACCCCTTGCCTGTTGGGCTTCACCAGACGCAAAGCCTGTGCAACAGCCGTCGCCCGCTCCGACTCCTCAAGCAAATGATACAACGGCCCCAGAAGCAGCACAGCGTCGTAGGCTCCCTCACCCTCACCATCGGTGAACAAGGGGTGTGTGTCGAGGGTGAGGGCGTTGCCAACGCTTATTGAGCGGAGCAGACCCGGTTTCTTCTCATTCTCATTGTCGGAGCTGGACGTCACGGTGGAAAGCAGCACCTGACGGCGCCTGTCCTGCTCCTCCTGCGCGAGCTGGATCAAACCCGGGCTGAGGTCGACGAGGTCGACGTCGTGGCCTTCGTCGGCGAGAGCGAAGGCGAGCTTGCCTGGGCCTCCGCCGATGTCTGCGATGCGTTTGGGTGTCACGATGTGTGTTGTTTCTGGACCACCAGGGTTGGAAATGGAAGCGAGGCCCTTTCGGATGGCGCGCAGGGTGAGTTCGCGCTCCATGGGGTGGTCGATGAGGCGCCGGTTCTCGAGGTCCGCGATGCTGCTGTAGCGGTTGGAGACGGTTTCGGTGTTGGTTGGCATGGTGGCGGTGAGATAGGGTTGAAGTGGAAACCGAAATGTTGGAGGGGAGATTGAAGCTTGAGGATCAAATATTTGACTACAGGTACAGAGCTGGAAGAAGTCGGATGGCAGGACAGCGTTCTCCTTTTATGCCCAGTTCGTGATGTTGTATACTCACGCATCTCCAACGTGCCAAGACGTAAGAGTCGGCGTGAATGCGGGATTATGAGAATGTCACCTCCGGGCATACCGGGCGTGACTAAGTGAAATTGACTTGCCTGTTACAGCCTGGCCTGACTTATACATCTACAAGATCTTTGGCATTCTAAGAACAACAGGCCAGGGAAGCAAGAGCAGGGATGTGGTGTCTTCAAGTTGTGTTCGGCTCCTGGTGTGTGTGGTGATGCTATTTACCCCAGATATTGATGTCCCGTTTCAATTCTAGAAAGGGAGAGATCTCTAACAGCCTCGCTGTCCACATGTGCATGGGTGGGAAACATCGTCAATGACACCCAAAACAGCATCAGCCAACCGTTCTCCATCTATCAAACTCCCAAACTAAACATTGAAAACCGCAGGCAAGCAGCCAAGTCGAGGCAATGGATGCAGGGGGAAAGCATGGGGGTGAAGAAAAAAAAAAAAAAAAAAAAAAAAGAGAGAGAAAACAAAAAGCGAGAGAAGGAGAAAAAAAAAACTAGCGTCTCTTTGAGTAGCGACGTGGTCAACCTTAGTGTGCAGGGCCAGCTGGACTTTTCTGTTGTGAGTTGGGTGTGATTCGAACAGTGACAGCCGGAACTGCGAGCCTTGGAGGAGAGCGCAACGCAATACCGCTGGGCGAACCACACCTTCTGCCGTGCCCGAAGGACAACTGGTGTCAGGTGAGAGGGGGTTATCAATGCGGGATGTGCTGTAGATGACTGGCTGGTGCGTTCATGATGTAAATGTGTGCTCGAGCCATCACGGTGCTGATACCATTGGCGCTGATATGGCATCAGGTGATTCCGAGCCGCGCCAAGCTTGATTTAAACTCTCGGACCCTTTGGTTGTTTCTGCCCTCATCGCTGAGTGTGGTGTATAGATGATCATGGACAGCGACAGGTGTGAATCAAGGCCATTCAGCCAAGGCCGAGCTGGTCAATGTTCTTGAATCCCAAGAGAGCCCGATCCAAGGACCAAACTATTACCCAAGACCGTTCAAGGAGTTCGGTGTATGCTTTCATTCAGATTTCATCGAGACAGATCGCTACCATACGTGTCTTCTATAGCTCCAGCCCAAAACTCCAAACCGAGAAACAACAAATGGCAGGCAAAGCAGAAGGAAACGATGCAACCTGTTATACAACGCCGTCCCTCGCCCCCTGAACTCTTCTCCATCCACCGTCTTCTTCAATCTCACCAAACACGGCTCATCGACTCTCCCGACCCAAATGCAGTCCAAACCATTCTGACCATTTCAAATCCGTCCAGATAACCCAACCAAGCCGACATCATCTCACTCAATACCCGCCCTGCTGCCCATAAACAAACCCCTGACCATGACCACCGTACCCGTGCCCTGCACCACCAGCAGCAGCATTATACTTCCGACTGGACCTGCCCGTGCCAATATCAATCCGCCTCAGCTCCTCTTCCAACGACAACACCCCTCCTCCATTCCCTCCCCCTCCCCCTCCCCCACCATATCCATCACCCCCATGCCCGAACCCATCATACCCCGCATGAGCATGATGTGACTGGCCCCTCCGCGCAGCTGGACTGCTGCTATGCAACTGCAACGCACCACTCATCCCCATAACCCCGTCACTGCCACCTCCACTGCCCCCTGGGGAGTGACCCGACGGCGGAGGCAGCGCAAGCGGGACCTTTGCTGGGATGGGTGGCGCACCATGCATGTTGGCGTCGCCACTCCTGCTGCGGTAGTGATGAAGCCCATTCACACCACCGGCACCGCCGTGTCCGTTGCCAGGGGATGTGCCATACCCTCCACCTCCGCTTCCACCTCCAGAGTACGAATGTCCATGTCCATGCCCATTCCCATAAGAAGAGGGGGCATAATTCTCCCCACCGGCATAGGAATCAAACGTCGCGGCGCGAGACATCTGCCTTGGCGGAGTGAAATCCTCCGTACCGCCACCACCAACCCCGGTGATACCACTCCCACTCCTCCTGAACTCATTCATACTCCCTCCCCCACCGTTGCCAAGGTTATTGCCCGGCCCAGGCCCGTTAGCACCCGACATCATCGGCACGCCACCAGTCCCCGACAACCCCGTCGTCGACTGCCGATACGCAGCCTTCTTCTGCAACCTATTCCTCCCCGCCGCCGCCGACGGCGCAACATTCTCAACATGATCCGGCCCGCCCGAGAATGTAACAACCGACGAGCTGCTACTAGGTAGCATCGACTGCGGCCTGCCCGCAACACGCAACGGCCTTCTTCCCGATGCCGGAGCAGGCTGAGGCCCTGACGGCCCAGACGGCCGCGCCGAGGCAGATGTAGACGACGGCTGTTTCGGCTCAGGCTCCGGCGCCCACGACTCGACCGGCAAATGATCCGACGGATCGACCTCTCGGCCATCATGCGTGATGATCTTGCCGCTCGCTTCGTCGTAGTCGGGCCGGGTCGTGGCCGGGTCCTGCAGCGCGGCCGAGGATGCGCTGGGGTTGAGGGCGTCGTACGAGTCCGGGCCGAAGGGGATGCCCGACAGCCGGCGGTTGGTTTCCACTGGCGGGCGCGGGCTGACTGACTTGCGCCGGATGGTGTGCTGGTGGTGTGTGTTCGGGCTTGGGTCGCGGGGAGGGTTGGGCGAGTAGGCGCGGGATTTGATGACCACGTTGACGCTTGATGTTGAGGGGCCGTTGGTGTACACAACGGGGCTCCTGCTGTGGGGGTTGGGTGCGTTGTAGGTCGCTGGCGAGCCGTCGCGGCTGTAGCCCATGGTTCTGCCCCTCGGCGGTGTCTCCACCAGGGCCTGCTGTGTGTAATCGCGCGCCTGAGTCGACTGCCGCCGGTCCTGGTTGATCCGGTCGGCGATCTCCTTGGCGATGTTCGGATCGACGCCGGGTATCAGGGATGCAGGCACGTCCGGCACCGAGTAAGGCTCCTCTGACTGGCCGCGGTAGGTCAAGGCCATCTGGTCTTCAGGAGCAGCGTGGGTTCCGAGGGAGGGTTCGGAGTGCCTGCCGGGGTTTGACATATATTCTGGCGACTCGCGCTGCGGAAAATCGGATGGAGTCATCTGATAGCCGTTCGTCTGATACCGCGTCTGGTCCGCGGCGTGCGGCGAGCGTACCAGATCACTGCTGCCCCTCCCAGTAAGGGCGAGCGGCGCAGGACTGGCAGTCATGTCGTAGTCTGGTTCATATTGAGGCTGGACCTGGGATGGAGGGTGTGCCCAGCGGCCCGAAGATCTAAGCGGGTTGTTGATCGACTCGGGCGACTCGGGCACGTCCTCAACGGTGGCCTGCATCGTCCTGTGCTGCTCGTATGCCGGGTCGTATGAGTAATGCCGAGCAGGGGGTCCTTGGTCAGGGTTGGAGTACTGCGAACCGGTCAGGCCAGCCGGGGCAGAGTCGTAAGCCTTGTATGTCGGCCGCCCTGGGTAGCTTCCGGACACTGAATTTCGGTGGGCCTCGCTTCTCAACACATCCTGTCGCATGGTTGGGGGTGTTGCATGGAATGCCCCGTTCATGGACGGGTTACTGCCGGTCCTGCTCCGGTGGGCAGGCGGCGGCGGGGGCCTGTCATCCTCGAGCGCCCGGGATTCGCTGGCCTGGTGAGGGTCGAATGATTCACGACGGTCGTAACCCGGCTGCTGGTACTGCGGGCTGTAGCTTTGGTCGTACGGCTCATGTCTGTCGGGGGTCCGGTACTGCTGCGCATGTGCATCTGGGCGAGCCGGGGTGCCAAACTCTCTGGCCGGGTCTGGTTGTTGGTAGTATTGTTGTGTGGACGCTGGCGCGACTAGGGCGTACTCGGTCTGCTGGGGATTTTGCTTCGGTCTGGGCGCCTCTACTTGCTCTGGTGCAGGCGCAGGCTGAGCAGGAGCCTTTCCGGTGACCGGGTCGGAAGGCAATGGGCGGCGCTTGGGCACTGGCCTTGGCCCGGCTGCTGTGGGAGCAGCTTCAGGCTCGGCAGCCACGGGCGGCTTCGCCTTGACGGCGGGCTTCTCGGGTTTGGGTCGGCTGTCGTAGTAGGTAATCTCGATCCGAACCTCGCCGGCGTACTTGCCGCGGCAAGCGAGCTGGTGCCAGTGGTCGCTCTGGCCGCCGCCGGGCACGACAATGTCGCGCAGGTCGATCCACGTCTCTCCGATCAGCTCCGTCTTTTTGTCGTCATTGAACACCGAGACTTTGAGCTGGTAGTAGTCGGGCGAGTCGTGGACGGTGAAGCGGAGTTCCTGGTCCCTGCAACATTCTTCGTTAGTCGAGAGTAGCTGGTGACTGGGAGTCTATGACCTACCACTTGGGAGTCTGGCCGCCGCGGATATCGGTGGTGGTCTTTTTTGCCTCCTTTCCCAGGCGGGCGGCGCAGTAGGGGTCCTGCTTGCCGATGGTCTTGCGGTTGGGCAGGTTCTTTGCGCGGTCGACGACGAGCACCAGGGTGCCAATCTCGGGCCCGTCGACGCTCATGTCGGAGAAGATGCCGGCCGTGTGCATGCCGTTGAGGGCGAGGGCCTTCGCCTTGGTCGTCATCTTGTCTGAGGTGGTGCGCGGGGGTGGTTCATGTCCGGTGGTGTTGGTCGGTACGAGTAGGTGTCTCGAGGATTGCCGGAACAAGGAAACTCGATTGTTTACTTTACCCCGCCAAGCTCAGTGGGCAAACAAGAGACAGCTCAAAAGGACTCGGATGGTAGACGGAACAAAGAGACGTTGTCGCCCAGTACACAGAATGCAGAGAAAAGAGCAGTGAAACAGTCAAAGAGTGAAATGGCGCTCTGGAACGAAAACGAGCTGGCTGTTGCTTCGGGAAGAGTGCAGGTGCAGGTGCAGATGGACCTGCATTGCATGTGGGATTGATTGCTTGCATCCAATTGAGCTTCTTGTTGACGTTGGGCCAGGGGAGCCCACTTCAGCCCAGCAGGGAGCTGTGTTCGCGTCTCCAGTGGCTGGGCCACTGCCATTGCGCGTCGCGAATCAGAGCAAAGAGATTCGGTGGCTGGCATGTGAGGAGCCAGGGAAGCTGCGGCACTGCTGCAGCCTGCAGATCAGAGCTTGGAATCGGCGAGGCTGGGCGGCGTCAGATGTGCCCGGGCCCCACCCCAACAACAACCTGGAAGCTCCCGTCCCGTCTGCACCTTTCATGGGTTCCCAGTGGAAGTTTCGGCAGAACTCGACCATCCCGACGTCGGCGGCCGAGATGATACTCCGTACGAAGTACGATAAAGTACTTTGTTCTCCGTATCCCGCGAAGCAACAGAATGCTTTGCACATGTGCTCTTTTAGCATCCTTCGCACAGCTATAGACTGGAGCAGGAAACCGGCCGTTCAGGCCTTCTTCAAGCTGGTGTGGCCTACCTTATATTTAACCCAGAAAGTACCCGTACTCCGCCCCCGATACGGCGATACCTTCCTGAGGTGGTGCCGAGATACCTACTTATACGCTGCAGAGTACCGGGTAGGTAGGTCATAACATCCGGTCAAACGTCCCGGATTCTTACATCTTCTTCTTCTCATCTGGTCGCCTCCCTGTTATCGATTCCGAGTCCGCCTCCACCCCGTCGACCACTTGCTCTTGAACCGCGGAAAGACATGCGCCTCGGTATTGAACACGACCTCGTGCAGGGGCAGGAACTCGCTCGGCGAGAAGAGCAGGTACAGATACTTGAGCGTCTCGGCCTGCAAACAACCCCCCCAAAGTTAGCCCACAATCCTCTCCCCGCCAGCCCCACGGAAGGGACTTGGACGTGTATGTATTTCAGTAGGTAGGTAGCGTACTCACCAGCCAAAAACTCTCCATCTCATCCCTCAACGGCGGCGGCGCCGTCCTCACATCGCTCACGGCCGTGAACCCGCGGTCCAACCCCGCCTTTGTCCACTCCATGAAGGCCCGGAAGATCTTCCACCCCCACTCGCGGTACACGGGGTCCCCCGTCACGCGCCACATGACAAACAGGCTCTCGACCGTCTCGGGCCGCTGCAGGTTGTGCGCGTCGAGCGGCTTGATGACAAAGTCCTCTTTCCACGCGGCGAGCGAGTCAAGTGTGCTGGGCTTCATCTCTCGCTCCTTGCGGGAAGCTTGGGAACCACGGGCGCGCGGGCGCAGGTCTTCCTCGGCGACATCGAACCACGCAATCTCGGGCGCCAAGCCCGTGGCCGTCACGGCGTACATGCCCCAGCACGTCTTCATCAGCTCCCGAGCAAGCTGCATCTGGGATTCCTTTTCAGGCGTCCAGTGTGGCTGCGAGCGGGCGTGGGCGAGGGTGTGGCCGCCTGTGGCGCCCAGGGCGATGGCGCCTGGTAGGAAACACACCAGGTGATCCATCTTTGGGGAGAGCGGGCCGCCGATCCCCTGGGGCAGCTCGGCGATGATTTTGAGGTGGGATTTGCGGGTTGTGGTGACGAGGTGTGTCTGGATGCCGGCTAGGGCTTCCTCCCACATTGTGAGGTAGATTGGTTCCTGGCCCGAGGTTTGGAGGTATTGCTTGATGAGGTATTCTGGGTTTGTGTCAGACACGGAGAGACACCATGTGGGAATTTGGAGAGGGAGTCAAAACGAACTGACCGTAGTAGGAATCGCCGCGGCTGCCGAGTCGGATCTCGGCCGTCGCGAACCGGCCCGTGTCCGGGTGGACAAAGATGGGCAGCAGCCCGGCCTCCATGGCGTTGTTGTCCAAGACCTGCATCACCTTTTCGGCCCGGCGCCAGTACCTTTCGTCGCCCGTGATGTGCGAGAGGTACTTCATCTCGAGCTGCACCGTGGCCGCCTCGGCCATGGACGACGCGCCGCCGTCGGCGTGTGAAGGCAGCCCGACCTTTCTCCCGAGGTGCACGCTGGCGTAGGGGATTCCCGAGGGTGACTCGTAGGCCGAGAGCAGGCGCTCGGCGAGGTCGACTGCTTTGGTGAGGTACACCGAGTCCCGGCGCGACGAGACGTCGGGGAGTTGGCTGGCCAGGTAGTGCGCGCTCAGGAGCCCGCCGAGCATGCGGATGGTTGTCTCGAAGGTGTTGACGTCCTGGTCCTGGTCGTATGACAGGCTGCGATGCAACCACTTGCGGGCCTCGGCCAGGGGCTGGGTGAGGTTCATGAGCATCATGGTGTCGAGGCTGTCGACGATGATCCAGCCGAGGCCGTTGGAACTCATCTGGGAGCCTTTGGCCGTGACGGGGTGGTATCGGTCTTGGCCTTGGAAATCCGTTAGAACGTGACCATTGCAGAGAAGGGGGGTGGAAACTCACCCCAGGCATATCGAGTATATGCCTCCCAGCTGGTGACAAATGCCTCCTTCACCTCTTCTCGTCGGGCGTCCCAATCGACAAGCGGCGCACCGTAGTGCGAGACGCCAATGGGATTGTCGGCATACCAACGTCCCAGGCCCCATCCGAGCGCGGCGGTGGCGGCCAGAGTCGCGACGCCATATCGCAACGGGGACGGTATCCGAAATGCGACTGGCCTTTTGGCTGGCTTGCGCGACGGAGATTTGGTTTTCTTGGCCGCCATTTTCTATCCGACCTTTCCGTGAGAATGCATGGCAAGAATCTCGATTGAGAACGCGGCCCAATGCTGGAGTTTATGGTTTCCGGGCTGATGGCGGACCCCTGAGAGTTGATGCAAGCCGCGCGGTTGTGGGCGCCAACAGATGTTACCGGTACCTCAGCCGACCGGCTCGGTCGATGAGTGGACGGATCTTGGCAACATATTCTAATTGTTGTGCATGATGTACAGTGCGACCGTACGCATTTCCGTTTTCAACCTTGGAACCGACCTGGAACGGGCGGCGCAGCGGCGTTGACGGGGGTCGGATTGGACTCCAGGCTGGAACCGCCGGCTCCTGGTACTTGTTGGCCCCTGGAGGCTGTTACACAGCAGGCACCGCGCAACAAGCAAACACCGGGCCCCGCTCGGCGTTCCCACAGCAGGGACCGCCCACCCCCCAAACCACCCACCCCCCCCCCCCCCCCCCCCCCCCCGATGATCCCATCGTGGACTGCTCCGCCTTGTCCAGCATCATGCTTTCCGTTTCACACGAAACCCCTTTCTGCTTGCGGCGAGGAGAAGCCCACGCATCGCCCCGATGACGACCGTATATCCGCCCGAGACGAACAGCGGCATTGTGACGTCCTGGGTGCCGCTCACGACCACCTTCACACCGTCGGTGGGATGCGAGAGCAAATTCCGCCTCGACGGGCCGAGCCTCGTGGCCTACGACCCCGGCTACGGCCTCGACATTGACTCCAAAGTCAAATGCCAGCCCCCAGCCGTGACGACGTGGTGGGAGCAGGGTCGCCTCGGAGGTGGAAACGACCCGGGACACACCGCCGCCAGCATCGGGCCGTTGATCTGTCCCAATGCGTGGACAACGGTGGTTTCTTCGGTGAAAGGCACCAGCACCCAGGCCATGTGTTGCCCGCCGTGAGTAGCTTCACCTCCGCCGCCCACAGCGACTCGCAAGATCCGGGCTGACATGCGTCCTTGTCAGGGAGTACTACCTGGCAAACGGCATCTCCGGATCCATCATGGGAGATTGCCTGTCCGACGTCAGCTCGGGCGCGGTCCTGACCTTTGCGTCGACGCCGCCGGGAGACCACGAGGCGTGGACCATCGCCACAACAACCCTGACCAGGCGCTCCACGGTGGGCGCCATTGCCGTGGTGGGGTGGAACATGGCGCTGGAAACATCAGCAACATCATCCTCGAAGACATCCTCAACCTCTTCCGCGTCCACGCCAACTCAAACTTCGTCCTCCACTTTGCCCACCTCCAGCGGCTCCACGACCATCGCTGCCACAACCGGCCTCCCAGCCGGGCAAATCCCCGCCGGCTCCTCGGGCGGACAGTCATCAGGCCTGCCGACGGGCGCGGCCGTCGGAATCGGCGTGGGCGTGGGCCTGGGAGTGGTGGGCATCGCGGCGCTGGTCGCGACCATGTATCGGATACGGTCCAGGAAAAGGAAGGCAGCGGCGGCAGCAGCAGCAGCGACGGCGCCCGGGACGCAACCAGGTGAGGGCGATAACGGCTACACGACGGTGCAGCCAAAACCGCACGAGGCGTACGGCCCGCACGAGCTGGTGCCTGAAGGGGTGCGGCAGGAACTCCCGGTCGCACAGAACTATCAGTATCGGCCGTACGAACTGCCGTCCTGATTAAGGCGCCATGGTGGAGTTTGGGTGATGGGCGTCGGGTTGGGTTTGGATTGCGGTGATACCAGGGCTTCTTTTTTTGCGGGGGACCAAACATGGCGGAGTTTGCTTTTGTTGTCACTTCTTTTCGGTCTTCATTTCACACGACTTCTTCGATGGAATGTGTATTAGCCAGGTTAATTAAACAGCGACATATCTTGTTTCTATATATGGGTAACTCACTCGCCGTCGTTGATCATGTTGTTTGTGTTCATGTTTCGAAGATGGTGCTGTATTTTCCGATGTCGGACTCGGCGAACAGTGAGAACCTGGAAGGCTAGGCACTCCAAGGTTCAAATCTGTGTCAAATCGGGACGATGAAACTGTGATGGGATGCAGGCAAGCAGAGCAAGGAGGTGATTTGCTTCCTTGTGATGTGGTGGTTCGTGGTGGAAAATGCCAGCCGGAGTCAGGACTGGTGGGGGGAGATGTGTGGGGCCGCTTCCGAGGAAATAAGAAGAGCACAGTCTAACCAAAAGAAGCAATTAACCCCATATTCACCGGCAGTGCTCAGCATCGGATCGACAGCCCAAGTTATTAGTTAATCGCCCCTCATCAACAACACGGGCATGGAAGGAAGCCAGCACTCACTGACGGCACACACCAGCCAAAGTCCCATCAACAGTCGACAATCGAGAATAACCACCTCAGTACCTCACCTCGGCCACCACCTTCATCTCGTGCGCGACACCCTCGCCCGCTAAAGAAACTCACCCCTCCCACAGCCCGGCGTTTCCGACTTCCACCACCTCACTCACTCTTCAATTCCCTTTCCGCTCTCAACATCCCAGTCCCTAAGGTACCCGACAAAAAAAAAAAGCCAGAAACCTCCCCTCCGCATCCTTCCTTACCAACGGTCCAGCATCAAACACCTGGTAGCAAACAGAAAACTTCACAACCACCAGACCCGAATATGGCATCCGCAACCCACTCACCCCAACCCCCCACCACACCTCAACAACCACCCCCACCCCTCATCAACTTCATCCTCTCCTTCCTCCTCGTCGGCCTCGCCTGGGGCCTAACGACGCCCTTCATCCGCCGCGCGGCCCGCTCCCACCGCCCGCCGCCGCATCCCTTGCTGGAGTCGGACAGCGTGCAGCAGAGCTGGTGGAAGAAGAGGGTTTTGGGGGCGGTTTTGGGGGTGCTGGATCTGCTGAGGAACCCGCGGTATGCCGTGCCGTTGGTGTTGAACTTGACGGGGAGTGTGTGGTTCTTTTTGTTGGTTGGGCAGGCTGGTATGTTTCTTTTTTCTTTATCTCATTGTGCTTGGCTGTTGGTCAGGTTTGCTGTGGTGGTTGGGGGGGAGGGGAGAGTGAAGGAGGGGTCGGGGGGTTGTCTTTGAGTTGAGTTGACTGACTGGCGGCTGGCTGTAGAACTGAGCTTGACGGTCCCAATTGTCAACACGGTTGCCTTCTTGTTCACCATCATTGGCGAGTGGTGGGTCGAGGGCAAGGTCATCAGTCGAGGTATGTCTCTTCCGCGTGCAACAGCCTGAGCCATGAGCCAAGTGAGATGCTGACGGGTGTTCTGTTAGACACCATGGCTGGGATGGTGCTGTCGGTTGCGGGCATTGCCTTGTGCGTGCATAGCAAGAACGCTGTGTAGGCGGCCGTCTGTTCCGAGCGAGGGATACGAGCTCTTCCGGGGTGTATTGAGCCCCGCCATCAATATGAACGGGTGTCTGGTCCTGGTGACCCGGCTCTCTCTTGACACCTCCGAATGTTCCATGTGTGACTGGGATCGTCACAGACCAAGGCCTCAGGAATGCATTCAACTTCTCAATTCTGGAGTCGCACACCTATCTCCTGCACCAGGCAGTTCTCACCCCCATTGCCCCGTCACTGCCTCGCAACCTCCGAGCCTTGCAACCAAACATCCGTATGTACAAACAGGGCCGTACCCGACGCGCCCCGTCCATAAAAGTTATACACAAGAAAGCCTTTTCTTTGAGAGTCCCCTTTTCCCTCCGTGTGTTCCCCGTGGTATCCCAATATCCCAATAAGAGCAAGAAATGAGAACCGAGTCTAACCTGAACCTGACTGCTTTTAAGAGCACCCTGTCCTGACCGGTCCCGTATGCAATAACTCCGTAAATGAAGTAGGAGATAAAAGTGGCTGAGTGATGTCCTCGCATCACCAGACCGCACCGAAAGGAAGGTATCTTGGAAGGGGGTATATCGTGGAGAAGAAGGGTGTAGTCGTGATGGGAGAACATGGTGAGTAAAGCGTGTCGTTCGTCGCAGTGATTAGTTAAGGTTGTCGCGGTTGTGACGGGCCGTTGGTTTGTGGTAACGCCGTCGTCGTCGCGCCGTTCCATTAACACCTCCGCGTCCGCACCCAGCGCTGCACCGCACGCAGGCTCGGGTCCTCGGCCGTCCAGCGGCCCATGGCCATGTCGGACGCTTGCAGCTCCGTGTAGACGACTTCGTCTGTGATGGCGGCGAGCTCCTGTCGGTTTGTTAGCTGGACTCAAGGTGATGTTGGAGTACGGAGGAGTGGAGGTGAAGGGTAGGGAGAGTAGGCATGTTGCAATAGGACAACAAAAAGAGGGCCAAGGGGCTGATGAACGGTTCAAGGTAACAAGGGGGCAACTTACAGCCCGCAACTGTTGATCACACGCCCTCAGCTGCGCCTGGTTCCCCGAGTGCGGCCTGCCGCCCATGAGGATCTGGTCCCGCCATTCGATCCAGCGCTGCGCCGCCGCCTGCCGGAGGTAGATCTTTTGCCCCTCGTGTCTACGCGCGTAGGCGTCGAGGTGGACTCTGCGAGGCGTTAGGTTCCATCGTTGTGGGAAGACCTCGTTAAGAGAAGAGAGAGTGTGAGAAAGAAAACAACGCACTGCTTCAACTCCGCCTTGGCCTGCTCCTCAGGCCCGCCCGAGGCCGACGGCACCGTGACGTCGGCGGCGCAGTTGAGGATGTGCTGCCCGTCGAGCGCGCACTGCCGCAGCGCCGCCCACCCCTCGGTGTAGTAGTCGTCCATGTCGGCCGGGTTGCAAGGGGCCGCCGCGATGTAGTACTGCAGCGTGCGAAAGTCGGAAAGCAGCTCGGCCACGCGCGCCGTGCGGTATTCGTTGACTGGTTGCGGAGGTTAAGGTTAGTCTGGGTCTTGGTGTCGTTATTGTTATTGCCTCCCCGGTGGCGTCCAGAGTGGCCGCCTGGTAGGGCTGCCGAGGGCGGTCCAGGTACTGGCTGGAGGAAAGAGATCCAGGGGTGTTGTAGGGGGGTGTGAGATGGGATGGGGAGGGGGTGGGCATGTTAGAATCACGTACGTCCATCCGCCATCGTGCTTCAACCTCTGTGCTCGTCAACCGAATTAAAGAGGTGTAGATAGAGAAGGAATCTGGAGACTCGCTCCTGAGGAGAAGAAGAGTTGCTGATAGAGAGTGAAGGATGCCACTGGCAAGAAGGAAGGCGAGTGTAGAAAGCAGAATGCAGTCAACGAAGATTAGGACTCAAAGTAGAAGAAAAGAGATTGTCATTCCCCGTCGAGGAGTGGTGATGATGGCTTCAAGGCATGTGAGTGCGGTGCCCTAGGGGTGAACCCTTCGTGGCTTTTGTAGAATTTGCCGTCACGACTCCACGACCGTTGAGAACGGGGAACGCAGCCGTGAGGACTCCCAAAGTCCGAGTTCTCCTGAGAGCACGCATCAGTCGGGATGTGTCGTGGGGGAGAGAAGTAAGGTACCGGGTGTCGTGCCCGGTCTCCAACTCAACGCCGGGCCCGCCTCGAGCAACGTGCATCCACTCTAGACAACACGCCGTCTGGGGCTCGCAGCGACTCGACGCCTGCTGCATTAGACAGAAAGAAAACACATCGTTCCTGCATCCGTCTCGAGCACCTAGCGCCGCCGATGGGCCGAGAGAGCCTCGCGCGGCCCCTACAGAGCTGTATGCCCGCATGCCCGTGAACCCACACCAGTGCCCCTCTCTGCCCAATAACGGAGGTTAGCCAACACAGACTGCAAGGGGGGAACTTCGAACGTCGACGGCCGGAACCGACGGCTGCAACGTGCGTGTGCAGAGGTGCAGAAGACGGGCCCTGGTCAGGCTGGGAAGACATGCAAGCCTCATGCACAAGACTGCAGGGCCGTCTGAACTTTTCCTCTCCATCCTCCCGGTGTTTGTGGGTTGCTTTGCAGCCGCCAGCTCCCAAAAGGGCGGTCTCTGGATCGAGGTGGGTGTCCGGCAGAGTGAAAAGAGCCGCTTGCTGTGGCTTGGAGGTGTCTTGTGGTGCAGTTTGCGGAGGCGTTTCGACAGGGGGTTCACCGATCTGGAAACTTTGGCGAGGTTTCAGCGGCGCCATGGACAAGACGAACCCCAAATTGGCATGGCCTCCGGCGCTGGCCCAGTTTTCTCGGGGAGGCAGCCTCTGGCCGCTCATGTGGCTCAGGCGTGTCGGGAACCAATGGCCTGTCAAGCCTCGTCGACTGTGTGTGTCCGGCAGAGCTGAACCGCTGCGGCTCCAGATGGGCCCTCCCACTCGATCGATCGTTTGATCTCTTTCCAGAAACGGCCAACGGCCTCCACAGAACCATCAGCCTGCCCAGTCACGGACAAGACAGCTTCGTTGCGGTGAAGGACGCTGCCGCATGGCCCGCTCCGAGCGGCTGCCGTCAACCTCGCCAAGACCTTCCTAGAGCCTGAACGTCAGCTTTGCAGGGTCCTCAGCTCTAACCCACCCCCACCGGCTGAGGAGTCCAAGTCCCTGAGTGCCTAACCCGATCCCACAGTCCCGGGTACGTGGTGAGGCAGCTCGAGCCTGCATCATGCAAGATCAAGGGCGAGAGGCACGGGGCATTCCCGGTCGATCGCCACCACATCGGCCGGGCTCCCGGTAGAGTACCAGGTAGCTTTGTCAGCCGAGATGCATATCTCGAGATCACCGCCAACGTCAGGTCGAGGAACTTTTCTCAACCTTCGTCGACCGTTCCACAACCTCATGGATGGTGCGAGCCGGCCTTGATTCGGGTGTCATTGGCACGAATTGCTCTATTTCCGGGCTCATTCCTGCATGCTGCGCGTCGCCGTTATGGCCGAAGGAAAACCAAGTAACGTGGCATCCAGGGATATCAACCTCACCATTTGCGATATCCTTCTCCCCCTTCTTCCGCCGCCGCCTCAGTCCTTCTCAGCAATCGCCTGTAACCTCTCGTCAATCTCCTCCTCGGTCAGCTTCCTGAAGCCCGGGTACGTCCCCTCCTTGCCGTCCGGGCGCGGCCCGCCGACAATGCCAATCTCGATCTCGGTCTTCTTGAAGTCCATGCTGAGGACGGTGCTGAGCGTGGTGATGGCCAGCTCGACCACCTCCTTCCAGTCGCCCGGCGCGTGGTCCTTGTTCTTGAGCTTCTTCTCGAGATGGTTGAGCGCCTCCTGCTGCTTGGGGCCCGCGGCCGTGCCCTTGTACCCGATGTAGTAGCCCGCGGGGTCGCACTTGAACAGCTGCGGCCCGAACTCGGAGTCGAGCGATATCAGCGTCGTCGCAACGCCGTACGGCCGCATGTACGCCTGGGAACCGTCAGCACTGGGGTTATGCCTGCTGCCTAATCCTCGGCCATCGTACCCGCTGTGTGTAGACCTGGCTGATGTTGGCCAACCGCTTGGCCAGGGCGTCGCATGGCATCTCGTAGCCGAACTTGTACTTGAAATCGGCCGCCTCGGACTGGGCACGCTGCGAGAAGGCGCGCGCATCGGCGATGGAGCCCGTCATGACGCAGCCGACCGAGGGCGAGATCTGGAAGATGTGCGAGACGGACGAGGGGTCGATGAGTTTATCCTTGATGCGTGGTCAGCTTGGGCCGAGTATGTCGCGGATGGCTGGCACAACGTACGGGAACCTTCTTTTGGGACAGGACTACAGCGCAGTCCTTACCCCGGACGCCCACCGACATGATGTTCGCCGCTGTGATGGCCTTGAAGGCATATTCTAGAGGGAGCAGCTGTCAGCACCATCGACATCATCCGGCCTGTCTCTGCTGCTGTCCGTCGGCAAACCAGCGGTTCTTCTCGCCGTGCCTGCGCCGCCGTAGCACTCGTTCGCACATACCGACTTGGTACAGTCTCCCCTGCTCCGAGAAAATGGTAATGTGTCTGTCGTAGCCTGCGTTGCCTAGGGTAAGGTAGTGTGTTAGCGATGCCGAGTGGAGCTGGGAGCTGTCGCAACAGCTGGAAAGGACATACCCGACATCTTGGAAAACGAGAGTAACTCGGTGCACTTGTTTTGATATTATGATGACGCAGAATCGACCAGATTGGGCCGGAACGGGATCGACTTTTGCTGTTGTGGTGGAGAGGAGTGTTGCGGTGTTGAGCAGGCGGCAGAGCTTCGTTGTTGGATGGGAGCTCCCCCGACCCCCAGCAAGCGATCGATTGACGCGTTGCTGTGGTTTGCCTGGAGCAAGGCTGAGAGTGGAGCTGACACTGCCTGCCTCAAATGTTAGGCGCAAGAGCTAAGTGGAATCCTTGGCAGACAGAATGCCCCGCCCCCCCAGCTCATCTCTGCTTATCTTATCGGCGCAGACCCTTGCATCGGGTACCGAAAAGGCCCATCTGGGCAGAAATTTGCTGCAGACGCATGTGCAAGCTCTGGATCAAGCAGCAAAAACGCCCAATAAACACATTGGAATGCAGCCCAAGACCACAATTCCGCTCTTTTCGACCACTCGGGTTTAGAAGCAGTTGCCTGCCTTGTCGAAAGTCTTTTTCCGTTGCTGTGGAATCCCGCAGCTCCATTCCCGGCCGCCCATCCCCTCCCACTCGCCCAATTCCTGTCCCTCTCCCTTGGGCCGTCAACATGAGCCACGTCCCGGCCTGGAAGCGATTGGGCCTCAAGCTCAAGGGACCTGCGTCCGGCGAAGCTATCCCTAGCTCGGGCGGTCCCAATGCAGGACCAAAGCCCTCTGCGCCGATCCCCAGCACCCACCAAACCCGCGCAAACGCAAGCCCAGCGAGCGCCCTCAAAAGGAAGCTCCCAACCTCAACGCCCGCGTCGAACGCTGCCGGTACACCAAGCAAGAAGCAGCGGAGGGAGGACACATCAGCGAGCCAAGGGACTCCGTCGTCGTTGAAGAAATCAGTCTCGTTCGCGGACGGGACCAAGGACAGCGCCGCGGACAAGAAGACGACCGAGAAGAAGAAGCCCAAAAAGAAGAAGACCAAGAAGCCAGCCGCTCCCCCGAAATCTGACTTCAGCCTCGAGCCCTCCCTTAACTACCTCCGACAGTGGCACACCGCGCGAGAGTCCTGGAAATTCAACAAGAACCACCAAACCCTCCTCATCAAGTACGTCTTCGACGACGACAAGCTCCCCTCATCCGACATCTCCATCTTCTACGAGTACATCCGCGACCTCAAGGGCTTCGTCCGGACAAGGCTACGCGAGACGGCCGCCGAGATCAGGCAAAAAGACATGGAGGCCGGCGCGGGCGCCTTTCCCGCCACGCTCAAGGACAAGGAGGCCCGGCAAAAGGAGTACGAGGAGACAATATCCCGGTTCCTGCAGGACCTGCAACAACACCAGCAGCAGCGGCAGCAAGCAAACAGTACCAAGCCACCCAAAAACGCCAATGGCAAACGCACCCTCGACGAGGTAGAATACGTGCTGCGCGTGGCGACGCCGGAGGTCAAGCACCGCCTGCTGAAGCGCATCCGCGCCGAGCGGGTACTCGACGAACTCTCGTCGTCCGATAGCGAGGAGAGCACCACGTCCGCGGCCAGCGCGGGGACAACAGCGAGCAGCACGTCCTCCTCGTCAGCCTCATCCGGCCAGGAAGTCAGGACCACCGCCGCCCCCGTCCTCAACGGAGCCACGAGAGGACGGAGCGACAGCTCCCAGCAGCCGGCCAAGCGGCGCAGGCTGCGGAACGTGCGCACCGACATTGCCGACGACAGTTCATCGTCTGAATCAGAGTCATCGGAGAGCGAGTCAGAAGAGGAGGCGGGCAGCAGCAGTAGCAGCGAGAGCGAGAGCGAGGACGGGTCCGACGAAGACGAGGAGATGGTGGATGCGGTGCCCGGGGGAGGAGACGCGGCAGAGTCGTCGTCCAGTTCGAGCAGCAGCAGCTCTGAGTCATCATCTGAGGCAGAGTCTGAGGCCGAGTCGGAAACGGGGGACGGGAGGCCGGACCAGGACAGCGACTCAGAAAGCAGTAGCAGTGATGAAGATTGAGCTTCCACCGGCAGGAAGGCTGTGGGGATTGTATCGCGATATCTAAGGTCACAAGAGAAAGGAGACGATGTATGGAATACCCTGCTAGATTTGGAGATAAACGGCCTTGCCGGTTGCATCTTGGCCAACGGCTGATGTACGACGACGATGTCCAGTATAATGCTAGGTATAAGATAAAGCAAAGAATTCCGCCCAACGCTGTGAAATACTGCCACAGCCCTTTCTATGTGTAGCTCCCACCCCATCCCGATTAAGCCGTCACCAACGGCATCAACATCCCTGAAATTGGAACCCCCTCCTTGTACGCCATGCTTAAAACGCCCGCCATGATGCAACGCCAACTTGCAAAAAATCGCCTCCCATCCGCTTTCGGTTTGAACCCAGAAATGCCTTGCCCTTCTCACCAACCTTCCCATTCACCTCAGAAACGCTCACTCACACCTCCTCAAGCAACCTCCCCACCTCCACCAGACCAACACACTCCCCCCTCTCCATGACCGCAACAATTGCCTCGTCGCCATATGCCCCGCCGCCATCCTCCCCATCACCCCTCTTACCACCTTTCCCTTCCCCTTTCTTCTCCTCTTCCTCTTCCACGGCGGCGGTAGGAGTAGCAGCACCACCAGCATCAGGAGTACCAATCCCAGTGCCAGCGGTAGCGGTAGCCGTAGTAGCAGCCCTCAACCCCTTAAGCCACTCCGCCGCTCGCGCAACACTCGTGTCGGCCGCGACGGGTATGAAGCTGCCCCTGGGCGTGACCAGCCACCGGCTGAGGTCGTCCTCGTCCAGGGATCGGGACATGTCCGTCGCAGAGAGACGGCGGATCTTGCGCGGGGATATAACACCGCCGCCGGTGTAGCCGCTTTGCTGTTGATGTTGTTGAAGAGGGTAGGAAGGTAGTTGGACCCAGCCTGAGGGTGAGGCATACCCCGCGCGGAGGACGTCGAGGCCTGTTAGCGTAGTTGGTGTTGGCGTTGCTGCGCCGGTTGCTGTTGCTGATGATGGCGATGAGTAAAGTAAGGGTATCTCAGACAGCGGAACCATGATAGACTGGACGTCCTCGCGGGCGTGTTGCTTCCACAGGGCGGCACCGATTGCGCCGCCCGGGTGGTTCCGCGCAAAGACGGCGGGGACGCAGGGGTGCAGCTCGCGCGAGACGACCATGGCGAGGGCGTCGCCGACGGTGAGGGCCACGGTGGTGGACGTAGTCGGCGCGGCGACGCCGAAGGACGCCGTCTCGGGCTCGTGGACCGGCGCCGGGAGGAGGATGGTCTCGGGCCGGTGGCGGATGAGCTCGCACGTCTCGGGCCGGGTGTGGGCGGTGATGAGGATGAGCGGGAGGGACCTGTCGAGGTGCGGCAGGAGAGTCAAAAGCTCGGGGGTCTTGCCCGAAAAGGTGATGAGGAGGAGGGTGTCGCGGCGCGAGATCTGGCCCAGGTCGCCGTGCAGGGCCTCGGTCGGGTGGAGGAAGACGGCTTGGATGGCCAGGCTGTTGAAGGTTGCAACGAGCTTCTTGGCAATGTGGCCCGACTTGCCGACGCCAATGACTACCAGCTTGCCGCCGTTGTTGGCCTGGCAGCGGATGATGGCGTCGACGGCGCGGGTGAAGCCATCACGCGCAAGCCGGTCGGACGAGTAAAGCTCGGTCACATTCTGGAGGGCGACGGTCTCGGTGGCGAGGACATGGACGGCGCGGGACAGGCGCTCCTCGATGGCAGCGAGCTTCTTTGCGCAAATGCCAATGTCGGCGCCCTGGGTCCGGGCCAGAGGATCCGGGGTGTCGTCAAAGTCCTCGGCCGGCGTGATGGGGGATGGGGGTGAGAGGGCAGGGAAGGGAGGCACTTGTCGCAAAACGTAAACCTCGGAATTCTGGACGGGCCGCTGCTGTGAACATTGCTGGACCATCTTGACGGCGCCAGCTTGTCCGTCTCAAGGACGGGTTGCTGAGGTATCGGCTTCTTGCGGCAGTGAACCCAATTCCGCGTCGTCCTCGTCGGTTCGGTTTTCAACGGTCTCGGTTCGGGTCTTTTAAAAAGTCGAAGCCGGGTGTTGCCGGCAGGGTAGACCCAGGTTGCGGAAGCGGTCGAGGCGACTCCGTCCACTTCGCCACAGATCGTGCCCTGGCGCAAGGCCGCTTGTTCCTTGCTTCTCCGGATCGAGATCTCGAAGGACGGGGACTTTTGTGTGGATCGGACGCAACCCTTGGGGTCCGCTCTGGGTGGTCGGGTCGCTACCCTGGGGTTCGGCGAGATGACGGGCTCCGGCGCAACTTATCAAGTGAGGAGAGCGACGATTCAAGGGTTAGCTTGCCGGAACCCAGATATCCGGAACAACGTGGGATGACTCCGCTGGGCAAAAGGGCCGCCGAGTCCCCAAATGTTTTCTTGCCGCATCCCGTCATATCCGACTTGTTCCAGGCCGAACCGAAGCGGAGCCAGCCCGTGGTGTTGATCTTTTCGGCTCAAGCCGCAGTGCAGATCCTGGTGGTCCCCAGTTCTTGACGAACTCTCGACTTCCGGCGGAGTTATCGGCGCTGTCCATCGATGAACTACGGGTTTTGGTTGAAGATGGCGGGGTTCAAGATTGCGGGGACATCGCGGATGCCAATCGCGTTCTCGCGTTGCTAGCGTGTATTGCGCCTCGCTTGACGCATGCGGCAAGAGAGCCCTTGCACTTGCGCAAAGTTGCGTGATCTGCCCTGCAGCCACATGCAAGGACGTTCGGTGTCTCAGTTCAAGCTGACAAATGCTGCAAGGGTCTTTGACAAACTCCGTCTCCTACCTTCAACAATACCTACCTCGAACATATTATCGTGACAAGAAACCCGAGACTTCTCCGCGAGACTCAAGAGACAAAGAGACGATGACGTAGTGGATGCTAACTTCCCGTTAACTCAAAAAAGAAAATAAAAAAAATAAAAAGAAAAGAGGAAAATATCCGGCCCAGAGAGTGTGAGTTCATTCATTATTTGGATCGATGTTCAAAGCGCAATTCCTGTGGAACCTGGCTCCTGAAGGTGCTCGAGTTCTCGAGTTCAAGAGTTCAAGTCCGAATCAAAGAGTCTGATTGTGTTGACTATTAACCTGAGCAAGCTGTGCTTAACTCAGCTTCCTCAACCACAGTCACCAGAACCAGTTGAGCATTTCAGCGGCAGCACAAGGTTACTACACAGTGAGCAAATTGTCCATACCAGCTAGCAAGCTAGCTCCTCGTTCAACTCTCATGAGGCTTACCACTCATATCATCACAGCAAATCCCTTCCATCATCCTGCTCTCTGCGGTGTAAGTTCCACTTCCCGCTCCTCCAACACCATTCCTACCCATAACAACCCAGTTCTCTCATGGACAAGCAAACAAGCAATCTGCGACCCCCTGGCGATTGCTCAATTACCAACCGCCCTCAGCGCCCCAGCCACCCGAACTCTCGGACTCAGACGACCGCTTCTCCGCGATGGTAACCACCGCACCCTGCTCACCACTCCAACACTTTTCCCAAACCGCCCTCAAATTAACCGAGGCATGCCCGCAAGCCATAGACTCCCTCATCATAATAACCTCCGCCTGCCTGGCGCGCGTGAGCGCCACACAAAGCCTCTTCGCATTATCCGTGTGCGGATTCGGGTACGTCAGGACCATGTCCAGAAACACAACGTCGGCCTCCTGGCCCTGCGCCGTGTCTACCGTCCGCACCTGCACCCTCCGCTTCATGTCTGTGGTCGGGAACTTGTTGACGGCGCCCTGGTAGTTGTGGACGGCTGCACGGTAGGGTGAGAGGATCATGATGGTCCCAAGCTCGGTGCTGTTGACTTGGACGAAGGAGCGGTCGTGGAGCAGGGTCTCGACTTGGGCCATGACGAAGTCGTGGTGCTTGGGGTTCCAGAAGGATCTGGATGGCTTCACATGGTCGGCGTTGAGGTCGGAGATGATAAGCCGAGGAATGCGAAGGTCTCCTTGAATCGTGTGGCCCTTGGCCAATGTGGAAAGCCATTGGCGCAGGTGCTGGACGCTGGGCGGGAGGAGCTCATCCCCATCCTTGTCAGACCGCATGGCGCTGTCGTAAAAGAGATCGGAGGCCAAGCGCTCGAGTCCGCCGTATGCGCGATGGTTGACCAACAGCTGATGGCTGATCACCTCGTTCTTATGGGCCCGCTCCATTGTCGACATCTTCAACTGGCGCGAGTAGCGGAAGGGCACGCTCTGGACAAAAGGATCAGTCTGCCTGTGGTCTCCAACGAAGAACCATGCCTTGGGGTTGAAGTAAGCCAGAGAGATCATGGTGGAAAGCTCCCTGGCATGAGCGCACTCGTCGAAGATGACGATCTGCGGCTTGAAGACATCGCGGAGCCGTGGTGCTGCGACGGGAGTTGTGGCGATAAAGTCGGCCTGGATGAGTACCTCAAGATAGAGAAAAACGAGGCTCTTTCTCAAGGCTCGCATGTCGGCATGCGAGTCCTGGCTGTCGTAGTCTGCGGCAAGGACCTTTCTCAATGCCGCGTCCACGTCGCCGTATTTGCCCGGCTGTTTCTTATAGCATTCCCAAGCCCTCTCGTCCAGAGTTGGCGCCTTCGTCTTGTCTCTGGGCAGGCGCTCGTCCATTGCACGGAAGAAGCCTTCGGTGAAGTCTGCGTCCTTCAAGGCTCTTGGAAGATCATCCTCGTCGTCTTCGTCTTCCTCCTCTTCCTCCTCCCCATCCTTGCTTCTGGCGGTTGAGTCTGCCAGCGGCCAACTCCTCACGCGAATAACGGATCGATCGATCTCGAAGTCTTCTCCGTACATCGCATACATTCTGTTGGCGGCGTCATCGACAGGCTTGTTGACGTCGACGAGGTACAGCGTCTGGCAGCGCTCCTCTCCCGACTGTGCGAGGACGGCCATCGTGAGTGCCCACCGTGTTTTTCCGGCTCCTGGACCGCCAGGAACGAAACAGATGTGCTCAGGCATGTGGTTGATGCCTTCGAGTGCCGTCTTTTGGTCCTCGTCGAAGCCGTCAATGGCTTCCCTCAGTAGTTTGCGCAGCTTGGCGTCCTTGACCTCCTCCAAGTCCGCCAGTTGAGGAAATGTGGTGGTAAGATTGGCGATTATCTTGGGTTCCTTGAAGTCCAGCAGATAGAGGAAGGCGCTCTTCCCCGCTTCACCCGCATTCCCCTTGGTCAACCGATTGAGGG
This sequence comes from Chaetomiaceae sp. PF1801, assembly GCA_023628475.1. Taxonomy (NCBI): domain Eukaryota; kingdom Fungi; phylum Ascomycota; class Sordariomycetes; order Sordariales; family Chaetomiaceae; species Chaetomiaceae sp. PF1801. The sequence continues at coordinate 176,517 of JAMAKQ010000005.1, forward strand.
CTCCGAGCTCCGCAAGCATCGTCGCCTTCGAAGCCTGCAGCTGAAGTTGAACGCTGATCGAGGCAGAATGTCTGGAACGCAGATTTCGAACGGCCGACCCTTTGACTTCGCTTCCCACCGTTTCCAGGAGGGGAACGAGGTAATCTTCGAGCTGCTTCGCATCATGCTCCGGAGGGTAGACGACAAACTCGGGTATCCTGTCCCAGCTCCGGTTGAGGCTGAGAATCTCGGCGCCACTCCGGCAGGAAAACCAGGCCGAGAAGGTCCCGTCACTCTTGACGATCCTCAGCTGGCAGGACTGCCCAATTCCCGGAGGCTCAAGGCCCTCAGGCAAGCGGTTAAGACCAACTCGGACGATGTAGCCCACCCACGGCTTCTGAGGCGGCGGGGCGAGGATCACCCATGCGTCGAGAATCGGGTTCTCCTTGTTGAAGTGGTCGACCAACTCCTTCTGTATCTCGTATTCCACCTCAGTGGCTTCCTTGTGGCGCGCTCGGAATTCGTCTGGGTCCGAGAACTCGATAATCGGGACGACGGGTTTGCCCCATCTCTCGTCGCTCCGGGCCCGCGTCATGTGGCTGGTGCTAGCAGTCAAGTCAGGTCGTGGTCAACGAGAAGTGAAACTGTGACATTTTCGATGAAGGAGCATGTTGAGTATAGAAGTAAATCGATCAAATCAATCACCAAAATGAATACAAGAAACAAGACTGAAAGAAAAGAGAGAGACTGGAGGAAGACGCCATTAAGAAAAACAGAACAGAGAAAGGATTCGCAGCTGCCCAAAGCAATAGGCAGATTTCTCACCGATAAAATCGGCCAGCGAAGCCTTGCGCCTCTCGAGAGGTTTGGTTACGTCGCCTCGGCATCGTGAATTCTCGGTGGAAGGGTCGATGAAGACGGAGAGTCGTGGTGTTTCAAGAGAGACGGTTAAAAGCCTGAGGCAAGTGGGAATACTTGCAAGTGCCGACAACTCTTTGGTTGGGAGGAAGATGCCGAGTTTGAAAGGTGAGTGAGAGAGAAAGGAAACGCCCCAAGGAAATGCTCAACAAAACTATGGTAAAGTTGAATCGGCAGTCGAGTCTGTTGTTGTGCCGATAGCTGGGGGTCGTGAAGTCGGTTGGAATTTGGAAATCCTTAAACTCTGGTCAAAGATCGCAAAACGCGCTGCGCAAGAGATGGTCAAGGCAGGATGAGTCGAATGTCGGATGAAGCGGCCAGACTAGGCCGAAATTCCATGCAACGAAATCGGAACGACAATCTAAAGCAAAAATTGCTCTCATGCGGATGCCAGTGAGCAATGAGACCGAGACCCTCTCATCAGGCAGCAACCTGTATTTGCCTAGTTCGCGTGAAAGTGTCAGGTTCATCTGACCTCGCTCCTTCCCTTCCTGGCCAGAAACGCTTCCAGACAGCCGACTGCCAGTGCCAATGCCAGTGTCTTCCCCCGCCAGAGTCAGTGTTTCATACAATCAAAGACTCAGAAACCGGAAAAGCCTCAATCCTCTCACGGGTATTGTCTTCCACTTTCGTTGATTGTCTTGACCGACACGCCCATCTACTAGCGGAGCAAGTCCAGTTCACTCTTCAAGAAACCGTTAAATGAGACTCTTAGAAGGGAGTCAGATTCCTCGAGCTTTCGAATGGAGCCCAAGGAGCATTGGCATCCACGATATAGAGACAAGTGTTCCGGATGTTCTCACCAGCAGCCAAAACCGCAAAAGACAGGCAAGTTCCTCAAGTACAATACTTAGCTCGCGCGTGGGCGTGCACGATTAAATGTCATCAACCATTGCCAATGCCCAAAGTGCGGCCTCCACTCTAACTCTCGAACCCGGCACAAGACGGCAAATCTCGTCAGGGGCTTTGTTTACCCCATTCATGCCTTTTCCCCCACTGGGCACATCGTTGCCAAGAGCAACCCCCCTTCGAGTCCCCTTCTCCACACCCAACCCTATCAATATCCACCCCCCTAAACCCCACAAAACATGTCCATCAACCCGGCAAAAGGCCCCCGGCCAGCATCACACAACCACACTGGAATCCTCTGTGGCGCAATTGGCTAGCGCGTCTGACTGTTAATCAGGAGGTTGGAAGTTCGAGCCTTCCCGGAGGAGGAAAGACGTTGGTGATACTTTTGGCTGTGTCTGTCTGTAAAAGGGACTTGACGGTGTGTTTTTCCTTTTTGCGTCATTTCATGGTTGCGACGCCAACAGTCACCAGTCAACGCAGGGGAAGGGTTAGCAAGTCCAGCTGCAACACGTCCCGCCATGAGGGGTGGCCTCCAACAGTCAACAGTCAGCACAGGGAAAGGGTGAACAAGTCCAGTTGCAACACGTCCCGCCATGACGGGTGGCCTGTGTGGTTGCGGTTGAGCTGCTTCGTTTCCCGATTTTCGTCGCGGCTATATCATGATAATTCAGGGTCTCGTCCTCCGTGCCCCGTTCAGCGTGCCGTTCAGGGTCCCTTCAAGGCCCCGTCGGAACCGTCCGCTATAGATACTTCCAGATCAATCACAACATGTGCTCGCCCCCTCTTGGCTCTCTGAGAAGAAAGAAAGAAAACACCAGTCACATCCCACTCGCCTCGGCATACTGCAGCACCTCCTCGAGCGACAGCTCCTCGTACGGCCCCAGCTTCCATTCCAGCGCCTCGGCCCGCCCGGGCGTCCGCACGACTGTGGCAATCATGAAATCGGGCCCCACTGACCGCAGGTTGATGTTAACATCCTTGAGCCTCTCCTTATGCAGGCGGACCTCCACACGATTGATCACCTCGCCCGACCCGTCGTCTTCTCGCGCCGGCACATGCCACCCCGCGGTCGGTTTCGGCGGCTTTATCTTCGGAAAATCGAGATCCTCAAACCATGGGGCGGCCAGCCCGTGGCCCGTCATTTTGCTAAACGCCTCGCGCAGGGCCCACAGCGTGTAGAGAATCCTCAGCTTGCCGTCGGTATCCTCTTCATCGAATGGGGCCGGCGAAAGCCCCGGCTCGCGCTCCTGGTCGCCCTGCGACTCGCCCTTGAGGTACGCCCTCTCGCGCTTATTAAGCACACCGGCGTACGAATCCACGAATCCCTTCCAGCGTTCCTCCGCTATACTGCGGTAGTCCTTGTCGCGGCGTTCGCTGATGCAGACTATGTCGACGCCGAGCTCTGCTGGGGGGAACGGCGGCCGTGACTGCTGCGGTTGCGGCAGGGCTTGTTGTTCTCCCTCTTGTTCATTTCCCCCTCCCCCGCCCGCCGCATCCGGAGGAGGGGTCGGCGGAGGAGGGGGGCCAGGAGAAGGTTTGTTGACGGCCGCGATTATCACGACGACGCCGTTTTGGTGGCTCACGTTGAACGACACAGGCTGAGTCTTGGTTATCGGGTCCTCGTAGATGGGCTTCCTATTATCCTCGTTTTTCCCGATCTGGACTTTCCCCCAGGGGACGCCGGCCAGTCTGGAGATGGCGTAGCGCTTGAGCAGTGCCGAGGCGATCTGGCACTTGGCGTCGCGCACGAGGAAGAAGCCAGTGGCTTTCTCGCGTTCCTTGTCCGAGATGAAGCGGAGGGCCCGCGCGGCCTGGCTGGCGGTTGGTCTGTGTCAGCAGAGAACCGATGAGAGTTCATGGGGCAGGGAGAGCCAACTGACATAAATCGCCAGCTCTGCGCTCTTGGTCGCCTCGGGGTACCATTCGCGCGTGTCGAGCATCCACTGGACGATGACGGGCTGCGGCGACGTTTCGACCATCTTTACCAATCGGTGCGAAGCATGACTGTTTCAGTATGCTTCAAGAAAGTCGATCGAAAGAACGAGGGCTTTACGACGTGGAGGGCGCCCCGCGTTTGTTGAGGCATGTGCGTGGGTGGGAGCGGTTGCGGTCGGGAACATTGGGCGAACCTGGGTAACCCGCCGAGGGCTGTTTTTCGGGGAAACCCCTCCAAATTCTATTTTAGGAAGGCTGAAGCTGACATGCCGCTTCCCTTTTTACCCTCCTTTCCAAGGTTGGAACCTGGAATGTCCCTCTCGGCAATTCACCAAGGTTGCTCTTACATATTTCTCTCTACCCGGGATCTTTTTTTCAGCAAGATCATCATTCTCGCAGCCCACAATGACGGCTTTCTCGACTAGGTAGACTCGGACAGACCACCCGACACACAGAGACAGTCCCCACGGCCAAAAAGTACCTTACAGTACCTGGTAGGTACAGAGGGACCTACGGAGAGCCCTTGCGGCCCCGCCGACGATGGCCCGCTCCGCCCGGCCCGTCCGAGGCTGGGCTCGGACGCCCCCATCTGGAACCCCGCTTGACGCAGCCCTGCTCGAGCCCTGTCCCGACTCCCCATCAGTCAGAAGGCTCCGTGCCTGGGTACCTGAGCGGCCAACAACAACCGGGCACCGATTCCCGCGTCCCGGTTCCCACTGGTGACGAAATGAGGTGCTAGGGTCTGGTTGGATGCTTTTCCTAGGATGTGGTACTTGTAACTACCATGACCTACCCTTCGGCAGAACCATTAAAGAGAGCACCATGCGTCAAGTGAAAGGGCGATATACCCAATTCAACTCCCTCTATGCCTTCTATTGTCTAGGTAGGTGAGTCCATGCAAAAGACCGCTGCTCCCCACGGGTAAAGCAATCCTAACCTCCACCTACAGCGACGTCGCGTGCTGCGGCGCAGTAACCGAAAACAAAAACAGCTCCCGACGCCCAGGCATATCCCGCTGCTCCTCTTTCTCTTTATCCTCCTTGCCCGACTTCTCCTCCACCTTCTCACCCACCTCCTTCCCATCCTCACTCTTCTTCCCCACAACCTCCTTCACAACCTCCCCATCCGCCCCAACCACCACCACCACATCCTCCGTATCCAGACTCCCGTCCTCCGTATACCCCCACATATCCTTAATCTCCCCCCTTACCAACCCCGTCAGCCACAACGACCCCGCCACGCCAGGGACAAGGTACAGCAGCGCGGGCTGACCGTGATGAAACACCAGCAGCGCCGTCAGCGTGGCAACCATCCCCGCCGCGTACCCCGCGACCGAGGCATAGAAATACGGCTTGGGGAACGCCGTCGCCGCGATGGCGTCGCTCGCCTCGGGGACAGGTGACAGCCGGCCCAGCGGCGTCGTCCAGAAGCGGTTGCCCCACTGGCCGCGGGAGTCGACGAAGGGGGCTTTGACGCGGCGGTGCTGGGTTGTCGTGGTGGTGGTGCCGGAGTCGGACTCGGTCGCGAGCTGGACGGGTTCGAGCTTGGTTTGTTTTTGGTAGTGCTGGAAGAGGTCGAAGCGGAGGGCCAGGGCCATCAGCATGCCGGGGACGACGATGTCGCCTAGGCCGAGCATGCTGGCGCCTTTGGCGCTGGTGAAGACGAGTTTGATGGGGGCGTCGATGTGCTTGGCGACTGTTATCATGTAGGGGCTGGGGGATGTCAGCATCTGCCCGATGTTTGGATTGTGAAGGGGAAAGACGTACGTGTAAAAGACCATGACCACGTCGTAGACAAACAAGCTGGCTAGGACCATGGTCCCGATGGGAAATGACGTGGGCGAGAACAGCATGAACGAGGCGTAGCACATGGCGATGCTGAGCACATTAGAGAGCGCGTACCACGCCGTCATGTGGTAGGCCACGGCGAACGCGCCGGCGATGGCGAAGCGGAGAAGGTCGGTCACCTGGAGGTCGAACTTGACGATAGACTTGCCATAAACCGCAAGCCGGACGGTCCACTCCTCGGTCAGCAGATGGCGCAGCTCCCACAGGTACCACCTTGACGTGGTCGATAACGCCAGGTTAGAAAACCAGCCAGGCAGAGGCGTCTGCTTCCCCTTGATGACGGTCTGCTCGCCGGTCTTCCTGTCGGCGACGTACTGGCATCGGCGGTGTGGATCAATGTGATATACCTGCCCGTTGCCATCAGCCCACATAGTCGGAAAGACCAGGCTCGTGAGGTTATCCAAGACATCCCCAGCCAGCGTCGCCAGGCCGGCAATGGACATGACGGACATGTAGCCGCGGAGGACCTTGTTCAAGATGGCCGGATCCTGCAGCCACTGGATCAGGTAGTAGAGCCCAACGAGGACGGCGGCCAGCATGAGGGGAAAGCGGATGGCGTCCGAGGCGACGAGGCCTTCGACAAACTTGTCGTCTTCGCGCTTCTTCTGGCCCTTTTTGAGCTTTGGCGGCGCGGCTGAAGGCGGCCGGCGGAGCGAGCCGTGGGCGCCCAGCCAGATGATGGCCAGAGCGCTGAAGACAACGAGGAGATACTGGGGCTCGAGCAGCCGCGCAAAGTCAAATACCGGGGCTGAGGGCATCTCGTGTTGAGAATGTTCCGACGGCGAGGACATGTCGGCGACATCTGGAGGGTTGTTTTGTGAGGACATGGTGCTTAGTCGAGATGGACCAAGCTGCGGACGGTGGAGGTCAGGTCGACGAAGATTGAGAAATGCCGAATTGATGGCTTAGTGATTGAATCAAATGCTTGTGTTTGTAAAGTCTTGATGTCTGTTTATCAACAATGAGAACTTCATGCATCAGATGTGGTGGAAAAGCAGAGCGTCGTCGAAATGGCAGTCTGAAGCTTCCGGGCTGAGGTGTCAGTTGGTTCAAGTTCCCTTTTTGGGTGTGGCGGTTTCGATGAGTGGCCCACTCTGGCAGCGTAAGGAAGTGGGGCAGCTGAGTGGAGCTCTTGCAGGCGGCCCCGGTTCAATGCTGGACCTCGAAGCTTGGCGTGCACCTTGCGAGCTTCCCATCTCTTTTCAACTCCCATCCGCGCTTCGACTGGTCCGCTTCGTCAACAGCTCCGCATCCGCATCCCGTCTCTCGAGGCAGAATTAGGAGGGCAATTGTACAATGGACACTGGACCCATGTCAGTCGATAGCGCGGCCTTGGACCCGCCAGCGATTCCCAGCGGCGACAGCGAGCCCAAGCACGGCGGGTATTCGCGATTCGAGGTGGAGCTGGAGGTTCGCCCGTCCCCGTTCTTTTTCCTTTGCTTCCTCGGCGGTTGACATCCAGCAGTTCGTCCAGTCGCTAGCGAACCCGCAGTATCTCAACTACCTCGCCTCGCGCAAGTTCCTGACGAACCCCGCCTTCGTCGCCTACCTCAACTACCTGCAGTACTGGACGCGCCCGCCGTACCTCAAGTACCTGACGTTCCCCACGGCGACGCTCAAGATGCTCGAGCTCCTGCAGCAGGAGAAATTCCGGCAGGACATCATCAGCCCGGACCTCGCGCAGGCCCTGATTGCCGAGGGCATGAAGACGTCGGTGGAGTGGCATCGCGAGGGCTGAAGGAGGTCGCAGAGATGGACAGACGACGGAATAACCGAGCCGAGTGTTGAAGTTTTGCGAGTGTCGTCCTCCGTGCCCACGGAAGGTCAGGCAGCACACCGCAAGATGTGAACAGCGGAGGCGCTCGAGCGCCCATCTGCCAACACCGCGTCGCCCATACGGGCAGATCGAAGGAAGCAGCGGGCTCCTGGAGGGCAGTGTTGGACCAGAAGAAAAGGCGCCTTGCAGACTCAGGTACTGAGCCCTGAGCATGTTCTCAACTGAAAGAGAAGAAATACCAAACAATACCTAATCCCATAACTCCGTGCAATGCCCTGTAATTCCGCCCGGTGAACCCATACCACCCAACAACGACCGCGCCCACACTCAATTTTCCCTCCACCGATGGCCACACGTCATGCACTGCGCCAGGTCAGCACCCAACCAACCACACCCCACACACAAGGCACGTCACCAACCTTATAGAAAGTAGTCATGGGCTCATCGGCACTGCGAATCTGCACCTGGAAGAACGCCGCCTCGTCGCCGTTGCAGTTGGCCGTCGGGCACTGCACCCTGCCCTTTTGCGCGTTGTCCCACGCGCCCGGCCCGCCAAAAACGTCCTCCTTCTCCTTGCGCGGGAAGTTCTTGCGCGAGTAGATGGGCATGTCGATGGCGTGCTGGTAGGGGCAGGTGCGGCACTCCAGCCGGTTGCCGCCCGTGTCCATGCGCGAGAGGATGAGGAGGTTGGCGCAGTAGGGGCAGACTGGGAATGGATGTTAGTGGGGGTTTGGTGTGATGGGGGAGTGGTAAGGGCTTACAGAGGATGGGCATTTTGTTGGTTGGAGGAGAAGATGATCAAGACTTTGCAGATGGATGGATCTGTCCTTGGAGAAGAGTGTAACTCTGAGGTCGATGCTCTCCGAGGCTTATTGTTTTCGGTTTTCTTCGGTATGGTTCGTCTTGAGTCGGATGTAATAAAAATTCCAATATTAGCCAGACAGATGCCCCTTCAAGAACTCGGGCTTTTCCTGGGCTGCAAGTAGTACTCGACTCACAGGTCTCAGTCCCGGACCAGGCGTAAGAGTGATGAGAACCTCTTTGAATCTTTTTGGTGGGGCAACTGATCTCGGAGTGGGGCGGTTGGAGTCAACGGCAGTTGACCCTAACCCTAGCCACCCAAGCCTTCAGTTTTGAGCATCTCTCTCAGCTCCATTCGGGTGTGGAACAATTAGGTGTAGTTATGGCTTCTAGTAAAAATAAAGAATTTTATTAAATCCAAGTCCACGGGAGGGTATGAGCTACAGCCCAGTCCTTTACTGCTACCTAGTTGTGCAGTATCCGTCCCGTCTCAGGTAAGTCCGGCACACTTCCAACCCTGGAGCACCAACCCCTAGAGAAACTGATCAAGCGTTGGTGGGGTAAGACTGCCACTGCCACCTCCTGGCAAGGCTGCCCGTCTCCGAGACTCCGACACCGCGAAACCAACAACCGAGGGGCCAGAATAGAACCTGAGTGCAGCTGTGGTTACAGCCCGACTCCCACATCCTCCAAAAAACCCCGAGTCTAAGTTCTTCGGATTCTCTTATCCCACGCCAACGCGCGCAACGGCCTGATACCCCTCCTCTGTCCTCCCACTTTGCGCCGGCTCGCAATCACCAACAACCTGAGCTCAAACATACTGCATCCTATCACAATGGCCGGCCACGCAAAAGACCAAGAGCACGAGGTATGTCTCTGTGCCCTTGTGCAACTACCTTCCCCTCCGCAATCACGACTGACGACGCCTAGGGCGCCTCCAACAAGGAACTCCTCATCGAAGCCTGCCGGCGCAACAACACCGACCTCCTGGCCGAAGTCCTCTCCTCCCCCGAGCTCCAAGGCAACGACGACGCCATCGCCGACCTCCTCAACAACACCACCACCGTCCTCGGCAACCACCTCTACCACGAAGCCGCGCTGCAGGGCAACTACGAGATCATCGACATGCTGCTCGACCAGCCGGGCTTCGAATGCGACCCGGTCAACCGCGTCGAGGGCGACACCCCGCTGCACAGCGCCGTGCGCTGGATCAATTCCGAGCCGCCCGAGCAGCGCGAGTTTGGCAATGCGCTCGTCGAGATGATGCTCGAGGCCGGGTCGAATCCGAGGATCAAGAACAAGGGCGGGCTGACGCCGCTGCAACTGGTTGATCCGCGGAATGAGGGGCTGAAGGAGGTGATTCGGAAGCATGAGTATGCTGTGCTGAATGCGGGGGATTTTGTGTCGGCGGACGAGGTAAAGGGGGGTAAGGCGTTGTTGGACGCCGCGAGGAGGCGAGAGGAGGAGGAGGATGAGGATGGCGAGTTTAGTGGGAGTGATGAGGAGGAGAGGGCGGAGTGGGAGCGGCAGAGGAAGGCGAGGAGAGGGTGACGGGGAGAGGATTTGGGGACATACCGGCTGGATAGATGTGATCTGATGGTTTGGCGTCAGGGCATGGCGTGTTTATCGGCGATGCAGAGGCAAATAGACTTGCTGCGTTCTCTGCTCCGTCCGTCCCGCCCTGGGTACGTATCACCCAAGGCAGGGAACGATAACCTAATAAATAGGGGTTTCTAGGATCTACCTACAACTTACAAGCACCACCAGCCTTCCACCACTCAAACCACCCCTCACACCACCCCCAAAACCACCACAACGCCCACCACCCCAACAACAACCCCCCAAACTCCCCCCCTTTGCCTTCCAGCCGCCCCCTGATACCTCCCCATCTGCACCCCCTCAATATACCCCCTACTCCTCACCCTCCACCGCCCCGTCTCACTCAACCCCCCACCCCCACCCACACTCCTCACCTCCTCACCAAACGTCCCCAGTATATCAGTACTCCTGGCCCCCCTCGGACAGAACCTCACCTCCCACCCGGCTCCTTGCGCAGAAAACGGAACCGCAAAGGTGCTGGTCCGGTCGTCGAACGCGAAGCTGTACGCGTCTGGGCAGACGCGCTTCGCGGCGCGGCTGTAGAGGCTTGGGATGCAGGTTTGGGGGGTGGAGAAGTGGCCTGTGCAGCAGTCGGATGGGTTGGAGGTTGCGGAGCAGGGGGAGAGGCAGGGTTGGAAGATTGGTGATGCATCTTGATGGAGGAAGGGGGTGGAGGGGAGTGTTGGGTTGTTTTCTTGCGCTTGGTTTGGGTTGGTGTAGGAGGGGGCTGGTGGTTGGCGCAGTGAGAGGGGGCACCAGGATTGGACGGTTGTGTTGGTCTGGAATGGCTCGTAGGGCATCGGGTAGGTTGAGTTGGTGGTGAGGTCGGATTGGGAGTCGAGGTAGGAGGATGACGAGGAGGAGTAGGGAGACGGGGAGAGATAGCCTGCCGAGGCGACGCAGGCGCAGTTTGTGAGGTTCGGGGGGATCCAGCTTGTGTTCTGCGACGGGTGGTAGATGATGGCCAGGGGTATGTTGTAGCCGTCTACGAGGGAGATGTCGTAGAAGGTCTGGTTGTTGTTGCTGCCTCCTTGAAGCGTGAACTCGGCCAGGGTGGCGGGGGCTCGGCCCTGGAGAAGACTTTGTCAGAAAGGGTTGTTTTGTTTACTTTCCGGAAAGGAGGTTGACAACTTACAGGGGCCTCGCAGTCCAGCCTGCCCAGACAGTCCCCCGTGGAACAAGCAGTTCCTTTGCCATCTGTGCCCGGCCCGCTGCCGTCACCGTTGAACGAGCAGTTCGTCCGGCCCCATACCCGACCTCCCCAGTCCGCACTGACAGACATGACTCTGCTGGCGCCTGGGGACAACTCGAAGCCGCCTATCCCAGGCCCGGTCCCATTCTGGGTCAAGATGCCTGGCCATATCGACTCGCCGCAGCCATTGGTAACGATCAGCTGAATCGGTGTCAGGTTGCTCGGGGTTTGGTATGTGGGAATGGCGGCTGTATTTGTGGGAATGGAGACTGTCGTGATGCTTGTTGGGTCCGTTAGGGAGCCACCAGACGTCATGCGCCATGGGAAACCCGTGACCTTGAATAGGCTCGTTGCCTCGCTGGCTGGCGTGCCGTTGCTCGACGCAAAGGAGAAGGCGGCGGCTTGGCTGGCAAAGAGTGGCAGCGACAGGAACAATCCCTGGGCGAGCTTGTTGTGGAGGGGCCTTCGACGACGCGTCTTCTTGCTGGAGGATGATGGGGTCGAATTGACAGACGGCATGTTGGACCACCCTGGCTGAGCCATGGGCTCCATGGCTTCAGGGGCTGGAGACATGCTCGGATACGCCTGCGGGTGGGAGATAGCTGTCGAGTGCTGGCGTGCAGTGTGGTCCGAAGAGGTGTGGTCATAGGGTATAAGTCAATGCTGGCTATGTATAGGGACTAGAGAAGAAGAACTCAACGGCGGATGAAGCAAGAGACAAAGTAGAGAGTACCATAGGAAGGCGGTTCATTGACAAGTCTAAATGATGGAGAGAGAGAGGATGCTGGTGAAGAAAGAGATAGAGGCCAAGTGTGAAACCACATCGAGTGGCCAACATGCTGGTAGCATTACTGGCATCTTCTTTCCACTTGAGGAGGAAGGAGAGGGCCTACCATATTTGCCGCCATCCTTGTACTCCTTGCATTCTGGAAGGAGCTGTTGGCTGTGGGGAAAGGAGTGAGGGTGGCATCGAAACTGTTATTTGCTTGACGATGTAGCGGTGACCGACTCAGAAGCCCGGAAGGAAGAAAAGGAAGAAAGGGGAAACTACCTGAAGAGAGAAAATGTTGAAAGGGGCCACAAACTTCCACCCGGTACTCCTGAGAGAACACGGGTTGATCCCGGCCTCTCCCTTCTGGACAGATCAAGCAGCAACAACCCCAGCATCACAACCCTTCTTCAGTCAGAAAGGGCGGGCGACAGGCAAGATACCCAGGAACTGCCAGTTCTTAAAACACGGACTTAATTGTGACAGCATCGACCAAAGTAAGCTAGTTTGCAAAATCCAAGACTGATTCAGTTCAGATCTAGGCCACAACTTGAACCGCATTGCCGCCGGGCCTCCTCATTACCATTCCCCTTCCTTCCTTTGCTCCCATACCTCCCACGAAAGTAACCCTCTTCCAAAACCAAAAGGCTGCTCAACATGCTGAACAACCCCAAAATCATCGAACCAAGAGCTCAGCAATACATCGCCATACCATACTGTATAACGAGCCTCACATTTGCCAGCTATGCGAAACACGCCCATTTTACTTCAAGAGGTATCACTGACTGTCGAGAGATCCGATGCGGTTCCAAAACAAGAAGCGCAAAAAAAGGCAAAAGGCAAAGGCAACTTCCACCCCTTTCCCGTCCTGTCCATCCAATAAAACCACCCTGCCCTTCTCCCATTTCAAATCTTTTACCTAAACCGTGCCCTGCACCGGCCCATGACCTCGCCCTGGCAGACCAGCTCGGCGCTGAACTCGGAGCCGTCCAGGGTGAGGTAGATGTCAAAGTAGACGCGGTAGAAGGTGCCCTGCGGGGTGTCCATGCGCTCAAAGTCCTTTTCCAGGTTCTTGCGCGACAGGTCCGACGTGAGCGTGACCACCTCCTTGATTCCTGTTTCCTTGCGTTAGCAAGCATGCCTCCCGTAGATTAAAAGAAAAAACTTACTCGGATCCTTGGTATACTCCGGGCAAACATCGTCATCACAAGCGTACAAAATATCCTCATACATGAGCGTGGCACCCGGCGCGACCTGCCGGAAGAACGACACCTTGACGGGCTCGCCAATCTTGACCTTCTGGCCCTTCTGCACAAAGATCTGCCGCGTGAACTTGCACCGGTCCTTGCCGTCGAGCGAGGGCACCCTGTACGCCTCGGGGTGGTAGCCTTCCTTAAAGGGTTGCAGCGTGGCCATGAGGTAGTGGCGGCGGGCGACGCGGTGCGTGATGACGCGCTCCGTGATACCGGCCGTGACGGCACCCTTGACGATGGCCGCGACCGAGTCCATGGGGCGGACGACCTTGGACTGGAACTGCGGGGGGACGTGGAGCTTGATCTGCTGGAAGAGGTACTCGGACGCGCCGAAGCCGCCGACGACCAGGATGTTCTGCAGCGTCCTGTTCTGCGCCTGGATGGCGATGATCTGGTTCCGCACGAGCTCCAGGATGCGGTTGACGACGGGCTCGAAGCACTGCAGGATCTCCTCATTGGTGAAGGTCATGTAGCCCTCCTCAATGCCAGCCTCGGGGAACTCGGCCTCGATACCGACGTCGACGGCCCACTTCTGACCGTTATTCCGGAAGTCGGCCTTGATCCGGTTCTCGAAATCCATGATGCACTTGGCGTACACGCGCCCGGCCGTCTTGGAGCCGTCGGGCAGCTTCATCTTGCGGATCTTGGTCCGCAGGATGTTGCTGAAGTTGCGGTTCAGGGCGGTCGAGCCGCACGAGTCGCCCGAACCGGCGGTGCATTCGGCGACCGTGAAGGGGTTTTCGTCCTCGACCTCGTACGCAATCAGATCGACCGTGCCGCCACCGCAGTCGACAATGAGCACGGCGTCGTGCACCTTGAGGTTCAGCAGACCCGTCTTGGAGCAGAAGAGAGCGGCAGCCTCGGGCTCGCTGACGAGGGTCAGGCGGTTGTCGTTCTCATCGCGGAGGAAGCCAGCCTGGATGGCAGCGGCTCTGGTGGCGGCCTTGCCAGCATCGTTCCAAATGGCGGGAACGGTCAGGTAGTAGCGGATGTTCCTCTCCTCGCGGTTGAACACCTCGCCGAGCGTCTTCTGGAGGGCTGCGCGCATCGCCTGGCGCAGCTTGAAGAGGTAGTCGGCCGCCACGTCGATCTCGGACTTGCCTGGCGGCAGAGGCGGGAGGTTGATGGGGTCGATGTATGTGTTACCCGAGAGCATGAGCTGGAGCTTGAACCATTCCACCTTTTGTACGCCGGGCTTGGGATAGCCAGTCGGGGCGAGGGCATCGGCGATATCGGGGCCCCATCCAACAACTTTCTGGTACTGGTCATAGTAAAGCACCGTCGGGATCTACGCACGAGCCAGCGTTAGCGCTTGGATTCGGGCCAAGGGCCATTTCGACCACTCACCTTCTGCTTTGTGTACGAGCCGGCGCCGGGCCACTCGGTAATGATGTCTTCCTTGGCCTCGTTGTTCGTCGCGAACGCAAAGGCGACGCCAGAAAATGTAGTGCCCTGCAGAGATAGCGCTGGTCAGAAGCGGCCGTGACGGAAGGCTTCGAGTTGGAGGATGGTTCGCTTACAAAGTCAATGCCCACGATCAGCTGGGCCTTGCTCCGGCTGTTGCCCTCGACCTCAGCGGCGGCATTGCGCGCGTACGGAGCGATGGGCCCGGTGGGTTGCGGCGGGGCCGGCGGCGGGTAGCCGGCAGGGCCAGCGTAGCCCGGCGGACCGCCAGGCGCCGGGGGAGGGCCGCCTCCCATGACGGGGGGTGGATACCCGGCGACCGGAGGGGCCCCGGTGTTGATGGGCGGAGGACCTCCAATCATTTGTGACGGCGGAGTGCGGGTCGGACCTTGGTTCGTGAGCGGGCTGGTGCGGCCGACGGGGCCGGGAGGGCCTGGAGGATAGTTTGCGGAGTAGCTGGGCGGTCGCGGACCAGCGCCTGGGTGATTCATTGGGAGGCTCGTCTGGGTCGGGTTGGGTGCACTCGGCGGGACGGGACCCGGGCGCGAAGGGAAGAGCGGCGGTATTTGAGGGGGTCCCGGGGGCGGGGTCGGGCTCTGTTGTTGTAGCACGCTGGGGCTGGGACTCGTGTTCCCCGGCTGGGGCTGGATCGAGGCGCTCGACTTTCGTTTACCGAAACCAAAGCCTTTCAGGCGAGAGTTCAAAGAACTCATAAGGGAAAGGCCGGGAGCAAAATCGAGTATATAAAGGGCAGAGCAGCGGTCGGGGGGGGAGACGGGAGGGGGTGAGACCGAGGGGAGGCTGTGGGCGGCGGGCGGGCTGGGCGCTCCCAAGAAAGAAAGAGCTGAATCGGGGAAAGGAGGGGGGAAAATTAGCTGTCGTGACTGGGGGCTAGGACTCCGGTTGCAGCGGGTGGGTTCGCGGCTCGAGAGGAAGAGGGGCGGTCGCTAGGTCGATTGTGGGCGCGGCTCGCAGTGCTTGCTCGGGAAACGGGTGGCCGGTCCCATCAAAGAAGCGACTGATGATTGATCCCCCGGCAGGCCTGTGGCTGAGATGGCTCTCCCTGCCAGCACGCGGTGGGCCTGACAAATTGAGTGAGAGCGGAATCCCGTTAAGGTGTGGTAAGGCTGAGCCTGTGTCGGTTCGTTCGCACTGCCAGCGCGGGGGAGGGGTGGTGGATTCTCGATTCTGGCTCTCTGGTCTTGGGACGAAGCTCGGGCCGATGCGGTCGAGACGCAATTGAAGAAGATGGATGTCGAGGCGGAGATGGCAATTGAAGTCAAAGTTCAAGTTCGAGAACGCTACCAACAGCCCAAAAGTCGAAACTGGAAACAGCGCCAACCTGATGAGCTGCACAGTGCACACGCTGCACAGCGCAGCTTACACCTTCCTCCCGTCTGGCGAGTGGTCCCCACTTCTTTCCCAGGACTTCGAGCCGCTGATGGACATGCATGACAGCCGCAGCGAGCCCCACTCCTTTGGGCTCCGGCTTCAGACGATCAGGGCAGTTTGGCCAGATTCATCAGCGGGACGAAGAACAAGAAATATCAGTGGCAATCCGTCTGTTTCCTCTTTACACTAGAAAGGCATTCTGGTGTTTCCCAGAACCTTTGGAAAGCAGCAGTCCAGGAAGGGAATGCCTACCTTTATTGAAAGCCATGCGGGTGGAGCTGGAAACCCGAGGGGCTGTTGTCAGCTCAGCGGAGCCAGAGCCCAGCTTTCCAGGTCCGGGGAATTGGGTGAGACAGCCAACAAACGGCGATCAGCAGCCCCTGCCCGCTTTCCGAATCCCCCAGAGGCCTGGTCACCGTTGGCATTATCAATCTCCTGTTGCCGCATCTGCACCTGATGGAAAGATTCAGCGCAACGCCATTCCCCCGGCCGTCTCTCTGCCATCGACTTGGATTGGCCTGACGAGCCTGGAATCGTTGCGACCTGACGCCGTCGCGGCATTCTTAGGTTGCCAAGTGTGTGCAGGTGCCTGACCTAAGCCTAAACGGGACATGCGGGGTGGTAGGACCATCGTAGGACTTGGGGCCTCGCCATGTGGGCCTGTGGCTCAGCTTGAGGCGCTGTGCCTGCTTGCCGCGGCTGGCGGCCAATCAGCTGCGGTTGCCGTGCGTGGAATCATCCAACGACCAAACGGCGCAAAGTTCCTCCATCACCAGCAACCTCACGTCGGGTTTCAGGAGTCAGGACAGGTGGTTATCCTCGGCTGACGGCACTGCGAGAGACACTCGAGTCCTCGACAGACAATTTGTTCTGCCGGATCGACAACTTCCAACCGCAAGGGCTTCCGAGCTAAGGGGGCAACCCGGGAGTCGGTTTGATTGCCGGTTTGCCTCTGCGGCTCTGCAAGCCCTTGCGAACTTCATCAGTTGGTGGCTCTCCAGTCAACACATGCCGGCTGACCCGATGCGGCGTTGGAGATGCAAATCTTCTTGGTAGATCTTGTCGGATTGATGCGGTCATCGGTTGCTCAAAGCAGCGAAAGTCACATTCTCTGGCCTCATCTCGCAACGACCTCGGGAGCCGCCTGAACACCCTCCCTAGCCGGCATACTGTGACCAGATGAGCCGAGCCTCTTATCAACCTCGTTGTCCCCGAAAGATCTCACTGTTGACTTGCATGTGCGAGGTGGTACTCGGCGTCGCTAGCGGCACAGTCCCGGATAACCGTTTCATGGAAGGTTTCCCGTCTCGTGGAAGCAACGGCAACTTCTCACCACACGTGGGCCGGGTTTCCCTTTGGCCTGCTTGCAGTGCTCCGGCTCCTTCGCCGCCTCGGTGCATCCGGCTTGTCAGATGTCGTCACATAACCTTCAGGGGGCCAACTGTTTGTTGGAGGTTGAAGCTCTCACAACTGCTACAGCTGCACTCAAGCCTAACTTTTCTGCGTCACTACTTCAGTCACGTCCCTTCGTCGCCCACTCAGTGGCGCTGGATGTTGCGTCCCCTAGGTATCTCACTCTCAGGGACGAAACCTTGCTTAGCAGTTCTTCTGCGAGCTCCCCCGGCGTCCTTCGAGTTCTGCAGCGGGAGCTTGATAGGACCTGTGCTGGACCCGGGCTTTTTGACAGCGAGAGAAGGATACGACTTCTTAGGGTACAAGTAAGTCAGTCAAGGACTCACGTTCAAGCTCTAATTATTTGACTCGAGTGTCGGCTTGCAGCACCCATCTCCGACTACAACTTGTTCCAAACCTACTTGAGAAGAAGACTTAAGACTCCACACAGGAACTTCGCGGAGTGGTAGAACCACTCTCAACCCTCCATCCCCAAGGTTTCCTGTGCTTTGTTCTTTCAGTCGCTGTTTTACGAGC
The DNA here is from genome assembly GCA_023628475.1 of Chaetomiaceae sp. PF1801. Lineage (NCBI taxonomy): Eukaryota > Fungi > Ascomycota > Sordariomycetes > Sordariales > Chaetomiaceae > Chaetomiaceae sp. PF1801. Next base: position 194,164 of record JAMAKQ010000005.1, read on the forward strand.
AAGCCGGGCTTGTGAGTACGTCCAGCTCCAGGGGTTGCCAATGATGTCTGCCCCAACATGTCGTTGATGCAGAACTTCCATGCCTTGCGAGACAACGAAACAGATTACAATACTGTCATTCTTTACTGGTCCTGGTTAGGTACCTAGGGAGGTACTGTAGGTATCATCAAACCATGTTACCCTGCGAGTTCCAACTTCCAGCTTGCTTGCTGCAGTGCTGATCAGCCCCTCACGCACTGACCCCACACCAGAGTTGGTTTAGGGCGGTTCTCTTGCCAACCTGTCAATCACATCCCGTCTCCTTCGTCTTGAATCCCCAAGTTCTTCAAGAGACTTCTTTTGTTGTTTTCGGGCCTCTGCTGTGCGGACTCTCATTTGGTTTCAGACACTATGTACGGAGGTAATAAGTAATGCCACCCCGAGACACTGCTCGACGGACAAACGCTGCAAACTGCCAGTGAAAGACGGACGCATCTCTTTCTGCTTCGCATCGCCTGTTGGGAAGACGCGGCGTCGTCTAGGCCTTCCAGCCCAGTTGCCATCCCCCATCCGGTGGCTTTTTGTATTGGCCCACTGGCGAATCCTGCACACTCTCGGCGTCAGACAACCTGGAAGAGCAGAGGAGGAGGTGCGAGGAAACCAAGGCAGCCTCGAGACCCCGAGCCATCGGCACGCTGCATCCGACGACAAACATCCCGTGAACCGGCCCCGACCCTCGAGGTTCTCGTCGAATTTCGACAGGCATAAACGAACTGCGCCGACATCCTGAAACGAGCAGCCGGCCGAGCTACCGCCGCCGAAACCGCCGACTCTAGCACGTTCGCAGCATCTCGCTCCGCGGTTATCACCTCGCAGCCGCCGGGTTCTTACTGAGAGGTAATTTCAAGCAGCTCCAGCGGTCCGACGCCGCAACAGAAGCTGCAGCTGCCCAGCGCGGTTTATTGGCGCCTCGTTCCCAATCCGGCCCGTTTTCACTTGGCTGGCAGGCTGGCAAGCAGCGAGGCCCCCACCCGTCCCTCCACAATCGAGCCCAAACCCGAAAGAGAACCCCACCGGGAGGTCGTCAAAACGTCATCCCCAGGCTTGGACTTGACCGGCGCCCAGCAAGGGCGCCGCATCTCAAAAAGCTCACGGGCTGCTGGGACCCAGGACCGCAATTCGCGCAGCTATCAGCCATTCGTCAGCCCATGCAGTCTGCTTCATGTGTGCTTTGTGGTCTTTATCGTTATAGCTTCGGTAAGTCGAATTTCAACAACACCTGACATCTTAAAGTACGTAACGTGTTTGTTCATGGGGCGCGATGATGGCGGCCGAGAGCTGTGCCCCGCATTGCTCATGCCACCCTCAGAGTGCCCCGCCATCCAACATGAAGCTCCCCACCAACAAGCCCGGAGCCGCCTGCCGTGGAACACCTGAGGGAACACCTACCTTCCAGGTTCCTCGCCTTATCCCGGCAGCTTCTTTGAACTCGACAAAAAAGACCTCGCATCGTTGAATTAACTCAGACTGCAGATCTTTCTCCGTCGAACTGCCCACCATTATTCTTCCTCCTCAAGTAGGCATTCTTTCCCGCCCAGGGCAGCCCATTCTTCCCCGGCAGCACGAGACCACGACTCGGAGACTTGCCAAATCCCACCACATCCGTTCGCAACTTTTCCTCCCGTCTCCAAGCCGCCCGCCATGGCCCTCGCCGCCGAAGCAGATTCAATTGTGAAGCAGTTCGAATACACGGACGACGATGTCAACAAGGGCGTCAAGGAGTTCCTCCGCCAGATGAGTACGTGCTGCGCTGTGCTGGACCTTGCCAGCTGGGCTCTTACTAACGCCTCGCAACAGGCGAGGGGCTGGAGAAGGACGGGACGAGCCTCAGCCAGATTCCCACCTATGTCACTGGCGTTCCCAATGGCACCGAAAAGGTTGGGTCCGCAACGTCCGACAGAAGCCATTGCCCGTACAAAAGCTGACTGGTGCTCTCCCAGGGCCTCTACATGGCCGTCGACCTCGGCGGCACCAACTTCCGCGTTTGCTCGGTCAAGCTCAACGGCGATGGCACCTTCAACATCACCTCGGACAAGGTTGCGGTCCCGAGGGAGCTGATGGTCGCCCAGACCGCCCGGGAACTGTTCGCCTTTCTCGCCCTGCAAATTAAGAAGTTTCTGGAGAAGCACCATAACGACCAGTTCGAGGCGCATATCAGGCGCCGCATGACCATGAGCTCGCCCGAGGGCTTCAAGGACGAGAACGCCTTCCGCATGGGCTTCACCTTCAGCTTTCCCGTGCAGCAGATGGGGATCAACAAGGGCACTTTGATAAGATGGACCAAGGGCTTTGACATCCAAGACGCTGTCGGCAAGGACGTGTGCGCGCTTCTGCAGGAGGAGATTGACAAGCTCCATCTCCCGGTCAAGGTGGCGGCTCTCGTCAACGACACGGTCGGCACGCTCATGGCCCACTCGTACGGCGCCCCGGGCACTCACGGCGCCGTGCTGGGCGCCATCTTCGGCACCGGGACCAACGGCGCCTACGTCGAGAAGCTGTCAAAGGTGAAGAAGCCGCTCGTTGGTGAATACGATACCTCTACGGGAGAGATGGTCATCAACACGGAATGGGGGTCCTTCGACAACCAGCTCAACGTGCTGCCCAACACGCCCTGGGACGTCGCCCTGGACAGGGACAGCGTGAACCCGGGCTTCCAGATGTACGAGAAGCGCGTGTCGGGCATGTTCCTCGGAGAGATCCTGCGGCTGGTCATGGTCGATCTCCTCAAGAACCCCAGGGTCTCCTTCTTGAAGGACGATAACTCCAGCACCAACGACCTGCGGTCGACAACCGACATTGCCGAGACGTCGGGCATCTACAAGCAGTGGGGAGTGGACAGCTCGATCCTCTCGGTCGCCGCCGGCGACCACACGCCCCGGCTCACGCTCCTCCGCAAGGGGCTCGACGACAGCCTGCAGATCCACGCCGCCGCGTACGAGGACGCACACGCGATCAAGTCCATCGCGGACGCCATCGGCCGCCGCGCCGCGCGCCTCGCCGCCGTCGCCATCGCCGCCATCGTGATCCAGACGGGCAAGCTCGACGACCCGGCGCACAAGGGCGCGCCCATCGACGTGGGCGTCGACGGCAGCCTGGTCGAGCACTACCCCTACTTCCGCGACATGATCCACGAGGCGCTGAGCATCGTCGACGGCATCGGCAAGGAGGGCGCGCAGCGCATCCGCATCGGGCTCGCCGAGGACGGGTCGGGCGTCGGCGCCGCCCTCATCGCGCTCGTCGCCACGGGCATGGAGAAGAACAAGACCACCGACGCCGCCGAGGCCCTGGGCGAGCTGCGCTCCACCGCCAAGGCTGCCGCCGCCGCGGCCGCGGGCGCGGTGGACGAGAAAGCCACTTCTGATTAGGTATCGCGGCGGTGGCCGACTTCTGCGAAGCGGAGTGGCGGGTGCTGTGGTGTTATGTGAGCCGGCTGGTTGGGGCATTGAACAAGCCGCGGGGTTAGGGTCGGAATCTTGCTCTTCATACGTGAGTTTTCTTCTCGCTTGGTCGGGCATGATGGGGATCTTTGGGGGGCGTGGGGCTCTATATATTGACGAGTCATCTTGGGGAGAGGAAGGGAGGGGGGTTCAGGCTAGCTAAGCGTTCACTTGTTTGTTTGTGGCCTCCAAGCCTGGGAATACCTACCTGCCTTGGGCGAGGTACCCTTGGGCGCGTAGCTAGCGGCGACCGGGCCTGAGGGGCTCATTAGCGGAATTGACGGCGTTTAGGGGCACGACTGAACTCGGTGAATCATTCTGATGTGACGGTGTACCGGTTTATGGTCTTTCTTTTATGTGTCTTCGTTTAATTGTTTGGAAGTCGAGGATTGCAAGTGCCACGCCATCCAACCTCAGTCGTATCTCTTCTAACTGCTCTATCCATCACCAAAACCTGGCCTCACCACACCAAATCACCACACATCCCCCATACTCTCCACCCGTGGAAAGTCTCACTAGACAGCCCCAAACGCAGCAGAAGGATAGGCCCTCTCCTTCCGCTTGCTGCGCGCCGCCGACCTGGAACTGCTCCGGGAACTTGCGCCCGAGGCAGGACCGGATGGTACACTCCTCCCGCCGACACCACCATTACCTGTGCCGTCGCCGTTTGGTGGGCTCAACAGCTGAGCAGTGCTGCTGTTGGTACTCCTGTTCATTGATGTGCTGACCATGTCGGCGGGGAGGTCGTTCCACTCTGTTTCGGGGCGGGCGTTTTGGAAGGAGAGGGAGGAAGATGTTGATGGCGCTGGGGAGGCGGCTAAGGGGGGTCGGCGCGGTGGTGGGGGTCCTGCTGCACCAGTTGTGGTTGTTGATGGCGCTGCTGATGTAGATGGTCCTGTTGCTTGTTGTTGGGGTGGTGGTGGTGGTGGGGCAGCGGGCTGGGATGTGATGGGCGGGAGGTTGATCGCTGCGGCCAGGACGTTGCCTGGTTTCGCGCCTGTGCCTTTGTCTTGGGCGGTTGTGACGGAGAGTCCGCCGTTGTTAGTGGGTGGGTTTAATACGCTGCCCTCCCCAATATGCCGGCGCACCACCCACGCCGTATCAGGCCGCAGCTTGAAGTAGTACCCTTTCACGGGCTCGCGGCCCTCGCGCGCAAAGCCCCGCGCCTCGTACCACTTCAGCCCTTCCTCGTTCTCGGTCCAGACGTGCGCGTAGATGGTGCGGGCGTCGATGCTGGACCCCGCGGCGGGGAGGAGCGTCGCGCTCGCGATGATGTGCTCGAGGGCTGCGGCCGCGAGGCCCAGCGAGCGGTACGGGGAGAGGAGGGCGAGGGACTGAATGTATATTGCGTGGTACGGTGTATTTGATGGCGCGCTGGACGGCCTGTTGGGGTGTGAAGGAGGGTTGGGGTGGGATAATGGCTGGCCGTGGGCGTCGAGGAAGGGGTTTGGCTCGAGGCGGCAGATCAGACCGCCGATGACTTTGGGCGTGTCGGCGTCCGAGTCTTGCCAGAGGATGGCGCGCGAGAAGAGGCCTGAGGCGAGCGGGTCGAGGGCTCGGGCGTAAAAAGAGTCCGGGTATGGAACCGGCAGGAGGAGGGAGTTGATTCGGCGCAGCGCGGGGATGTGGTCTTGGGCGAGCGGGACGATGGTGGCGCCCGAGGGTAGCGACGGCGGCGACGGCAGGAAGGGCACACCGTTTGGCGGGAGAGTTATGGGTATTTTTATGGGCTTCGCATCGGCCGGAAGAGGAGGCGGGGGAGGGGGCGGCGCCGGCGATGTTGTTGATGTCGGAGCATTGTTGCTTGAAGGAGGGGCAGTCGACGGCGGGGCAGCGAAGTCGGGCTGGCGCCGGGGCTGGAAGAACGAGCGAATTGAGGATTGGGACATGTTTGGAGGCTGACGGATATACGGATATCAACTCATGACCGCTTGGTGTGGAAAGGGGGTGTCTCGCGGACCAAGCGCAGAGCTCTCCTTGCCGTGACTTTGCACAGGCCGGGTGGGTTGTTGATGTTGGCCCCTAGACCCCTGCACCTGGCCTGAACCTGGAATTGAGGCTCGACCTGAAGATGCCGCTGCCCCACCACATCCCGCAACTGGAAATCGAGCACTGGGGTTGGTATCCGCTTCACGACTCTGCGTTGCTTCGATTTCGTCCAAAGCCACTGGGTAGGAAAATGGTAGTGTAGGTAATTGGGCATGACAAAACTTGGCTCTCGGACTCCAATAACTACAAAAGTTTTTGCCACTTTCTGACTATTTGTTTGTTTAGAAATTTCTGGACCCTAAACTTGTACCTCCGTACCTTACGGCATCCCTTACCACCGCTTTTTTTGGCCGGCAGAATCAAGAGGCGGGAAGACCCGGGTCAAAAAATGCGGTTTGGCGTTGGGTGCAATTCTATTGAGCTTCCATGAACAATAACTGAAGCTATGCTATTGTTGCATGCAAACAATAGCAATCACCAGCAGCGGAGCGGGCTTACAGAGTAGCCATATTTTCTTCATTTTGAATTGAAACTATCCTCCAGCATTGTATCTCAAGGTACGGTATTGTACAATACCTTACCTTATCATCCAAATCGGCAAGGGCGGTGGCCCGTGATTCACCCCGGGCTATTTAATGTTACAGGGATTGTTCCGCCCCTGCAGTTGGTCCCACTGCCCAACCACTTGCACCCAAAATCCACGGCTGGCTGGTGGACTGAGACAGCATTTTCCTTCCGACTCTAGGAAACGAATCGCCATCTTCAGCCTTGGGCAGAAACTACCGCCATCACGAGTATTACAGTTCGGTTTCGCTGATCGGACATCATAAATCATCGCAATCCCATTTACTTCGGTTTCCTGTCATCTCACGACCTTATCTCGCCGTTGCCTGTCTGGCTGAGTCTTGCAGCCGAGCAATGGTGAGACGCTGACCTCTTTCGCCGTTTCCGATTACCAAGACCCCAAATTTCGGCCCGCGGGTCAATTCAGGTTGGATGGTGCTGCCCACCGCTTGGAGATAGCCACAAACCTCCCCACGAGACCGACCGTTCACTTTTCACCTCAACCACCATGTCCTCAGAAACGGGTGAGACCGGCAAGGCTGGTGTTATTGTCGCCCCCGAAGATGCATCCCCCATGGACAAGCTTGTAAGTCGGCCAGCTTGCATTGGCACTCCACCCTCCTGACCTGGGCCCCCATCCAGTCGCATGCCGTCCTGGACGACCTCTTGTACAACACGATCCACGACCTCCTGCTCAAGGTGCACCGCGACGAGAAGATTGCCCGCGCCAACACGGCCGCCATCAAGGTCGAGAAGCTCGCCATGAGCACCATCGACGGCGCCACGGTCGACCCGAAGCCCGACGTCGAGATCGAGACGGATGCAGCGATATACAAGGAGGGGAAAGTGACGCTCAAGGGCAACCCGCTCAAGTCGACCAAGGAGATACTCTGCCCGCGCTGCCACCTCCCGCGACTGCTACACCCGACGGACGGGAAGGGCGCGAGGAAGCCGGACCCGGGCGTCATCTACTGCAAGCGGCACCCCTACATCGAGAAGCCGGGCTACGACATCTACGGCCAGACGTGGGTTGCGCCGGGCCCAGGCCGAGGCAAGAAGAAAAAGGACCAGAAGCTGGACCCCAACGACCCGAGCTCGCCGGCGCCGGGCACCGAGGGCAGCGCCAAGGACCGGCCGCCCAACGTGCTCAGCTACCCCAGCGCGACGTGCTCCAAGTGCAAGCGGTGCATCCTGGTGACGCGCCTCAACAACCACATGGGGTCGTGCATCGGCAACAGCGGGCGCAACGCGAGCCGGGCGGCCGCGCAAAAGATCAGCAACGGCAGCCAGACGGGCAGCCAGAACAACGACAACACGCCCCCCGGCAGCCAGAAGGGCACGCCGCTGCCGGGGAGCCGCGCCGCCAGCCCGAGGAAGCGCGACGGCGACGAGTTTGACGAGGACGCCGACGAGTCGGACGCGACGAACCACAAGAAGAAGAAGCTGAAGCCGAACTCGCTGCCCAAGAAGGTGATTCTCAAGTCCAAGAGCCCTGCCGCGCCGGGCAACCCCAAGAAGGAGAAGGCCAAGGGCGGGTCGAGTCTGCACCTGGAGCAGAGGGTGGACGACGATGATGCGAAGGACTCGTCGACGGTGCAGGTGGCGCCCAAGAAGCCGACGCCCGTGCCGAAGGGGGTCTCGCCGGCGAAAAAAATCAAGCTGGGGCCGGCTAAGCCGCCGCTGCCCTCGGCGGCTGGGAAGAAGGCTAAGAGGGATCGGGACGAGAGTGAGTCGTCGGGTACGCTGTCGTCGCCGCCGCGTTGAGACACAAGCTGTCCACAACACAAGGAAGGCTGCCCTCTCACCTTGTTATTTTTCCTTCCCTTCACGTTGCTTCTTCTACTTTTACACATTGCATTGGCCTGGGTTTCTGATACCTTTTGCATTGTCCACGGCGGGCTGGACTGGGGAGTTGGTGGCATTATTCTGTGTTTTTGTTCATTGGCTCCGGCATTTATGGTGCGGTCACGGGTTTCTTTCGGTATCATGGGAAGGGAAAGACTCTGCTTGGTAGGTTGCGAGGCAGTACAGGGGCAGCAAAAGGGAAAGGAATGGCGTTAGGCGGTAGGTTGGTTTGGGTGTATACACGGGAGGGATGGATTTGGGGTCTGATCTACCTTGCTGGGAGGGTCTCTCGAGCGCAGCTTTCTGCTTGCCGCCATCTGGCAAGTTAAGCAGCTGCTCATTCTGTACTATACACTCCCCAAGTGAGAGACCCCGAGACAGGCTTGGTCAGGCAAAATCGAGTACATATTTGACATTTCCTGCGCCGCATCTCGCTGAACTAGATGACCATGACACATTATCCAACACCCCACCCCATCCAGGTCTATATTACTCCGAGCTAAACCTCCTCCTCCCCCGTCACGACATAAGCCTTGTTAATCCGCACCTCGGTCCGCGGCCGGTCGTCGGCGTCGGTGGGGACCAGCCCCATGCGCTGCACCACCTTGATGCCCTTCTTTACGCGCCCGAAAATGGTGTGCTTGCCGTCGAGCCAAGGGGTGGGGGCCAGCGTGATGAAGAACTGCGAGCCGTTGGTGTTGGGGCCCGCGTTGGCCATGCTGAGGATCCCCGCGCCCGTGTGTTTTAAATCGTCGCGGATCTCGTCCTCGAACTTGTCGCCGTAGATGCTGCTGCCGCCGCGGCCCGTGCCGGTCGGGTCGCCGCCCTGGATCATGAAGTCTTTGATGATGCGGTGGAAGATGGTGTTGTCGTAGTAGCCGCGCGAGGCGAGGGTGGAGAAGTTTTGGCAGGTTTTCGGGGCGTGGTGGGTGTAGAGTTCGAGGATGATTGTGCCCTAGGAGTTTGTTAGTGAAGGTGTGCGAGAGAAAGGGATGGGGATGTGAGAGGCTTGCCATGGAGGTTTCGAGGGCTACGTCTGTTGCCATTGTGAATGTGGTGTTGTGTGATGAGAGGATGTGGGTGAGATTGAGTTTGTGAGAAGGTTGGGTTGAGTGAATTGTGAGTTTTCCAATCAAGTAACTATCAAAGAAAGTGCCAGTACTTTGTGAAGCCTGATGGAATTAGAGGCAAGTTTGCTGTGAAATGATAAGTTGGGTGAGTGATGGATGGTTGAAAGTGATAGAGCTGGTGCTTTCAGACTATTCCCTCTAATGCTTGTAAGTTGTAATGCTTGAAATTACGGTAATCGTACACCCAGCGGAATAAATTACAGGCAAACGACCTCGCTCTTTCATCCCACAACTCCCAACTCCATCAACCTCGTGCTGCTCCACGGCGAGTCACAACCCCATCTCACTCTCATGCCGTTCGACCTACCGAGCCCACCTGGATAGGCTCATTTTCTTGCGCTTTGCCGGTCTTCCTGGCCGTCCGCGAAATTTTGTCTCATGTCGACTGGGCTTTTACTGCGCAAAAATTCCATCCGGGAGCTGATGCTGGGTTAGCCTTCTGACCCAAGTTGATGGTGAGGGTCCTTTTTGACCCAGGGGAACCTACTATGCCTTGGATGTCCACCATGGTCAGCTCCACGGAAGCCAAGGCTCTGACGACGGATTCGGGTTGAATCATCTGGCGACTCTCGTCGCACGCCGTGGCTATCCGCGCAACGACTTCTTCCGAGGACGGGCGACGGACGGGGTCGTACTGGAGGCAATCCGTGATGACGGCGCGCAGCTCGGCGGGATACTCATCGGATATGGATTCAGCCGCCTTTTTCAGTTTCCTGGGACAAGGCCACGGCAAGTCGCCGGTGCACAGCTGGTAGAGCAGACATCCCAGGCTGTACACATCCGACTTGACCGAGTGGACTGGAGCGTTGCCCAACCACTCCTTGGGAGAAAAGCATGCCGTCAGCCGCCACGCTCACCGAGGACAATTCTGCGACGACGTACCGGAGCATTGTACCCACGCGTTCCCATGCCCGGGTATGGGGCAGCAACTGGAGAATCCGGGCTTTCGCTGGGCAGGAACTTGCTCAGACCAAAATCGCCCACATGGCACCACGTCACGGTCCCATCCCGCATCCACCTCAGCCAAAGGAGAGCATCTGTGAGCTCCGCGGCTATTCAGCGACGCGATCAGTTTCGACAAGCGCCCAACAGCCGTCCGAGTCGGGTCTATTACCTGTGGGTTCTCTTCTCAACGACCCGGGCCGCCTCAACCCTCTGAACCCATTATTGCAGCTGATGGTGAACGCCGGTAACCGAAGGAGGACTATCGGCTCGCGTCAGTCAGGCATCGACATCGCTGGAAGTATGTATCTTTCCTCGCCATTGCTTGGCTTGATATCACGGTGAACGACACCGTTCTGGTGGCACGTCAGGACACCCTTGGCTATCCCAACGGCCCAGTGAGTGGCAACGATCGGATCGACAGTGGTCGACTGGCGGTCGCACAGCTCGATGGCGCCGGCGAGGTCGCCGCCCGCGTACAGCTCCATGTAGAGGAGAAAGCTGCAGGCGGCCCGGTTCCACGCCACGTCACCCGACAACTGTGCGATGTAGCGTTCGTTGCTCAGCCTGAGACATACGGCGATCTTGCGGCGGACCTTGTCTCGCTTGGACCGCAGTCTGCATTTGATCTGCTTGCACGCCATGATCTGGCATCTGTCAGTACACAAGCCGGGCCCCCTGTGAGACCCAAGAGCCTTGAGGGAGGTATTTGGAGGGCATGTTCACCTTGCCATCCTGGAGTCGCTGGACAGTGGTCACGACCCCGAATCCGCCTTCACCAAGGTCGTTGAGAACGACATAGTTGGGACCCGCGCCTCGGATGGGCCTCAGGTTGAACTCAACTGTGCTCGAGGCCATCAGCCTCGGCCTTTGAGCGTCCTGTAGCTGTGCTACCCTTGGGGGTTGATTCGCAAAGGTAGGATAATGGTAACTCTTGCACCAAGAGCAATTTGAGAGAAGTACTACCACCGTACACTCGCTGTGTTTATTGCTCTACTTGTATGTTAGAGAGGAAAACTCCTCTGCCAGAGCTTGCAACGGTTACAGAGCATGCCTGAGCACTGCTAAAGCCAACAATCCATCCCAAACTCATCAAACCACAAATGGACAAAACAAAGAGACAGTTAGAGAAAAGAAGACTAAACTACCTAACTATCCCTCCTCAAAACAATCCCGTATTGTCATGCTGTCTCAAGCTTAAACTCGCTCCCCAAATGTCTCAGTAAACAAAGGCCTGCTCAAAGAACAGCAGCAACCCCCAAGACACCCAACAATGCCCCCGCACCGACCACAACAGCCGGCTGAGCGACAGCAGAAGCAACAGCGCCCGCCGTCACGACCGTCCTCGTCCCACTGGCAGTGGTTGAACTCGAAACAGGGGAGCTGGCAGTCGTCGTAGCCGTACCAATAGAAGTAGTAGTAACAGTCAAGCCGCTGCCCCCTGAAGTCGAACTTGAACTGCCCCCATGACCACAGCCACTACCGGACGCAGCTCCAGCAACCATATCATTCTTCATCAAAACACCCGCACCGGCGGCGGTGGTGGTGGCCGCGGGAGGAGTAGCAGAAGGAGGCGAGGCAGTCCGCGTAGCCGAGTAGTGCGAGCACTGGGCCTCCCCGGCGCTCTGCGCCTGGAGCAGGTCCTGGAGCCCGCAGTGCGCGATCAGACAGGGCGCCGCGATGGCGGCGATGGCGGTCTGGGTCGGGCCGCACTGGCAGCCCATGTCGGAGGGGGCGCAGCCGGCGGAGGTGATGGCGGTTATGATGCAGGGTGTCTGCAGTGGTGTTTTGATATTTGTTAGCATGGAGGGGTTAGTGTGAGTGGATGAGAGTTGGGTAAGGTACGTACGGCACATGGGGGTTGGCCAGACAGGTTCTGGGCCAGAGCCATGTTGGCAGTCGCCAGGAGGAGTGTGAGTGTTGACTTCATTGCGGAGTTGTTCTTCAATATCAGCATCTGAGGATGAGATTGAGGAGCAATGTTCAACTTGTCTTAACAATGGAAGAAGTAACAGACAATGCCCGTTCAACCGAGCTCGAATGCCAGATCAAACCTCCGTCCTTTTATAACAGCAGCCTGAATTGTTACTCAGAAGGACCAAGGAGGACACAGATGTGTATCCTACTTGCTGTACCTGCCTTTGAGGAGGCCCTGTGTCACCCAACCGGGGATCGAGAGACAAGTGGCAAATTTGTTGTATGCCGCTCCTGTCTAGATTGCTCAGAGAGAAGCACACAGCCCAACGCACATGATCGATCTTGATTCCCCAGAGCCCAGCTGTCCTACACTGTGAATCTCCGGCTCAGGTTCACAGCCACGTCTTTTCGGGACGTGTCGCCGACTCCATGTCTGTCTCATATGCTTGACAGTGCCCGTGCTATTGGCATGTGACAGGGACCTCTGGGTGTTCCGTACCTGGAATTCGTCAGCGTGTACGGTGCAAAGTGTACCCAAGGCGAACAGCAAGGCGAATTCGGGTTGCTTGACTCCAGTCTACGTTATCGTCGGATTAGGCGTCCTGTGTCTCTGGGATGTATCGTCGAGCCAAGTTAATCCAACAATTCCCCCTTTCCAAGAAAATAAGCACATGTCCCAGACCCATCCAGTAGCGTGAACAAGAGAACTGAAGACGAGCCTCATGGAGGAGTGTCGAAACAGATGCACAAGGCATGATGTCGTCTTCCCCATTGGCTTCGCTATTTCAGCCACTCGCAACCCGGGGACTACATGATGCAGCAAGTTGAGCATTCTCTGCAAAACTTTGAACCACAAGAAGTTAAAAAAGGAGGTGGAGGTGGTCACCGGAAAAACAAAAACAAATGCTCCTCCGGGAAGGCTCGAACTTCCAACCTCCTGATTAACAGTCAGACGCGCTAGCCAATTGCGCCACAGAGGATCAATGACCTCAGGTGACAAAATTGAAACTTATCAGAGCGAACTGCAAGCAATTGCCTTCCGACTTTGCCCCTCTCCTTTTCCTTCTTTTCCCCCCTTTGCTTGAGAGGGAGCATCACGCGGCCGAGTTTGCCCATTATGACAACATGTCAAAGATACCCCAGCCCTCGAATTCAACAGATATTAAACTAAACGACAACTGCCCTAGACGTTTCCATGTCGCCAGCTCCGTGACTCCCTCGTTTCTTTTTTAAAACAGACAGGTATCCCAGAGAACAATCCCCCATTACCAGTACGTATGCATAACCCTGCAAAACAATGCTCCAACAAAGTACAATAACCTATTCCAAAATTCCCCCTCCCCTCACAAGAACCCCTTCGTCAGCGAAGGCACCCGACTAAGGCTACTCTTCCGCTGCGGCACCCTGACCATCTCATCACCGGCATACCTCCCCCTCATACTCCCCCCAAACACACTACCCCCCGTCCCTCCCGAAACAACACTCCCCTTCTCAACCCGAACCTTCCACGCCTCCAGCTCGCGCTCGAGCTGCAGCGCCCGTTCCCTCTCCTCGCGCAGCTCGCGCTCGGCCCTGCGCGCCGCCAGCTCGTTGTTGCTCTCGCTGGCCTGCAGCTCCTCGATGGTGCGCAGCAGCTTGTCCACCTTGTCGCGCATGCGCGACACGTCCTCGGCGAGCTGCGCGTTCTGCTTGTCGCGCCGCTCGACCTGCGACTGCAGGTCCTTGACGATGCGGTCCACGTTGCGTACCGAGCGCTGGGATTTGCTGCGCTCTGTTTCGTGTTCTTCGAGTTGGGATTCGAGCTATCAGACAAGAAGTTAGCAGGGCTCCATGTTGGTTGATATGAGTGGGGGGTGCTTACCTCCTGAATCCGCTTATGCAAAAACTTAATATCGTGGCTGGCCGTCGAGTAACCCTTAGTCTCGAGGTCGATGAGCTTGAGCTGCACCTCGTTAAGCGACTTCTCGAGGACCGCCTTTTGCTTCTGCAGCTCGGCGCTCGCCTCGCGCTCCGCGACGATATCCTTCTGTATCTCCGACACGAGCGCCTCGGCCCGCCGCATCTTCTCCACCGCCGCCGCCGCAATGTCCTCCTGCTGCGCGAGGCCGGCCTTGAGCTCAAGAATCTCCTTGTCAACGGCAGCCGCGTTGCGCAGCGACGGGCTCTCGCTCTTGGAAAGCTCCTCAAGCCCGGCCTTGGCCTCCTCCAGCCGAGACTGGATGCTCTGCTTCTCGCGAAGCAGGTTGTCGCGCTCGGCGGTGAGCTCGTCGACCGACGATCGGAGGGAGCGCACCTGCGACAACAGCGACACGACCTTGCCTTGCGCCTCATTGTGGGCGGCAACCGCCTCGTCGCGAGACGCCACCACGTCGGAGAGCGTCGACTGCAGGCGCGCCTTCTCCTTGGACCAGGTCGAGCTGTTAAGCACCTCGTCGTCCCACTTGGACCGGAGGTCGTCGAGCTCCTCGCGCAGACGCGCAATCTCGGCCTGCTTGAACAGCTTCTCCTCGCGCGTGAGATCTAGCTCCTTGGTGAGCGTCGCAAACTCGGCCTGGTACTTCTTGCGCAGCTGCTCCATGCTCGACTCCTTGTCCTCGATGTCGTTGGCCCGCTGGTTGCGGTAGTCCTCGAGCTCATGTTGCAGCCGCTTCTTGGCCTGCATGGCCGCGTCCAGATCCGTCGACATGTCCTCGATCCTCTCCTCGAGTCTCTGCGTCTGCTGCTGGAGATCCTCAATGGTGCCCTCGAGACGCTTCCTCTCGGCCATCATCTCGGCGCAGCTGTCCTCGGCCTCCTTCGCCTGCGCCTTGGCAAACTGCTCCGCGCGGCTCGCTTTGAGCACGGCGATTTCGGCCTGCTCCAGCTTGCTAAAGTACTCGTCCGCGCGGCTCTTGTAGAGCGCCAGACTAGCAGTCACATCAGCCAGCTTCGAAGTCTCGGCGTCCATGCGGATTTGGAGATCGGCGAACTCCTGGAGCAGCTGCGCCCGGCTAGCGGCCTCCTGCTCTCTCGCAAGCGACATCTCCTGCAGGTCCGACTTGGCGTCGCGGAAGTCCACCTCGAGCTTGGCCCGGTCGTGCCGGAGACGCTCCAGCTGCGCCTTCATCTCGGTCAGCTCGGCAATGGCATCATTATGGCTGTGCAGAAGCGACCGCCGCGAGTCCTCCTGGCTGTGGAGCAGGTCGAGAATCTCCTCGTGCGACTTGGTCTGGATGTCGCGGAGCGAGAGTTCGCCAGTGTGAAGGGCCTTCTCCAGGACGGACACTTGCTTCGCCGACTTGTCGAGCATGTCGTGGAGCCGGCCGTTTGCCTGCTCCAGCTTCCGTACCCGACTGCTGTCGTCGGGATACGTGTCGCCACTCGGCGCCGAGCGCTCCAGTTGGCTCTGGAGGTGCCGGTTTTGCATCTGTGCCAGCTGCAACTGATTCTGCAGCTCTTCGACCTCGGCCTTGAGATCCATGCGGTTGTTGAAGCTGAGAATGTCGGCAGTCTTGTCGGAACGCACCGAGTCGTGGAGATGGTCGGCATCAGCGTTGGCGAACCGACGGGGCGGCGTCGACGTGTTGGAGTAGTGGCGCCCGTTGGGCTTGGACCGTTTCTGCGTCGGCGACGTGTTGAAGGCCTCGTTGAGGTTGATCTCTTCGAGACCACGCCGAGTGGGGGACTCGTTCCTAGCTGCCCGCAGCTCCGCCAGTTGCGCCTCAGCGTTGGCACGAGCAGCTGTCTGGACACGCAAGTTCTGCTGCAGCTCCTCAATCTTTCGCACCAAGTCGAAGTTCTTGCTGATAAACTTGTCCGGCGCCCCATCCGTGTGGACAGGAGGCGCGGACTCGGGATCAACAGTCTTGAGCGCGTTCAGTAGCTGCGTTCGTAGCTCCGCAAGCTCCGCGTCACGAGCATCCAGCGTAGATTGCAGGGTGCGTACTGTCCCCTGCGCCTGGGCTCGAAGCTGCTTCTCCGACTCGATGGTGCGGTTGGCCTCGGCCAGCTGGACCGTAAAGTTGGACGAGGCCTTCTCGGCATTGCGGCTGCTCTGCACTTCCCTGGCCACCTCGTGGTTGAGATCTTCCAGGTTCAACTGCAGCTTCTCAAGCCGCTTCTCCAGAGATGCAATGGTGACCTGAGAGTCGCCGAGCTGCTTGTTGAGCTTGGCGTTTTGCTCCTCCAGCTTCGCCTTCTCACGCTGCAACGAGATGATCTGACCTCGGGAGGCTTCACTTGCTCGTGACGTCGAGCGAGCAATCTCGAGACCCTTCTGCTGGAGCTTGTTGAGAAGCGCGCGGTTGTCATTCTCGGACGCGGCGAGCCGGCTCTTGACAGTATGAAGCTCGCGCTCCAGCCGATCCTTTGCCTGATCGTTCTTCAGCCCAAACTCGCCAGACTCGAGAATCAGCTTGTTCAGGTCCTCGATTTGGTGATTGAGTTTCGCGCACTCGGCCTCGAACCACTTGAGCCGCTCATGGGCTGCGTCGAGATCCTTTCGCAGGCTCTCTTCCCGCTCCCGAGCGACTTTGAAGGCAGCCCGCTCTCCGACGATCTCGGCCTCCCGACGCGCCTCCTCAGCCTGGGTCTTGGCCACACGGAGTCGGCGGATTTCCTCGCGAGCCTCGTCCCGTTCCCGTTCCGCAGTCGCCCGGGCCTCCATGGTCCGACGGAGGGTGTCCTGCTGGGCGTAAAGTTCTTTCTCGATGGTGATCTTGGACTCGTTGAGGTGGTCGTACTCGTCCTTCAGAGTGTTGTACTTGTGCTCGCTGAGCAGGGCGACATCGTCGCGCGACTGGCGCTCCCTGCTGAGGTCCATTTGGGTGTTGTAGAGCTCCTCTTTCAGATCCCTGATCTGCGACTCGAGAATTTGACGGTTCTCGTCCGCCTGGGCATCCTCCGAGAGCCTGGTCTCGAGGAGTCTCTTTGCGTCCTCGGCCTCCCTGTGGAGTTGGGCCTGCTGGGACTTCATGGCGGAGAGTTGAGCCTGGACATCGCGCAGCCGCTCGGCAGCCTTTTCTCTTTCGGCGCTGAGGCTCCTCTTTTGGTCCTCGAAGCTGCGCCGCTCCATCTCAAGCTTCTTATTGTCCGAGCGAAGCAGCGCCAGCTCGCTTTCCTTCTTCCTCACCAGATCCTCGTAGTCCGTTGACGTCTTGGACAACTGAGCCAACTGCTGCTGGATCTCGCGGTTCTCGGCGCTGAGCTGCGAGTTCTTGAGCCTGGAGGACTGGAGTTCCTTCTGGGCGGTCATCAACTTGACCTCCAGGTCCTGGTCGGTCTTGAGCAGTTTGGCCTCGAGGTCGCGGACCTTGCGTTCCTTCAACGAGAGTTGGCTCTGCAACATCTTGATCTCCCCTTCCAGCGCCGCCTCTTGCTCACTGCGTTCGGACTGCGCCTTGGTGATGTCGTCGATGGCGCGCTCAAGGTCCTCGACGCGGCCAGAGAGCTCTGACTTTTCGTGCTCCAGCCTCGCAATGATGCCCGCAGCCTGTTCAAGCTGCGTCCGGTACCGTTCCACATCCTCCTCGGCACGCTTCTTTGCCTCGAGCAGATCATCCAGCTGGTCTTCAAGCTTCTCCTGATCCTCCAGGGCACCAGCCAGCTTATCCTCCAGTTCTGCCTCCCGGAGTTGAAGTCGCTTGAAGATCTCTTCCTTGTCCAGAGCCAGAGCGCGCTCGCTTTCGAGGACTTGTTGAATCCGCAGCATCTCGGCATGGACAGTCCGCCGCTCGTCCTCGAGCTTCTTCCTGTTCTCATGCTCAAGGTGCATCTTTTCGTTCAGTTGGCGAATCATCTCGTCCCTCTTCTTCACCTCGGCCGCCGTCCTTGTGGCGCCCAAGAGGGGCTTCATCCTGACTAGCAGCTGCCACCAGGGATTGTCGCAGAGATCGAGGTACACCTGGAAGTTGCGCTGGATGACCCGCGTCGCTTCAGCGCGGTACAGCCGCTTGAAGGCGATCCGCCGCTGCATGTAACCACGAGCGACCGACTGAAACTTTGACATGATCTCGGTAATCAGCGCATCGCGTTGTTCTTCGAGTTCGGCGAGAACGCCGGCGCGGAAGAACACCTTGGTCAACCCGATCCGGTACAGAGACTTGTCGAGACCGAACCTGTCCAGCATGATTTTTGCCGCCGCTTGACCTTCGAGGTACCCCTTGGGCATGTCCCGGCAAAGGACTTCGTAACGCTGGCGGAATTCGGCAAACGGCAGCCGGTTGGGGAAGCCTGTCCGAGCAATGCGGATGCCCTCGAGGACACCATTGCACCGCAGCTGATCCAGGACGAGGGGCCCGCTGAACTGCTTGGGCCGCTTCGTGTGGTTGGGAAGGATACACCGCACGAAGTGGGGATGAGTGAGGTGCAGCTGGCCCATGAGGCTCGAGAGCTGCTCCTTGTGCCTCTGGGCGACGGTGCGGAAGAGACCCTTCTTGACCCTGCTCCGCATACCGCCAGTGTCGTCGTCCTGGTCGGCACAGTCGGCGAATAGACTCGCGATGTGCTTGTCGGTTGAAGCAGCAAGCAGGCGGGTGAGGTTGTCGTTCAGAGGGTCCTTGTTCTTCTCGAGCCACCCGTCGGTGGCATACTCGACTTCGGCGGCGTAGTGAGTGAGGATGAAGCCCTGACCCAGTCGAGACGGCCGATACTTTTGTGACTTCTTATCCCACAACGAGTTCAGCTTCTCTGTGAAGGTCTTGTCGGTGGCCTTGGGCATGACACAGTCCTCGTCGAGGCAGGAGAAGATGCCGATGGGGTTCGAGAGCTCGATCAGGTCAATGGTCGGCTGCAGGTCTTTGCCAAAGTCAATGAACTGCCACTCGATCTGCTCCCTGGCGTACTCCTCCTGCTCAAGGACGAACATGTGGTGGTTGAAGAATTGCTGCAGCTTCTCGTTGGTGTAGTTGATGCAGAGCTGCTCGAAGCTGTTGTGCTCAAAGATCTCGAAGCCGGCAATATCCAACACGCCGATGAAGCGCGTGTCGTCGAGGCCCATTCCTGACCGATCGAGCTGGCGGTTGATCCTCGAAACGAGGTCACCAAAGCCCCGCTCATAGATGCCCTTGGCCAGGGCGTCGATGCTGAAGCGGACCTGCTCTGGCGTCTGCACCTTCTCGACCCACTCTCTGCCCGCCTTGACCTTGGGATGCAGCAGGCCCCGGAGAAAAGGCTCGAGGGGCACACCCAGCAATTGGCAGACTTTGGCCGCGACCTCTTTGGCATCAGGGGCGAGGCGAGCTTGGTCTGCGGACCTACTCTCCTTGACCACCGAAATGTTGCCGAGGTGAAGGACAGCGGCAATGGTGCGCAGAATGGACGCCTGGTCCTCATCTGAGAAACCCATCACCTGGAAGGCCTCCATCAATGAGTCCCATTCCGCGCGGTCAGACACCCCGACAATGCTGTCTTGGCCGTCTCGGGTGTAGACAAAGTCCTCGGTGTCCAGGCCGTCCAAGAAAAAGTCCCGCTTCAGCCTTGGGTCCGCGCCCTTCAGAAGCTGGTAGAAGATATGGTAGTTGCGCTCTTGGGCATTGATTCGTACGACTCGGGACTTTTCGAGGAGATACCACTCGATGAAGGCGCCGGCGATCGAACCCTCGCGGTCGAATTCGATCCTGATGAACTTGCCAAATCTGGACGAGTTGTTGTTCCGGACGGTCTGGGCGTTGCCAAAGGCCTCGAGAATCGGGTTTGCCCTCAGGATCTGGGCGGACAGGTTGGTGTGCTGTTTTGGCCTGCTCTTTACCGGCGACTGGGAATGGGCCACTGCGGCGAGGTACTGGATGACCTTCTTGGTGTTCTCGGTCTTGCCAGCGCCCGATTCTCCAGTCACCAAGATGCTCTGGTTCTCGTTCTCGTCGACCATGTTGCGGAACGCCTCATCGGCCATGGCAAAGATGTGGGGCTTGTTGTCTTCTCGGCTCCTGCCCTTGTACATGTTGATGTACTCGTTCGTGTAGATCGGTAGAGGGGTGTAGGGGTTGACCGTCACGAGGAAGAGCCCAGAATAGGTGTAGATCAAGTCGGCCATGTATCTTGTGTGGAGATTGTGGACGACAGACGCCTCGTTGAGGTGTGTCAGCTCGGCCATGTCGTTCGCCTTGTCGAACTTGGCTGGGTTGACCTTATCAACGCTCTCGGCGTCGACCTCTCGTTGCTGTGTCGTGGGTCAGTAAGCGCCTCAGCACTAGAGCACCGTTGTGGACACTCACACTCCCATCGTCGCACTGGACCAGAAGCCTGTTCCCGCCGAGTTCCTCCACCACCCAGCCCTTGACAAAGGCCGTCTGCGGATCCTTAAGCCAGACATACTTCTTGCCTGAGAAGTCATTCTCGCCCTCGATCCCCTTGACGACGTCGGTCGGCTTGCGCATGTCTTCGGTCTTGAGGTACGATGGCGCGAATGTGCTCGAACTCGGCGCCCCTTCTCTCGACGATCCGCGGATATGGCCGTTGCGAATGGGCACTGGCGGTGCTAATGTTGTGGCGGCGAGACTGGGCGAGCTGTGGGACTGCGTCCGGGTGTGTGAGGGCGGCGAAGACATGCCCGTCAACAGCGACGGCGAGGATGGAGCAAGGACGGATTTCGGGCGGCCAAGACCACTCGATCCGGCCGAGGTCGAGGCGTTCCTCGCAAAGGGATTGTTGCGGACCGACATGGCGCGCTGAGATTAGGAAGTGAGGAGTCCGGAAATCTGGGAAAATGTCATGGGATGCTCCAGAAAATAATATCGTAGAGCTGCTCTGATCCGATCGAGGGGCATTCGGTGCGTGTAAACATTCAGGAACAAGAACCCCGCAACCCGATGCGATGAACCAGCAAATAGCTAGAAAAGCGGAAAAGGGAAAAATACAAGCGCAGAGTGTATCTGGCTGTGACCTCGTCGTCTTCAGGTCAAGAGACTTGGGGTCTGG
Organism: Chaetomiaceae sp. PF1801; assembly: GCA_023628475.1. NCBI lineage: Eukaryota > Fungi > Ascomycota > Sordariomycetes > Sordariales > Chaetomiaceae > Chaetomiaceae sp. PF1801. Next base: position 214,922 of record JAMAKQ010000005.1, read on the forward strand.
GTTTTCAAGAGGGGGAATTGCAGCTTGTTGAATTCAAGGAAGGCGACCTTGTGTGCTGCCCAACTGGTTCACTGGCTCGCCGTTGCCCCGACCACATCTTGGTCAAGTAAACAAACCCACAACTTGGAAGGCTGCCAAGATGCCAGCTCTGCGTGCAAGGCTGTGGGGCGGCACTAGGGCCGTGGGCTGCTTGATGTCGCAAAACTAGGTGGCCCGTGCATTGGCAACTAAAATTGGACTAGCGCGCTTTTGCGAGGGCTGGTTTTCGCGCGCGCTTCACCAAAATGCATCGAGTTGATCCAAACCTCCGCTGGACAACCCGCCTCGGTCGCTCAGTGCTCAAGTTGTCTAAACAACGCTGCGACAGCGCCCTGCAAGCGGAAAAGCGAAAGCTGGAGCTCGCTTTGCGATTCTGTGAAATTCGATCCAACATATCTTCCAGTTTTATTCTGGATTTACTAACCTTCAGGACATCTGCATTCGAAAGTGCTATCCCTTCCTTCCCAGACCGGTCTTTTGTCGAGCGCGGCCATCTCTTTCCTCCACCAGGTTTGCACCTCTGTGCGCGGTCGCGTTCCAAGTGCATTCCACCTTTAGGATTCGGCCTAGGTACACCAGTCGCCGATCAGTTCGCCCGTCCTCCCATCATCGATCGAAATGCCCGAGTTCTAGCAAAGCACAGTCTCGAACAAACCGTTGACATGTCGCAATACCCATATCCGTATGGCTACGGCCAGTATTACGGACAGCACCCACCTCCGCCTTTCACCTTTCCGAACATTCCTGGATATCATGTGTCCGGGCAGAACACCCCGTACAATCCCTCGGCTGCCCAACTGCACCGCGATGCGTCACAGGCTGCGTACGACTCGAATGCGATCCATATCCCGGGCCTTGGGATAGGAGGCACGGCTCCGGTTGGGACTCAGCACAATGTCGGGCATAACTTCGCCGCTTGGACTCAACCACCTAACCTTCCGGCACCCCCGTCAAGCGCGCCGCCACCGCAGGACTATGGGGCGAGAGACGTTAACCCCCAGCGCTCGCTGCCCGATGCCACCGGCACTTCGAGAAATGGCGCGCCGCCCCCAAGCCAGCCTGCTCCGGCAGTGACTCGTCCGACCGCCGATGTCGAGATGGAGGAAGGTGAACTAAGCGAGGGACAATTTGAGGATTTGTACGAGCCTCGGGAGTACTCGTCGGATGGTCCAAAACAAGCCGCCCCCAAGCCTCTTCCCCCGACGATTGGAGATCTCAGCCAACCTGCGAGCGCCGCCGATACCCCCGAGGGTGGGTTCTATGGCTCTGATGAAGAGGATGGGGTGAAGGACGCGAGGGGCAATGAAGGTATGAATTTCCGGTTGCTGCTGGGCTTCACCCTGGAGCTGTGAGGGGCTAATTGTCGTTGCAGGTCGTGAGCGCTCTGCGTCTTATTCGCCGTTTCTTTCTCCCCGTGAAATTCAGAGCGAGGTCCCGACACCACAACCCACGAGCGAGCCCACGGCTGCTAGGGGCCCGACTCAGTCTGCGAACACAAAAGACACAACTGTCTCAGGTCTGCAGCCATCAAACGGGACATCTGCAGCCGAACCCGCATGCACTGGTTCCGCCCATACAGGTGAATCGGCGTCACAAGCACAGAAAGACATTCTGGGCTCTTTCAAGTCCCTGCAGGAGGCGAGAAAGGAAGCACAAAAAGCCATCCTACGCCTCTGGCCATTAGGCGTCAAGTTTCAAAACTACATTGAAGAAGGGTTTGACGAGAAGCTTATCAAGGGCCTCTTTCGGGACCTCCATCTAGACATACCAAAGGCCAACGCGGACTCCTCTGCTCCCCAAATCAAGGAACCACCAGGACGCCGCAGCGGAGGGCCCAGCTCGACCAAACCCAGCCAGTCCTCCGACGCCCCATCGCAGCAGGCCACTACCGCCACGTCGGATTCCACCGCCATGGCAGATCAGTCGCGAAAGGGCGAGGAACGGAAAGACCGCATCGCACGGCTCCTTGCAGCGAAGGCCGCAAAGGCGCCAGCGGCACCGAAACCTCTCACGCCCGCAGCAGCACAACCTGAGCAAAGCGCTCCGGAGAAACAGCCACAGGAAACTGCAACATCACAGCCGACTCCAGCTCCGCCCAAGGGTAAGACCTGGGGCGAGAAGGAGCGCTTGATCCAGCAGAAAATCGCGGCTTTGCAAAAATCTCGAGAAGCGCAGAAATCGGCAACCGGCACGGCCACCCCCGGCCCCGCACAAGCAGGCAGTAATGGAACTCCTGCTTCTCAGGACAAGCCGACAGCAAGTCCGGCCCCCCTCTCCGTGCCCGCAGGTCCCACGGGAGCACCTCCTTCTCAAACGCCAGCCAATGCCCAACCCACTCCACCTCCAGCCCGCCCGCTTCTTCCTAGCTTGGTCCCGTCCCCAAACACTCAGCCGAATGCGCCGAACTCGCGGAAGCGACCAGTGGCAATGGACTTCGTCGAGTACCCGTCGGGGCCAACACCTCCCAAGCGACCGTTCGGCCAGCCGCGCAAGGAGTCATCACTCATCATTGATGTGAGCGACGAATCGGACGATGGGGAGATGGACATGGACATGGATATGGGATCGCCGGTCGATGAGACGTTGCCTATCCAGTCAAGCGGTACTCCCGGCCAGCGCGGACCAGCCATCCGTGACTTCCCGCCACTTTCGGATACCCTCACTCATCGTCGGGTTTCTAGCCCTGCACCCTCTGTGACCCCACCTAGTGGTCTGGTTAACAACAAGAGGCGAGAGACGGAGCTAGATCTTAAGGAGAAGGCGATTCAGGAGATGAGGCGAAAGATTGCCCTTGCCGAAGCGAGGCGGAAAGCCAAACAGTCCTCGGGCGGCTCAGTGACGCCAAAGCAAGGAGGGCCATCATCGGAAAACGGTGCCCCTCGGCTGCCGCGGACGGAGTCGACCGAGTCCGGGAGCAGCCCAGCTCGTTCAGACAGACCCTCTCCGCAACTCATGCCAGAGCCGTCGCATTTGAATCCGCTGCACCGAGCGGAACGCCGCGGTCGTATTGTCAGCCTTGAGATTCCGCGAGTGAAGTCGACTCTCAGCGAGAAGCTGAAGCGGCTGCAGCAACTGCAAGATGAGCAAGCACGACTGAAGGCCGAGATCGACAACGGCCTTGCCGAGGAAAAGAGGCTTGCTGAAGAGCTGCAACAACTTGAGGCTGCTCCGCCGGTGGAAACCGCCCCGACGAACGGGTCAGCGCCGGGGAGTGTGGCCGGCAACTCGCCCGCACCGTCCCAGGCAGTTCAGGAGACGAGTGACCGGCAGGGACCGGAGCCTCCCGTGGCGCAGGCTGAGAGCGGGTCAGTTGGCGTGCAGACGACTGTGCCCTCGTCGGCTCCGTCTACATCCATTGTCGACGGAAGCCGAGGAACTGGCGAAGCACCCAGGCCCGAAGCCGACTCACCTCAGGAACAGGTCCACAGAGAATCTCCTCCGCCGAGCGTGAACACCTCCGGGGACAAGATTGCCGAGTCCGTAAGCGAGAGGCAGGATAATTCTGCCGCACCTCCCTCGAAGCCCTCAAAGAGCGTCGAGCCGCCCTTGCCCGCCCCTGGTGCGACCGCTGAGGGGCGCACCACAACTGACGCGGCATCGTCGCCAACCTCACCGCCAGCGGAGAGCAATGTGCCTGAGTCCGGGGAGGCCGACAATGCCGACGAGACCACGCCTATGGAGCTGGATTCTAGGTCATCTAGCCCGGATGCGGCTGAGCCTGCCAGCGGCAGCGATGCGGCGCCCCCAGCTCCGCTGCCCGAGCAGATTTCGAACGTCGCGCAGCCCCGCGAACCAGTGCAGGAGATCGAGGCCGAGGCTACAGCAGAAGTACACGTCGTTTCTTCCCGCAGGGCCGGCATCTGGTGGCTGACAGGATCACAGGTCCGCGACGAACCGGCGGCAAAGCCAAGCAGTACATTGATGCCATACGAGAGCCCGCTCCGCTATTTCCATGCCTATCGCTTTCACCCCGAGTATCAACGTACCGTGGCGGGCGGCTTGAAGTCCTTGACTTACAGCAACAGAATCGACCCCGAGAAGGAGCTCTGCCCCTATGAACTCGGCGGAGAACAGTGCCCACCCGGCTGCGAATTCCAGCATTTCAACTCCATCTGCCCTCCTGGTGAGTCGCCCCCCACTCTGAACGGGCTGCTAACATCAGTACCTTCAAAACACACACACACAACCACCCCCCAGGAAAGCTGACTCCTTGACTTTTTTTTCATCCATGCAGATGACCAGATCCTCCTGGAGCTCGGCAACCCGGACGACTACAGCGGCGAGCAAAAGAGCCGCTTCATCCAGGGCCTGCGGGAGCTGCTGCAGAAGTTCAAGGCCGACAAGGTTAAAGATTTCAACACAATAGCCCGGGGGATTATTGAGTTCCGCGCGCGGCTGCTTGGGGACAGGTCCAAGGTGCTTCGCTTGGATGGTGTTACCATCTGAGCTGGACGGCTTCCGCTCAGTCGGTCTCGGCAGCGAGCTTGCTTGGGATCGGACGACAGCACCGCGCTTGCGGTTCCGTTACGGTTCGCCGTGCCGTGCCTTTTCGACAGTAGATATCTATTTCCAGCATTCTGCCTTTCTTTGCCATTGCGCGTTGGGCGTTTCTTTCGGTTGGTGGGAGCATCACTCCGTCTATGGGTAGCCCACACGGGGTTTCCAGGTTCAATGGGAGAGAGGGGGACGCGATCCCCTTGAGAGACGGGATACGCCGTTGTAGGAGAAAGAAAGAAAAAAAAAAAGCTTGTCAAGAGCTTGTGAAGAGGCGGACATGGCTGAGGCGTTGGGTGTGCCGGGGGAGGGGAGGGAAAGCAAAGCATAATGGTAGGACCTGATACCCCCTCGGTTGGGTATTGCCAAAACGCCGTTAGGGCAAGGCAAAGACAAGTTTTGCGGACCACGAGAGCGGTTCTTGCGCCACTTGGGAAAGAGTGAAGGTCGACAAACGAGAACATAATTCAAGATGAGTATTTCCACTTGGTCCTCTCATGGTGTGACCCAAGTCCCAGTTGTTCTGTTTTGAAGGTGCGGTCTCAATGGTCCCAGGAGCCCTGGTGTTGCAGGAAGGGCGGGTCGCAGAATGAACATCTGCGTGGTGGTTTTGTCAACAGGGGGTGGACAGAACAGAAGTTTATACCCGATATATCTTTCCAAAAGAAGAAGGAAGGGTACACTGAATGCTGCCCTCTATATAGTGTTCCCTCCAAGTCTCACGCACTTCTGCCGAAATAAAGACGCTCTCCAGATCTACTGCGACGAAAGCACACCCGAGCATTACAACGACATAGCCCAAACGAGGACATACTGGACATACCCAAACCACCACGGGCGGCCGATCTACAGCTTCGACTCCTTGCCCTCGGGCGCGGGCTGCTGGAGACGAACGAGGCCCTAGATAGTCCACCATCAGCAAACATGACATCGGTAGAGAGATGGAGAGGGCTGCGCAAACATACCTCCTGGACACAAGTCGCCAACAACGTCCCATCCTTACTAAAAATCTTCTGCATCACCACCGCCCTCCCATCCCCGGCCCACGGGCTCTCCATCTCGCTCAGCATCCACTCATCCGCGCGCACCTTGGTCGGCTCATGGAAGTAGATGGTATGATCCAGACTAACCATCATGCCAATCGCCGGGCGCCCGATCATCTCGCGCGGATCGTCCCCCATCCCCTCCCAGCGATGCAGCGTTTTCACTTTAGCCTGCAAGTCCGGCGGCAGCGAGTCATATTCCTCCGCCTTGAAGGGGAACCGCCACAGCTTGTGCAGGCGCGTGATGGTGCCGATGAAGTAGCTGTCGGAGACGTAGGCCAGGGCTTCGAGGTGGGCGGCCTGTCCGCCGGTGATTTTGCCCCGCGCGCGGAGCCATTGGCGGGTTTTCTTGTCGCCTGGTTTGGGGCTGGACCGGTTGACGACTTCGATTTGGGTGCCTTGGAACGGGCCCTGGGCGAGGAGTTCGGGTTCCTCGGTGTAGGTGTCTGGTGGGGGCCGGAGGGGTTGGTTGTCGGGTCCGAGGGGGATTTCGCTGGCGTGGCTGACTTCTTTGATGAAGTTATTCCCGACGGCGTCGGTGCTGCTGCTGGAAGAGTCACGGACAAAGGAGATGGTGGTGGTGAAGATGCAGCGGCCGCGCTGGCGGGCCTGGACGGTGCGCGTCGCGAAGGAGCGGCCGTCGCGGACCTGCTCGACGTGGAAGAGGATGGGCAGCTCGGAGGAGCCGGCCAGCAGGAAGTAGCAGTGGCATGAGTGGACGAGGAAGCCGTCGGCGACGGTGCGCTGGGCGGCGGCCAGGCACATGGCGATTACGGCGCCGCCGTAGATGCCCCGCGCTCCCGGCGGGTGCCATGGCTGGCGGGCGTTGGTGAAGATGTTCTGTGGGCGGCCGGGTCAGTCACGTTTGTTCCATGATTTGAGGTGAACTGTCACTTACAGGGCCCAGGACGGCCAGCTCGGTCACTTCTAGCGCATTTTCGATGGGCGCCTTGTTGGGGTCCTCAGGGGGCGGCCGGAGCAGGGTCGAGCGGTCAGCCATCTGGAGTCTCTATGTGAGATACGAATGCGGCGTGGCGTTTCGAGACAAGAGAAGTCGAGTGAGCCCGGCAGGCTGAGGGTCGAATTCGGCCTCGAGGTGGGTCGCCGGCGATGTGTGAAACGGGTGAGGGCGAGGGCGGCCAAGGGTTCAGATACGGGACAAAATGTTGCCTCAGAGCTCGGATAGTGACAGGAACAGGTAGCAAAAGTGTAGGTAGGTATGAAATGGTCCAAATGTCGCGATGCATAAATGGGAAAGTTCATGAATTATCCGTAGTCGAGCGCCTTACATGTGTAGCAGGACCCCATCGTGTTACCGAGGTCTGTCGGCCGGCATTTGCAGCTTCATCAATCGGCGCGAAAGCCGGGCATCCATGCACCGAAACCCGTCCCTGAATGGAGGTGGCCTGGATTGGGCGATGGGTTATGTAATCATCCCTTCCGATGCAGACCTTTACCGTACTGGCGTAACGTACAATACGATGGTGCTTGCTTCCTCCTTCAGTACCTACAACATCGCGGCAGACAGACCGAATTGGAAAATGGACTGATGTCTGGTATGTCTTTGTCTTCGAGCGTTGGCCGGGTTCATCTGATAATCCGGCCGTTGGCCGCGTTTCTGGCCGAAAGAAAGACCTGTTCCATGTTTCCGCCGCAATGCGTTTCAGCCCGTCACGGCCAACAGCGGAAAGTTACGGATACAAGCACCCTTTCAAGCGCGCACTTGTCCTAAAGCAGTTCGACTTCGCGCTGCATGCTCATCCAAAGCGGCCAGAGCGGATCCCACCCTCCAACGTCATTTCGCTGCCGCCAGGGGACGCTCCAAGCCAAGCTGGTCTTTCAGCTAATCTTGGCCTCCCCACCTCCCCACCACCGCTTTCAAGACACCGCCCTGCCCTGACTTTCAGGGTAGCTTCAACTTTGACCCAGACTTGCTTTTCTCTTCGTAAATAAACAGTTTTTGTCAGTCTCTTACTATCTGGAATTCCGCGCCCGCCTGCACCGCACGAACCACCGAATCCGCTCCGACATCTGCTCGAGTTCTCTCGACTTTTGCTCACAGGGAAATCGTTGGGGACCGGACCATGCCCGACGCGGGGGAGAGGTAGGCAGCTCAAATCTACCAGGACGCGACACGTATTCAGCCGCCGCCGCGAGTGTGCGCTGCTGAGATATTGCTCCTCTCTCTCAGACCGAGAGAAGCTTGGACGGATCCGCTAACACCGTACTCCTCCAGTTCGCATCGACGAACCAAGTCGTCCGCTTTATCCCTCTTGCGTCGAAAGACCGCCGAAGAAGACATGTCCTCGACCGACGACGTCGCCTCGGGCGCCTCGAGCCACTCGCCCTCAGGGACAGCCGCTGCGGCGACCGCCTCCGAACCAGCCATCGCCCACCACCACTCGCTCAAGGGCCACAGCTCGAAGCTTTCCGTGTCCGGGAGCAACATCGGCCGGATACCCTCCAACACCCCCTCGGTAGCCGGCGGAAGGTCCCTCAACCCGATGGACAAAGGCACCTCGCTCGAATCGTCCGTCAGAAAGTTCCGCATCGTCGAGGCCCTGCGCAACGGCGACACCGCCTTCATCTCCAGGGCCATCCGCGAGACCTCGGATAGCAGTGTGCGCATGAGCACCTCGTCCTTCACCACCCAGTCCGGCGCCCTCGAGGATACGACGATACTACACCTCGCCATCCAGTGCGCCGAGCAACCCGTCGTCGAGTACGTCCTGTCTGACGGCGCCGGCTCGCTCGACATCAACGCGCGGGACAAGGATGGCAACACACCGCTACACATCGCAGCCGCGCAGGGCAGGACGCATGTCGTCCGCTTGCTCCTCGAGAACAAGGACATCAACGACGCGATCGCCAACCACCAGGGGCGCCTCCCCATCGACCTCGCCCGGAACCCCGAAATCTTCCAGCAGCTGCAGCTCTCGAGGTCGTTGTTTGCCGAGAACAAGGTCAGGCAGGTTCAGGATCTCATCCTGCACGGCGAACTCAAGGTCCTGGAGCAGGTGCTCGAGGAGCCGCGGTTCAAGACGGTGCTGGACATCAACAGCCCCGAGTTCGCGTCGGAGCCCACCACGGTCCAGTCCGGCGGCACACTGCTGCACGAGGCGGCCCGGCGCAAGAATACTAAGCTGATCCAAGTCCTCCTTTTGCACGGGGCCGACCCCTTCCGCCGCGATCGCAAGGGCAAGCTTCCGCAGGACGTTACAAAGGACGAGATCACGCGCGCAATGCTGAAGAAGTCTCCAGCGGCGGTCGCTGCCCAGAGGGGGATTCAGGAGAAGGCTGTGTTGGGGTCCACAACTCAGGGGGCCGCCACGGCAACCCCCGGCGATCCGCTTGCCGGACGCGAGGCGCGAGAAATGAAGGGATACCTCAAGAAGTGGACCAACTACCGGAAGGGGTACCAGCTGCGGTGGTTTGTGCTGGAGGACGGCGTCCTCAGCTATTACAAGCACCAGGACGACGCCGGCTCCGCCTGCCGCGGCGCCATCAACATGCGCATCGCGAAACTGCACATGAGCCCCGACGAAAAGACAAAGTTTGAGATCCACGGCAAGTCCTCGGTCAAGTACACGCTCAAGGCCAACCACGAGGTCGAAGCCAAGCGCTGGTTCTGGGCCCTCAACAACTCGATCCAGTGGACCAAGGACCAGGCCAAGGAAGAGGAGCGGCAGCGCGCCCGCAACGCAGAGCTGCTGAAGCAGGCCAAGGCCGAGCACGCCCATCTCTCTGAGCCGCCGAGCGAGAACGCCAGCGTCGCGGACCCGTCGCGCAGCAGCATCCAGCTCACGCGGATGCACTCCTCCGCGCGGGCATCCAGCAAGAGCGGATTCCCCGCTCCCGGAAGCAATGACGAGGATGACTTCCTTGACGCCGCCACCGAGGCGGACAAGACGGACCGCATCGGTGGCGATGTCGCAGACGAAGGAGATGACGAGGACGAGTACGGCGAGGGCTCCAGCGGGCATGACGCACCACAGCCCAGCAAGGACGCCTTCAACATCACAGCCCAGTCGGCCAAGCTGCAGCTCGAGTCCATGGCCAACGTCACGTCGGCCCTCCTCCTCGAATCAACCAAGAACCCGGCCCTCACCCTGTCCGACGCCAAGATGTCCCAGGCGCTGGCGACATACGACGCCGCCATCCGGTCGCTAACCGGCCTCATCGGCGATCTCCTCCGCATCTCCAAAGACCGCGACGCGTACTGGCAGTACCGCCTCGATCGCGAGTCCGAGATGCGGCGCATGTGGGAGGAGAGCATGGCGCAAGTCGCCAAGGAGCAGGAGGCGCTCGAGGCCCGCGTCGGCGAGGCCGAGATGAAGCGGAGGATGACGAAGCGCATTCTTAAGGAGGTTGTTGAGAACGGTGGCATCCTGGAGAGCAGCCAAGGGGAGCTCGTGTCAAGCGAGCTGGCTGAAGAAGCTGCTGCGGCTGCCGAGCCGGCGGACAAGGAGACGGCGGCGGAGAGTGTGGGCGCCAAGTCGCCCACCATGAGCCTGTCGAGGAAGAAGACGGTGATCAGTCAGATTGCGGATATCTCGGACTCGGAGTCGGATGAGGAGGAGTTCTTTGATGCAGTTGACGCTGGCGAAGTCGAGGTGTCGCAGCTGCCGCCATCCGAGGTCGGCGCGTCGAAAGAAGAGAAGCAGGTTGTCGTTTCTGGTGCCTTGGACATCAGCAGTTCGTTTAAGGGATATGAGAACGGAATCCGCACGCGGCTGAAGATGGACGCGGATAACCGGCCAAAGATTTCGCTTTGGGTGAGTCGCGCTTACAATCCAACGAGGGAAGTCAATCTTGCTTACTCATTTTTAGGGCATTCTCAAATCCATGGTCGGGAAGGACATGACAAAGATGACGCTGCCCGTGTCCTTCAACGAGCCCACCTCTCTTCTGTACCGCTGCGGCGAGGACATGGAGTATGCCGACCTGCTGGACCTCGCCGCCGACCGCACCGACTCGCTGGAGCGGCTGCTCTACGTCGCCGCCTTCGCCGCGAGCGAGTACGCATCCACGATTGGGCGCGTCGCCAAGCCCTTCAACCCGCTCCTCGGCGAGACGTTCGAGTACGTCCGGCCAGACAAGAACTACCGCTTCTTCATCGAGCAGGTCAGCCACCACCCGCCGATCGGCGCGGCGTGGGCCGAGTCGCCCAAGTGGACCTACTACGGCGAGTCGGCCGTCAAGTCCAAGTTCTACGGCCGCTCGTTCGACATCAACCCGCTCGGGACCTGGTTCCTGCGGCTGCGCCCCACGCACGGCGGCAAAGAGGACTTTTACACGTGGAAAAAGGTCACGTCCTCGGTCGTCGGCATCATCACGGGCAACCCCGTCGTGGACAACTACGGCCCCATGGAGATCAAGAACTGGACCACGGGCGAGGTGTGCCACCTCGAGTTCAAGCCGCGCGGCTGGAAGGCGTCGAGCGCGTACATCATCTCGGGGAAGGTGGTCGACGCCGGCGGCCGCGTGCGTTTTAGTCTTGGCGGGAGGTGGAACTCGCGGCTGTACGCCCGCCTCACGCCGGGGTACGAGACGACGGTGGACGAGACGTCCGCCGACAGCGATCCCGACAACAACGGCGCAGTCCACCGCGGCAGCATCACCGACCCTAACAAGGCCTTCCTCATCTGGCAGGCCAACCCCCGCCCGCAGGGCATCCCCTTCAACCTGACCCCCTTCGTCCTCACCTTCAACCACATCGACGATAACCTGCGCCCCTGGCTGGCGCCGACTGACTCGCGGTTCAGACCGGACCAGCGCGCCATGGAGGAGGGGGAGTATGACTTTGCCGCGACGGAGAAGAATAGGCTTGAGGAGGCGCAGAGGGCACGCAGGAGGGCGAGGGAGGCGAGGGGGGAGGAGTTTGTGCCGGCGTGGTTTACCAGGGCGAGGTGTGAGGTTACGGGGGAGATGTATTGGCGGTTTAATGGCGAGTATTGGAGGAGGAGGGAGAGGGCGGGGCCTGGGGGGGAACAGGGGGTTTGGGAGGGGTTGGAGAATATTTTTTAGTTGCCATGGCTCGCCTGGATTGGATAGTGGTGTGTGTAGAGGTATAAAGGTTGGGGGTGTATATGTGGTGGTTGATGGTCGATAGTTGGAGCGTGCAAACGTTGATAATGAAAGTTGTTACGATGATGGACCAGGTCCTGTTCCACATTATGCTTTCGCGAGGAGCAAAAGAAAAGAGTTCAAGACAGCCAGCCTAAACAAGCTTGGGTGTGTAAAAACAGAAACTTGAGTCAGTATTATTTCTCATCGTCGTCTTCCTCCTCCGGGAAGGCTCGAACTTCCAACCTCCTGATTAACAGTCAGACGCGCTAGCCAATTGCGCCACAGAGGATTGCGGACTGCTCGGCTGCTCGGCAAGAGGATACAAGAAAGAGGACGGTTCCGGAATTCCGGTGCTCGGTGCTTGGCAGCCGTCGTTGCAGCTGTTGTGGAGACTGGATCGGCAGCTTGTTGAGACTATCTATGTACGGACATTGTTCCACGGTTTTGACGACCACGATCATGTTGTGACAGACGAGGTGCGGGTGGCGCGGGTCTGTATGGGCATCCACAAGCTTGACCAACATTCCGTCCATTTAGGTCGGTGAGCAATCGACGAAGTGGTCGAAAGAGCCAATGGTGGCATGCCAGCTGGAATCGGGACTGAAGACACAAATCCAGGTGTTCAACATCATTGGAGTTAGTTCCTCGGGCCGGCCATCCTTTGTTTCAGGGATATAAACGAGTAAACTTTTGAACCAGGATATTTTCTCTTCCAAAGCCGGCAGCTCAATTTGTTCACTTGGGAGCATCTTAAGAGAAAAGTTCTGTTAACATTTTGGTGCAAGCCGCCGGCAGATGGCGGGCATGACGTCGGGAGCAGCGTTGCGTTGCAGGGATTAGCGCTGCTGTGGGGCACCCCATGCTGGCTGTCATTGGTTGAAAGGCAGAGTAGCAGCTTGGCGCATGCGTCATCAACAGGGCGCCGCTGCTTTTGTCGTTTGCAACAAGCATCATGGATCGATGCCAGAGCTGAAGATTCTCGTCTCCCTGCACTGCCCAAGCTGCTTGTGGTGCGCGAATGCCGGGTTGGGCATCGGCTGCCCGTCGACGTAACCATGGTTGGCTGTGTTCTTTATTCACTTGATCGTGGCCTGGTGCCGGAGTTGCGGCCGCGTATTAATTCATTAACTTCTCCTGTCCACCACTTGAAGTCCCTTTGAACTTGTCTGCCATACCGGAGGTTGGTACCACACCTCGGATTGCGTAGCCGATCAGGTCTGCTCGGCGGAACAAGGACGTCACCATACCACGGCCCAGCCGAGCCCGGCTGCGTACAAATTCGCACTGCTTCACTCTGTGCACACTCCTCAAGTGAGACCAAGTCGTAACAGCATTCCAACGCGGGGTGTGGCCAACACCGCAAGGCGACTCTCACACGACACCGATACTCTGTAAACTGCAGTCAATGACGACACCAACTGCAGCACTCTAGTCGCAACAACTCCATCCTCCTCTCGCCTTCTTCTCACACACCACACCAAGCCAAACAACCATCCAAGATGGCGCGAGGTGAGCCCAACCATCTCTCAATCCTCCTCCAACCTTTCGTCACTAACAACCCCCAGCCCTCAACCTCGCCCCCCTCGCCCTCCTCTTCCTCGCCGGCTCCCTCGTCCTCCTCTGGTTCGTCATCCTCGCCGGGCTGACCCACACCAGCCCGCTCCGCCAAACCTACTTCCTCCGCGCCGACACCTCGGGCATCGAAGGCGCCCGCCCCGTCTCTCAGTGGACTTACTTCCGCGTCTGCGGCGCCGACAACGTCGACTGCGGCCCTTCGCGCCCTGCCCTGCCGCTGGGTGATGCATGGGCTAGTAACGCGCGGGGTGTCCCCTCGGATTTGATTGGCAGCTACGGGGGCGGGACGACGAGTTTTTACTACTGGTATATGTGGCGGTTTGGATGGGTTTTCTTCTTGCTGGCGCTGTTCTTTGAGGTGCTGGCTTTGGGGGCCGGGTTGCTGGCGCTGTGTAGCCGGATTGCGTCGGCGCTTGCTGGGCTGGTGGCGCTGGCGGCGTGGATCTTTTTGACGGTTGCCGTGTCGTTGATGACGTGCGTTTTCCCTCTCTTCTACTCTTCCCTCTCTTGAGATGAGAAGTAAAGCTGACAGTTGTGGACAGGGCGACTTTCGTCAAGATGCGAAATGTCTTCCACCGCGACGGCCGCGACGCCTCCCTCGGCCGCTACGCCTTTGGCTTCAGCTGGGGATCTTGGGCTGCCCTGTTCCTCAGCATCATCTTCTTCTGCATTTCCCGCCGCAAGCGCAGGGACACTGCTGCCGCTCCAGTTGCCGCAGGTGCGCCGCCGGCAGGTGCCGCTGCTGCTCCCCGGAGGCGCTGGGGTTTGCCGTGGCGCCGGAATGCGTACGGTGGACGTCGGGTTAAGGGGGAGTATGCTTGAGCAGTAAGGGGTGGGAGGGCATTGTGATGAGACGGGAAACGAAGTTATGAGGGATGAACGACGTGGGGTTGTTAACTGGAGGGAAGAGGGTTATGGCATGAGATGATGATGGGCCGGACTGCGTCAGTTCGAGGCAAGCTACCTTCATTTTGATGACACAACCAGCCCTTAGGCTGGGGGTACGAGTAGGAGTTCACTGGAGGTTCTGTCTACCAGGTCGCCTTCTTTTTTGTAATCATAATAACAACCACGTAGCGGAGAGGCGGCGTGCCTTCTTTGCGAATTCACTAATCGGATAATAACAACGGTGGTGGTCTTCAGGTCTTCGATGTTTCTTCAGAGTGGCCATCAAGGGAAAGTCTAACTCTATGAACCCTCAAATCCAGCTTAGCAGTCGGGGTGGAAAGGTTAACTCCACGAGTTGTCAATGGGCTAGGGGAGCAACCCGAAGGTTCAAGGAGAGGAGACATCAGGGATTCAAGGATCTCTGTCCAACCCAGGATAGCAGATACGAAAGAAGGAGGGTGAAGTAGACGTTGTCACCGACCAACTAAAAGCCAACATACATCATCACAGCTTGTCAGGAAGCCTAGTCGAAGAATAAATATGTTTGTTGTGCGACAAGAGCAGGCGGCCGCCCACCAGGAACAGCCACCACCCTCCCCAAGACGACGAGAACACAAGAAGAATACATACAACACAATAAATAAACCCGCCCCTTCCATGCCCTCACCAGACCATATCGTATAGTAACATACTGAGTCTAACCGCCCAAAAACAACCACCACCCACCCAAAACCAACAAACCCAACCAACCCAACACAGCCTGGAATCCTTGGATAGAAATCACGCCTCCACCAAAGGACTCGCCACAGGACTAACCGAATCCAACGGCGCAGCATGCAGCGCCGGCTTCTTCCCCTCCTCATGCACCAGCCCCTTCCTTTTCCTCTCCAACACCCCCCTCACCCACTCGGCAACCTCATAATCCCCCTCGGCGACCTTCCCCGTGGGGTTATTCAGACTTAGCGCGCCCGCGGCATCAGCCAGCTCATCCCCCGCCGCCGCCTCCTCCGCCTCAGCGTCTTCCGCAATAGTCTCGGGTCGCCCGAGGGCCTTGATCCACGGGTGGGCGAGCAGCATGGCGTAGGTGTGGCGCTTGTGCGGGTTCTTGTTGAGGCAGCAGCGGACAAAGTCGTGGGCGTGCGGGGAGTAGCCTTCGGGGGGGAGGTTGGGGGGGTCGCCTTCTACGATGGCCTAGACAAACACAAAAGGATTAGTGTTGGTTTGGAAGGGGGGAAGGGACAGGTAGGGGGAGGGGGAGGGGGGAGGCTTACGCTAAGCTGGCTAAAGATGGTGCTCGACACCTCGGGCGGGTACGGGTACTTGCCCATCGCACATTCAATAATGGTCAACCCCAAACTCCAGATGTCGCTCTGGACATTGTACGTCCCGTCCGCCGCGGCGCCGACCGCCAGCGCGCCGCCGCTGATGCGCTCGGGCGCCATGTAGCTCTGGCAGCCGATATTCGTCTTTGCGATGCTCGCCACCAGGTTGCCCGACACGCCAAAGTCGCAGATCTTGACCTGCCCGTTGGTGTTGACGAGTATGTTGGTCGGCTTGACGTCGCGGTGGATGATGTTGTGGTCGTCCTTGAGCGTTTTCAAGCCGACGATGGTGGCAAACGTGATCTTGCGGAGGACATTCTCGGGGATGCCGCCCGCGTACAGCTTGTCGATGCTGCCGCCGTCCATGTACTCGATGCACATGTAGACGGCGCCCTCCTGGTAGAAGGCGCCGTAGAAGTCGATGATGTAGGGCGAGACGCACTCGTGCAGGATGACGAGCTCCTTGAGGATGGTGGTGAACTTGGCCTCGTCCAGCTCGAGCCGGATCTCCTTCATGGCCATGACCACGCCCGACGTGGCGCGCCCGCCGGCCCCGGTTGTCGAGCTCGGTGATGTGCTGTCGGCCGAGTCGTCCGTCTCGGATGATGATTGCCAGGAAGGCGACGGCTTGAATTTGCTCAGCCCCTGGCCGAACCGGGGAGCTTTTGGCCGCGCGTGCCTGACTTTGTACACCGTCCCATAGTTACCCTTTCCTAGTTCGTCGAGGACATCGATTTCATCGAGCGAGATGGAAAAGGTGTGGCCGTTGGCAAAGTTAACGCCATTCCTCGTGATGGTGGCCGCGCCGTCGAAGGTGATCCACCCCTTGTCCGCATCAATATAGTTCCTGAAATCGCTCAGCTTGGTTCCCCGGCCCTCTCCGTTTAGCGTCGGCTGCTTCCCGTCGTCTTGGCCGAGATCTTGCAGCTTTGGTGGCGGGGTGGGCGACTGGCTTCCAGACCCTGGCAGGTTGCCCAGCTTCATGGCCCTCCGTTCGCTCAAGCTCGGCGGCTTCTTCGCACCCGGCACTGCGGGCGCCGACTTGTGAAACCCTGGTGGTACTGGCCGGGTCATGCCCCCTGGTAGCTTGAGATTTGGCGGCATGCCACCCACCAGCCCCCCACTGGCTGCCCTCGCCGCCATGTTCATGCGCTGTTCTTGCAGCGCGCGAGCCTTTTGCATGATGTCCAGCGGCAGACTGTTTGCGCTCGGCACTGGCCGTCTCGCCGTGTTCAACAGCCCGGTGACGCTCGAGGTTGGGTTCATGTGGCTCGATTGTTGCGGATCGGAGACGGTCCTTAGTGAAGGAACCCGGCGCGGCGGGTCGCTTGCCGGAGAGTAGCTCGGCGGCGCATCGGAGCTTGAGCTGGGTGGATCGAGCGGCGTGCTCGCTTCGGAGGAGTCGTCGAAGGAGCCTGGCGAGGCCGGGTTGCTGTGGAGAAACTCGTCCCCCGGCGTCACCGGGTCGGAGCTGTCGCCATAGGCGGCCATGGTGCCGGCGCCGCAGAGTCGAGTAGGCGGGATGCGGTCTACCTGCTCAGCATGTGTT
The DNA here is from genome assembly GCA_023628475.1 of Chaetomiaceae sp. PF1801. NCBI lineage: Eukaryota > Fungi > Ascomycota > Sordariomycetes > Sordariales > Chaetomiaceae > Chaetomiaceae sp. PF1801. Next base: position 231,901 of record JAMAKQ010000005.1, read on the forward strand.
CGCAGGGCAGTGTATGATTGCGAATCACCTCGGCGATATACGTTGGGCGTGTAGTCAGAAGGCCAAATTTCCGGGGAAAGTTGGACAAGGCGACTGGTCGTGCAGGTATTGTGTAAAACACAGGGAGATAAACCAGAACCCTGCTGGCGTGGGCAGACTCGCTGGGCGGCCGTCTTATGGGAACCCGTCGAAGGAATGGTCCACTTCGGACCAGGCACAACAAGGTTGAGAAAAATTCTGGTCTTGCGCGAAGGAGGCGAGCCGTTGCCGGGATTGGGACTTGGGCCGGAAGCGGGATCGAGATGTCGAAACGTGCAAACGTGCGCGAGATGGCTCAGAGCAAGCTGCCCCAGATGTTTCTTTGAAACGCAGCGCCTTGATTGGCCACTGGCAAGGCCGGATGGAGCTCCAGGAGTCCTGAGAGGCGCGGGATCCGGATGCTGTGACGGCACAACGGTCGAAGGCGAATTCGAGAGCCGCAATGGCCCGTTTCGGCTTTCTCCGATGCGGCCAAAGCAACTAACGTTACCTTACACGGTAGGTCTTGGGGCGAGGATGTTCTGAACAGAGGCTGAGTTGCTGAGTTGCTGAAGAAACAGGCGGGCTGGTAGGGACGGCAAGGACGGATAGTTGTCCCAGAAAGGCGAGAATGACTGTGTAAGTTGGAGCGTCTCCATCGATTGTCGACTTCCACAAGTTGCATTTGTAAACCACATGGGAATCATGGATCGTCGACTGCAGCGATCGGGGCTTTTGCTCCGGTCGTGGAGCCCCTTCATTGGCGCTGCCTGAATCACTGATCAACCGAGCTTGACCGTTCCAGGTTACAGACAGGGGAGCCGAATTGGGTGTAAACCCCACGATTGGAGAGCCGTTCCTTTCCACGTATCGCATGATTCGCATCGCGTTCAGAAGGCTGCCACAAACAAGAAAGCGTGCGACTACATTCTGCCTTGTATTCCAGGTATGGGTCGTTACATTCAAGATAGACGCGATCTTCAACTCGCTTGTTGGCAGCTGAGCCGGTTTGTCGGTGTCCGTCACAGGCTCACAGCAACCTTGAAGACGACGCCAACAGCTGAAGTTCTGCAGCATGACGTTGTGCGGGGCACTGATGGCCCCGCGGTTTGCCCGCGGACGACGGCCGCTGACGTTTGACAACAAACGATCTTCACCCGGCAACATGCACGATTCCGCAACGAGCTCTGGAGTTGCTGCCGGGCGCACTCTGGTTGGACCATGGGAAAAAGGCGTCGGCATGCGAAAGCAAGATGTCCATGTCTGGCCGACGTTTCAGAAACAAATTCGATATGGAGCAGGCGGATGTGACTGGCCCGGGGGCCACGCCGCGGCAAGGATGTGCCGTATCCCAGTCGCGGCTTGCCGGCGATCTTTTGGGGGAGGCAGCCCAACATCGACCCGGCAAATCGACTCTGCAGTTCAAGCGCAAAGGAAGCCGACAAATTCGGCGTTAAGGATAACCGGCAAATCTCAACGAAGCCGGCGACGGCGATACCGATATCCAAAATGACCCGATCTCTGTTTCAGTCACAAAAAAAAGCAGACCAAGGTGGCGACAGAGACTCCGCACAAAGTTCGCTGTATCGGATTACGTATGGTTCTTATAATACCTATCGGTGCCGTAATGACGTACTTACCAGATCTGCCCTGGTCATGCTCAGCCGTCGAGGTGTGGCTGTGCATGCACAGCATGCCGCCACATGTGGCGACATTCATCCAGTCTTGATTGATTCCCAGTGTTGCATGCTCTGCGGAGTGCCACGTGTACCCCGTTCCTTTCCCCTCCTCGAGCGTAGCATCTTGTTCTCGTTCTGCACTTCGCTTCCAACCAGCCCCTTCCCATCTTGATCGTCTGAGGAGCAGCCGAGTTGGATTGCACATGTGTATTGTGTCCCCTTGAACGGCTGGGTGTCCAGAAGTCTCACAGTCGACGTTGAGTCCTGAAATGACGTTTTTGCCCTCTGCGAACTACAATTGGTTTCACTTGTTGAGCCATGGCTAATCTGACTCGACTCTGCATCGAGAGCTGTGAACCGAATTGCGTCAAAGCAGCCAACCAGAGGGCGGGGCAGAATCACGTTCATCAGCAACTCCAGTTAGCCAACTTTCTGAGAGAGCCAAGCCTGCGCCTCTTTCTACTGATAGCTAGGTCGAGGACAGAGCAAGGCGAGGCTGTATTAAAGAGAAAATCACTGAACTTATTGAGCTTCACAGCAAGACGACTATTAACTTTTCAACTCAACTCCCCTTCAACAAGTCTCAAACCAGCCGCACAGTTGCATCCACAATCGATTCTGAGATCTCTAACTTTCCGTGGGGAAGCGCAAAACGTCATTGATGCTGCACGTTTCGCGATCCAAGCGGCCTGCTACGCTAAAGTCTTGGCATGGCTCTTGGCAGCCACTTTGCGGCACGCCAAGACGCATTAGCCAGGGCAGGGCGACCACGGACCTCTTAAAGAGTCACCTTCCTACCCTCACAATTTGCACGAACGTCAGGGTACTTCCTTAACTGTGTAAAACCCAGCTGCGCCCGTTGTTGGCCGCTGGGCTGATTCTTATCGCCAGATACGTCTGGCTTTTGCCATTTGAGTTTGGGAGAAAGAATGGCGGCGATGACTTTTCCGGCGTCCTCAGGCTGTCTCTCTTTTCCGTAGAATCATCCCAACTTGAGCTCTCCTTTGTTCTCTCGCCCCAGCGCTCCCAGTGTGCTTGGTGCTCAGCACGGAGCTCCTCCCGGACAAGCTCCACGAATCTCATCTTTCCCGCGTCTCAGACCTGGGAGGAGACCTCCGTCCTTGCCGCCGCCCATTACACCATTGCGTCGCAATCGCCACTTAAGTTCACCACCGGGCTCACTCTCTGCCCTACCACCCCGATTCTTGCCTCAGCAACCCCAATTTGACCCCTAGATATCGGAAAGCGACAATACCTACGGCCACTTGATGGGTTTACTCGACATTCGGGCGCCGACGTCATTGCGGCTGGCCATGTCGGCCGCCGGCGAGTCCTGGGACCCGGCATCGATGACGGCGCCCTCTCCGTTTCTCGTCCTCAAGAAGAAACCCCATGAATCGCACCCGCCCATCGACAACCTGGTGCTCCTCGTCTTCGGCGCCGTGCTCGAGGTCGTGTGCGTCAGCCTGCCTGGCTACATCATCGCGCGGCTGGGCCACTTTGACGCCGACAAGCAAAAGTTTCTCGCCAACCTCAATGTGATGCTGTTTACGCCATGCCTGAGTATGTCTTGCCTCACGGTCCAGCCGCAACAGGGAACTGTTACTAACGGGGCTCAGTCTTCACCAAACTCGCGTCGCAGCTGAACGCCGACAAGCTCCTCGAGCTCGGCATCATCCCCATCATCTTCGTCATCCAGACCCTCGTCTCGTACGTCGTCGCCCGCGTCGTGGCACGATGCTGCGGCTTCAACCGTCGCGCCACCAACTTCGTCACGGCCATGGGCGTGTTTGGCAACTCCAACTCGCTGCCCATCTCCCTCGTCATCTCGCTTTCGCAGACATTAAAGGGCCTCCACTGGGACAGGATACCGGGTGACAACGACGACGAGGTGGCCGCGCGGGGCATTTTGTATCTGCTCGTGTTCCAGCAGCTCGGCCAGCTGGTCCGGTGGAGCTGGGGATACCACGTGCTGCTGGCGCCCAAGCACAAGTACAAGGAGTATGCGAACGAGACGGTCGAGGAAGGCCGCCACCAGGAGGACGAGGATGAGGAAGCGCGGGACGAGGAGGAGGCTGAGAGGCTGCTCGACGGCGTCGAAGTCGACATCATTGACGAGACGGGCGACCATGAATACCACCGCCCCTCGAGCCCGACACACACCGACGACTCGCAGGCCTACGAGCCCGCCGGTCGGACGCCGGTGGCTGGGTCCTCTTCGGGGGCGTCGCCGCACGATTCCGAGGACGACGAGCACGGCGGCATCTGGAAGGCCAACGCGAAGCAGTACTCCACCGCCCTCGGCCCGGACGCCATCCTCGACGAGAGCGACGACCTCGACGGGATCCTCTCGTTCCCGCGAATCCGCAGCAACACCGACGACTTCGAGGCGCCGGAAGGCATCCGGGGCGTTCCCGTCAGAATCAGGCGTTCCCTCAGGAGGGTGGAACTCAAGGCCTGGCACCACGCGCGCAGGACCAGCCGGCACGCATACAACTCCCTCCCCAAACCCTTCCAAGCCGCGCTGGGCGTGCTCCACCGCGCCGCCCGGCGCGTGTACAAGTTCCTCTGGGAGTTTATGAACCCGCCCCTCTGGGCAATGCTCATCGCCGTCTTCATCGCGTCGGTCCCCGAACTACAGGCCCTCTTCTTCCGCGAAGGCTCCTTCATCAAGACCTCCGTCACCAGCGCCATCTCCTCCTCAGCCGGCGTCGCCGTCCCCCTCATCCTCGTCGTCCTCGGCGCCAACCTGGCGCGCAACACGCAGGTCAGCCCCGAGGAGGCCGACCCGGAGGAGAAGGCCATTGGCACGCGCCTGCTGGTGGCGAGTCTGGTCAGCCGCATGCTGCTGCCTACGCTGATCATGGCGCCTGTGCTGGCGCTGTTTGCCAAGTTTGTGCCCGTCAGCATCCTGGACGATCCCATCTTTGTGATTGTCTGTTTTCTGCTCACGGGCGCGCCGAGTGCGCTGCAGCTGGCGCAGATTTGTCAGATTAATAATGTGTTTGAGACGGTCATGGGCAAGATTTTGTTTCAGAGTTATGTTATTTGGTGAGTCTTACCCATTAGCATCCATGTGTCGGTAAGAAGAGAGAGGCTAACGGGTTGGTGGTGTAGGATCCTGCCGTCCACGCTGATTCTGGTGTTGCTCGCGATGGAGGTGGTTGAGTGGGCGAAGTGAGGCGGTTTTTATTGCGGGGTGTCGAAGCAGACTGGCATCTAGCGGTGCTTTTTTCCTTGACTCCTGCTGGATTTCATAGGGCGGGTTAACTGTATACAAAACCTTTTGCTTTTGGTGCGGGCGGCGTTGGTGGGATGAGCATTTCCGTTTTCCTTTTCTCGTGGCTCAAGGGCGGAGGTCATATGGTGCGACTCTGGGATGAGTCGGGGATCCCGAACGTGTAACTTGAACGGGGAGCAGGTTGGTGGATGCTTGGAGGGAAGGTGAGCTTTGAGGTGAGGTGTCGTCAACAAAAGCGTGGGTGTGTGCTTCGGTGACTTGGGCAAGTGAACAGCGTGGTGGAACGTAAGGATATACATACCTAAGGTAGACTGGAGCCCCGAAAGGGCGGGCAAGTAAAATGGGATTGGGATATCGGGACGTTGAGAGTACCTGGTATGATGGGCATTAAGGGGTAGGACTTGGGCTTTGTATCATTATCATTGGGCTAGCGGGTGGTGGGAGGTAAATTGGCATGATGTGGTTATGGACTCAAGAGCGAAGCTGGGTGTTCATAGTGGGTACAGTCGTCGCCATGATTCCCTGGGGTCCTGATGATTGGAGTCCTCGGAAATTCGTTCTGGACTGCTAGACGTTGCTGAGATGCCCCGACATGTCCTCATCGTCGCCTGCTGGCAGGAGGCTGTTGTTGCTCATTGGACAGCATGTGGCCGGGCAGAGGGATGATATATGGTCCGTTATCACCGGTCACCTTTCAATGGCTTGACGGTCAACGGAGGTGATCACCCTCTTGGGGCTCTGCAGCTCTGATGAGATTCTCAGTGTTGTACAAAGAGGTTCCCAGCTCGGACACAGCCCCCAGAGCAAGAAACACTCCTACTCGGAATCCGCCTCTCATCCGACGAAGCAAACCCTCCTGATGGTTCGTGGTCGACTACCTCCTTCCAACCGCGAGGGGCTTAGCCCGTGAGCTTTTGCATTTTTGTCAGCCACGATAAGGGTCCCTTTGATATTTCATTCAGTCATCACCGCTGCTCTATAACTGCAACCACCACCACAATCCCGCCGGCATCACCGCACCCCATTAACAACTGCCTCCTCCCCGGGCTCCGCAATCACCCAATCCCTCACGGCCCCCTTCCAATCTGCAATCCTCACATCCCGTATCCCCACCACAATAACCCTCACATCATCCCCCGCCGCAAACCTGTTGAACGCAGCCGCAGCCCCACCACCCTCCCCCTCCCCGCCAACCCCAGCACTCCCACCACCAAAGATATCCGCCCCGCTATCAAACGTGTTATTCTCGAGATGCACCTCCCTATAGTACCTCTCCTCGTCAGACCCGCGCTCGACCAGGCGCGCGGAACCGTTGATGGTGGCGCTGATGGAGGACACGGCCGACGTGTTGAGGTTGAAGAGCAGGGCGGCGAGGGAGGAGCGGGGCTCGCGGGTGGGCGAGACGCCGCCTGTGCCTGCGTCGGAGGAGAGTCGGCGGGCTTGGGAGGTGGGTGTTGGGCGGTGGGAGACCCCTTTAAACTCAGTGGTCAGCACGGGACAATGATTAAGTGGAAGGGAGGCGGTGAGGGGGCATACAGTCGTGAACGAGCAAAGAGACGTTGGGATTGGTGACCAGGTTGTTCATCTTCTTGCTGGCCGGGTTGGTCGTCATGATGATGACCGGGGAGCGCGAGTAGGGCGACGAGGGCAGGTAGGTGTAATTCATGAGCGAGACGTGGGGGATGTTGTCGGAGCAGGTGGCCAGGTGGAGGAAGCGCGCGTTCTCGAGGCACTGCACGACCTCGGGCGGGAGGGAGGTCGTCACACGCATGTTGGTGTCGCCGGCCGAGGCTTCGTGGCTGAGGGGTATTTGCTGCTCCATGGTGTTGTTGTTGATGGTGATCTGAGTGGAGGGGAGAATGGGTCGTTGCTCGGGATTATCGGAGGGGAGAGTGGACGCAATACGGTTCTATTCCCGGGACTGTGTATCTGAGCTTTGCTCGAGCAGAATGTGTGTTCTTGATTCGAGTCAACAAGCAGGATGTCTCGACTGTTGTCTTGAGGCTGACAGTGGTTCGAGGCTTGCAGTGCTTGAGTTGGGACGCGGTGGGGAAGAGTCCCTGTTACCCCAGAGTGGCTGACTAATGCGGGGTAGCCCTACCCCTGTCGGGGCGTAGCGTGCAATGACGTTGTCCCATCCCAAATTCCGGGGTTGCGGAAGTCTCATGCTTCCTTTTTCAAATGATACTTTTCAGCAGAGTAGATGCAAGAATAGCAATGGATCTTTGCGTGGAATGGAAGCGATGTCATTTATGAGCATCACATACGAATCTATGGCTGGTAGATCTTCAAGACGTCTTCGCAGGTCACGGGTTCCCCAGATGAACCGGGTTCTTGGGCCGAAAACAGGGGGTTACGGCTACTGTCGGCGTTGCCAACCTCGGGACTCTTTTAGATCAACACCGGCAACCTCCTCCTGGAATCCAACACTCAATTCCCCTTGATCTCCTCTTTTTCTCACCTCTCCAACCCGTCCATGAGCAATTGACCCTCCCGCGCATTCCCTCACCCACAACAGCACAATGCGCTCCCTCAAACGCACCTCGCGCCGCCTGCGCGTGCCCCTGACGCCCTCCTCCCCCCTCCTCCCACGCCCAACAGTAACACCGCCCGTACGCTCCATAGCAACCCACCCCACCGCCTCCAACACCACCACCACGGTAACCCCCATCAAATCCCTCCTGATCGCCAACCGCGGCGAGATCGCCCTCCGCATCGCCCGCACCGCCTCCGCAATGGGCATCCGCACCACAACCCTCTACACCGACGTCGACGCCCTCTCGCAGCACGCCAAATGCTCGCCCCACTCCCTCGCCCTCGGCCCCGCCGCGTCGGGATACCTCGACGGCGCGCGCATTGTTTCCCTCGCAAAGCAGCACGGCATCCAGGCCTTACACCCGGGCTACGGCTTCCTATCCGAGAACGCAGCCTTCGCGCGCGCGTGTGAGGAGGCGGGGATTGTTTTTGTCGGGCCGCCGGCACAGGCTATGGCGGATATGGGTGACAAGGCGCGGAGTAAGGAGATCATGACCGCTGCGGGGGTGCCGTGTGTGCCGGGGTATCATGGCGCTGAGCAGGGGGTGGAGCAGTTGAGGGAAAAGGCGAGGGAGATTAAGTACCCTGTTTTGTTGAAGAGTGTGAAGGGTGGGGGCGGGAAGGGGATGCGGATTGTGAGGACGGATGGGGAGTTTGAGGCGCAGCTGAGGAGTGCGAGGGCCGAGGCGAGGGCGAGTTTTGGGGATGGCGGGGAGGTGATGTTGGTGGAGAAGTATGTGGTAAGGCCGAGGCATGTGGAGGTGCAGGTTTTTGCGGATCGGTATGGGAATTGTGTTGCGTTGGGGGAGAGGGATTGTAGTGTGCAGAGGCGGCATCAGAAGATTTTGGAGGAGAGCCCCGCGCCGCTGCTGGATGATGCGACGAGGCACGATCTGTGGGATAAGGCGCGGACGGCGGCGCTCGCGGTGGGGTATGTCGGCGCTGGTACCGTCGAGTTCATCCTAGACAAGGACACGGGCGAGTTCTACTTCATGGAGATGAACACGCGCCTGCAGGTTGAGCACCCCGTCAGCGAGATGGTCACCGGCACCGACCTGGTCGAGTGGCAGTTCCGGGTGGCGGCCGGCGAGCGGCTGCCGCTGACGCAGGACGAGATCGAGGCGCGCATCCTCGAGCGCGGCGCCGCCATCGAGGCCCGCATCTACGCCGAGAACCCGGACAAGGGCTTCTTCCCGGACTCGGGCAAGCTGGTGCACCTCGTGACGCCCCAGACGGACGCCGATGTGCGCATTGACGCGGGCTTCGTCGAAGGGGACACCGTGTCCGAGGCCTACGACGGCATGATCGCCAAGCTGATCGTCCGCGGCCGCGACCGCGAGACGGCCATCCGCAAGCTGGAGCTCGCCCTGCGCGAGTACGAGGTCGTCGGCCTCAGCACAAACATTGAGTTCCTCAAGCGCCTGTGCCGCAGCCAGGCTTTTATTGACGGCGACGTCGAGACGGGGTTCATTGAGCAGTGGAAGGACGAGCTGTTCCAGCCGCGGCACGTCTCGGACGAGGTGTTTGCGCAGGCCGCGCTGGGCCTGCTCGGCTCGCAGATCAAGGCTAGCGTTACCGCCGGCCCGCATGGAGGGACGCTCGGCTTCGGCGAGACGGGGCTGCAGAGCAGGCGCAAGTTTGCCTTCCGCGTGCGGAACGACGCTGCTCCCGAGGACAGCGAGGCCGAGGTCGTCCAGGTGGAGGTCACGCAGCAGGGGAATGCGCTGTACAGCGTGTCGGTCGCGCGGAACAACTCGCAGACACCAGTCGTGTTTGAGAATGTCGTCTGCGAGCCGTCGGTTGCGGCCTCATCCGGTTACAAGACGAAGCTGACGTCCTTCTTCCCCATGGCGCGCATCGAGTCGACGCTCGTGCAGGACCCCGCGGCCCCGGAGAAGCTGACGCTGTTCCAGCTCGGGGAGAAGACGGAGCTGACGGTGGTGCCGCCGGGCTGGTTTGACAAGGCGCTGGGTCTGAAGGAGGTTGTGGGCAGCGTCGTGGCGCCTATGCCGTGCAAGATTTTGAGGAATGAGGTCGCTGAAGGGCAGGAGGTGGAGAAGGGCACGCCGCTTGTTGTGTAAGTTGACCTGGTCTTGAAGGGGTTGTGGTTCAAGGTGCTGACTTGGATAACAGGATTGAGTCGATGAAGATGGAGACGGTTATTCGGTCGCCACAGAAGGGTGTGGTTAAGAAGTTGGCGCATAAGGAAGGGGTAGGTTTTCATGAGCTGAAGGCACAAGAATTGGCATGCTAACTTGGGTCATAGGATATTTGCAAGGCCGGGACGGTCCTGGTTCTGTTTGAGGATGCTGAAGGCGCAGCGGCAGCTGAGTGATTACGGCGTGTCTTGGAGTGGTCTACTCAAGCAAGCGATGCAGGATACATATTGTACGGCTTTCCTGTTGTGTGCGAACGTTGGCGGCGTGTATCAGGAGCCTGCTTCCAGCACTGGCGTTTGGAGATCAGTTTCTCTGTCGGTGATGTCCGAGTTCATACACGGCATGTTTTATGAATAGATTAGTGTTTACATTTGGCCACAATTCCCAGGACAATATTCCTATCTCAACTTCAAGGTTGAAAGGCTGCCGTCCACGCGTTACCACCAGAGAAGAAGGTGGACGGGAGGCTCTAATCCCTCCGGCGACATCTGCGTCCGCATGAGAAGACATGGAACCTACACCACAACCCCTCTGATGCCCAAGCAGGCGCAACTGTGCAATTTACACAAGACCCGTCTTAAAGTTAGTATCGGGCAGGGGATAACGTTACTGGAAGAGCCGAAAGCTGGAATATCCAACAAGTCTGGATTCCAGACACAGAGGGGGGCCAGGGCTTCCGTCGACTCGTCGAGGGCATTTAGTCCATAGACAGTGATTCGTTGTCTGATTCAGCAATACACGGTACCTCGGTCAATGGGAACATGAGGTAGTCCTCTGTCGCAGTCTTGTCTTGCCATTCGAGAAACAGGGCAGAACAAACAGAGGTGACAGATCCCTGTCCCACCCAAAACAACAAAAGCCGAGGATCTCCAATTCTCCACAAAAATCCCTGCTGGTGCCTGCTTGGGCACGGGGAGATCGACCAATGAGATGGACGGCGCAGATCTTTGGCACCGCAATGCCGAGCCGGGCCGCGGTGCAACGCCGAAGTTTAATCTGAACTTCGACGTCCCTTCTTTCCTGCCCAAGCAACACGCCCGCCGCCATGGTTCCCAGGATACAGGGCAAGCACCTCCTGAAGCTGGCCCAGCGCCAGGGGGCGGCATCTACGCTGCCTACTCGACCCTTCCGGCCATTACCCTGCATCGCGACTCCCCAATCCCGCCTTCAGTCCTTCTCGACGTCCTTGTTCAGACGGCAAGAACCTAGACAACCTCCCGCCTCCGAACCACTCGCGACCGAACCACCACAACCCATCGATCTCCCCTCCCCCTCCCCAACCGCGACAACAACAACAACAACAACAACAAAGCCAAAGCGCCGCCTCGCCCCGCGCCTCCTCCTCGCCCTAACCTTCACCGCCGTCGGCCTCACAGCAGGCTCCTCCCTCCGCCTCCTCCTCTCCCCACCCACCCCGCCACAACCCGGCACCGACGAAGACCTCTACACCACCCACGTCCTGCGCGAACAAGCCGCCAAACTCCCCATCGTGCAACAACTCACCTCGGACCCAACAACCTGGGAATCATGGGACGCGTACGAGTCGCTTTCTCCCGAGCATAGGGCACGACATATCACCGCCGGCGCGCTGGCGGGGTCGAGAGGGGTGGGGGGGTATCAAAGGGTGTTTTGGAACAAGGGGAGTGGGGAGATGGTGAGTGTGATTTACTTCGGTCCTGCGACGACCGGGTGGCCTGGTGTCGTGCACGGGGGCTGTCTTGCGACGATTTTAGACGAGAGTTGCGGTCGCGCGGCGTTCAAGGAGTGGGAGGGTAGACCCGGGGTGACGGCGAATCTGGGGCTGGAGTATAAGCGCGTGACGATGGCGAATGGGTTTTATGTGGTGCGGTGTAAGGTGCGCGAAGAGGAGGAATTGCCCGTCGAGGAGAGGGGGAAGAGGCATTACAAGTGCTGGGTGGATGCGACTGTTGAGGATGCGGTTACGGGGCAGGTGACGGTTGTTGCGGAGGCGCTGTTTGTGGGTGGGAAGGGGAAGAGGAAGGGCGGGTTTGTGTTGGGGGATGGTGGGCCGCTGGGGGGTGGGAAGCCGGATGAGGCGCATGCGAGGTTTTGAGGGAGAGGGTTGCGGGTGTTGGATGACGCGGTTTTGGATGAGAGGGCGGGTGACGTCGGCGACGGCGAGGGCGGTGGTGGGGGCATCGTCGTGCCACGTTGCGCTGCTAGTCCTGGCAGGTGGCGTGGGGGGAGCACGGTGGCATGTGACGTGACAGGTGGCAGCAGACCCGTCATAGATGTAGGAGGTCTCGGTTTCCCACAGTCACCAACCGCACCCGGGGGCCGCTGCCCAGCTGGCCACTGGCTCAGCGGTCACTGGCGTGCGGTTGGAATCCGTGGCGGGTGAGATGTGGTGCACTTCGCAAGAGGTCACCGTTCGAACCAGCCGAAGTAGCAGGAAGCGGTGCCTGCCGTCTCCATACGCCAAATCGATCCCTCAGTGCGCGCCTGAGGGAGCGGAGTAAAAACCCAACGGGTTTTTCGTAGCTGATCACCCCCGTTACGGAGGCCGGGGCTGGTCAGTGAGCTTTTTGTAGTTTCCCCGATCTAAAACTAATCTCGTTTTGCCAGTCGACTCCATTCTTCGATGCAACTCCTTGGTGTTTTGCCCTTCATCTTCACGACCACCCTCGTCAACACCCTACTGCTACCACCTTCTCCTAGACCTTTTTTTATTTTTATCTTTCCTGACTTTCTTACTCTTCCCTATTTATTCTTCCTATTACTTTCTTCCTCTTCTTCCTCTTCATCTACCTTTGATTTCATGAAGAAACGGCTACACTTAGGCATCTTGCAGCAGTCTCCAACCGATGGCCCTTGGCGACAAAATTAGGACTCGAAGCTTTCTCGGATAGCGGAACACCAGTGGCAAAGACAACGAGTATGTCTGACTTCTAGGACACTTCATTCCGTCAATTGACACCGTTGCAGTGCCTGGACAAGAGGAAACACAAATTCCTTGCGATATCACGGTTTGCACCGCCCAACGCCGTCTAACGTTGGCCTACGTGCCACGGAACAACATCCTTTTTTCCCTATCCTCTCTTCTTTTATTCTTTTTCTTCCTCTTCCTCTTCTCTTTTTGCTTTTCTTCGTCTTCTTCTTTTTTTTCTCTTTTTTTTTTGGCATGCATGCATGCATGCATGGCAGCGCCTATTGGGCCCTCTGCACTTGCCTCAAGCAACTGAGATAAGTAAGGTAACGGTTTGTCCCTACCTCCAGATGGATTATGCTGACTGACGGGCATCGCTCTGCTTGTGCTCAGAGCTCTGTTTGTACCCACCCAAGGCAGCCAGCAAGGACAGCCGGCAAGCGACAGGGACACCGGCAGACAATGAGCACAAGACATTGGAATCCACCACCCTACGCTCGAGGCTGAGACTTGGAGATTCTGCGGACAACAAACTCTCGACAGGCGCCCCAAGTTTGGAACACTACCTACTCGCTTTAATTCACATGAATCACTACCGCCGGATCGTTTCTGCTCTCTACCGCTTTGAGGAGTACACAAGATCTCTGCGCGACACGAGATTCGAGCCGTCTCGCGTTTGCCCCTACCCGACAGCGTACCCCGTTGCTCACGAGGAGCCGCATGACATGCCGCGCCTCAAAGCCACATAAGTCTAGGGGTGGCTGGGTTGTACAAGAGGAACGGGTTGGTATACCTGCTTCGGACTATTCTATCTTGATTGCTGACATTGGCCCATGGCGTAAGCCTTTATTTAGCCCCAGTCCATAACACCCTACCCACAGAGACCGAACCGGCAGGATGGAAGTCCGTCTCGGCTCATCCAGCAACCTCCAATTTATGGTTCGGCACATACAGAGGGCGGCATAAGATGGGACGGGTAACACAAGGGTGTAAGCCCATTCCCATCCCACCGGCTACCGACGGGCACCACCGGAGTCCGGAAGGACGCGTGTTGACTATAGGTAGACCAAACAGCTCGAGCAGGATTCCAGACACGCCATCCTTCTGTCACGCTGCTGTGTAACGACAGCGACATTCGTGGTGTGTGTGTGCCGGCGAGTGTGTGCAACCAGACTGACCCAGACTTTGGCAATGTCTGGGAGCGCGAATCCTTGGGTGCCGCGCAAGCTGACAGGCCGTGGATCCCACGCTCTTAGGAGGCGTTGTCTGGAACAGCGAGGACCATGCGGCCCTGCGGCGCTGGTTTGGGGCAGCTGGGTACGGTACACGGACCGTCGGTGACAGTACCACCCTGGCTTGTTTGGTAGCGAGTGACCTAAGGTCAAGGAGAAAGAAAAATAAGAAAGGAAAGTGAAAAGAAACGAAGAAAAGAGGAGAAAACAGAATAGAAAGGAAAGTGCCGTATCTTCTTGTGGAGAATATCTCTTGTTTTCCCCTTCTCCTCTTCTGCAAGAGGGTGCCCCCTTTCTTACCTAGTTTCTGCCCTCTCTCTAATCATTCTCTCTTTTGCTTTTATAAAAACCTATCTTCCTTCTTCCTCTTCTGCCTGAACCCTGGAATGTGACTCGCTAACAACAAGCCACAATGGTGCTGTAACCACTGCCAGCCGGTTGTCTGACCACCGGCAACACCCCCCTCCCCTCGACAGCTGGCCTCCCTGTCCCCGGCCCTGACATCTGGGATGGCATCAGCATTAGGGTCCCGAATTGCAATCGCAACGTCCGTCAGCTCGAAGTACCTGTACACGCTGCACACTCTCGGCCGAACCAAGAACCCTCCCTGGTAGCTATGCTTCTGTTATCTCGCCTCGAGCGAGGGATTTCCCAACACGAACTTCCTCACCCTCGTCAACGCACGCAATGCCCGCTTCTGGTCCTTCGGTCCAACACGCTGAAGACTCGGCAAAAGTGAGAAAGAGTGAGGCTGAGAAAGGGCGGCACAAGCGAGGCGAGCGGGACGGGGTTGCGGACCGTTTACCCGACAGAGTTCTCGTGTAAGTCGCTCGCTTCTCACCAGTCTCTTCCAAGCTGCGACCTATTTTCAGCAGCACTGAGCAGCAGAAGCGGCCAATATTCGCTGAATATGGCGCACTGCTCCGAGCGAGAGGCGTTTCGAAACGGAGGGAAGGACCGAATTGTGTGGGTTCTTGGTTCCCGCGAGGATAACAGTCCGTTTCTGGGAGGACGGGAAGGGAGGGTGGTGGTGTGTGGTTTGGGGGCTGACAACCAGACACACCTGGACACACACACACCATCCCATGTCAGGTCCCGGGAAATACCAAGACCACTATCGAGCTGCATGGTTCTTGCTTCACGTGCAGCCGCGTGTGATGAGGGCCGTGGCTGGCTGAGTGGCTCTGAATGGAATGGATGGACACCGCCCATGACTCGGGTACTCAGCCATGGGACATCTCAAGTTCGAAGGCGCACCATGGTTCATCTCAAAGCCAAGCGTATTTCCTGTCTGTGAAAGCGAGCCTGCCACTTACAAGCGAGGCCAGCATTCGAGACAACCTCCCAGCCAACCACCAACCCCCCAGGAGACTGCATCTCGGCAGGTTATCCTTTCCCTTTCTGTGTGCCTCGTCTGAGCCAGCCGACAAAGCCTGCTGGCTGCATGTCAGATGTTGGAGTTGGAGGCGGCATGGCAAGCGAGGTATGATCGGTGACGGCGATGGCGAGGCAGGAGTGCAGTTGGTGCTGCAGCCTCTTTGCGGGGTTGGACGCCAACGGACAAGATGTTTCGGGGTTGGCGTCGGCGGGGGGGTGCGCCTAGGCTGACGGGCGTCGATAGCGTACCAAAGGACAGCGACGCACCAACATGTTGGATTGGCCGGCATCGATGGAGCGGCTGGCTATCGTTAGGCGTCTCTTGGAAGCCGAATCTCTCTGCCTGGCATCAATGACGACCTCCAACCGAACGTACTGTGTCGTCAACAAGCGGTGAACACAGCGATAACCAGCCACCCATGGTCCCAAGATTCACCATTCTGAACGCTGTCGTCATTACCCCCGTCTAACTGCTATCCCACAGCCTCCTCAACCCCGTCAAAGCAATCAACAGCGCCTCATCCGTCCGAATGCCCCTCGTCCCCTGATTCGGCAGCACATTCACCCAGTGATCAAACAACTCCTTCGTCCTCGCCCCCGCAATCCCCATCTCGCCCAGCTGCGGGTCATTCATAGCCGCATACTCGATCCCCCTCGGCCCGCCAAAGACGACGAGCAAGTGCTGGAAATTCGCCTGCTGGTCGTAGTTGGGAAAGGCCCTCGACAGCGGCACGCCGCGCTCCGAGGTGCCGATGCTCATGTCGTAGCCGTCCTCGTAGGGGCTTTCGGTGAGGACGTTGGATAGGGACGAGGCCTTGCGCACGCTGAAGCCCCAGAAGTAGCCTGCTTCGGTGCGGGGCGCGGCCGGGTGGACGGGTTCTGGGGTGCCGTGAGATTCGTTGGGCATCTTGAGTGTTACGCGGGTTTTGGGCGGGATTGATTCGGATATGGTGACTGTGTTGGGCATGCCGATGTCGACGACGGTGCTGTGCTCTCGTTAGCTGGTAGTCTGTGGTTTGTGGGAGCATGAGCGAGCTCACCCCTTTCCCCCCTTCGGCGGCACTTCCAGCGTCATGCCCTCCCGGTACGGCAGCCACTCGTCCTTGTGCGGGTGATGCGGCATGTCGAGGCTCGGGAGCAGGCCCTGGGACCGCAGGTTCGGGTGCAGCGGGAAGAGCACCTTGCGCATGAATGGGGGCGTCTCGAGGTAGGTCAGGAGGTGCTCCATGAAGTGGGCCGGGTCGACGTCGCCCGTGTAGGCGTCTGGGTCGGCGTTGGTGATTCGCTGGTCCATCGGGCTGTCGTCGTAGATGACGACCTCGTCGACGGAGAAGATGGCTAGTGCGCGGGCAATGCGGCCGACGTTGGTTGTCCGCTGCTCTCGGGTCACGCAGCTGCCGGGAGTTAGCCACGGAACAGAAGCTCAGGCGTATGAAGATGGCTTACTCTGTGATGAGACTTGTCGGCACGGCAATGGAGATGGTCCATTCTCTTGGGACCGTTGGCCTGAATCGGGACGGCGCCTGGAAGCTATGTGTGCCGCCGCCATCCTCAGTATCGAGACGGCGTTTCTGGAGTACGAGTCAGCGTCTGCTAATCGCATGAGAACAACAGCTTGAGTATGAAAGTATGTTCATCAGTAGCAGCTTCAAGACCAATTCGTCTCGGTCCAACCGGGCATGATGGGACTCACTTTTGACTGGTGTTCGTATGATGGCGGCATTGTAATCGGAATATGCAAGATTAAACCAAAGAGAGGGTATCAAATCGCAATCATGTGGCATGTGTTCGTCGTGCTTGAGGCGTCAACTCGAGAAGTTTTGGCTTGAAGTGGCAGAATTTCACCCAAAAACTTGACCGCCCTGCAATCTGCGGATCGCTGACAGGGGTGAATATCAAACAACCCTAACCCTGCAATGGCGCTTCGATCTGGATTCTGGAATCTGGCCAAGTTGCATGGGTGTCAACAGTTGCCTTTGTCGCTGACAATTGCGACTTGCACCTTCATCAACTCAACATCAACTCCAGGACAACTGAAGTTCGTCCACCATGCCGATCAGCATCGCTTCCCCAGCGCAATGGAACCAGACGCTCCGCTCGCACTCCGTCGTCATCGCCGACTGTAAGCCCTCCTCCCGCTCCACCACTCGCGCATCGCATTCGCATCCCGTCGCTAACTGGTATGCCGTCAGTCTACGCCGACTGGTGCGGCCCCTGCAAAATGATCGCGCCCACCTTCGAGTCCCTCGCGACCAAGCACGCCAAGCCCAACAAAATCGCCTTTTGCAAGGTCGACGTCGACAGCCAGGGCGAGGTCGCGCAGCAATACGGCGTGCGCGCCATGCCGACTTTCTTGGTCCTGCGCAACGGGTCTGTCATCGAGACCATCCAGGGCGCCAACCCGCCTGCGCTGATTGCCGCTGTTGAGAAGGCTGTCAAGCTTGCCGGCGCGGCGCCGTCGTTTTCGGGGGCTGGGCAGAAGCTTGGTGGTAGCGGGGTTGGGGGGCCGAGGAGGGGGATGACGGTTGGGAGGGCTGGTGGTGGGTTTGATTTTGGGCGGTTTGTGGAGGCTGTGATTGCGTTTTTTGGGTTGTATTTTTGGTCGCTGTTCTCGGTGGGTTGATCTACATTCCCTGTGGTTGCGGACTGGACATTGGTGCTAACAGGTTGCAGCTCGATCCGTACAAGGCGGCCGAGAAGTCGCCGTTCAACAAGAACAGGCCGCCGCCCACGGCGAGCGGAGCGCGGCCGGCGGCGCGCCCTGGGTTCAAGACGCTGGCGGATCTGACCAGTGAATGATGGCGAGGATGGTTTATGGTTATGGGAAGCTGGGAGTTGGGGCGTTCCTGGACGGGTATGGGAGGTTTACTTGGGCATTGCAATACATATGGGAAGTTATCCAGGCCAGTCTCAGCTTAAACGGGCTGATAGAGGTACACAGTACTGAAGCCGGATGGACCACTGTTTCGTCGCGTTGTTGCCACTCAGGGGTGTTGTCACGTGCAAGGACCTTGGTGGTTGATATGGGCTTGATAACTTTGATAAGCTCGGACCCTTCTGAAACTCTTTTTGTTGCCTTCCACGACGCAGCATCTAGCACTCTCTGCACAACGCAACAACCGGCAGAAATCATGATTTCGGCCGGCAAAATGCAGAATCGGTGCCCTGGGTGCCGCGCCCAGCTCTTGAGCTTTTACGACGCTCTCTTGCTGCCGCGCAGCAGGCCGACCGCCCAGCCATTCCTGCGCCGGCGTGTGCAGGCTCCTTCAGCAGCCTCAACACCCGCCGCCACCCGTCCATGGCGGGCCACCTCGGTCAGGCAATTCGCGACGAGCACTCCCGTTCGGCAGGAGCCAACGAGAGACACGAGCCCCGCTGCGCCAACCGGTGAAGGCAGCCCGCCCACGCCCGAGGACATCGAGACAATCGTGCGCCAGGCGAGGCAGACCTTCGGCAACACGCTGCCGGCCGACTACCTCACGGCCGAAGAATACAGAGTCTACGAGCGGTTATACGGCCCGCCGCTTCGCGAGACACGGCCCGAGGATGTCGGCATCCCGTTCCCCAGGGGGGAAGACGAGGCGCAGCATGTCCTGCTGAGGGAGACGGTCCACGGCTCGCTGGAGGAGGTCGAGTACACGTTCGATCCCGCTACGGCCATTGGGTCCGAAGGGGTGCAGGAGCAGGATATCTCAGAAGATGCCGAGGGATCGGAGGCACTCGAGCCTGTCTACACCGTCCCACAACTCACCGACGCCCAGATTGAGTACCTGAACGTGACGGCCAACAACCAGCGCGAGTACGACGCCCTCGTGAAACTACAGCGCGACTTCGAGGCAGCAGCGGCGCTGCAGCCCGCCGAGGAGATCCACGAAGAGGAAAACATCATTGAAGAGGAGGAACCGCGCGAAGAGGAGGAGATTGACGAGGACGAGGGCGAGCCGGACGCCACCTTCTTCGACGACGCCGAGCCCCGCGGGTCCCGGCTGCACGAGTACACCAGGATGGGCCAGTTCAAGACTAGCCCCAGCACGCTGCAGCTGCCCAAGGTCACCTTTGTCGAGCCCATCTCTACTTTGCTGGGCCGGACCGACATATCGCACGTCAAGGAGGCCGCAGAGCGCGTGCTCGGTGGCCCCGGTCTGCCGTATGGACCGGCGACGCCACAGTCAAAGTCCAACTTACCCCAGAAGGGCATCCTGCTCGAAGCGGGGCACCACAGGATGTCTCCCATCGACGCTGATGTGTACCTCGCGACGGTGCTGCCGGGCCTGTACGCGACGGTTACGAGCGTGCTTGTCGAGGTGCGGAAGCGCCTTGGTGAGGAGTGGCTCAAGGGCCTCGTCACGCGGCCCGACGGAACCGGGCCCCGGGTGCTCGACGTTGGCGCCGGCGGTGCGGGCTTGGCTGCGTGGCAGGACGTGCTGCAGGCCGGTTGGGACGTTCTCCGTGAGAAGGGCGAGGTGGAGGGGCATACGCCCCCGGGAAAGAGGACCGTGGTTGTCGGCTCGGAGAACCTGCGACAGCGGGTATCTCGGTTTCTGCACAACACCACCTTTCTCCCCCGCCTGCCCGACTACATCCACTCGATCGAGGGATCCGAGAGGAAGCTGGACTCTGGCGGCGGCCCGGCGCCCCGCAAGGTATTCGACGTCATCATCGCTTCCCACATGCTGATGCCCCTTGAGAAGGAGTACAAGCGCAAGGAGCTCCTGGACAACCTATGGAGCATGCTCTCACCAGACGGCGGCGTTCTCATCGTCCTCGAAAAGGGCCACCCGCGCGGCTTCGAAGCCGTGGCGAACGTGCGCGATCGCATCCTCGACGAGTTCATCATCCCTCCGTCGCCGCAGCCGCGTGCCGAGGAGATCCAGGCGGACCCCAACGCGGAGCGGGTGCGCGAGCCCGGGATGATCATCGCGCCCTGCACCAACCACACCAAGTGCCCCATGTACCTCACGCCCGGCCTCAGCCACGGCCGCAAGGACTTCTGCCACTTCAACCAGCGCTTCATCCGCCCGCCCTTCCTGCAAAAGGTCCTCGGCGCCTCGCACCGCAGCCACGAGGACATCAAGTTCAGCTACCTCGCCGTGCGCAGGGGCGGCCACGCCGACACCTCCCCCACCAGCGGCTCCCTAGCCAACCTCCTCCAAGGCAAAGACGCCGCGGACCGCGCCTTCGCAGGCTACGAGGACGCCTCCGCGCCCCATCCCCTTTCTCTGCCGCGCAACATCCTCACCCCTCTCAAACGCCGCGGCCACGTCACGCTGGACCTGTGCACCCCCGCGGGCAGCATCGAGCGCTGGGTCGTGCCCAAGTCCTTCTCCAAGCAGGCGTACCACGACGCGCGCAAGGCCGTGTGGGGCGACCTGTGGGCGCTGGGCGCCAAGACGCGGACCGTCCGCCGGGTGAGGCTGGGGAAGGGCGGTGTTGATCTGGGTGATGGCGGGGTTAGGTCACGGGAGGCGATGGCTGCTGCTGGGAAAGGAAAGAGGCCGAAGGTGGTGGATATTAATGTGCATCCCAAGTATGGAGTGCTGGGGGCGGTGGAGAGGCATCCCGGGGGCAGGGCGCCGGTGGAGAGACGGACCAAGGGGGGGAAGAGGGTCAAGATTGATGATTTGTTGCAGAAGATGGGGATTGATGAGGTGGAGGATCAGGAGGAGAGGGAGGAGGAGGAGTTTTTGCGGAGGGGGACGTGAGGCGTGTAGCCAACTGTCGCGGGCTGGCTTTGACGTGGGCATGTAACAACAACAAACAACAACGGCAAACAGGAGTTGTATTGTACAATACCAAACTGTACATCTCTATCTCAACAGGAGTGGTTCATCCAACACGCCCCTCGCACTCAGCCCCCTGAGAAGAAGGTGAATGCGAGCAGTCGAGCAGCGTTCTGGCCTTGCCTCTTCAGGTTTAACCCCCCATGCATTGCTCCTCCAACCGGCTTTTCTCCTGCATCGTGCATCGGCAGTCTCACAGCCTTTGCAGGGCGAGCTCCCTTCTTGCTTGAAGTGCGGTTTCAAGGAACCTTCAAGGCACACCGAGGGTAAGACGGGGCAACGATCGACCAACAGATGATTCCCGCACCCCATCCCTCACTCCGGCGACGACAGCCTCCTCAAGGTCCATTGTGATATCCTCAAGCTGGTGGCATTTGCATGAGTCCAGCGTTTCGTGTGAAGCGTGCAACCTCACGGACCATTCCCTCCAACAACCTATGGAACGCCGCAACCAATGAGCACAACGCAGTTTTTATGCATTTCCGCAAGGACCCCGGGCCTGGCATGCGACATGCGACCCTGGTTGCGGTCAAAGCCGCTGCGGGGCACAGAACGGAAGGCATTCGGACGGACCCCGATCTCGGTTCGATCCCCTGGCCTCCATTGGACTCCACAGCAAGGCAGTTGCCGTTAGCGCGACCGGGGTCGAGCCGGGGGTTTGTTGACGGGACGGAAGTGGTGGCTCCACCGCGCGCAAAAAAGCAGGGGACGGCGGGACGGTGTGGTGCACGGGCTTCATTCCACTGGCAACCAAGCAGACAACGCTGCCGCAGAACTCGGACGAGGCTGGGAGAAGAAGGGACCCTGGAGTGCCGGGACAAATTTGCATAACATTATCCGGCAGTCGATAACCAACCCCAACCCAACAACCCCAGACCAACCCTCCCAATTCTCGGAACTTGCCCGATACCGAGTAAACGGTACTCCCTCCCGACCTCCGGACCGCCGAACCCGGCGACCCGGCACCATGGCCCCGCCCCGCCTCCGGCACCTGCACCTCCCGAGCAGCCACCCGCACTACATCCCCTACAGCCTCGCCAGTCGCGTGCAAGAGCACCTCCGCCGGCAGCACCTCGACTTCAAGGACCGCTCCTCCTCCTCTGCTACTCAACAACCACCACCACCAACCCTCCTCTCCTTCACCCCCTCGCCCATCTACACCCTCGGCCGGCGGCAAACCACTCCTTTAACCCCAGCGGAGGTATCACGCCTTACCGCGCCGCTGCAAATCTCCTCTCCCGCCAGATCCCAATCACCAAGGGGACATGACAGCGACGACGATGACGGACTTGTCACCCTCCGCCCAGGGTTAATCCACTCCCCCCGCGGTGGGCTAACAACCTACCACGGACCAGGCCAAATTGTCCTATGGCCTGTGTTGGACCTCAAATCACCTTATCACAAAAATTTCACAGTGAAATGCTACGCCCGGTTGCTGGAGAACACAACCATCTCTACCCTCTCAAAAATATTCAGCCTGACAGCGTTCACGACTGACGATCCGGGGGTCTGGGTTCGCCGCCACTCTCACTTACCACCCAGTCCGCCAAGTCGAGGGTCTGTGGGAAGAGATGTTGCGGTTGACGGTGAGATATCCAAGATCGCCGCCCTTGGCGTTCATTTACGGAGGCACATCACAGCCCTTGGCACAGCGATTAACATCGCCATGCCCGGCCCCGAGGTTACCGACGAGGGGGTGAACCCCTGGGCGCGGATTGTTGCGTGCGGGTTGGAAGGGCGGGGCGTCACGTGCGCTGCGGCCGAGTTAAACAACGGTGAGGGAGTTGGAGCGGTGGATGAGTTGCTGCTTTCTTTGAACCAGAACCAGAGGAGGCGGGATGAAGGTGGTCTGAGCAGGGAGGAGGCGGTGGCGGGTGCTTGGGCGGAGGAGTTGGCGAGGAGACTTGGTGTTGAGGATGGTGTTGAGAGGGTGGGGAGGGAGGAGGCGGTAAGGTTGATGGAGAGGTTGATGGAGGAGGCCGGGGAGGAGGGGGATGGGAGTGAGAGGGAGTATTTGCAGGAGATGAGGGCTGTGGTTCAGGGCAGGTGACGACGAGGTCTCAATGGCAGTCTGTACATCAGGTGTACAATATGTATCTAGACTCTGTGTATGATCTCTGGTGTCCACGGTTGGATAGACGGTTAGACTCATTATGATTCTTACTCTGGTTTGTCTTTGATGTGGCCCAAGCTTCACTCCTGTTCTCAAGAAGGGTACCGCACCCAGCCTCTCCAGTCTCTCGGTGCGGCACAGCAAACAGCCTCGACAACTGAACTCAACAAGACCCCGACGCTGTGTCTGTGCCAAAGCAAAATACCAGGCATTGGCACCCCTTCAGTTTCTTCATGACCCGTTCCGATGTCGCAGCAAACCATGCCCGGATTCCGGAATGGAATTTGGAACCACAACCGCGATACACCACAGGATACGCCCTTCATTGGCGGCCAGAACCCTTGTACGTAAACTGGACGCATGTTTCAGCTTGCTTCATGGCGTCCCGGCTGCATGGTCTGCCACTGGTCCCATCAACCCCCTTGACAAACGCCAGCTCTCGGGGAAGAGCGGGAGAACGAGTAGCAAGAGCCGGTGGCTTGCGGTTGCGCAAGGGCTCGCCAAGGACTGCGAATAGAAAGTGTTGAGGCTGTCATCAGTGAGGTCCCGTTGGCCGCGTGTGCAGTTCGCCTGCCATTGGACAGTTACTTGCAAGTTAAAACAAAAACGGTCAGCAAACTGAGAGTTGGGGGCGGCACATCAATGCCAACCAAATGCATTACGTCCTATCTCCTCCACGACTTCAACCCAAAAGCCTCGCATGGCTGACGACAAGCCAATAGCCGCATGCATGCCGCTGACCGCCTTCTTCTGAGCCGAGCCGCTCGTCAGCATTCCGCAGACATGCGAGCGCAGCGCCTCTGCCGCTTTTCGGCTCGCGTAGACTCGCGCATGTACATCAGTTGCCGGAGAGTTCAGGCGCCTTTGGTCCCTTCGCCTCAAACTTAGACGATTGCCCAACCAGCCGTTTTCGACTCGTCAACTCCGGGTCTCTGTCGTCCCATGCAATCGCAATCCACCCACCTCTGGCTGGCCCTCTTTCCCCTCGACCCCTTTTTGGCACCCATCACTCAACCTCTGAAAATGCAAAACTTGAGACCACCTGAACAAGCTGAGAGAACAAGCCACAAGACGCCATCCGTTAGACACCATGCGAGGGAACAGTGAGAAAATAGAAATCAGGCGTTGGTAGGGGACCTCACCCGCCGCCTCTGCCGTAAAATCCGCGGGGACCCTGTGCATCGATTGTCCAGGCTGGTTCTGAACACGCGCATTGAGTGGGGTCGTGGAAGTGAATCCGGGCATAATTCCCCATCGCCTGTCCTTGGCCCTTGTTGACCACCACGAGAGATAACTGAGCTGGGATGAAATGACTTGCGCCGTCCGATGCCGGGAGAGGTGTCTTGCTTCGTCAGAGCCACATCCACAACCCCCTCCACCGCCGCCAGTAATAGCCCTCCTCTCCATCCCAAACCCCACCCCTTTGCCTTGTCAGCTTCTAGGTAGGTATCCCGGTTGGCACAGCCAGCCCTCTTGCATACCAAGCCAAACCAACTCAATCTATACACTGCCCCTCTTCCTCCCGCTCGCTCGCGGCGGCGGGTCATGGTCGTCCGCGCCCGGCTTGTACTCCTCCGGCTGGAAATTGGGGTTATTGTAGTGCGCCACATTGAAGTGGCTGTTCTTGAACGTCGCCGTCTGCAGCGTCTGCTCCCGCCACGTGCTGTTGTCGACGTACTCGGGGAGCTGGCAGTACTCGCTGAAACGCAGCGGGTGCGTCTGCGGTGCTGGCGCGGGGGTCGGCATCGGGAGGGGTGGTGGGGGCGGCGCTTGTTGCACGGGCTCGACGTAGGTTGAGGGCACCCAGGGTGATACCGGGCTTGGGGAGTACGCGGTGAGGGGTGACGGGGTGGTGTCGATCATAGGGGCCATGGTCGGAGCTGGGGCGCCAAATCCGGGAATGAGGGATAACGTCTGCAGGTCGACGGCGCCGAAGTTTTGTAGTGCCATGGGCGAGCTCTCGATCCCGTAGTTGTGTGAAAAACTCGCCACTCGGTGAACCTGGATATCGACGGGCTCCGGAACATAGAGAATGTCGTAGTGGTCCGGGCGGTAGAGAAGGTGGATGATGGGGCCCAGCTCTGAAGGGTGCCGATTGTTCGCTTCCTCGGGAAATCGGTACGTGTTGACTTCGGACCCGGGACTCCGATCTAAATAGGCAACCTCCAAGACGAAACCCGCTTCCTTCAAGAGAACATTGACCAGCAGGGTCAGTCCCAGGTGGTCAAGCTCAACGCCGTGGTGCTCCAGCACTTCGGTGCAGTACCCGTCGACACCGGACGGAGTGGTGACAAAGGCGCCGTATGTGTCCCGGTTGCCCTTGAGGTACGAGCTGGCCAGCATCCGGAAGTGGTACATGATCGAATTGGAGAGTTCTGGCGTGTTGAAGGTTTCGAGCAGTTCCGTCATGGCCTGATCCTGGCCCTGATGGCCAACCAGCTCGGCCAATTTCTGCAGTAGCGCCAAGGTCTCGTCGACGAAGTCTTGGAACACGTCGGGCGAGAAGCCGCCGACGTTCTCGATGAAGCCGTTTAACCCTTCTAGTCGTTGCTTCTCGGCCTCGATGCGGGCCCCGCTGCCGCTTTTGACCAGCATCTCAAAGTAGCCGAAGCCAATCGCTGCCGGTTGCGTTAGCAGGACCGTCCGAATGAATTCGAGTGTGGTCAGCTTACCCCGCCAGCCGCAGTTCCCGTCGCCCTGAATTTGCCGGTAATGTGAGTATGTCTGAGGCAGGGCCTGGCAGCACTGTCAGCGGCGCGTTGAATGCAGAATATGCCTCGATCACCTACCATGGTCTTTTGTACGTAAATTGGGTCGGCCTTTGCATATTCGTCCACGATGGCGGTGCTCGGCATCTTCTTGCCAACGAGCGGTCCCTGTATCGCGCAGGGATTGTGAGCGGGGTGTTTTCCTCCGAAAAGGACACAAGACTGTTTACCTCGAGTTGTGGCTGGTATTCCCGGGCTGCGGCCTCTTGGGCGGCGAGATCCTCGGCGTTTGGCTCCATCTTGAGCAGAATCGGCAGCGAAGGTCGGTGGTTTGAAGGTGCTGAGACGGTTGGGGTGGAAGTTGAGGCGGACGAGGTGGAGTGGAAGTTGAAGGAGCCGGGGGCGGAGGATGCGGAGCCGATGCCTGCGCCGTTTGTGGCGCTAAAGAGCGGCGTTCCGAAAAGAAGTGCACTCGCCGAGTTGCCGCCCGCCGCAAGGGAGCCTCTGCCGTCGCTGAAGCGTAATGGTGTTTCCTCAAATGTGTATTCTGGGAGGCCGTGTGGGATCGCATACCCCGTCGACACCGGGAGGTATGCTGTGGGTTCGGGCTGGAACATGCCGGAAAAGCGATGCGGAGCTGTGTCGGTGGGCTTTTTAGTGTCGATTGGAGCCGCGGCAGGTGCCCAGCGTGTGTGCGCGGAGTCCGAGTTGTGCCTGGAGCATGAGTACCCGACGCGGAGAACAGCAACCTCGCAGTCCGGCTGCCCTCAGCGGATAAGGCCAGCAACGCCAGAAGCACAAGCAGCAGCAACACCGACAAAGAGACGGGACGGAACGATGTCTGTCTGTTTTATCTGTCTTGCTGCGTGTTGGCCCCCGGCAGCCAGAGTGGAGATTGGTAGAGCCCTGTTCCGCCGGCTGTATGTACCGAACCGCAGTTTGTATGTCCCTAGCCGGCCGAAGAATCACAGAGCACCGCCGATAAGAACAAGAAAACAAATAAAAAGGGTATCGAAGCGAATAAGTAGCAGAGAGAACGACCGACTTGACAAACCGGACAGTCCGACGACGGGACACACAAACAGGGCCAGCAACTGGCAAAGGCGCACAAGCAGTGAGAGGCAGAAGACGGGAAGGCGGGAAGGAGGACGCAAAGAGCCGGGCAGGGAAGGGCAGTATTAAAGGCGGCCAGGCAAGGAAGGAACACCACCACCAAATTCCCTAGCGAGAGGCGACAGCCCACAGCAGCAGCGAGGCAGGCACGACCCGAGCCTCCTCCAACGCTGTCAGGTGGGGACATGCCAAAATGCTAGCCTGATGCACCATCGAGGCTGCTTTCTTGGTCCGAGTCCTTCCAGGCCGGCCCTGTCAATTGCTGCCAATTTATCGCGAGCCTCCCGACACACAAGGAAGTCATCCGCTCCGTTTGCTGGTCGCGGGCATGACATGCCACGATGTCCCGTCTCCCACCTCGATACCGCACGATGATGCCCCTCCCCTGTCGATGACAAGACCTGAGGAAAAAAAGTTGGGACTCCCTGCCGCTGCAGCGGCCGGCCCTGGACACACCCTGGCCCGCCCGGCCACGACGCAACGACCCCAAGCTGCCGGCCGTCGACCCAATGAGACCCACCCATCCGCCAGCCCTGCCGTTGACGATGAGAAACCGGCATGCGCACCGAGACAGGGGATTGGGCGGTCTGAGCTCTCCCGCGACAACACTTTTCATGCTGCTGCTGATGGGGGGTCCTGCGACCTGCGCAGTGTGCACCCTGTCGCGATTCTCTGATGCAGCAGTCTTGTCATTCCCCAACTGGGACCCTGCTCGGCCACTGCAGCCCCTGATCCTTGGGCACGTCTGCCGTGGGCAACAACCTGGGAGGTTGCAGGGGGCTTCTTGACAACGGAAGAGAGCCCGCTCGACCGTTTCCAGGAACCTCCGTTCATCAGCTCCACATGCCGTCCACCCCCTGCTCGAACATCGGACATGGGGTCAGTTGCCTGCCGGCTGCATCCGCTGTCAGCTCTGGCACAAGTACCCATGACTTGCACACGCTCGACACCATCGCATCCTCTTCGCAAGTCTCCGTCTGCCCAAGAAGCCATCGCAACCAGCGCAAGTCGACCCCCCACAAGCTTGCTCTCCGTGTTCCGGTGCACCACAGTAAAGAGAGTTATGCGCGAGCGGTTGTGCAACCCAACCCTAGCGTTGTGCTGTGGGCTGCCGGGTCCACAACTCAGGCTACCATTTTCTGGGGGAGCAACAGGGGGGAGGGGGTAACCGCATGGAACCTCGGAGGCGTGGACTCAGCCAGACGAATGCCACCACTTCCTGCGGTTGGTTCGACACTGCAGGTCTCCAGCGGGCCCCTGCACCGCGACAGGATGCTGCGGCCTGCCGAGTGCGACTGCGGCGGCGGCGGCGTTGTGAAGTTGCTTGAAACTGACGAGAACTGGTACAATACAGATTCGCTCGAGGTTGGGACGATGCCGAGTGGTGGAGTCGACGCTGCCCCGAAAGCGGCGTCCAAGATGTTGATGTTCCCGAGCTGAGGCTTGTTGATGAGGAACGACAGCGCTATTCACGATTCCACACCGAGGCAACATTCAGAACGCCGGGGTTGGGTCCACCTCGCTGGCGGGTCCTCTCCGGATGCCGACCGTCCGAGAAACTGCAACACATCCATCGGCATGGCCCACTGGCAGGCGTTCAGTGCCGGCCTCCTCACGGAGCTGGTCTAGGTTGGGTCTAGTGTCCCAACTAGAAGTTATTAATAACAGGCAGTTACCGAGACCGTGTCCTCCCGGATCGTCCAACACTAAATCTTAGCTCAACTGCTGTTCCAGGCTTTGGGACGGTAGCGGTGATCATGCCAAGTGCCCTCCGCACGACACTTCACGCTTGACGCCCGCTCGCAACCAGGAACACAACTTGGCTGGCAGCTGATCGGTTGCGAGAGCAACACACCGTTGCAACCTGTCCAACTCTATTCCATCTCAGGATACGGGACAGCAAGTCTCATCACGCCAGTCACTCCTAATGTCAGGATGGTGATATCTGCCACGTGCCGGGGCTGAACATTCGGACCAGGCGTGCCTGCCCCGAGATGGAGGTGCATACCGTCCAAGACTTTAGCGTATGTGCAGCACAGCGCGCTAGTGTACGGCACATGGCCCTTCCCATGACCAAGCCAGCCATGTCTCATGGGTAATGCGAGCTTCGCGATAGTTAGCCCATGCTAACGTTAGTTGCTTGGCTGGCTCGGCTGGGATGCGATGGTCTCATCTCATGCCTCTCTCATGGCCTTGCGCAGACAGCCTGCCTTGCCGAACCGAGACTGCATCATCATCAGTGGAGGACTGTCTTGGTGCCAGAGACACCGTGACAGCGCCAAGACGGAACACTGCTGTCCATGATCACTTTGGAGGAAGCGAGAACTGTACGCCCGTGATGATACCGCTCCAGCTGCCTCATCGGAGGACACAGTGTTGAGAGCTGTGACCCAGGAACTGGGATCAGCTTAGCTTATGGCTTGAAGGATCCGGAACCTGGGGTCTTGGCTGATTGGCCTGGGGGCCGTCCCAGGCTCATGGGACGCTGCTGTGGGGATGGGGGGCTGTCCCGCCCACGTCGTCTGGTCGTCTACCACCTGCCATGCACCGTGGTTGGCTCCTAGATCATGGTGACCACGGCCCTCTCCGTCCGACGTTTCCATGTCGACTTGAAGCTCAGGCCGCTTGCGCCAGGCACTAAAAAGCACCCTGCCGAAAGATCAGCGGGCACGCACAATCTCGATGGTTTCCCAGGTTTCGCGAGTTCGAGGGCGTTTGATGACCGTCTCAACAAATAGGAATTGTACCTGGGGATGTCGTTCCTCCGCTTATTATAGCTCCTGATGGCTTGCGTGAAACAAGATGGCGCTGGTGAAATGGCACCCCATGTTGAACTAACGAACTTGTGGTGGGACTGGATGTGATGAAGTTAACAACCAATATCAATCATTATGCTTCATCGATGGTCGGTGGTCATTCCAAGGACAATGGAGGATGGCTGGGGCTAGCGAGCATCGACTCGGGCATCAGGCGGCGATGCCAGCATAGGATGGAACGCTGGTCCACTAGGTACCAAGCGAGCTTGATACCAGGCTGGACCATCTGTTCCGATGTGCGATCGGAAAAAGTGAGCAGTACGCCCGCCTCGCCATGGCTCGCCGAGGATGCTTGAATCGTTAACCCGGAGACGGAGGGATTGTGCCGCGGGCTATGCATCTTGTCGAAGTCACGGCTGTGATGAAGAACTGGGGGCCGTGTTATTGCAAGGCGAGGATCGTCGAGACGGACTCGGAATCGGGGTGGTCGTCAGTCCCTGGGTAGATAGGTAGGTACCTCGGTTGTCGTCTGCATCTCGGCAAGCTCAGTTGATGAACCAACTTGAAGTGCATGGCCGCTCCGTCCCGTCCCTTGCTGTGCGATGAGAGCGATCAAACTCCACTGATGTGTCGGGGCACTTCAGAGCACTTCCGTTCGACGAACCTGACCGTGCTAACAATTAACGGGAGGGCTTTTAAGGCTACCAAACCCACTCCGGGCTAGCGCGGTGGGTACCGGGAGTCCATGTTCAATGTTGTTTCTTTGGGGATTTGGCGGGGTTTCCCGCAACAAGATCCACCTCGAGCACGATCTCAACTCCATCACCTCCTTTCCCCTCATCTGCTTCGAAGTGCCGGGATTCCTGCAATTTCTCTGAGCTGCTTCCAACAAGTTTCGGTGGTGCGGCCGCCGCACTGCATGTTAGACGAGCCTGGCCTGCAGAATTGTGCTTCTCCAACCCTCCAAGCAACCCCGCAATTCGGGCATCTCGTCCTACCCTCCTATCGCGAGTGGGGGAAGACACCATCCCGTCCCTTCTCGCGTACAAGCTCGTTTTACCCGCCCGTGCCCCGCCCGTGCCCCGCCCCGTCTGTCCGTCATTGTGCTGCCGGCAGCCCACATCTCATGCACAACTCGCTAGGTTTGCCGGGGCAAGCTGGGCTGTGGCTGCTGTCTCGATCGTCCACAGATCCATCACTCGTACAGACCTTGTTTCAGTCGCGGCAGCTACCTACCGTACCTTGCGTTCTGAGGAATTCTTAACCATCGACTGTCCGCTGGGAACACACACCGGCCCGAGCATTGATGGAGGTTCTCCCCCGCCGAACCCGAGCCCGGGACCGGCCCATGTCCGTCCGTCTCCGCTTGTTGGTTGTCCATACTCAAACGCTCCGCCTGCTGCGCTCGCAGAATGCAACTCTCTGCGGTTCGGGGTCCTGCAACCGAACCAACTCAGTTGGTGAGTATTGGCCCGGCAGCTGAGGTTGCTTGCCGTGCCAAACCAGCAGACGCAGGAGAGTGGTTCGTCATGCCGGTTATCCTTCAACTACCGGTCAATAACACCGGGCAGTTGAACGGCCCAGACCGTCCAGGCTTCTAGAGACCATGCATCGATATTGAGGATCAACGACTCTGATATGGATACGCAGGCCGAGAATCACGAGCCGCTTAGGTATGCAAGACGGCCGAGCACGGATCCTCTTCAACACACGCGAGGTCGCCGTCGCTGCGGCCAGCACGGCAGATAGCTCTGTAATGGGACGTTGGGCCGAGCGGAGCTGCATCCGCGTCCGGACCGAGCAAAACACGGGATCAGATGGCGAGTTTCACTCTCACATCTGATGATCTCGACAGCATACCCTAGCAAGCCTAGCCACCAGACTCGCGATGGTTTCCTCACTTCCCAACCACCTGCCTAGGTTTCGTTCTGCGGGTTGCCGCCTTCTCAACTTTCCCTGCACACGATGACGAGGGAATCAGGGATAGCACACCATCTGTCTTCACCACCATGCGTGTTGCCGTGGAGCTCGGAGCTTCATGCTGCAGCAGCAATTGGGGCAATTGGGCCGTTTTCGTGACCGGCAGCTGCGGGTTCCCGCCTGGCAGCAGCAGCCGTGTCACCTGCCTCCCGTTGGTGCTCAGGTATGAAAGTGCCTCTCATGCTCAGTTCTCTGATGGTGACGTCTGCGTCAATATAATCCGTCTGAGATCGCTGCCGATGGGAGCGGGCTGCGGTGCTACGGTATGGTTGTCTTCGCAACGCTGATCAAACTTTGGACTGTTTACGTCGGAGACTGGAGTCAAGTCGTATCGTATCTGCCATGTCACCTCGGCCAGGAGGCTGCATAATCGGCATGCCCCATGCCCCATGCTGTTGTGGTTGAGTTCACAACCGAGAGAGGAGCTCACCGCTCCTCAGGTGCCTCTCCTGAGAACAGATCGAAGCTTTCTACTCCTCAAACCCAGTGTCTGAACCCACCAATACAAAGAGATTTGAAACAGATTGACGATGGCGGCGGCCATGCTCCTGGACCCTCGTTCTCTCTCGGCCAGCTCTTGACAGTAACAACAGCAAACGAACACTCTACTTGACGAGGGGCCTACTACGGTGACCCGGACAAACGAACACCTCGTTGTGACGACGGCACGGGACGGAGAAGTCCGGCCATTCTGGGTTCCATTGCTCTCCCTGCAGCAAGCATAAGTAGAATACAACCCTGAGATGTTGTGCTAGCATGGCATTGACTTCAAGTACAACTTCCTGAATTCTGCGGGACCATACGGAGCTCCGTCGTCATTTGGCATAATTCCATGGACGTCCAGGCTCAAGCGCAATGGCTAAGATATGAGCCTCATGCCGTCGTGGAAAGGTCCGTCAGGTAAAGTAGTAATAGCAGACAAAGTGAGGTAGACCTTGGGGGTCGTGGAAGACAATACTGCTGTGGAAGGTGAATAGGGTGGATGATCGGAGCGTAATTCTACATAGTACGATGGTGGCTTAATGACTCTTATGATCGTCCCTGCTGCTGGGCAACGGTCCACACGCAAAAGCCTCCGGTTTCGCCATGCCATGGTATTGGTGTCTTCTGAATTCCTGTATTCATATCATCCGTCCCGCCAGTGCGCTCAGGGGACATGTAACCTCGTGATGCTCATCATTACTGCGTAGCCACTCGTTGATGCCAACCGGGAACGACGCCAAAACTTCGTCGGCCTTGCCCGCACCTCAGTGCCCTGCCATGGCGAGCATATTCTTCAACCCTCCCCGGCGCGGTCCTCGCCCGTGTCTACCTGAGCGAGGCCGGTCCCGATCGGGCCCGCCAAAGTCGCCAACTGAATCCGGGTATCCGCCACCGGCAATGTCCGCAACGATGCGGAACCCCTCGGCGTCCTTGAAAATAGCCGTGTACAGCTCCCCGACGGCAGATGCCATGGACTCGATGGCCTTGGCCCGCTCGGCATCGCCTCGAGACTGTATCTCGACGGTACCGCTGTGTTCATCGATGCGGCCCTGCACGCGGCCGTCGACAATCAGGTAGCTGACAATGTCCTGGGCCTCGAGCTCGCTGATGCGCAGCCGCTCCGCAATCCACGACAGGCGCATGCGCGTGTAGGGCGCAATCAGCTTGAGCACGCCCTTGGTGCGCATGTTGCGCGTCACCTCGTCAATGTTCTCGGCGATGAAGGGGTCGGCGAGCAGGTCCGTGTTCTTCTGGAGCACCTCCTCGTACTTGTAGATGTCGTCGCGCTGGTAGGCGTCGACGAGGTCCGTCATGGCCGCGATGCGCGGGTCGTTCTTGTACGGCTTGGTCTCCTGGCTGTCGAACGGGTTGATGTCCGACTTCATGAGCATGGTGACCAGCAGCAGGTACTTGAGCACCTGGATGCGCCGCAGGTCGCCCGCCTCGTCGTAGTTGCGGAAGGCCTCGAAGAAGTCGATCTGCGCCGAGTTCCAGTTCTCCTCGCTCATGTGCATCTTGCCGCCGCACTCGCGGATCACGCCCTGGATCTTGGGATGGGGCACGGCCGAGCGCACCTTAAGCGCCTTCTGGTAGAGTGCCTTGAGCTGGTTGTTGTTGCGGGTCTCGGAGTACATCTGGATCTCGAGGGCGTAGATTTCGAGCGAGTAGGTGCCCTTGCTCGGGTCGTCGCTCCCGTCCTCCTTCTGGCACACCTTGTGCAGCTCCCTAAGCTTCTTGCCGACGGCGTGATAGTCTTTCCGGTCGAGGAGCAGCTTGGCGAGCTTGATGTTGGTCTTGAGCCAGAGGCGCTCGTTGTTGGTGCTCTGGAAGCATTGCAGGGTGAGCGAGTAGAACTGCTCGATGCATTGGACTGCGGCGGGGTTGTCGGCGCCCTTCTCGATGAAGTTGAGCATGTTGTCGATCGACTTCTCCGAGTAGTTCCTGGTTACCGCTGACTTGACGTAGGTCAAGAGCTCTCGGTAGTGCTCAATGGCCTGTCACCTGTCAGACTCCATGTCGTCGTGCCTCCAGAGCTTCTCGGCTAACCTTCTCATACCGCTGCAGCTTGAACTCGAGCTTGATGGCCTGCTTGAGTGCTTTGAACCCCCACTCCCCCTTCTCTGGCTCTAATGCAGGTATGCCCAAGAACTCTTCCACCGCCTCTTCCGGGTCGGATGTCTTGGTCTGCTTCGCATTGTAGTACTTGTTCTCGATGTCGACGTCGCCGCTGTCCTCTTCCTCCTCGTCTTCGTACTCGAAGTCGTACTCCTCGTCGGAGGCCTGCATAAAATCGTCGTCCGACATGCTGACGAGTTGTGTGAGATATCGCTGGTCTCTTGGTTTGGCGTGTGAAGAAAGCAGGAGTGCAGCAATTCGGCTTCAAATTCCCGTCAGTGGTCGAGCAACAAACAACTGGCTCCAGGCAGGCACCGGTGATAAGGCTGAGGTCGCGGAGAGCTAATGTGGGGTAGCCGCTTATCGATTGGACGGACCCACCATCAAGCAAAGGTAGGTTGAACCTCGCTAGCTTCACGTGCAAACTGATGGTGCCTCGACGTTGAGTGAAAGCGACTGCTCCGTACCAGGGGAAGCTAAGGAAACAATTCCAGTATGGCGACATCCAAGATCAATAGACATGAAGTTGCTCACCCTTACCTGTTTACCGACCCTCTGACTTTCATCGCTGATGCTACGCCTCCTTTATGCGATATTCAACAAAGCGATGCATACCCCTGCCGCCTAGCCACCCAAAATTCAGTCATCAAGGTCCTAGATTGCCACTCCAGATCAAGCACAGAACAAGCAGTCGCAAACCGCCCATCAAACGCGAACCATCAACGCGAAGCAACCGAACCCTCATCGGACACATAAAAAGTGCCATACACCGTTCAGCCAGAGGCCGATCGCAAATTCAGTGCCACCCTGTGCTTGTCTAGCCTGGAATTTCCCCGCAACAACTCGCTTCTCTAGACCTCACGCTGCGCCGGCAGCAACAACACCGCCAAGATGGGTTCCGGCGACCTGAACATGAAGAAGAGTTGGCATCCCCAACGGTCAGCCAACCTCGCAGCGACACAGAAAGCCGAAGCCGAAGCTCTCGCCGAGCGCAAGAAGCTGCAGCAGCGGCTCCAGGAGATTGAAGAAGAGCGGAAGAAGGAGGAGATCCAGAAGGCGCTCGAAGCCGCCGGCGGCAAGCCCCGACTGCAGCGCGTGGAATGGATGTACTCCGGCCCGACCGACGGCCAGGCGGGCGACGCGGCCGAGACCGAAGCCTACCTGCTCGGCAAGCGGCGCATCGACAAGCTGCTGCAGGACAACGACCTGAAGAAGCTGCAGAAGCAGTCGAGTCAGGATGCGCTCGCCCCGGCGCCGGCCGCCGCCGCCGTCACCAACGCGCGGGATGTGGCCGCTAAGATTAGGGAGGACCCGTTGCTGGCGATCAAGCGGCAGGAGCAGCAGGCTTACGAGGCGATGATGAACGACCCGATCAAGAGGCGGCAGCTGTTGGCATCCATGGGCATCGACGATGCACAGGACAAGGCGAAGCGCAAGGAGGAGAGGCGACACAAGCACCGGCACTCACACCGGTCGCATCGCCACGAGGACGATGACCGGGATAGGGAGAGGCGCTCGCGACGGCACAGGTCGGACTCCCGAGACAGGTCGAGGAGCCCGAGGCGGTACGACTCGGAGGAGGATGACCGGAGGCGGCGGAGGAGGGATTCTCGTGATCGGCGGCGGGACAGGTCCGAATCCACGGATTCGCGGGACAGGAGAGACAGGCGGGATGGCCGGAGTCGGAGAGATAGCCGGGAAAGGCGGGACACGAGGGAGAGGAGGGAGGATAGTCGAGATCGCTACAGGGACGGATCCCAATCACGGTCACCGGCGCCGCGCCGGAGGGATTACACGCCAACCCACGATGACAGGGTAATGCGAAAACGCTCCCCGGAGCCTCCTTCATCATCACGGAGACACAACCAAGACACCAACAGCCACCGCAACGGCGTCTCACACCACCCCCGCCGCGACTACGATAACGAGCGCCGGGACCGCGCTCCTCCACGTCCCCACAACGGCAGACCCAATAGCAACGGCGATGCAGATCGGGAACGGGAGCGGGAGCAGGAAGAGGAACGCGCGCGCAAGCTCGCGGCCATGCAAGAGGCGGCCACCGACCTGGACAAGGACCGCGAGCGCCGCCTCGCGCTCATCGCCGAGCAGGAGCGGGCGGCGCAGGAGGCCGAGGAGCGGGCGCGGCAGCGAAACAAGCGGTTTGGTGGGGATGCTGGGTTCGTGAACCAGCTGCATAGCAGGGCGGCGGAGTTGAAGGTTGCGGATCGCGTGGGGAGGAGGTAGGCATGGTTTGGAAGGGGGTCTGGCTGCGGTTAGGTTGGAGGATGTGGATAGTCTCAGATTGATTGGGATGAGGAGTGATACCCGGCGGTTAGGTTTCGGTTGGTTTTGGGTGAGAGTAATAGACGGCAGGCCGTGTATGGGTGTTCTTGAGGATCAAACTGTTTTTCCGCATTGAGGTCCAGATTTCAATGGTATATTTTGCCGCTTCGGTCAGCAAGAGGGGATCGCCTCGAATCCAGGATTCTGGGAGAGCCGATCTTTGGTGCGGCTGCAGCGCAGATCAATGGCCAGAGCTTCGGATCCGGACTTTTCGAACCCGGACCTGCCTTGGACCGAGTACATTCAGCAGTCCTTCCCTACCAAGGATGGAGCAACCTGGAAGATGGTGTCGCGGAATTTCCTCGTACTCCGTCCATATTGTCTCAGCGCATCCTGTTAGGTGCAGCAACTCCCACAACGGATCGGACAGGCGTTGAACTTGAAGATGCACCCGGAACGAAAGACCACAACGGATGCCGGTGGGGCGGTTCCCCCCTTGACCTGCAGCTTCGCCCCACCGCCACTTCCCCGTTCTTCAATTGATTCTTGGCTCGAACAGCTGCCAAAATGAGATGACCCCTGCCAGGTGACGCCTGGACCTGGTCGCTCAGCGCTGTCGTTCCAGGCATTTGCTGACTTCATCTCCGGCTTCAATTTCTCTCCCAGTTCGGGTCTCTCTCTCACCTTCCGTCCCTCCTCTCGTTCGTTTGACTGCCATTTCTACTGCGGCGTGGTTAGCCGATTCCTGTGATACACTCACTCTTCGCGGCAGCCTACCTTACGTTTTGTGTATCACAAGTTTCAGTTTCGCAGCGCCCACTAGTTCTCGCAGACGCCTGCTCCTTCCGAGTCTGCATTGCAACCTCCGGCCGTGCTTACGTTTCAACCTGCGATTCCTCCCACGTTGCTTCACAACATCCGTCTGGCGGTCGGTTCCTCCATCGCTGCCTGCGCCTTCAGACGACTTCGGGTCGTCCCTTTCGCTCGCTATTGTTTTGTCCCTGCGACGCTCGATCTGCAGGGCACTCCGTCCGACTTGTCGATAGACCCCGAGCCAACGTCGAAAACACGAGGCGCATCAACCTGCAGCACCGCTGATCCATCCATTGTTGTCGCCGCTTATTACCGGCAGCTACCGAACACAATCCGATTCTCAGACTTCGCCCTGTCGCAACAATGCCTTGTGGTCTCGGGGGCTCCAAGACGGTCCAGCGCAAGCTTGTCTTGCTGTGAGTCTCCCCTAAGGATCCCTACCCGCTCGATCTGGGACGACAGCAGCACTGGCCGCTGTCCATGGGATCCTAGCGTGAGCTGACGCCATCCTGCATAGAGGCGACGGTGCGTGCGGCAAGACCTCGTTGCTGAACGTCTTCACACGAGGGTGAGTGTTTGATACGATGGGGCAACCCTGCGATACGAGTCTCGCTCAACAGCACATAGCTACTTCCCGACCGTCTACGAGCCGACAGTGTTTGAGAACTACGTCCATGGTGCGTTATTGCCGGGTACAAAAGATACAGGGATGGGGGGCTGATCTTCCCGTCGCACAGACATCTTCGTCGACAATGTCCACATCGAGCTGTCGCTATGGGATACGGCCGGGCAGGAAGAGTTCGACAGGTTACGGAGTCTTTCGTACGGTGAGGACCACTGCCCTGCCCCGGCCCTGTGTTCGCAAAACCCCTGACAAGATGCAGACGACACGGACCTGATCATGCTCTGCTACTCGGTCGACAGCAAAGACTCGCTCGAAAACGTCGAGAGCAAGTGGGTGGGCGAGATCGCCGACAACTGCCCCGGCGTCAAGCTCGTCCTGGTGGCGCTCAAGTGCGATCTGCGCGAGGCGGCCGAGGAGGAGGACGGCGCCAACGAGGAGGCCAACCCCCCGGAGAAGAAGCCCATGATCAACTACGACCAGGGGCTCGAGGTCGCCCGCCGCATCCACGCCCTCCGCTACCTCGAGTGCTCGGCGATGCGGAATAGGGGAGTCAACGAGGCGTTTACCGAAGCGGCTCGTGTGGCGCTGTCGGTGAAGAAGGAGCGCGACGACTCCAAGTGCGCCGTCATGTAGCCGGCGCTCGCAACCGACCTGACGATTTTATTTTTCGCTTTCGATGAACGGGTTCAAGCGACATACCCGAGCCGAAAGCCAGGATCCTGGTCACCAACATCAACCCCCGGCACCGGCATTCTGATGGACTTCCTTCGGCAACTTCTTTTTGATATACCTTTACCGAGTTCAGTTTTGGGTGGGCGCGTTTAACGAACGGTTTGATGCCGACCTTTGGCGGCTTTCGACTGTATATATTTCGGCAGATTTCTTACCACGACACCTGGACACCGCGCGTCGTTGGACCGGCGCAGGACATGGCTCGCTCCTTGCTTCGGAGGTCCGGCCAAGCCTCTCGAGCCATCCCGCGCATGCAATGCACCACCGCGACAAGACCAATCTCCGTCCGAGACGCTCCGCTCCGATACCTAGTACTTGAGTCAGCGCGGTGGTTGGGCTGGGCTGTCCCTCACAATGGTGGCCGTGTTCTATGTTGTGGGTGGCGTGCGACGGAGACATGCATTAGGCGGTTTGGGTCCTCAACTTTGTACGCTGTTTTAATTCCGGCCGCGGTGGCATCACTTGCCCTTTTCTCTATCATCCACTCAGAGTAGGAGAACTCAGAGAATCACGATGGGAATCGAGGCTTCTGGCCCTTTCTTTGTCCAGCTGGAGCAAGCAGTGAAACGTGGTTGAAGGCCAGCATCTATTCCGACCGCTGAGACATTGGCTCTTCTGTGCAACGCAGCAAAGATGTTGTTACAACCGCCGAGTAAACTGAAATTCAGATACTGTTGCGCATCTGATAAGCCAATTCGTCTTCGGGAGCCGACGGATTCCCTTTCGTGCATCTCCGGACCGGCGCTCATCCCGCGGAGTCGAGAACCCGGCTCCTCCGTTCGGCGGCAGCGGGTGGCGATAACGCTGATAAGCGCAGAGGACCCCGTGAAATGGCGTCAGCGGGCGCTAACCGTGCTGAGGAATTTTTTGGTGTAAGTCGCCCAAACGCAGCCCCTGACTGGCTGGATCCCTTGTTGCAAAACGAAACTTTGATGGTTGATAAAGAGTTGAAGATTCATCCCGCCATGGGTAAGGAGTCACCAGCGGAGATGTGGATATCGTTCCAGAGAGCGGCTGGTGTCAAGGGAGGTTTCGGAGGGCCATGTATAACTGATTCAGGGCTTCCTTGAAGTCAATTTCTCATCCGGAACTGTCGCCTGATCTTTCTTTTCAACCCATCTTTCCTCCTCCACACCACAAGTCCCGATGAGGTGACAACTTTGAGACTCTCACTCAACCTTTCCCCCAAACCGATCACATCAAAACACACATCCACAATGCCACCATACCATACCTCCCTCCTCACCGCGCAGCACAGCGTCGGGCACGTCCACCTCATCGTGGGCGCGAACCCGCTCGCCGCCGCACGCGCCAACTCGTCCCTCTCGGCAGGCGCAAAACCAATCCTCATCGCCCCTGTTCCGTCCTCCCCATCAGACCCAGAAACATCACAACAACCCCAACCCCAACAACAACTCCACTGCAGCCTCACAGCCCTCATCGACTCCGGCTCCCTAACCCACCTCTCCCGCCCCTTCCGCCAATCCGACCTCTTCACCCTAGGCAGACAAGAAGTAGACGGCGTCGTTGACGCGGTCTTTATCACTTCCACCTCT
The DNA here is from genome assembly GCA_023628475.1 of Chaetomiaceae sp. PF1801. Taxonomy (NCBI): domain Eukaryota; kingdom Fungi; phylum Ascomycota; class Sordariomycetes; order Sordariales; family Chaetomiaceae; species Chaetomiaceae sp. PF1801. The sequence continues at coordinate 272,086 of JAMAKQ010000005.1, forward strand.
TCCCCATCCCAAACATCACCATCATTATTCAGCGACGAACTCGGCGCAAAACCCGTAGAGGAAGTCTCAAAACTCTGCAAACGCAACCGCATCCCCATCAACGTGGTCGACGCGCCCGAGCTATGCTCTTTTAGCCTGCTCAGCGTGCACGCCGACGGCCCGCTGCAGATTGGCGTCACGACCAACGGGCGCGGGTGCAAGCTTGCGGGGCGGATTCGCAGGGAGGTGGCGGCCGGGTTGCCGGCGGGGTTGGGGGATGCGGTGGAGAGGCTGGGGGAGGTGAGGAGGAGGGTTTTGATGATGGATGGGGATGGTGGCGTTGGGAAGGATGGGGACGGGATGGGGGTGGATGACTCGGTTGATCAGCCTGCGGGGTTGAATAAGCTTGTTTTGGAGGGGGATAGGGAGGCGGCCAAGACGAGGAGGATGAGGTGGCTGGCGCAGGTGTGTGAGTATTGGCCGTTGAGGAGGTTGGCGGAGATTGGGGAGGAGGATGTCGAGGGGATTTTGAAGTCGTATCCTGCGACGACGACGACGGCCACATCTCCGGGTGGAGGGTCCAGCAAACCCACCAGCAGTCGAAGCGGCCGCGTCATCCTCGCCGGCAGCGGCCCCGGCCACCCGGACCTCCTCACCCGCGCCACCTACAAGGCCATCCAAACCGCCGACCTCATCCTCGCCGACAAGCTCGTCCCCGCGGGCGTGCTCGACCTCATCCCACGGCGCACCCCCGTCTCCATCGCGCGCAAGTTCCCCGGCAACGCCGACCGCGCGCAGGAAGAGCTCCTCGAGCAGGCACTCGAGGGTGTTCGGGCCGGCAAGACAGTCCTCCGCCTCAAGCAGGGCGACCCCTTTATCTACGGCCGCGGCGGCGAGGAGGTCGCCTTCTTCCGGCAGCACGGGCTGGGCGATCGCGTGGTGGTCCTGCCGGGCATCACCAGCAGTCTCAGCGCGCCGCTGTTTGCGGGGATTCCGCCGACACAGAGGGATGTGGCCGACCAGGTGCTTGTGTGCACGGGAACCGGCAAGAAGGGCAAGGCGCCGCAGCCGCCGTGGTATGTGGGGAGTAGGACGGTGGTGTTTTTGATGGCGCTGCATCGGATTGAGGGGCTGGTGGCCGAGTTGACGGGGTATACTGAGGAGGAGGTGCAACAACAACTGCAACAACAAGAACACGACGAGACCCAGGAAGGGGGTGAGCGGCAAGAAGTGAGGAAAAGAACCCTCTGGCCGCTCAGCACGCCGTGCGCCGTCATCGAGCGGGCCAGCTGCCCCGACCAGCGCGTTATCCGCACGACGCTGCGGTTCGTGGCCGAGGCCATCGAGCAGGAGGGGAGCCGCCCGCCGGGGCTGCTCGTCGTGGGGCGGGCGTGTGAGGCGCTGTACACACCCGAGAAGGGCCGCTCGTGGGTTGTGGAGGATGGGTTCAAGGGGCTGGATCTGGATATAGAGGGGGATTTTGCCGCGGGTGGGTTAGGCGTTGCCGGGATGGCGTAAGCAGATGGTGTACGGACTTAAAGTAGATATGTTGCATAGTTGGCCAATGTCACTGATGAATGTGGGTTACACACACTGTTTCTCAAGTATCTGATTGACTGGCCCTGTGGAGAGTTGTGGCAACGTCCGCATGGGTTGAGTCAACAGTGATTGAACAATCTCTGATCGTCCTCCAGTCGAGTCCCTGACAAACCGCCTAGTGACTCTCTGTATACCGTCCGCTCAAACCCGATTACCTTGGATACCGACGGTAGAAAACGTCCCTAACTATCCAACACCAAGACTGTCCGCCTATACAACAGACAAGATCCACTGACACAAATATAACGCACCCGCACTCACACCACCCCTTTCCACTGCCCCAGTCACTCTTAGCCCGCCCCCACCCCCAAGTCATATACTTTACATTGCCTAGTTACCGCTGTCAATCTGATCAACAACGTTCTTCCTCGTCCACTGATCCCACGCCTTGCAATTCTCCTTGACATCGCCGGGGATACGCATCCGATCCACCTGCTCGGGCGCGACGATGAACGAGGCGAGGAAGCCGCCCGACGCGTGCCAGGCGACGTGGCAATGGAACGCCCAGACGCCTGTTTATCAAGTTAACATTAGCCATCAGCTGTCGCCAAGAGAAGAGAGGAGAGGTTCGTGAGGGAAGATGGAGGCAAGTACGTACCTGGCGAACCGTCAAACTGAATCACGAGATGGCCGTTGCCGCGGACGAGGTGGACGTCCCGACGGGACGGATTAGACGGCCGCACGATGGTGCCGTCCCATGCCCCGGGGCCTTCGTGGAGGACGAAGAAGTTGTGGCCGTGGAGATGCATCGGGTGGCTTTTGCTCGCAGTCACGGTCAGCATTCCATCACCTTCACCCAACAGTCTAACGAGAAGAGACTTACGCAGCAGGGCTATTATTATCAACCACAATCCGCACCGACGCATTCCCATAGAAATTAACCACATTCCACTGGGCCGGGTAGCTGAAATTGCCCTCATTAGCGAGCAGCAGCACGGGGCTGTTATAATCCGCCCGCATCGACACGCCCCCAAACCGCCACAGCGTCACGCCCGACTCATTCTTGAACGTCTCGATATCCATCGTCTGCGTGAAACTCGGCTCGGGCAACGCAATCGGATACAGCGGCTCACTCAGCGCCAAATCCGCGTTAGCACACACCCCCGCATCAGGAATCTCCCACGCCGCGCTGGCCGGCGCAGCCGACGTGTCAGCCTTGTCGTAGTACACCGCAGCGACAGCGTTGGGCTGGCGCGCGGCCGAGCACGACGTCAGGCTGGAGCGCATCCAGAAGGCGGACTCGGGCCCGCCGGCGTTGGCTGTCACGAGCACGTCGGTGCGCTGGCCGACGCCGAGCGTCACGACCGTCGTGTTGTAGGGGACGACGGGCACAAAGTCCTCGGCGATGACGGTCAGCGTGTGCGCGTCGATCGAGAAGCGCTGGATGCCGTCGCCGCTCGAGTTGATCAGCCGCAGGCGGTGGGTTTTGCCGGTTTGGAACTTGAACTTGGAGATGCCGGCGTTGTTGGTGCAGGGGGTGGTGTCGCCTGCGGCCACGGTAGAGCAGTCAAAGTTCATCTTGCCGTTGATGAGGTTGTTGTCTGAGGACACCCTGGGGCTGCCGTTGGGTGTGAGCATCTCCTTGATGATGTTGAAGTACTCCTCGTGGTACCAGTCTGCTCAGACTGTCAGCGGGCCGTGTGGCCTCCCGATGGCAACGAGGGAACTCACCACTCAACATGATCGGTCCAAGATCAACATCATACTTCTCATGCACAGGGCCATGAACAACAATCGGCCCGAGCACACCCCCCGTGTACTGCGCCGAGTAATGTGAATGATACCAGCTCGTGCCATACAAGCTAGCCACAAACTCATACCGGTAATTCTTCCCCGGCGGGATGGGACACTGCGAGATCCCCGGCGCGCCGTCCTCCCAGGGCGTGTCGCGCTGCAGGAACCCGTGCCAGTGGATGGACGTGCCCTCCTCCGGGCCCGTGATGTTGTTGTGCACGTCCACGACGATGGTGTCGCCCCAGTTTGCCTCGATCAGGGGCCCCGGGTAGGCGCCGTTGACGAGGAGCACGTCCCGCCGGTAGCCATCTGGAGCGATGAAGCCGCGGCTCACGGTGAACTGGTAGTGGCGGGTTACTCCGGTCTTGGGATAGTCATGGTACGGGTTGTTGCCGGAGTCAGTTCGGCTGCCCCATGGGTAGCCATCTGGCAGGGGGTTGTTTGTGAGGAAAAAGGGCAGGGTTGGGGCGAGGAGGGTGCCCAGGAGTGAGAGTCTGGAGCCATGTCAGTGCCCTTTCCTTCACGATGCAGTCAACTGGGAGTCCCTGGGCTCACCCGTTCGTATTACTCTGAGCCAACGTCGATACGACGGTGCCGAGTCCTGAGAGGACGCCGCGCAGCAAGGCCACGCCCATGACGGGCGCCTGAGAGAGTGAAAGGGTATATAACAGCAATCGACGCGGCAAACAAACGAGCGACTGGAAAACGAATGCTACACCGGCTGCTCAAGAAGGAGCAGACTCTCCCTGCGTCCGGCGTGCTACAGCCGGAATATTTAACTTAACAGCTGGGGGTCGGAACGACGAGCGAAAGCCACCACGCGGCCCAACTCCACGCAGAGCGAGACATACATACTCGTAACGGAACGCCAGCCAGGCCCATGCGAGCGCCACCCGCAGCGTGCAGAGAGAGACAACAGTGAATAGTAAGCAGGCAGGGCTGCGTCAACCAGAGGATCGGCTCCGGGATTGCCATGTTGGAGTAAGCCTCGCAGCAGGCATCGCTCGATTTCCGCACAATGGTGGTGACACCGGAGAGGCGCCCAGAACACTCGGAGATTTGAGGGATCGCATGGCCCCGTGTCGGGGACGGTTCCGGCTCAGACAGGTGTCTCGCCAAGGTGCTGTTCCGGAAAGGCGGTGCCAAAGCTCAGTGGTCAGCTCGGAACGCAGAGTGTCGGGATGGGAGAGCCGCGCTGGGATGCCCGGGGTGACTGGTATTAGCGATTGATTCACTGGAAGTGAGGACGTGAAGTCGATCTCTGGCGGTGATGCGGACCCGGAGCGCGGCTGCACTCACCAAGCAGATCCGCTCGATGGCGATGGCTTGCTAAAAGCCTGTGCCCCGCGGCGATCGCCAGCCTAGTCCGCGATAAGAAAAGATCGGAGCGGCGCCGTCGGACAGAGACATGACCGATTTGCCCGGTGCCAGACGAAGTGGCGCAATGCTGGGCCGAGATTTCTCCAAGTCGATAAATCGGGGATTGTGAATGCCCTCCCCGGCAACTTGCAAGTCCTGAACGCAGCCTTGAGGGCGGCGCCAGCCCGGGACTCCCACAGATTGGCTGCTGCTGTGGCCAGCCAACTCAGCTCGCCGGATAGCTGCATCACGTCCCGAAGAAGGAGTGCGCTGGCAGGGCAGGCAGTTGAGCCATCTCCGGGGCCAACCCAGGCCTACCCGATAGGGCCCAATGATGACTGAACGGAATTCCTCCCCTGGCGTCCCAGCTCCCTGGTTCGAGGCCTACAAAGAAGCTCTTGGATTCGCGTCTCACTTGACCGTCGCCTTTGATAGGTACTTGTACCTATGCGTGTAATCCTTGGTCCGGAAGCCACCCATAGGCACGGGACCGGGTCGGGACCGGAAACACGACTTACTTGGCAAACCGGCCATCTGCAAGGACCCGACGTTGCCAGGTGACTCCCTCAGCTCGTGTACATGACCAGGAACCATTGCAGCGTCGACGCTTGGGTGGCCAGCTTCTCGGTCGACCGCTCGGTGGAAATCGGCATGACCGATATCAGAAACCGCGTGCCGCCTGCCTTGACCACCCTTGGTCCTCGTTCACCCCCGTCCGGGAGGAGCGTGGGGCCAGTCCTCTCCGATGAATCGACCATAATGTACCTCGACAGGTCGCCCGACCCGGGAACTGGGAGATTGGCCTGAAAAGCTTCCGAGGATAAGGTCGTGCCTTGTGCCACACCAAGCCCCTTGCGTCCAGGCACGGAGCCGCCAGGTGTTCGTATTTTTAGCGAGGAAACACCGCGTCGAGACCTGAAAGCGCTGCCTTCTTGGGGGCCACGGGACCTGCATGGCGACCCTGGACGAGGGGCAGGAGAGTCGCGGGAGCGTGAAATGCTATTATGGGCAGTGGAGAGACGGTCCTCGGAACTGTGCGCAGTGTAAGCTGCATCCTGTCAGCCCGCCGGGAGCAGGGTCGGACAACAAGGAGATGGCTAAATGATGTATTAACATGCTCTCCTCAGACAAATTTTTTCTGACCTCCAACGCCATCCCATCTCCGCCTCCATACAAGGCAAATCGTATGTACACATATCAAATACATGGCCGTCCGCTTACCGCTCGGCGACCGGTCGCGGGGCGTTTTCTCTTCACCGGGATCTCGGGTTGCTGCTCCGTCAGTTGTCGCGTCGTGTTTGCTGGTATGGGCGGAAAGCCTGCGAGGCCATGATGATGGGCCGTCTCTGGGCGCGCAGGTAGGCCTCCTGGACGATGGGCGAGGCGACGTCGGACCGGATCACGCTGCCGATGGACATGAAGAAGCTGTGGAAGAGGATGTCAGCGCCATTCCCTCAAACTCTCGTCGTCAAACAAGGCTGAAAACAGCATACCCGAACGTCGCGCCGGACCCCAGCATGTACTGGCCCAATGTCCTCATGATCCCGTTCGGGCCGGCGCCGTATCTGAAGATGTTGACGGTTCCTAGGTGCTCCGTGTCAGACCCGCGTGGTCCTCAGCGCAGCCACAGTCGGTTGTCGGCCGAGGGTGCCGTACCAAAGATGAAGCCGATAATCATGCCAACCGCTGCGTAGGACTAAATCAGTTTTCTGCAGAGCGCGACGGGAGGAGAGTTGCTCGGGAATGCACATACTGCCACCCATCATGGCGCCCATCTTGACTGTTTTCAAGTTTCCATGTTAGCATCTGCCTGCACTGCGATCAGATGCGCTGCCGATGCATGCATACACTTGTCAAAGTTGGAGGGCCCAACAGCCCCGGGGTGGCTCGGCGGAGGAGGCATCGTTGCAGGAAGCGTGTACTTAATCCGAGGTTGGAGTTGTCTTTTGCGCTGCAACGAGCGAAGCGCAAACTTGAACTTCTCGATATGATGCTGTGGGATGAAGTGCAGCAGCTCCACTCGAAGTTGCCGGGGGCACGGGCAAAATGGGGTCCAGCGCACGTGCCACACGGAGCTAGGAGCCTGCGTCACGCTGTCCTGAGCTCTGAAATTACCACACTTGGATCCAAAGACTCATCAAAGCCACCTAGGCCACGAGAGATGAATTACCTTGGGGAAAGGAGGACGCAAAGTCCATCATCTCCTTCCACAACCTGGTTGGGCAACCTGTCAACTATTTCAGAAAAACTCCTGACCATAAAATGCAGACCATCACCAGCTTGAAGGTTTTCGAGATGCTTCGTTACGATACAAACTTAGTGTCCCTAGGGTATTTTACAGCGACGAACGAGCCACATCTCAGCTTGGCTCCGGGCATCACGTGAGGGACTCGAGGAAAGAACTTTTGCATCTTACAGGCAGCACTGAGTTATTGGGGAAAGCACTGTATATTAAAGCAAGGCGATGTTTCGTAGTTTCAATTGCGGTTGGTCGAAGCCGTGACAAGTTGTGGTGGAGAAACCGCAAATCAAAAGTCAAAGAAGGAGAACGGCAGCACGGGAAGGAGCCAAACAGGCCACGGCGACTCGAGCAGGGGCAGCGCGCAGGCCGCTTGCTGGCCCGCCCGCTAAGCGCCTCGACAGACCCCGGCCCAGGAGACGACGGCTCCATCAAAAATCGTCAACCTCACTTCTCAGGGTGTCGTCGCATTCTGTGACCGTGCTTCCAGGTTGCCACCGCCGAGCCGAAACAAATTCAACTGCATCTTTGCGAGGTGCGTGCTTCCATCAATCCATCTGCTGCTTGCCGACCGTCTGCCACACCACTCTGCCGAGCCTGCGCCCGATTTGTCGCGTCACGTTGCTCTCCGCAATCGACAGCCAACCTGGAATCTCGAGTTTCACAACCAAAAAGTTGCGCCTCGACGTCAGTGCCACTGCTAATCCTCGAACCAACTCCACACAGGCGCCCGCGACATATCCTCTGCATGCTGAGTTTCAGCCCCACATCCAGAGAGCAACACTCTTGCTCCTGCCCAGCTCCTCGCTGAACAGGAAGCGCATGCTACACGACCACGCCGAGCTCGACAGCGCCGAATTGACCTCGTCGCCCGCAGAGTCCCCTCGGACGCGCCACACCCATGACTGCCGTTGCGAACCCTCCCAGCTTCGCGAACCTCAACCGGCCGGGATGGATCACCGTTAACGGAGGGCAGACGTCCAGCTCGATGAACCCATCGGATGACGCCCGGGGACTCAACATGTTCATGCAGCGCAAGACCCTCCAGCGAACGAACTCTTCGTCCTCCGTGTCCTCGACCTCGTCGAACTCGTCCACTTCGACCGTCACGTCAAACTCGAGCACGCAGCCGAACGGCGCCCCAATGGCCGCCGGAGACACGAATGGGTGGTCGAATCCCGCGCCGCGCAAACGGCCAACCGCGAAGGGGCCGTGGCCGAACGGGAAACCAGACGGGCCTGCCGAATTCTCGAGGGCCGCGTCCGGCCGCCCGCTCATCACAAACGGCGTCAATGGCGTCCATCAACAACAGTCCCTGTTGGCCGCCCAGAACCAGCTTGGGGGTCAAAGCGGGCTCGGCCGTCCGGGCGCCGACGGCATGGGCCCGCCCCGACAACCAGTGCTCTACCTGCTGTCCTTGAACGGCAGCTTCGAGCGCAAGACCATCTCGGTTCCCTACTTCCCCGAGACGCTCCGAATCGGCCGCCAGACAAACGCCAAGACGGTGCCGACCCCGGTCAACGGTTACTTCGACAGCAAGGTACTGTCGCGGCAGCACGCTGAGATATGGGCCGACGCCAACGGCAAGATCTGGATTCGCGACGTCAAATCGTCCAACGGCACCTTCGTGAACGGCACTCGGTTGTCGCCCGAAAACCGAGAGTCTGAACCCCACGAGCTGCAGACCCAGGACCACCTCGAGCTTGGCATCGACATTGTCAGCGAAGACCAGAAGACGGTCGTGCACCACAAGGTGGCTGCTAAGGTCGAGCATGCCGGTTTCGTCAGCCCAACTAGCAACGTTCTGGACATGAATTTTGGGGACCTGGACCCGCTGAACAGCGCCATGATGATGCCGGTAGGGGGTTCCTCGCCGTTTCGAGGGCGAGCCGGCAGCCAGCCCGGAGTGGGGGGCAACAACCGTATGGCCCAGGGGAATATGGGGGGACAGCCAAACGCTCTCGCACAGCAGCGGCAGTTTTGGCTAAACCCGATAACGACGGAGCATATTGTCAAGAAACTTCACGTAGGTTTCTCTTCCCCTGCTTCCCTGGTTTACAGCACCATCTGACCGCGTGACAGACCGAAATGCGCAATGCGCGACTACAGAACCAGGATCTGGCGCGGACAAGCCAGTTCATCAACGCCCTCTTGTCAAAGGAGGACGTCAAGAACGCAGATAAACCCGAAGTTCCCGAACCTCCCAAAGCACACCTGCCCAACGGGAACATCTCGTTCCGCTCAGACGGCGGCAAGACGCGCTTCTCCGAACCGCCCGCCCCGCCGCCGTCCCAACCACTCCCCGAAAAGCCGGACTCCGCCCGGGCTTCGGATGCTCCCTCGCTGAAAAGGGCCACAACAGAGCGACCGAAGGCGGCGAGCACATCCCCTGTTCGCCAAGACAACAACAACCTCAACCAAATCCTCCTCCTCACCGAAGCGCTCAACAACGCCAAGAAGGAACTCGACAGCCACTCGGCCAGGGTACGGGACCTCGAGGAGATGCTGACCAAAGAGAGAGAAGCCCGGCTCTACGCCGAGGACATGATGCAGAAGATGGAGGAGAGCAGCAGCAGCCACGCCAAGATAAACGGCGCCGCCGACGCACCGCTCGTCAACGGTCACTCCGAGCTGGACAAGGCATTTGACCTCGCCTCCGTCGAGGAGCAACCGCCACTGGTCGACGAGGTCGACATGGCGGCCCTGGCCATCACCGCAGAAGAGGAAGAGATTCCGCCGGCCCCGTCCCAACCGGACAAGGCCGAGATGCTGGCCGCCGCCTTCCAGGCGCGCATCGACTCGATGGCGTCCGAGATGAACAGCCTGAGGGAGCAGCTCGAGACGTGGCGGCTAAGGGCGGAGAAGGCCGAGGCGGAGCGGGATGCCGACCGCAAGACTTTGGCGGAGATGGTCGCGCAGATACGGCAGCGCGATGAAGAGGACAAGAGGCGCGAGGCTGAGAGGAGAGCGAGGTCAGCGTCGTCCAAGGGGAGGCGGCGCGCCTCTGGTCAAGAAGACCAGGCTACTGAAAAGTCGTCGTCGTCCGCAACGGTAATGAACGGCACCATCACTACCGAGAAGCCGACCGTCGAGATGGACGGACCCACCGACGAGGAAGAGGTCGTTTCGGAGTCGGAATCCACCCCGTCCCGCGCCACCACCATGAAGCCGGTTGGTGGAGCGCTGGCGGTGCAGGGGGACCAGCAGCACCAGAACCAACAGCAGCAGGACGCGACGCTAATACACACGCTGCCGTATGCGTCCATGATTGGGGTTGTGCTGTTTGGCATGGGGCTGATGGCGTACCTCAATGGCTGGCAGCCGCAGGGGAGGATGGATCGTTGAGTTGGGACTTTGGAGGTGGGGAGGGTGGGTGAGGGGGTGTACGATTTCTTCCTTTGGCTGGTTGCCGTGGACTGGCTTTGTTGCATAGCTTCTGCAGCATGCGGAGCGAGAGTCAACCAGCATGGCGGCAACGGCTCGATGCCTTTTTTGACACGATGACGATGAAAGAACAACAACAACTACAACCTCTCGAGCTCGAGTTGGCAACCTCGACCAACAGAGCGGCATAATACCTTTGCTTGAGATGGGCGATGACTGGACATGGATTTTTCTCTTTTCTTTTTCTCTGCTACCTGACCTTACTACTACTACAACAGACCTCCTTCCCTCACTGTTTCCTTTGTCACTCTTCTGGTTTCTGGCACGGATGGCTCTTCACGTACGAGTATAAGCAAGGGGGACAGAAAGCATTTTTGGGGTTTTGATGCTGTGTTTCGATGTTTCGGTGTTTTTTTTGATGTGGGCGAGGGCAGCGCGGCGGTTTTTGCCGTTTTCTCGTTTTCGTCTCAACGTCGGTCGCTCGTTTTGATCAGCTCTCATCAACCAAGCATGCATGCTAGCAGGCAATCGAGATGGGGAGACACATATACGGAATGTACATTGTCAGGGTTTGCGATGCATGCCGTTGCGTTTCTATGGGAGTCTTGTCAGGCTGGATCAATCTGGGGCTGGGGACTGGCGTTGTCTTTTTTTTTTTTTTTTTTTTTTTTTTTTTTTTTTTCATTTCTTCGATGTATCTCTGAGTTTGAGACACGGCAATTGAAGTGCTTCAGCTCTGAGTTCCTGATCAGTATTCCACCTGGGCTTGTACGAATCGTCCTGTGGCCATGCTCATGGTCCATGCTGCAAGTTGTTTTGTGGATTCTGTCCTGACGAAGGATGACATGTCGCGGCATTCCTTGGTTATCGGAGTTGGGCACGCACAGCGGCAGTCTGACACACGTAAGTCATCATGATATCCTTTGGGAGCTCGTTATCTCGGAGACTAATAAACACAAGCAGCACTGGCGAGCCGACGTCTTGCCACCTGCCTGGCTCATTGTCAACATGGAAAGCCGGCGACGCGTCGGTGAGGATGTCAGCAAGTCGTCATTTTGCCTCCGAGCGGTCTGAGCCTTAGAGTTTCTGCAGAGATTGGGTTTCTCGGTCACGTAATACGCCGGTGAGCTGGGTCTAAGGTTTGAGGCACATGAACGGATCAGCCCAGGTCTCTGAGATGGTATAAAGGCTGGCTTTTCCCTCGCCTTTCCTCCCCCAGAGTGTCTTTCCACATTCGCAACCCGCAACATTTCAACTGGCGGCACATTAAACTACTCACATCGCTGCTCTCCCTCCACCTTTTCACCGTTTTATTCTCGCCTTGAAACTCCATCACGCCAACATGGAGTTCCAAGGCCTCACGTACCCCTCGCTGCCCGTCAACGACCACCTCCTGGACGAGCAGCTGTCCGCTCTCCCCCGCCGCGCCTTGCCCGCCCCCCTCGGCCCTCCCCGCCGCCCGACGGCCACCCTCGGCGCGCTGCAGATCCTCCCCGTCGAGCTGCAGCAGCAAACCCTCCTCGACGTGGACCTGCGCTCCCTCCTCGGCTTCCGGAGCCTTAACCGTCGTGCTGCCGAGGTCGTCGACTCCATGCCGGAGTACAGGGCCATCCTCCGGCATGCGCCCAACGTCGTGCGAGGTGCAGTCGCCATTGGCGTGGATGGATTCGCGGCGCTCACCTGCCGCAACCTTTACGCTGCCCTGTGCTCGCCTGGGTGCGAGGATTGTGAAGACTTTGGGGGATACCGTACGTTTATATTCGAGTTCTTTGTTCTTCTCCTTTCTAGCTGCATCCAGTCAAGGGCTATTCTGGCTGTCGAGAACTGCATGCAGCTTCAATTGCTCCCCAACCGATTGCTTCTTTCCAAAACAGCCCCGATCACACTTCATGTTAGGGAATGGAATGGCAAATGACTGACTGATGTTATTGTTCAACAGTATACCTCCCCACCTGCCGCCGGCTCTGCTTCCGCTGCCTCGCGTTCTCCGAGGCGTACCTCCCCCTCACCCCCACCGACGCGGTCCAACAGTGCGGCCTCGTCGACAGCACCACGCTCAACGCCCTGCCGCGGCTGCGCGTCGTTCCGGGCCGGTACTCGCCCAGCGGTCGCCTTCTCAGCGGCGAGATCGAGGTGATCGACCGCCAGACGGCGGAGTGCGCCGGCAGGAGGCTGCATGGGGGGCAGGACGAGATGGTCAAGTTTCTTATAAGGATGGGTTGGTGGTGGGGTGAGGACCGTGAGATGCGGTTGGTAGATGCGCGGACGGGTGTCACATTCGTGCCGGAGCTTCATCCGCTGCGGTTTGTGGCCGTTGTGCGCGTGCCGTGGTTGAGGCTGGGGCAGGAGGAGGACTGGGGGTTTCATTGTGCCGGGTGCAGGGGCAAGGATTGGTGGTCGCTGTATGAGAGGCGGATGTTTACGGCTGAGACGTTTAGGGCGCATTTGGAGGAGTGTGGGCGGATTGTGGATGGGGAGCATCGACCGGGCGAGGACCCAGAGGACGAAGCGTCGGGGGTTCAGGGGTTGGCGCCTGACTGAGGTCGAATACGGATGATATTGGGAAAATGGCAGGCCGAAGGCTGGCAATACAAGGGAATCCATAAAACGTCAATACATCCCCGTGCAGCTCGACTGTCCTGTGTCACCAGACTCCACGTGTCCTTCATAGTGAAATATCGTGTAGCAAGCACTTCAGCCCTATCAATCACGTTCCTCCGTCAGCCCTTGGCTGAGTTGATAGGAGAGAAGACCGCAGACCGCCGGTGGGAAAGAGCAATGAATCAGTTGTTGATGGACCACGTCATTGTCCCGCTTTGCGTTTTCTCGGTGCCCGTTTCGGCTTGGACACGCCAGCCGAAGATTCCCCTGTCGGTGTTGTCTTTGCTTTTGATGTTGATTGCCTGGATCTTGGGTTCGAGGCTTGAATCTTTGGCGCGGGCGCACTCCTCCTTGTCTGCCGCTGTGTTGGTGATGGCCTCTCAGTGGTAAATGGCGGTGGTGGTGCGGCATGTTTCGCGGCGAGGCGAGCGCTCCGACGCGGTGCTGGAGGCTCTGGTGCCGCAGGAGATGGCCGCTTTGTCGGCCGCTTGGATGGCTGTTCATCGTTGGTGGTGTCATTTGGCCTGCCGCGCTTCCGGGGGTTCTTGCCAGCCAAATCCCCATTGCTTATTGGGACTGAACTGGCTTGGTTGTGTTGTGGTCCGTTGAGGCTCCCGGCGATCCGAGGAACCTGGTCAAGAATCCACTGCACCAGAAGCTGCTGTCGGAGGTGGTTCCTCTTCGCTTCCAGGCAGGGGTGTTGCCCTCGCACAAAGGCAGATACAAGATCGAGACGCCTGGTGGTCTCTTTCAGTTCATCTCGCGCCGCGGTGAGCCTGGATTGGGCTTCTGACAAGCTCTTCATGCGATCTTGGCTCGTAAGCCGAGAGCGCCCGTATTGCGCCTTCTCGGTCTCTGTGACAGCGGCTCTAGCCGCGTTTTCTGCAGCCGAAACCGCGCCTCTCGCCTGATCGAGTTCCGCTTGGTGCTGGATTGATGATTCGGCGGATCGGAGGAACTCGGCCGTCTCGTGATGCTGCAACACACCCGATTCCCTAAGCTTTGCCCACGCCTCGTTCCCTTTCTGTTCGAGCCTCTCGACGGACCTGGCGTACAGATCTAACCACGCGTATTCGTAGCCAAGGTACTCGATCCAGGTCGAAAGCGGATCTTGCTGTCGGGGATCGCGTAAGAGTGCGAACGGCCGTGGGAAGCCATGCCGTGAGAGCCGTTGCTTGACCTGGTCGGCGTATTCGGCAAAGTCTGCATATTTGCATCCCTCTCGCAACTTGCGGTGGTCCGCAATTCGCTTGACCTCTCTGGTACCCCACGTGCTCTGGAGAGACTCCTGATGTTGGCTCTCGGACTCGCGTGGCCACATCCTTTGCCGGCTAAGGCCGAGTACTGCGAGCGCTTTGTCCTCTGTATCGACAAATGCGAGGAATTCAGCCTTCTCGTCAAGAATGCCTCTGTTGTCCTTTTGCCACAGACGGAAGTCCCGCCATCTGCCCAACTGCCGCTGGAACACGTTGTTCCATTGGACGGTGTCGCTGTTCGGATATTCCTGCCAGGGCAGGAGGATCCCGCGATAAGACTCTGGATCCTCAGAGACCTTTTCCAGGAGCTCGATCGGATATGCTGGTCGACCGCCGTCATTGACAAGATCAGTGTACGCTGCGGCCTCAAACTTTCTCATCTCGTCCATCTCCTCATTGGGGTCCACTTCTGCCGTGGGAGACCGCTCAAAACGAGACGGCCGGGGCAGCAGCTGCGAAGCCGCGTCCTGGCCAGTCGAAATTTCAAGCAGCCGTGCGGCCACTTGGTCAGCATTGACCGGACGGGACTGCATCGCCTCGTCGGCCTTTTGCGCGCCGAATCTGAGAGGTCATCAGCATCTCCACAAAGGCATCGTGATTAAGAGAAAAAAGGGGCGGGCTCGGTACTTGAGTTTCTCGGCGAGCTCGTCCCGCTGGACAGCGGTCAGCGCGTCCCAGCCGTCGATGTCATCGAGTTCGAAACCGCCATCGGGGCGCCGGTGTCGCTGCATGTACTCGGCAAGTTCCGCATCATCGAACGCGAGGACGTCGCCGACAGACAATGGTGGTTCGGTGACTGACGCCTTTGATCTTGTCATTCTGCTGTGTTGCTGCACGCGCTGCGCCGTGGCGTTCCATGCTGCCGGCGTTGGCGAGTTGATGAGGTGAGGTGTGGTTGAGTCCGGACCATTGGCGGTGACCGCGAAATGCGACTTTCAGTCTTTCAGGTGCTCGGTACCTATCCGTACGAAGTATTGTACCTTAAGGTAGCTGGTACTCGTGTACTAAAGTTGCTAAGGTAGATTCCAGCGGTATCTGTACACTTTACAGTACAGCTGCTATTTTAGCCCGTGAGGCAACCTTGTCAGGCTCAACAAACTAAACAACCTAACCATAGATAGGTCATAGGTAGACCTATATTCCATTCATGTCGCTCAATCCATAAGCTAATGTCATTTGATTTACTCAGTCGTGTTTGAACGCATTTCAAACGGCTCTCCACCTGCGGGTACTACAGGACCTTAAGGCTGGGGGGCCATGGTCGCTGTAATATACAGTCTTGGCAACGTACTAAAGATGACAAACCAAAAGTAGGCAGGCGCAAAGGCTCGGCACCTGCAGTTCCCACGGAACAAATGCTCACATCGAATCGCTTTCATAGACGTCCGGTTTCATCCTTGCCCGTCCAACTTCAGTTCCGCGCGGCTTCGAGCCTCGAGCCCAACCATGCACATGCATGGGCCGCGCCTGGAGTTCATTGGCGCCGAACTGTTTCGTTGGCTATCGGCGCTTGATGCGCTTGCTGCAGATGGCCTTTGAGGAGGGCCGAGGTTGGGTCGCTGGACTCTCTCTGTGTGGTGCCTGTTGCCTGCAGAGGGCAGATGCAAGACGGGAACAATGACTTCTTCTATTCTCTCTTCTCGTTTTCTCTCTGTCGTTCCTTGTGCTTTCTCGTCTTGGTTCCTTCAAGACGCTTTCCGTTTGTCTTCTTTCTGTCTAGCTTATGTTTCACTGGGCAAACAGCAATGACGGACACGGATCTGATCGTCCGGATATATGCTGTGCAGGGCGCTGGCAGCCTTGCCACCGCCGTGATCAAGCCTGAGACGAACCCCTCGCGATATGTCGCCCCCAAATCGATCCCAGAGTCTCCCCGGCACTTCGACCGCCGCCGCGAACGCGAGTCCACCGAGCCGCTCGCTGCGGACGAGTCACTGGACATTTACGAGCCGTGCCTCGAACTAAGATTCAGTCATCCTCCACGGACACGTGACGGCTTTATGTTTGGGTCGGATCCCCGCAGCGACGTCGTGCTTCCTAACACTCTGGCTGCCGTCAGTTTCCACCATTTTGCCCTGACATTCGATGACCAGTACCGACCCATTGTTCGAGACTTGGGTTCATTGAACGGAACTGAAGTTACATACGATGGCCAAGGTCAGGGGAAGCGCAGCAGCTTTGCCTGGATCATCGGCGGCGACCCGGTTGTCAAGAACGTCACCGCCATCATTGTCAACGTCCATCACCGCCTCAAGTTCCGGATCGACGTCTGCCGTCATGATACAGCCTCGCGGGCTTACATGGATAGTGTCGACCGGCTTCTCCAGGGCGCTGCCGGAGCCGAGAACCTCGTGGGCCAACTCAACCTTCGCAGCCGACCGCTAACCGAACGTACGAGCGGAGCGCACACTCCCGGCACCGGCCCGATTGCCCTGACCAAAAAACTCGGTCAGGGCGGGTTTGGACTGGTGACCCGTGTCTGGGACGTCAGCACCGCAAGCGTCTACGCCCTCAAACAACCTTCCGAGAAGGCCATTCGACAGAACCGAGTCGATGTCGAGAGCTGGAGGAAGGAGGCCGGTTTGCTTTCCCGGGTCTCACATGTAAGTCGCTCTCCCAGTCCAGACCAAGGCAAGCTGCCTTGCTCTAACTTCTCAACAGGACCATATCGTACGACTCCTGGATGCCGACTTCACGGCACTCCCGAAACTGCGCCTCGAATACATGCCGGGCGGGTCCCTCGATGGCTATCGGCATCTGTCAGTCGACGCGTGCGGGCAGGTCCTCTGCCAGTGTCTTTCTGCACTGACATACCTTCACGGCCTGGACCCGCCCATTGTGCACAGAGACATCAAGCCGGGCAACATCCTTGTCCAGTCTCTTGATGCCGGCAGCATCCATGTCAAGTTCGGCGACTTTGGCCTGTCGAGACAGACCGCCGATCCAACAACAATCTGCGGCACCTCTCGATACCTTCCGCCCGAGATGTACGGCGAGATGGACCGGAGACTGGGCCGTCGGGGCAAACGCAGCTACACGGCCGCCGTCGACATCTGGTCCCTGGGAGTCGTCGTCCTGGAGCTCCTGCCCGATGGACTCCCGCTCGGCAAGGACGATGAGCCGTCATGGTGCCAAAAGATTGTCACGAAGTTGAACAGGGACCTTGAGAAGGCTTGGGACTCCCTTAGGCACTTGTTGGCGGACTTTATGGTGCTGCTGGAACCGGAGGACCGCGGCTCAGCGCAGACATGCTACGAAATGGCACAGAGCATTTTCTGCCAAGGGTGCCAGACCCCGACTTCTTCAACGACGCCAAAACAGCGGACGGGACAATTGTCGTCATCGGATAGGACTGTACTGTCAAACCACAGGGCTGCAGAACCGAGGCTATCGCAGATCCCTGGCCTGTTCGACCCTCTCCACGAGCTTGGGGGTGGCTCTGCCCTCGCGGACCTTGGGTCCCAGGCACAGGGTGACTCCACGTGCAATTTCAACGATACGTGGCTTGCTCAGTCCAGAAACAAGGAGCCTCACGTGCAGCAGGCTTATAATTGGGACCAGCCACAGGGAGGCAGCTTGCATGCGCCATCTGCTGTATATGGTCCAGTGGCTGGGGGCGGACAGAGCTTTGGTGGCCCCGGTGGCCCCGGCCGGGAACAGCCGCGGACCTCGTTGGAAGCCCATGTCGAAGGTAATGAGCTCACTGAGAGTGAGAGGCTGTTGGCTGCGGAGCTGCTTGCATTACTTGAGTAAGGGCGATATGTTGTCGTGAGTAATACTTGGCATGGATTGAGTCTCTTCTGATATAATAGGTACAAGAGTGTCGCTTGAATGTGCTGTTATTATGTTGCATAGGCCGCTCAAGGAAACTCAATTTACTGATACTAAGACAGGGCGAAACACTGTATATCAATATTATCATGATACTAAGGCAGGTGAAGACGTCGTAATAATTATTAATTGAGCATCATGCTACTGTCGGGTGACAAGAAAGTTTGCAAGTTTTTAACAAGAGGTCCATGCAAAGCGAAGTGCCGAGGTATCAACCCAAAAACGCCGTATTATGCATCATAATCCTCTAAGGGAGTCGACCAGAACTCCGACGCTGAATGATGCCGCCCTCTATCCGGGTATCTCCAAGTCAGATGTCTCCCACGAACTCCCAAGACCATGCCCCCAAACATAACGATGCCGCAGAAGAAAAACAAAGCAAAACGCAAAACCACCGCTCCCACAAGAACCCAGACCACCCAGAGCGATACAGTCCACACCCTCCCAATCCCAAGTCCCAAGTCCCCAGTCCAAGTCCAACATGAAGTTACACCGCATCACCCGATCCCTCGCCAGTACATGCCATCACTCCCCTCAACCCTCATCACCACAGCCTTCCAACACCCCAGCCAAACACCCCAGCCAGCCACCCCATCGATCTCCTCCACCGCCTCCTCGCAGCACCGTCCCTTGGAGTGCGCACGGCAGCACCAGCACAAGAACTCGTACCGGCTATTCATGGCGCAGCACCCGCAGCACACCCAATCCTTGTCCCGCGCAATGTAGGAGACATCACCCTGCTTGGTATTCATGGGGACAGCATCCGGGACCTGGCTGTGGTCGTTAACCCAGCTGGTCCGGGGTGGGAAGGACGTGAGGGCTTCATCGCTGGTGCGCTCCTGCTGTTCCGGGGTTGGCGAGATGGCGGTGTTGTTCAAGTTGGTTGTCGCCTTGGGCTGAGCAAGTGCTGGCTCCGGCGGAATGCCGCAGTCTTGATTGTTGCCGAAGAAGAGGTTGTAAGGGTCATCGACCTCGTCTTCGGTAGAGCCGGTCTTGGTGCTTGCGGTGGTCAGGGCAGCAGTGTTGTTGCTGGTCTGCTTCTTGGCCACGTTGTCGCGGTCCTGGCCATTTTCGAAGAAGAGGATGTACGGGTCGGTTTCTTCTGCGGCCTCGATCTGGCGAGCGTCTTGCTTGGTTGCCTTGCGGCGCAACAGCGCGATGCTGCTGCAGCGCTTGAGACCCGTGATGATTGCCTTCTTGACAATGGCGAAGAAGTTGGACTTCTGAGGGCCCTTGAAGCAGGCGGTGGTCTCCGTGATTGCGGGCTGCTGAGTATTCGATTCCTCGACGCCGTGGTCGAGCGACCGAGGAACATTGCCGGCCGGTTCATCGACGATTGGCGCAACTTGCTCGCTCACAGTCGCTTGCTCGCAATGCTGATTGCTGGCAGGGGCTTCCTCACCGCGAGAGTTGCGAATCTCGTTGGTCTCGTTGGAGCATTCGCCCTCCGGGTCATCGCTCAGCCAGTCGCTCACGTCTGAGTCGATGGCGGCGGCCTCGGCCTCACGGTATCGCTTCAATTGCATGGCCAGAAGCGACACCGCTTTGCTTGGTGTGATCTTTTTGCCCGAGGTAGAAGTCGGCGGAGTGATGTGATGGCGGCGGAAGGAGTTCTGGACCTCGGTGATGCTGGAGCCGTCGTCGGTCTCGTACTCATCGTCGCTGTCGAAGACGGCAGCATACTGGGGACGACTCAAGACTGGCGGCGCGAGCCCCGCTGGAGTCAGAAGTTGACGCTGGAAAGAAAGCATCGTCGGCGAGGTTCCTTCTGTCGACTTGCGGTGTTCCAGTTGCCCAAGGGAACCTTCGGGAAACTTGAAGTTGACGATTCTCGTCTCGCAGCGACTCTCAGGAATCGGGGAATCGTCAAAGATGCAGCCTCAACAGTCGATCGAGTCAAGTTCAAGTGTCGCGATGTCTTCTTTTTGATGGTCAGACACGAGGGAACTTGACTGTGACTGTTGAAAGTTCTG
This sequence comes from Chaetomiaceae sp. PF1801, assembly GCA_023628475.1. Classification (NCBI taxonomy): domain Eukaryota; kingdom Fungi; phylum Ascomycota; class Sordariomycetes; order Sordariales; family Chaetomiaceae; species Chaetomiaceae sp. PF1801. Next base: position 292,041 of record JAMAKQ010000005.1, read on the forward strand.
AATTGCAAGTTTGCAAGAGAGGAGGAAGAAGGCACCGATCCAAATTACAGTTAGTAAACATTACGGGGTGAACAGGTAACCTGTGTCATGGTACTACTGAACAATGGCATTGTTCGCAGGCTGTGGGTGCCCCTTTGCTGTTGAGTTGGCCAGTGAGAAGGTCGAGTTTCCGGGACCCAAACCGGGGACTCAACGGAACACTCAACACCCGAGTTCAAATTCAAAGTCGACTTGACAGCTTCAGTGCTGAATCGTGAACCCTCTCCATGAAGAAATCAGAGAAAATGCGTCGAGAATGACAGGAGTTGGTATATACTTTGAAACAGAAACCAAGGCGTTAACAGGAGTCAGGCTGTCAGCCGGCAGGGCATCACGATGCCTAACTACCTGATATTAATATGAGAACAGCGATCATTGGAGTCATAAGTGCAAAGCACTCACACTGACACCCGGAGAACAGGATTTGCAAGCATAGAAACTCGAAGCTTCGCCACAATTCTTAATTTCTTCTCTAGAAACAAACATGCCATGCGCCAAAACCCAGCAAATACGCACTTATCAAACAGTTTGAACCTTCTACAAGGCCGCCTTTGCTGAAGATTCCCCAGAGCCTTCCGTCTTTCCTCCATGCTCTGCTGAATCCTCGGCTTTTGCCTCGTTCGGCGTTGAATTGTTGGTTTCCTGAGCGTTGGGAGCATGCTGCGCTGTCGGTACTTCCTCTTTGCCCTCAGTATCGCTGGCAGAACGAGCCGCCGAAGTTCCTTGCTCATCCTGGATGTGCTTGTCGTCCGTAGGAGCAGCCGGCTCAGCCCCTCGGTCCTCTTGAATGTGCTTGTCGTCCGTTTGCTTATCCCCAGCACCGCCCACAGGACCTGCCGCCTCAGCCCTCCCATCCTCTCTGGCGTGCTTGTCGTCCGCTTTCTTATCCTCCCTATCATCGATATGCAGCACCTCCTCGACCTCGTCCGCCAGCTTGGCCACCTCATCATGCAAACCAGCAACCCTCTTCTTCGCGCCCTGCAGCTGCCTCTCCGCCTCCTCCTCGCCCACCAACTCCCTCCACGTCTTCTCCAGCTCCTCCCTCCACCCCAGCTCATCCGCCAGCTTCCTCACCCCTTCATCACAATCCCCCAGCACCATCACATCATCCGCCTGCGTCCCAAACGACCCAACCTGCTCCAGATTAAACAACACCCTCGGCACATCGTCATCCGCCATATTCGGCAGCCCCGCAAAAGGATGCACCTGCAGACTCGTCCCCATAACCAGAATCAAATCCGCCTCCTTCGCCTTGCCAATCGACTCGAAAAACGCCCCCGGCAACGCCTCCCCAAAGAACACAATATCCGGCTTCACCAGCCCGCCACACCCCTCCCTCTCACACCGCGGCACCTCCCCCTTACCCACACACTCCTTCATCTTCCCATCATCGAATTTCGTCTTACAATCAATACACCGCTGCGACGCAAAACTGCCATGCGCCTCCACAATCCTTTCCGCGGGAATACCCGCGGCACGCTCAAGGCAGTCAATGTTTTGGGTGAAGAGCATGTGCAGCAGTCCCCTGCGGGCGAGGAGAGCGATAAACACGTGCGAGACGGTGGGGCGGTAGCGCGCGCCCGGGTAGAGTTCCCGGGCCAGGACGTAGAAGGGCCGCGGGTTGGCGCGGAAGAAGGACAGGTCGAAGACGGCCTCGGGCTCGGGGAGGTCGAGGGCGGCTAGGTTGGCGTAGAGGCCTGTTTCGGGGGAGCGGAAGTCGGGGACTTTGTATTGCAGAGTTAGTGAAAGGGGGTGAGGGAGGGGAGAAGAGAAGGGGAACGTACTGCCAGCGGCGGTCGATATGCCCGCCCCCGTCATGACGACGATGCGGCGCGCCCGGCCGGATTTGATCATGTCGGCGACGGCGGCGAGGCTGCGCTCCGAGAGGGTCACGGGCGGGGTGTCCTCGCTGATGTACGAGTGTTCCTGGCCCATCTTGTTGCGTCTGTTGCGTTTGCCTTTGGGCTTCTTGGGCTTGGAGTGGTGTTGCTTTCCCTGCACGCGGAAGTCGTCAAAGTCGTCGAAATCGTCGAGGTCGAGGCCGTCGAACTGCTTGCCCTTATGTGGGCGAGGCCCTCCTTGGTTCCTGCGGCCTATTTTGGCGATGTGGGCGGCGGCGGCTGTGCCGTTGGTGAGGGTGAGGGGCAAGGCTCGATGAAACGTGGGTGAAGGTGCAGGCGAAGTGAGATTTGGTTACCGCTTGTGCTCGAAAAACAAGTCAAGAATGAAAAGACAACCGTTGCATATGAGACTTGGTGAATGTCGAGGTAAGACAATGAGCTCCTGAATCGCAGATCCAACGATGGCGAAGTCGAGGACCCAGCAACTGATGTCACAGCAGATTCGTGTGAGCAGCCGCTGATCGCTGCAGAGAATGAGATCGCCAGGGCAACAGTGGGTCGTAGAATTGCCTCCAGGGTTAGGGTCGACAGCAGCCCCCAAGCCCCCCAAGCAAGTTGGGCAAAAACCACCTCAAACATTCACCAAACAACTCGTGAACTAGAGTCTCCATATAAACCAAACCTTCACAACTTTCTAGCACATATGACCATAGGCAGTAGAAAACTCGGGATCCCGTCCGCTCTCCCCTAGATAAACTACTGACCGCGGGACTAGTACTCAGGTCGGTGACGACTGGGGAATCCCCTGTGTTGTATGTTTTTCTCTCCTTTTTCGTCTTTTTCTCACCTAGTTCGCTTGGGGTTGCTTCAGTCGGTTCGAGTACACGAGATGGTGTCCAGCTCTTTATCGGTTGCCATGGGGTTGCGAGAACAATGCCATTGCGATCATCGGGCTTTGTCTTGCCTTCTTTTGTTTCCAGCTTTCAGTAATTCCACATCTCTCTTTGCCCCTTAAACTCATATGCCTGGACCTCGAGCCGAGTAGCACCGCACTTAAGCCTGGAGGAGCGGTTAACAGAAAGCTGGGAAGGAACGTGGAAATCGTCTTTTCTTTCCGATTTATCGAACTCTCAACCCGTCTCTGAGCACCCAGTAATTAAATTAACCAGCCTGCAGCAGTTCAGAATCCTTCTCCAGGATCTGATGGAATCGCAAACAAGATCACTGCTGCCGTGCCCGGAGCGATCTTCTATCAGTCTTCCCCACTGAAAACACCAGCCATTTCTCCCCCCTACATCTCAAGGCAGACTCCGCCCCTGCCTGGTAGCCTGTCCCACCTCAGACTGCGTCGTGTCCTCCGCATACCGCTTATACGCCTCAATGTACTTGTCCTCGTCACTCCATGTCGCCTTGACGCTCTCCCTCTCAACAACCGCCTCAAACCATCTGTCCCACCTCGCCCACACCTCCTCATCCTCGCCCCTCTCCCCCTTCTTGGGAATCCCCACCCCACCGGGCTTGTAATGATCAATCAAAAACAGCCTCTTCGCCCACGGCGCAAGCATGACATCCACGAGACTGAACCTCGCCCCCAAAAACCACGGCCCATCCTCGCCACTCCCAGAGTCCACCATCTCTCTTGCAAACTCCTTCAACCCCTTCAAAAACCCCTCCCGCGCCTCCTCGATCGGATACCCCTTGTCGGGAGTGTGCTGCAACAGCCGATAAAACCCCGGCACAACCCGCGTCACAACATGATTCACCCACAGCCTGCACCTCGCCCGCAAGTACACCTCCTCCTCCCCATCCCCCGAAGGCAGCAGCCTCGGCCCGTACCGCGCTTCATCAGCGTACATCTCGTCCAGGTACTCGCAGATGACTGTACTCTCGTACAGCGCCCTTTTCTTCTTCCCACTTTCCCTCCCAACCCCACCCTCCGAGTCGGGAACGTCAATAGATAGAGTGGGAACCAACCCCCTCGGATTCAACTCCAAAAAATGCGCCTCCTTCTTGTACGGGTTGATCTCGACGTACTGGTGGGGGATGTGCTTCTCGGCGAGCACGATCCACGCGCGCTGGACAAAGGGGCAGAACCAGCCGCCGTAGAGCTTGAGGGGGTGATCAGCGGAGTGGGAGGATGCGAGGTCGGCGGCGGCGCCGGTGGGGTTGGGGAGGAGGGAGGTGTCGATTTGGGCCATTTTTTGGGGTCCTGTTTCGTTTGTTTTTAGTGGTGTTGTTTTGTGATTGCAGGCTTCCTCAGGCTGCGTTCGGTTTCACTTGGGTCGGGGTGTTTCGGGGTCGAGGTTGAGCACCGGCGGGAGGTCTTGAGTCGGGTGACCTCAAATGTTGGCGATAAAGGAGATGGACTGAAAGCTTAGAAATTGGAAGGGATGGATGATGTGAAGTTTACAATTGAGAAGTGAATGGCGATTGCCAAGGCAGGTGAGAATGATGGAGAATGTGGAGGAGGGAGAAAGAATCAAGCCTCCGCTGCCCCGCAAGTTGCAACTGGCCACCCCACACACTTCAAGTTGAATGCCGGTGGCAGACGTCACACTGCAGGCCAGTTTACATTGTGGTGGTACTCAGGGCGGCCGAGCCGCTGCTGCTCAGACATAAAGTTATCTTGATCACATGAGAGACTGGTGGAAATAAAAAAAAATAAGGAAAAAATGATGAGAGATGGAATCGAATCCCCGGCTCACGGGTAGATGGCAGAGATGGTGTGTAAATGGTAAGATGCTGTGACAGGTTGGACTATTATGCTCCAGACATTTCCCCGGTAAGCTGCTGCCAGTCATGGCCATTATCTGCTCGTTGCGGACCGTCAGGTGACGGGAGGTGTGACGGTCCGTCATGTTGCTTGGCCTTCCGTCCATTGGAGACCATCATCAATGCAACCAGGTTTGGAAACACGAAGCATGCCATGTGAATCCGTGTTTGTACTTCCGCAGTCCGAGTACACCCAATACTTTAACACTACATGTACATTCGGGTTGATGCCGTCGCTTCCAACGCCAGACCAAACAACCTGGAACACACCACTGCAGCCATCCATCCCAACCCATCACACCCTGCCTCTCGGCCCATGACCTCAAACAACCCCACTCTGACGCCCCTCACCCATACCACCGCACACTCGTCTCCGTCGTCTCCGTCGTCATGGTCTCCCGCCCAAAGTACGCCGGCCTAGGCTGCTCCGGCACCCTCCCCCCTCCACCGCCATACGCGACCGTCAACCGCCCCACCGAAGGCGGCATCTTGGGCGTGGGCGGTATCTCAGGCCCGTTGGGCTGGACAGGCGTCTTGACCTCGCTCAGCCACTTCATGACCGGCTTTTTCGGCTCGCCGGGGGTCGGCGGCCTCTCCAACGCGGCGTAGGCCTTCTCGTCCATGAAGATACCCATCGCGTTGGCTGTCTCTTCATGCTGGTACGCCGGGTGCTGTTGCAGGTTGGGAGGCAGTTTGGGCATCGAAGCTGCCGAGGCGTAGGCTACTTCCATGTCGTTGGTGTTGTTGCCGCCGGCGTTCTGGGCTGCGTAGGCGGCCTTCATGAGGTCGTCCATGATTTGCGTGTTGGTCTTGGCTTGGTTGGGGCCGCCGACTTTGCCGGGGAGGGGACCGGTGACGGAGGGCGGGTGCGACGACTCGTCGTCTCGGAGGCGGAAGCGGGTTTGGGGGAAGAAGGGGAGGCCGCGGTCGCGGCGGATTCTGCGCCAGAGGAAGCCGGCGCCGATGAGGAGGCCGACGAAGGCTGGTTGCTGTGTTAGTGAAGGGTTGGAGAGAAGGGAGAATGGTTGGGAGACATACCCAGAACCCCGAGGACTATCCCGGCCACCGCGCCTCCGCTGAGTTTGTTCGGAGCCGGGGCAACGGTGAGGCCCTCATTGTCCGGCTCGGCTTCTTCAGACTGCGTGCTGCCGGTCACTGGGACGGTGAGAGACGGCGCTGTTGTGGTGGTCGGGAGCGGTATCCCGGTCAGGGAGGTGACGAGATGGTCGAGGCTGGTGTTCGTGGTGGTTGCGGACGCCGATGTTGTCGATGACTTGGCACTCTTTGTGGTGGTGGCTGACGAGGTGGTCTGTGGTGGACGCTTCGTTGTGGACGAATTGTCCTCGGTATCGTGATGCTCCTCCTCGTGGTGGTCCTCCTCGTGCTTGGGCTCGTCATCCGGCTTATCAGGTTCACCAGCCCCCAGCGTCTCGCCTAAGCTTGGCCCTTGGGTGGGCTTGGGGATAAGTATGACGCCCTTTCCTCCATTCGGGATCCCTGCGGATGCGGTGGCCGAAGGCTGCCGTGCAGTTGATGAAGGCTGGCGTGCAGTTGTGGGTTTGTCATCCTCAGACTCATCGCCCGAAGTCTCGGCTTCGTCTTCGGCGTCATCCCGTCGAGCGAGGCGCAAGCCCTGCCTCTCAAGGCTCCTCATCTGCAGCCAGGCATGGTTGCGGCGGCGGACTGCTGGACCCGTCACTGCCATTGTGATCTCAGTCGTTGTCGTCTTGGCTGTCGATGTTCAAGCTCGCGTGTAAGGGAGCCAGATTGAGAAAGCGATCATGGGATACTCGGCTCCTGTCCGACCAACAAAGTAAACATACAAAGAAGCGAAAGACCAGAACGAGTGCGCAGCACCAAAAACCGCAGACCAGCTGCCCTTCCAGAAGGAGCGAGGTGAAGGAAGAAACAAGAGAACGTGATCTCCTCCCAAACAGAGTGGCGGCGTCCAAGAAAGCTTAAGAGGCGCAATGCCCCAAAACACTCCCAAACGCATCAGCCATCAACCCCGTTCACCCCCTGCATCCTGATTCTCGCCGCCATCGAACGACGGCTGGCATCCCGGTCGAGGGACTCGGGGCATAACGGCCAATCGCTGCCCCCAGCGGCTCCCTTGTTGCAGCCTCTTCCCCGTGTCGGACGAGGGTCGTGGTGAGACGCACTCCCGCTGCCAAGATCGAGCGCAGACAGAGCCGCGGATCCAATCGCTGAGCGCGGAGAGGGAGTCGGCGTTCCGATTTGGGAAGGGCGGTGCCGTTGACAGGGTCGATCAAACTCCGATCGGTTGCCGGAAGTGGAGCAGGGGAAGAAACCAAAGATGCACCAGCCGTGTGGGGTCTTTTCCGGGGACTTTGCCCTGATTGGGCGGTCGCTCTGGACCCTGTTCCGCTGCCGCGTGTGCGCCTTCCGGTCTGCTGCTTGTGGCGACCTCTTGCTGAGAATGGCTTCGAGGAGAAATAACTGTCAACGCCGGTTTTATGCCAGTATTCTTCTGGTATGTCCATTGTCCTGTTTTGAGCATGACGGAATAACAAGCATCTTTAGCCGGGGCGATTCGAGGTGCAAACCACAAACCAGGCCCCTGCCGTGCCTGTGCAAGTCGAGCCGACAACTTCCTCGCCGGGCAGGCGGAACCGATGGGACGCTGCACCTGCCCCTGGTCCAAACACTTCCAAATTCCACCTCAACCAGCGACTGGACAACACGCAGAAACATCAAACAAACGAACCGCCGTTACGAGCCGTCATGGTCGAGGCCCTGCATTATCCCGCTGGTTCCCTCGGGACGCGCGCGACACGGCTGCGCCAGGCTTGTTTTCTGGCACTGACTCGCGACCACACCGTGCCCGAGTCCTGACTTTTATCGCCGTCCTTCACCTCTCCCACCTCAGGACCGCAGGGAACGCCGATTGTCGGTTTCGTATTTTTCCCGAGTTAATGTTGCCACCAAGGTCAAGGTTCAACCTAGGTATTTCTACGATCCTCCTCGCTAAGATGCGGCCAGCGACGGGTTCGACTCCTTCCGATCGCAAAGTTCGGACGGTCGCCGAACCTCTGGATCAACAGCAGATCGTCTCTAGAAGTCTGGAGCAACTTCCAAGAAAGCTTACTTTCTCGGCCAAGGAACCAAGCTTCCGCACAAGCGTTGCCATGCCGGCTGTGAGAGAACATTGAGCGGACCTTGGCGTCTCGGACGGAGCGATCTCAGCTTCTTGGCTCCGGCTAGACCTTCCTGTCGACCAGGACGGCCTACATGTGTCCCTTCAGAGCAGATCTTCTGTGCTCTCCTGTTCTGGATGGCAGCTCAACCATTAGAGGGGCCAGGTAAGATTTTCGCGAAAGTTTTCTCGCTTGACACACCGCGACAGAGTATTCTGCAATTGACGGTTGCCATCATGTCAGAAGCGAGCACTGAGCACTCCTTCCAAGCCATTGCTCACACACAAGACGCCTGTCTCTTATCTCTTGGCCATCTCCTCCTGTCTCTTGCCTAGCTGTTCCTCTCCCTTGGTCGTTTTGAGATCAAGAATAAGCTTTCTCTTCCCTGCTCACAGTCGTCACCATGTATGCCTTTCGTCTCTTGGCCGTCTCTTCCTGTCTCTTGGCCATGTTCGAGGATGAGAACAAGCTTTCTCTTGGGTGCTCACACCCGTCATCATCTATGCCTCCTGTCTCTTGGCCATGTTTCGACGGAAGAGGGGGGGAAGTGTTCTCTTGGAGGTTTGAGGTCGATATTGTGTAATATAAGATGCACAGTGTCATCTCTCATGTTGTAGTCAGCCGGCTTGTTCTGGTATCAAGTCGAGCAACAGGCCCAGTTCGGCCAGGTCATCGAGCTCGGCGGCGGCAACATCAAGACGGATACTCTCTTCCCTGCTGGTGTGGTGTAAGCTACCGGCATCCACGGAGACTATCCCTTTTCTCGCCTTGCTGACCCTGTGCAAGACCAACGGTGTCTTCGTTGCAGAGGCTGACTGTTGGTGGTGCGGCTGCCTCTGCCAGGTAAGAGGCGGTTCCCGGAAAGGATTTGCTTTGGTCGGTGGCAGGTAAGGTGCCTTTTTCCTTCAGTCAGGCTCCTTTTGTTTCTTGTCTGTTTGGGACGGGTTGCTTCTTCGTTCTTGGGCTGGACGTCGTGTGAACCCGTACATATGCTGCAGGCAGGGCCTGTTAGGCGTTTGCATCCGTGACTTCCCCCGGGCAGTTGCGCAGAGTCAGGACTCAGCCATCCATGCCCTATATTCTACCAGTGTCATTGAATGACGGGTCTTTACAGCACCTTGTTTGCACTTTCTATGCAGCATGTCATCAGTGCAAACGAAACGGACGGGGGTTTAACGACTTGGAGTTTTGCATTGGGGGCCAACGGAGTCGAGCTTCAGGGGTAACTGGAAAGGCTGCAAAAAAGGGGGAAGAAAGGGCAAAAGTATAAGTCCCCTCGACCGGAATCGAGCCGGTGACCTTTCGGTATCAATAAATTCCTTTACAGCCGAACGTGATAGCCAACTACACCACAAGGGGATTATTCGTTGTGTGGACCGCATCCGAGATCGGTATTTAAGGTGGTGGAGTTTGAGCCGGTTTGTGTATCGGAGGGTTGCGGTGGAGACGGAGACCTCAGGCAAGCAAAGCGGAGGCTGGCGAGCCCAGTTCGGCTTACGGCTCGTGCCAATAACTACCCGCTCGATTTTTAGAGCTGCTTAAGACCCTCGAGCCGTTTATTGACGGTCAGTTGCCGGCTTAAGGCCTCGAGCCGGTCAAAGTCGAGAGGCTCCTACCCTCTAAGCCGTATCTCTACCGCTCCTGCCCTTCTAAACCGCTTATTCCTCGGAGTGGTTCAAAACGAACAAGCGGCTCATTTCTCGTGAGCTGGTGATGGACGGCTTGGAGTGGTGAGCCAATAACTCCTAGCTCGTGACCCTCCGCCTTGCTCCGCTAAGTGACACTCCTGCGGAGCGGAGCCAAGGAGTTCGGCCGATCAGGGTGCAGATGGAAGCGAACTGACAGGTGGAGCCGACGAAGTGCCCAGAGTGACCACATGCTGCTCAACGACACTCGACTGACCGTCCTGCTCGCCAGCAGAATCGGAGCAGGCACTCGAGGGAATCTCGTCTCCTAAATCTTGGGAAAGCCCAGACGCCTCAGACAGCGGCGGGCCATCAAAGTCCGCATCCAACGGCAGCTGATCAATGGCCGAGCAAATCTTCTCGAAATGCTTGGGCACCCATATGTCGTACACATTCTTCGTAAACCGATATGCCGTCCATTTCTCCTTTCCGCCGAGCGTGGTGAAATCAAAAGCATAGATCGGGTGCCGGTAGTACTTGACGCCTTTCGCAGTTATCACCGGGTAATGGCCGTAGATCAGTACCACCTGGTCGTCATGCGAGACAGAGAAGGCGAGGATCTTCCGGTTTACCTCATCCTGGCGCTTGGCTGCACGGAAGAGCTCGACGACGCCCCGCACCGCAAGGGTCATGCTGTGGGCGTTCTGCCGGTTCGCGGTGTCGAGGTCGCGGTTCACCTCGCAGGTTAGGAACGGGAAATACATGTAATATGTGGCCAAGAAGAGAGACTGATTCCTGGCTAGGAGGTCGCCGATGAAGGGCGATAACTTTGCGAGTTGGTCCTCGGTAAATGCATCTCGCCTGAACCCGATAGAATAGTCGGGCTGTGGACGGGGCTTGGTGGGAGGGATCGAGTGGTTCCACCCTTCGTTGACGCTCTCAATGACATGTTTGAGGTGACTGGCACCATATGTGCAAAGTAGTTCCGCTGGTGGGACAATCAACGGCGTGATATCCCGGATAATTCTTGCCTCGTTCCTATTTTGCATCTTCCGGCAGGTTGATTCGAAGATATCAGAACGAAACAGTGTATCCTGAGGCTCCGCCTGCACTGTCTCGAGCAATGTCTGGCATAGCGTCTTGCTCTCGTCGGTAATCCCCAGCTCAGATTCGCGCATAAAGCTGTCCTTGGTCTCGAGCAACGTCGCGTAGAATGGGTCCCGGTATGGTGCACTCTTCTCCTCCCTCGGCCTCTGGTCGCTGGGCGTCGTGGATGTGGCAGAGGTCGACCGCTTGCGCGCAAGTAGACGATCCATGGTAAATTCTGCCTCCGGCTCTGAGGTCTCTTCGGGCCAGTCCTGCTCCTCTGGCCAGCGCCCTTCCTTGGCCCAGAAAGCAACCGGGTCAGGGGGTGTATAGGCGCCAGTGCTCATCGCTGGCTCGCCAGATGCGACTTCTGTAGGCTGTGAAGATGTCCGTTGTTGCTTTGGGTGACGGTCTGGGGACGAGTCTGGGTCTGGGTCTCCCTCGAGAGCGGGTCCGCTTGTTGAGTGCTTGCGCTTGCGGCCGCTGCTCGGACAAACGCCGGCTGTTCCTATGGAGCAATTAGCTTGTGAACCATGTAATATCAGGTAGGTAAAGGAGAGAGGACATACTTGTACGGTCGGCATCCCGCTCGGTGTAGATGTAGTTGGGCGTAGGTCAATGCATTCGGCGCACTGCGCGCTGTCGCGAACTGCCTTTGCGCGGCAGGATGCCCTGATGTCGATGCACTTTCCCAGCGGGAGATGTCGTTTGGCGCTGCCAGAATGCCTCTCAGCTGAGCTCAGGCATCCGTTGGCTGGAAGCCGTCCCACTTTTGTGAACCTGCAGGCGAGCAACCATGGCAAACGCCAGCACGCATCAGCAAAGCGAAGCTACAGTACCTGGTCAAGTCAAGAGGGGACGGGACACAGATCGGGTCTCTGACTCTCTGTCAGAGCTTCCAGGTTTCTGGTTGGAATGTTGGATTGGAAATGGTGTAGAAGTGAGTTGAATGGTCAAAAAGAAACCATCGGAGCCATGCTCATGGGGTTTTGGTGACAGCAAAAGTGAAGAGTTGATGATCGGGGCCACCCGGGGATTGAACCCGGGACCTCTCGCAGGAATGCTCGGGTTGGAACCCTAAGCGAGAATCATACCACTAGACCAGCGGCCCTTGTTGATCAGCTGACTTGATAAGCACAGCCACCCCTTAATAATAACAGAAAGAAAAGAAGAAGAAAAAAAAGAAAAAGAAAAAAAAAGGTGCCGCAGATGGCCCAAGAACCTCAAGGTTTTGGAACTCGGGATGCCGGGACGGCGCGGTGATGCTTTGTTTGTTCAATTCGTAGCAAGCCTTTCAAACTTCGAAGTGCTGCGTAGTCTCAAGCTGGCCGAGCCTACATGCTGAGCAGAGGGGCTCTTGCTGAAGGACAAGATATTTGCAAGTATTCACACATCTATCTCGCTGTCAATGCTGGCATACAAGTTGAATGCATAGTGAATGAGATATGAAACTCAAATTCAGCCTCTTGGAGGCTGCCTTTCTGTTCTCGATGGTAGGCGTGGTCTAACGTGCTTGAAGGCAGGTTGTAGAACCCAGTGATTTCCCGGCAGACCTCCAGGGTTAGTTTCCAATGCTCCGAGTCCAGACCATTAATTTGTCGGACAGTGGTTAGCAATTGGCGTACCAGGCTCTTGCTCGAGAACAATGCTGCACTATTCCTCCGTTCAAGGGCATCACCATCTCCACGGAAGTGGGTATTAAAAGATAGAAGGACGCGAAGATAGCCAGGCCGAGGTTACAGATGGCAACCTAAACGGTAAACCAAAACTGTGGAAGAGGCTGACTCCAAGTGTAAGTCTAAGCTTTAGTCGCTTGCTGCCGACAACATGTAGAGAAAGAGCCGTTCTGGCTGTCTTTGTTTTGGGGATTTTACCTGAAGTCCACAATCAAGGCTGAATTGATTAAGAACTTGAAAAAGACGACAACTTGGGCAGGCAGTACACCACGGAATAGCCCTTAGGTGCAGCATCAGTTTTGATCCCATCTTGACATGACCCTTGGCCCCGTCAGTTACCAGCTCCTGCCAATTTTGAGGGCGTTCCAATTCTTTTTCTTGGTTCTTGGATCCAAGGCAACCACCGTCGCGCTTCGACTTGAGGCCTGAGGGTTTCGACTTGCAGCCGACATCAACAACACTCACTCTGCCTTGACGGTCTTACAATCAAGGTCGAAATCTGATCAAGACAGGCTCTATTCCCGACCCATTCATCATCGCATCTGCGTCTTTCCTTCACCCTTTCAGCGACGAGACCGACACAATGCCTTGCCAGACTTGCCTCAGGCACAAACACAACGCAGAGTCTGCTCGTGCAACTACCCCGAAGCAGCGGCCCACTCCCAAGAACGCTGCTGGCAACCTGAAGGACCCCAAGAAGGAGACGCCTCCTTTGCGGCCGCCTCAGCCACCCATCTCCCTCCCCCTCGGTCCGAGTTCAGTTCGCCTGACTAGAGACGGCCGGCCTTTTAGGGCTCTCCGCATCAAAGGTACGGTAATTAACTCTAGCCAGACCCTGCAATCGTCCTACAAGATAATATTCCCAGCTGATTCTTGAAAAAAAAAAGCTAATATCCTCTCCCTGGCAGGCAAGGACAAAGCCGAGCTCCGCGAGATGACGAAGCACTACATCCGCCTGATGTTTGAGGAGGGCAACACGCTTGCCGTAATCCGCTCGGATGCGCTCTGGGAGGTGTATAACTGGAATGGCACCTTTGCGGCCAGGAATGTTGAGCTCAGAATGTTCTACACGGATGTCGTCAGGGTTGTCCAGGAGATGATCATCGCGCTTCAGAAGCGGCAGTAGATCCCCCGGCCGCTCGTCGACTTATCGGTTGAGCGGGACCATAACGCGGCCACAAGGGCTAGGTTGGAGGGTGAGGTCTGAGAACGTCGAGGGTCCTGGCCTGGTCTGGGAGACACTGGCATTTATCCATTGATCGCAGCATCTCTCATCGAGGATAAACCGCGGAATCTTGGGAGTTCTTGAGCAGTTGAGGACTGGGCCATGGACTTTGGGCACCCCATTCCGGTACTCCGCGTCTGTGAGTCGTCCAGAATGCGAACTCAACCACCTCACTACCTGGTACCCACCATAACAAGGCACTACCTAACCTACATCCTCGTGGGCACTGCCTTGCATCTCTGGAGCGGCCCCCGTACAAGTCATGATGGCGTTGGCGTCCACGGTCCGTCTCTCGAGGTCGTCTCTTGGAACAACTGAGAGGCTTGGTGCAAGGAGGGAATAACGAGACTGGGGCGAGCTCATGACTTGGGATCATGAAGGCAGTGAAGAGAGATATCAGACCGACCGCAGCATCACGTTTCGGCGCGAGAAATGCGAGATGGTGGGAGTATTTCATGGCACAGACATATCTTCTCAGTGATGGGCATATGATACATATCTTCTCATAAGCCTGGGCTGCCCTCGGGTAGTCCCCCATCGGCGAACTCCGAGCGCCTAATGCGTCCTGCCCCTGCCGCCCTGATCCTTTCCTGCGGCCTCTCCGCCGCTGCTACTTGGCTGCTCGAGGCCGGCTCCTTTTGAGGGCTCGGGCAGCGGCGCTGCCTTGTCTGCGCGGCTGACGCGTGTGGACTGGGCGGATGTTAGCTGGTGTCCAACCACATTGGGTGTGTCTTGTTCATACCTGCTCTGGACCGGCGCCGTGGATGATGTTGTGGCCTGGGTCGGCCGCGCGGTATTCTACTTCTCCAGCTTTGTCTTCCGGTTTGCTAGGCATGACGTTTATGGTTCTCGGCGACATGTGAGAGTGTTTGTCGATGGAATCAGTGGCTTTGTTGCGAAACTGCTTGTTGGGATGCTCTCCCCTCAACGAGGAGAAGGTGGTCGTTATAAGCCATCTCACATCCAACTGACGTCATCCCCTCCCGGCCGTCAAACGTCATGACAGAGCCCAGATGTGGAGGAAGGTTGAAGTTCGAGCTTCAGGCCATCAAGGTACCGGACCCACTCAACCTCCCAAAATGGCAACCCAGGGTCGCATCACCCCCGCAACCGCACAAAACAGCGGGACCTCCCGACTCAGAGCCAACACCACATCAACAACAGCTCCGGCAAGAATCGGCTCGTCGGGATGCGAGGCTGGTGTCTGACCATTCTGATCATGCCAGTTCTCCTTTCGGGCATCTACCAAAGCAGAACAGCCCTCCTCCGCGCCTGGACATCCACGACCTCGACCCCTCTCGCATCGCGACTCTTCCGGACCTCGTCCCTGACCATGTCCACCTTCCACCACCCCGACTACAACATCCCCATCACCCTCCCCCAAGGCCTCTCCCAATCCCAACTCCTCAACTTCCCTCCCTTCTCCGTAAGTTAACCCCAATTTACCCCACCCCTTCCAGCAATACCCACTAACCACCCTGTCTGCCTGTCCCAGTCATGGCTCTCAACCCTCCAAACCTCCCTCACCACCCAACACACCACCCCCTCCCACCCCTTCCACACCGACCCCTACTCCCTGCACTCCATCACCGTCCAATCCTTCGACCTCTTCGGCCGCGAGCCACACACCCGACTAGCCTTCCTCAAACTGACCTCCCACATCTCCAATGCCGCGGGCGAGACCTTACCGGGCGCGGTGTTTCTGCGGGGTCCGTCGGTGGCGATGTTGGTTATGCTTATACCCGATGACATCCCTTCACGACCACAAGGAGGGTTGAGAGAGTATGAGGAGGAGGAGGAGAGGTATGTCCTGCTGACGGTGCAGCCGCGCATCGCGGCGGGGAGTCTGGACTTTGTGGAGCTGCCGGCGGGGATGGTCGACGAGGGCGGGACGTTTGCGGGGCAGGCGGCGAGGGAGATTGAGGAGGAGTTGGGGATGGTGATTGGGGAGGGGGAGCTGGTTTGTTTGAGTGAGATGGTTGAGCCGCCGTCTGTGCATCATCAGTCTGGCGATGGCGGGGAGGGGAGCGGGAATGACCTGCTGCCACGGGCCATGTACCCAAGCGCTGGGGGGTGTGATGAGTACATTCCGATATATATGCATGAGCGGCGGGTGCCGAGGGAGCAGCTTGGGGAGTGGACGGGCAAGTTGACGGGTTTGAGGGAGCACGGGGAGAAGATTACGCTGAAGTTGGTGAGGATGCAGGATCTGTGGAAGGAGGGGGCTAGGGATGCAAAGTGCCTTGCTGCTGTTGCGCTGTGGGAGGGGCTGAGGAGGGTGGGCAAGATCTAGAGGCTGTGGTTTTTGGTATGTTCTTCTCCACACCCTGATTTTCTCAGCCCAGACATTCGCTAACGCATTGCTATGCAAGGTCTAACTGACACCCTAGAGTTTGAACCTCTTGGCGATCTGGATCCCCTCGGCGAGGTTGGCTATCCGCGCGTCAATCGCATACCCCTCCGCCTCGAGCCTCACGCACTCCTCCCACAGATCGGCCAGCTTGACGAGAAACACCTCGATAAACTCGTTCTCCTCGAGCTGCGGCTTGAGGTCCTGGTTCTCGGGCAGGCTCATGTCGACGCTGACATGCACCATGCGGAGGTTGGTGTTGCAGAAGCCGGGGTCTGCCGACAGTCAGATTAGGACGGTGGAGGGTGTGAGAGTCAAAAAGGGGCACACACCGTTGAACATGATGGGCGTCTTCTCGAGGACCTCGGCGACGTAACCCGTTTCTTCCCTGAGCTCGCGGATTGCAGCCTGCTCGGGCGTCTCGCCTTCGTCGATCAGCCCGGCGGGCAGCTCGATGCAGATCTTGTCTACGGGCGGGCGGTACTGTTTTTGGAGGACGATCTCGGGGCCTTCAGAGTGAAAGGGTTGGCTTGCGAGGTCTGGGAAGGGGCAACTGGGGGCGTACCTGTCTCCTTCTCCAGGATGGCGACGATGCCTACGCCGTCAATGTCGCTGTCCTTGGGCCGGGTGGTTCGCTCGGCCGACTCCCATGTCCGTGTGACGCCATTGGGATCGCGGTATGTCTTTCTTGACGGTGTCAGGTCTGAACCGAATGTCTTCTTGGAGACGGGTTTCCCAAGCCAGGCTTACTTCACCAGTTTCGTCCACACCGCCTCGTTTTCGGGCTAGGTATGCATGGGCGGTTGGTTACCGCTGAGACTGACACTCGATGATCGGGTCAAAATTACGGATGTGGACTTACCAAGGGCTCTGTGGATATGACTTTGGCTTCTCCTTCGGACATGGTTGCAGCAGAGATCATCAGGTCTTTAACCAGGCGGATATCGTGAGTGTCTTGACGATGTAAGTGACTTGGTGTTCTGTTGTGTAGCGTTTTGAGAGTCGCTGCACCCACCTGGCGGGTTTGACAGGGCCCGCAGGGCTGGACGAGTGGGTCTGGGGGCTCTCATCCAGTAAACCTTCCTGTTGCCAGCAGCCCCTTCGCCAGCTCATCGGGCATGGAAAACAGATGAGCTGGCTGCCGTGCTGAGCTGTCACGAGCACTTTGACTGCTCGGGCTCCCAGCTGACAGCATCCGGAAGGAATTTCGGGGCGGCTTCAGGGACAGGACCGGGGTACGAGTAGAGCATTGGCCCGGGTGCTGCATGATGTCACCGAGACTTGATGTCGTGGGATGAGTTGGGGCGAGTCGGCGACCTGCAAGCCCTCCCGTCTTTGAAGTCGAGCCGTTGGCATCAAATTCTCATTGTTCTCGGAGTTTAGGCTCGACTTTCATTCTCTCATGTGGCTCCGAATGCCAATCGAGCTGAGGTGCTTCATGATGTTCCAATTTGGGAATGTGGTCTTGACGCACGTGGCCAACCACCAAGAATTCCCAGCAGCTTGACTTTGTGGCTTGTCGCGTTTCTGGACCAATTCATCCAAATGGATCGCCGTCCCCTCTCTTTCTGTCAGCGAGGTTGCACGATGCCTCCAGAAGAGAGGGCCATGACCAGTTCAGTTGTCCTATCCAAACGGCCATATCTGAACTTTAACGAGTCTCTGCAGGACAGAAATGCACGACTCCGAGGCTGACGACGTGTGCTGCGACGTCACCACGCATTTGGTAGGGCCTGGTGTAACCGCGCCGCCTGACAGCGCGATGGAGGGATTCGCAATCAGAATCGTCGAGGAAACTTGAAACGCTGCGGAAATGGCCGGTTATTCGCAATCCAGGGCTTCCACCTTCCCTTCCGGGTTCTCGGCGCCGGCGCGCTATCGCGATTTATCAGGCAGTGCGCCCGCTCCTTCCGTGAACCCAATCCTTCGTTCACCTCACCACATCATCAACAGCCTTCGCCCGTCGACGTTGCTTAATAGGGTAGATTGCTTTGCTTTGATGTCGCGTTTCATTTCCGACGACTTACCTGCATCCCTCGCCTGATGTGCAGGTAGCACCTCAATTCCATTTTCACTCAGACCAGACCGAACCAGCACACCATGACCAACTCAAAACCCCCCGGCCGCTCAGTCGGCCGCATCGACACAGCGCCTCCGGACCCGGACACGGAGCGCACCCCGCTGCTGGCCGGGACGCCCACCCCGACAAGCACCACCGTCCCGGAATCTCCCAACGGCACTGATTCCGGCAGCGACGACAACGGCAACACCGCCCGCTCCCACCTCCGGTCCCTGCTCCGCCCCCGCGTCATCATCCTCTCCTTTATTCTCATCTTCCTCATCGAGCTCGCCATCGGCATGTACATCCCCCCGCTCAACGCCGTCATGGAGAGCATCATCTGCCGGCAGATGCACCCGGACGTGTTCGCCCCGCCTCCTTTGACACCTCCTTCGCTGCGTAACCCGTCTGCTCATCTCCCGTCTCCGTCGTCGTTCGCTGGGGGAATGGCAGCGGTGCAGGCAGTGGTAGGCAAGATCAGGTACTTTGCCGGCGGGGTGGTGTTGGCCGATGACCCGGCGTGTAAGGGGGCTGATGTGCAGGGGTATTTGGCCATGCTGCGCGGGTGGGCGAACACGTTTGAGGCAATTCCGGGGATTGTGGGGGCGGTGCCGTACGGGATTCTGTCGGATCGGTGGGGGAGGAGGCCGGTGTTGGGGCTGGGGCTGTTTGGGATTGTGTTGTCGGTTGTGTTTAGTTATGGGGTTTGTGAGTGTACCTTCCGTCGCCTGCTGTGGGAGAGTAAGCATGATGGGGAGCTGACGAGGGGGGCAGTTTACTTTTCGGATGTGGTGCCCTTGTGGGTGATTTGGTTTTCAGCGGCGTTTCAGCTGTGAGTGTTTCTTTCTTGCCGGCTCGTCACAGCGTGGCGAACGGTTGCTGACGATATGACAGGATCGGCGGCGGCGGCGCGATTGTAGTCGCCATGTTGTACACCGCTCTGGCCGATGTCGTGCCCTCGGACGAGCGCGCAACCGTCTTCTTCCAGCTCAGCGCCGTGTTTCTTGGCTCGCAGATGATTGCAGGGCCCCTCGGGGGTGCCATGCTGATCTGGAGCCCTTGGATCCCGCTGCTCGTCGCCCTAGGCGTCCTCACCATTGCCAACATTCTTGTCTTCGCCCTCCCTGAGACGGTCCATGTGCATGACCGGAAGGGACAGGAAGAGCACGACGAGACCAACGAAGGCCTCCCGCGAGCGGCCAAGCTGTGGCAAAAGGCTGTCAAGGGCCTCGTCGAGGTGTGGGATTTCATCCTCGGCAACACAAGCCTGGCATTCCTGATGCTGTCGCTCGTCTTCCTCGTCCTGGGCCGGTTCGTCGGCGAGCTGCTGCTGCAGTACGCCCGGGACCGGTACGACTGGAGCTGGAGCGTCGCATCGATGGTCCTGACGGTCCGCAACGCGGGGAGCCTGGTAACGCTGCTTGCCCTGCTGCCTGTGGTGAACTGGTTCTGCATCCAGCGCTTGGGCATGGCGGCCGTGGCCCGGGATCTCTGGCTGTCGCGCTGGTCGGGCATTGTCTCCACCGTGGGGATGCTGACCGTCGCTGGCGCGGCGAACGGGACGCTCTTCTCAATTGGGCTGCTGTGGCTTGCGCTTGGGTCTGGGATGACATCTGTGGTCCGGTCTCTGCTCAACGCGCTCGTCGAGGAGCATCACGTCGGCACGGTCAACTCGTTGATTGGATTTATGGAAATGGTGGGTATGACCATGGCTAGCCCACTCATGGCGAAGAGTCTTGATGTTGGGCTTAAGCTCGGTGGGCCTTGGATCGGTCTGCCGTTTATCATCTCGGGGCTGTTTTTCATCATCTCGACGGCCATCTTGTGGGTTTTCAGGCTGCCGAACGGGCGGCGGGCATCCGCTGAGGCTTGATGATGCTAAGACGCGCGGAGCTCACGGCGGGTCGATGGGTGAGGGAGAGGCCCTTGTAGCAGCAGCACCCGTGAACTATCTCCCCTCTTCCAGCGAAGGGGGTGGTGACTTGACGGTTGGTCTGGGCCCAAAGTCTCTTCTTGTTACATCGTCATATCACATGTTAATGATGGGATCTGCGTATGGTTTTGGAGTATGGCATTGCTTGGGTCACCAATGGGCATTCCTCATGATTGGGGGTTGGTTGGATACAGGCGTTTGGACAGACATCACAACAGGACTAATACACTCGGGCTGACAGTCATCTTAGATGGGTCAAGCAGGTTCTCGAAGCAGAGCTGCAGGTCCCCAATATGAGAACACCCCTGAAGCGATGAATATGGGACGCTCGCTAAAGACTTCAGCTGCAATAGTGTCCCAAACCACTGGGACCAGAAGCAAATTCCATTCAATAGGTCGTCCACAGCTCGAGCGGTACGTTGATTCCCTCGTAATGCTCAGGAGCTTGGAACGGTCTACGAGAGGACAGCAACGCAGCACCAGCATTATCTGCAATGTCGTGTCCAGGTCGGGAATCGATGTGTGACGTGACGGATGATGCAAGCCGCAAGCCGCAAGGGACACGGCGGCAAGCTGCAGGAGGTCAGGAACACAAACCTTCCCAAGCCGGAGGGCACAGACCACATCCCAAGCCTTTGCAGGCAGCCTCACCGCAGACTATCGATCGATTTTGTCGCTAAACCCGGCCGAATTCAGCGGGCGAGACCAATGTGGAACTCTCTGGTCTGCCTGACTGCGAAATGGGCTGATGCTGAAGATTTCAAGATGAGGAGGGCAACGTGCTGACTGCTGAGATGCTGCCTGGGACTTGCTTCCAATGTCCTTCGACTCTCCGGCCGCCGGCGGGCACTCCGGCGATCAGCAACGCGATGATTGCGATTGTCCCCATGTGCTTGGCACTCCCGATGATGTGGGGTACGAGATGGGATCGGCCCCGATTCGAAACAGCGGCAAAAGAGAAATGCGGGCGTCCGGCGCGTCAGCCCTGAGTGCTCGCGTCCCAGAAGGCGGCGTTGCTTGCTCGAGACGCCATGTTGGATTTCCTGTCCCTGACCTGACTCACCTGAGCGCCCCCATTTTTTGCCAGTTCCAAGTTCGATAACTCCACAAAAGAAGAAAAGAACGCAACAAAGAAGGCAATTACACCCCGGGAGCCCTTGCCGGGTGTGCCTGCGCTAGCGGCAGAAGCGCGAATCATCTCCACAGGCGCGTGGGTTCCAAATCCAGTCAAGCCCCAAGCCCAAAAAGGATACGAACCTCCTCTCCCCCTGCTCAGGGTCTCTCTCCTTTCTGATCTCATGCTCTACCTTCGTACCTTTCCCTCGTCGTCTCCTCATCATCGCTCTCTCCTTGCACTTGCGCCGTCACTCTTTATTTTGGATCAAAAGGTTATCGATCGTTTTGCCTTATTCGCTTTTAGAGTCTTGTTGGAAATCGTTGGTAACTTCGACTGCCCAAGACAGTCATTCCGCCGCCTGCCCTTTGCGCTGAATAACCCCACATCGCGACCCCCTTTTTGGGCTTGGACTCGGAAGGGTTCAGTGGGTTCAGCTCAGGCCCGCCAAGCGACCCCTGCGCCCTGCATCATCCACTTTCGAACGGTCCAGCGTCGCCCAACTTCAAGACGTCCGAGATGGCCTGCTCGCGCCGCTCTTGAGGAATTCTTTTTGCAACACGCTCTTTGGGAGCATCTGGCGACCCTCGGTTGTATTTGCCGACGAGCTGGTCACGGAAGCTCTAGTAATAGGTCTGCTCCCTCAAGTTTCCTCCGTCTTCGGCACCATACTGACTTCCTCGGCAGTTAATGTCTTAATCTAATCCCCGTCACTCGTTCACAATGGTCTCGTTCTTTGGCCTCAAGGTTGGGGGCAAGAAGAAGTGAGTGGTCACACGAGAGCTTGGGCAAGAGGACCGCCACGAACCGCTGATGCCACAGGAAGTCGGATTCAAAGGCCCAGGAAAAGCAACCGCCGCAATGGAAGCGCATAGACCAGAACATGCTGGGCGAGGGCCAGTTCTTCGGCCAGAATATCAACCAGAAAGGAGTCATCAACGGCAGCATTCGATCCGTCTCGCGAGCCGGCACCGCCCAGCCCGACGCCAAGGGCAGGTCCCCGTATATCAACCACGACACCCACAACCTCGCCGCCGCCAGCATGTTCAACCTGAGTACCCCTGCGCGCCCGGGCAGCCAAGCGAGCATGCTTCTCAAACAGCACGCCTCCGACGCGAACATGCGCACTAGGTTCGGCGCGAGCAACGGCTCAGCGACCAGCCTCGCCCTCCCAACACCTGGCTTCGCAGCATCCCGATTCGGCGCCAACAACAGGTCATCGTCCAGCCTGGCCGCGCCGAGCTCGTTCGCGGCCCGATTTGGCGCAATCAACACGTCTTCGGCGAGCTTTGCCGCTCCGGGTCCAGGATCTGGTTCGCGACCAGGAACGCCCGGCAGGTCCAAACCCTGGGTGAATCCGCTGGATGTCCACTTTGCGAGAAGCGTCCCGTCCGGCCCGCCAACGCCCAAGTCTCCGCTTGTCGATTCGATGCAGCTGCCGCAGACACCTACCACGGCAAACGCAGAAACGGGGTCGGTGTTTGGCGAGGAGGTCGACGACATGGTGGATGCCGTCATGGCTTCGGTCAAGAAGAAGGAGCAAGAAATGAAAGAGGCAAAAGAGAGGGAGAGGGAGCTCGAGAGGCAGAGGGAGACCGCCCGGTTGGAGATGGAGAGATTGGAAAGGCAGAAGTCTACGGAGAGCAACCTCTCCGGCAGACGCCCCTCGGCTCCACAGCTACAGCCGGAGCCAACCGACATCCCGAACCTGCTGAGACCGGTTTCCCGAGGCGACGCTGACGCAAGGCCAGGGAGCCGCAGCGGCTCAGTCCGGTCTCCTCAACTGCACCAAGGACCGCCCCCGACCGGGCCGCCTACATCTAGTCTTCCTCAGCCGCCCGGTCAAGGTCCGCCTCGCCTCGGGCCGCTTGGCTTCGCTGGTGAAGGCTCTGGCACGCGTGGGCCGCGAGCAAACGGGTTTGGCCCTCCCAGCCCTCGTCTCAACGGCTCTCAGTTCGATTCTCCCCTCAACAGCCCTACGCTTCCGGGCCCACCCCAGAAGGTCTTCCGCCCATATCGACCCCCTCCCCTACAGAGCTCTGGCGCGCTCGGCCCCTTACCCGACGCGCTTCGATCGCCAAGTCCTCCGTTTAGCACGCCTGGAGTCACCGAGAATCAGCCACAAAGTCCCGCGCTGAAAAGCCCAACTCTTGAGCAGCGCCCGGTTGTGTTCAACCCAGAGCCCGAACTCCCAGCGAACAAGGGCCGTAGCACACCGCCGCCAGCCGAAAGTCAGGGGCTGGAGCCCCTGATATCGACTTTGGCCTCGCCCTCGACGGTGACCTCCCCATCGGGCTCGATTCGGAGACTGTCGGTTGAGGACGATATTGTCGAGCAGTTTGCGCGGCCCATCATCCAGAACGTCAGAGCGAAACGGGACACTATGCAACTCAAGACGCCTCGAAAACACAGCTTGTCAATGAAGATTGAGGAGCTGGAGAAGACGCTTCTCAACGCCCAGCAGGCCCATGAGGCACAGAAGGCAAAGGCCGCTGAGATGAAGCGAACCAGCTCTAGCAGCAGTGTCTACAGCAACGGGATCAAGGACGAAGAGGAGGATGACGGGCCGATTCTCTCCATCCAGCCAGCGCCGCTGCGGGTCCCAACACCCGCGGCGCCGCCTGTGCCGCCCGCCGCCGCCGTCAATCGGCCACAGAGTCCGATACGCGGCCCGCCGAGACGGGGACCGCTGCCACGCCGCCCTGGCCTGGAGGAATACGGCGTGTCGAGCGACCAAGTATCCCTGCGGAACCGCGGGGGCACACCCACGCCAGCCTCCAGGAGCGGCAGCACCGACAACTACAGCACCCATAGCTCGCCTCTCTCTCGCATCGACTCGCCGCAGCTCCGGCATCCCATCCTCAAACGGGATCTCGCCCAGCCGAGCCCGGCCCCGACAGTCGACACATCCGACCGGCCCCGCCTAAGCCCCGTCGTGGACACGGGCTTCAACTTCGACTTTGGCCAGCTCCCAGGGCTAGCGGCGCCGCCAACACCCGACTCCGCGAACTGGTCGTTGGCATCACCGACCGAGACGTCTTCCGGCCTGGCTCCTCCTACCTCAGAACCCGCCCAGACACAACAACAGCCCAAGCGTGAACCGTCAGCCAAGTTCACCCGCGCCAACGTCCCCCCGCCGCTCAACCTCAAATTCAATTTCTCTCCCGACGCGCCGTCACGGGATCCAACGCTCGGGCTATGGACGCCGCCGATCCGGTCCGTGCCCGCTGCCGGGGTAACAGCCGACGGTAGGCCGTCTACCTCGTCTGGACCAAGCGGCGGCGGCGGCAATGGCAACGGCAACGGCAGTAAGCTCGCCGCGTCGCCAAGCTTGATCGCGCAGTTCCCGGAGTCGGTGACAAGGGATGATGAGCGGGCGTCGTTTATGGGGATTGGCATGGCGCGCGGGCCGAGTATTAGGGAGGTTAGGAGGCCTAAGACGTCGGCGGGCGGCGGTGGGAGGGGCATGAGTAAGAATCCGGTGGATTCTTTTGGGACGGGGTTTATTTGAGGGGGGAATACATTCGTTCGTTGGGTTTGGGATACCATCTCTTTTGTGTGTGACCAGCTAGGGGGATGGGGAGTTACAGTAATGACATATATACCGATTGAATACATCTGATGATTCGATCCATTCGCCGTGTCGCATGCTACCTTGCGCTATGTAAACAAAATCCAGATCATACACCGCCCAAATACGGGGTATAACGCCCTTGTTTCCCTTCTAAATCACTCACTCACCTCCAACCCTTCGCTCTTCTACCTTCCCACACTCCCAGCAACACTCAACGTGACTACCCCAAAAACCGCCTCACGGCCCCCCCAACATTCTCCACATCAAGCAAAAACGTGTCATGACCAAAAAGACTCTGCACCTCGCTCAGCTCGTGGTGTTCCACCCCCTCATTCCCCGCCCGCCGCAGCGCCTCGGCCACCTCGCGCTGCTGCCAGGCTGGGAATAAGATGTCGCTCGCCACGCCCATGACCAGCACCGGGTGTTCGCGCAGGGCCGACAGGCCTGCGACTAAATCGGCGGGCGGGTGGTGTGATGATGGTTCTTGTCCCTGTCCCTGGTTTGAGAGCTGGGAGGAGGAGGAGGATTCGGATTCGAGGGTGGTGAGTGGCTCTGTCTCGGGTTGTTCTTCGTAGGGTTTGTCGGGGAGGGTTAGGGTGCAGGATGGTGAACCTGAACCGGGTGAGTGAAGGGAGGAGGAGGAGTGGTAGGCTTGTCGGCGGGCGGCGGTGGCGAGCTGGTTCTGGCGGCCGAGGTCGAAGAGGTCCATTGCTTTGGAGACGTAGAGGAGGCTGTTGGGGTCGTAGGTGAG
The DNA here is from genome assembly GCA_023628475.1 of Chaetomiaceae sp. PF1801. Taxonomy (NCBI): domain Eukaryota; kingdom Fungi; phylum Ascomycota; class Sordariomycetes; order Sordariales; family Chaetomiaceae; species Chaetomiaceae sp. PF1801. The sequence continues at coordinate 317,244 of JAMAKQ010000005.1, forward strand.
GCAGAACTTTTCGCCGGCGTGGTCGAGGTATGTTTCGACGAGAAAATCGGGGCACAGGGCGGGCGGTTTCGAGGCGTCGGCGCGGCGGCGGCCGAAGCGCTGCTCCCACTCCGGGCCGGAGCGGTACGTGATGGTGGCGATCTCGCGGGCGAGCTTCATGCCGACGTGCGGAGGGACGCGGCCGTAGTAGAACCCCCTGTTCCAGTTGGGATCGTTGAGGATGGCGCGGCGCTGGACGTAGCGCATGGCGATGCTGTAGGGGTGGCTGCGGGCGCAGGCCGAAATGGACACGACGCGCCCCACGCGCGACGGGAACTCGACGCCCGCGGCGAGCGACTGCATGCCGCCCATGCTGGAGCCGACGCTGGCGTGCAGCTTGGACACGCCCAGGTGGTCGAGCAGGCGGAACTGGGCGCGCACCATGTCCTGGATAGTGAGGATCGGGAAGCGCGTGGCGTAGCGCTTGCCGTCGGACGGGTCGATGCTTGACGGGCCTGTCGAGCCGTAGCAGCCGCCGATGACGTTGGTGCAGATGACAAAGTACTTGTTGGTGTCGAGGGCCAGGCCGGGGCCGATGAACTTCTCCCACCAGCCCGGCTGCGGGTTCTCGGGGGTCGAGTGGGCGTGCGACGAGGCGGACAGGCCCGTGTGGAGGAGGATCACGTTGGAGCGGTCGGCGTTCATCTGGCCCCATGTCTCGTAGGCGATGTCGAACTCGTGGAGCAGGCCGCCGTGGTCGAGCAGCAGCGGGTCCTCGCAGTGGTAGATCTGGGTTGCGCCGACCGTGTACGAGGGCTCGGGGCCGCTCTCGTCGGACCGGGCCGAGGCAGCCTGTTTCTCGAGGGTGGCCGAGCGGGTTTCGAGGGCGTCGAGGCAGGGGAACTTGATGGCGGGGTTCGAGGGGGCGCCGCTCCGGCGAGCAGGCTGTCCGTGGAGGTGTCGCGGCGTTGATGATGGGCTTGTCTGGCGCTGGTTGACCCCTGGACGCATGGCCGAGGCCGTGGCTGCGGGAGCAGCCGTGCTTAACCGCCGGATGCTGTCCGGCGCCGCATTGCCGCAGACGGGCCTCGCGGGACGGCCGGACAGGCAGGTTGAGGCATGTTGCAGGCTCGAGGCAAGTCGAGTTACTCGACGTGACTTCATGGTGTGCGCTGCCAAGACGTCCTGGTGGCTGGATCCTCGGTCTCCCGGCGCCAACGATGCAGAATCGTCGTTGCGAACGGGGATGTTGATAATGGGCCCCGGGGCAGCCGTTGCCGGCGCCGTGGTGGCATCGGATTTCCAATCGACAAGGCTGCAGAATGCGGATCCGCAGCTTTTTGGTGGATTTCGCCATTTCACGTGCTTCTTGGCGTTGCTGATAAGGTGATAACACACTCGGGTGTGGTTCTAGAAGCCCCTAGCGTAACTCCCCAGGTCCCTGCCAGGGGTGATGTCACAGCTGACGTGCCCCACTCTTTCTTTAACATCACAACAGCTGCCTTCACAGGAAGGTGCACTTGTTGTGGATTGATTGAACATGACCATATCGTGACACTGCTGCCTAACAGCTCAGCCGCACAAAGTCAATTCCGAAAGTTTATTCCATAACCTCCCTCCACTCTCGCGGATCGTCTGTCACTCTGTCAATGAGCATCGCCCTCGACCCAAGGCTCGTTGCTTTTGGAGCCTTCTTTCTCGCTTACTACGTGTATCACACATATTCAGCCCAAATCTCTGAGAGGATGGCATCAACAGAAGCACCGGTGGATGGACCGACAGCCGATAATGTGGCGACTACCCCCTATGAGCCTGGCATTGTCGACGTCCTCGTCGTCAAGGCCATGCTGACCAAGGCCCTGAGCCTGCCTCGGGAGATCGTCAACTCCATCATCGACGCTGCCGAGTACTGGCCTCACACCACGACCGAGGCATCCTATGATCCACCAATGGTCGCCAAAGGGAGCGGCGGCAAGAGAGAGAACATGTTCTTGGTATGCCGCGAGCCCTTCTGTCAACCCTTCGAATAAGTGACTTACATGTTGACCGTCTAACACCCTCTAGCTCCGGTCTCCTCCCCTCGGCCTGCATAGCTGGCGTCGTGTGTCCCACAACACAGCCAAGCCCGTCCACATGGCGCCGTTGTATCCGAAACCTCCCGGCCAGGAGTTCTCCGCCGACGATTTCCAGAAGCTCATCGCATCGCCCATACCCCTGCTCGCCCACCCATGCCGCCGCATCGTCTTCACCATCAAGAGCCATGACCAGGGGTGGGGAGGTCTTCCGAACGACCGCGGCTACTACTCCGGCTCGTGGACATGGTTCGAAGCCGGCCTGGAGCGCTGGTGCAAGACCATCCCCACCCAGACGGACGAGGAAGGGCAGCAGTCACAGCAAGCTCAGCAACCGTCACTAAGGCTGGAGGACCTATGCACCGTCCTCCCAGAAGTAAAACACGGCTCCGAAGGCCAACCCCACGCCTACCACCACCCACTACATCCCCGCGAGGATCTGAAGATCCAGTGCAATGTGACGGCTGAGAGGAAGTGGAAGGAGCACCGCGTTGTTTGGAGCTACACCGACGACATCGACCCGGGGCGGGACGTCGAAGCTGCCGAGAAGCTTGCAGAACAAGGCCGGGGCAAGGCCACTGGGAACGCCGAGTTCGTACGCGGCCTCAAGCTGGGCGATGTCCTGACGATATGGGCCAAGGCCAGATTCGGGGGCTGGACGAACCACGTCGAGTCGGTCAGGATGGAGGTGTACTACGCTGTTTAGCAGGAAGGAGAACGGCGCTAGCGTTGGGTTGGATCTACGATACCTCATTTAACTTCCCATGACTTATCAAGACACTCGGAGAATACAGTCTCGGACAAAGACATGCATGTCTCGATCCTGCATCCCCATATCACTCCGCAAGAAGTGCCGACACGTACATGCCAACGACCCAACAAGTCTCACCTTCACCGACACAAATCCGCGGTGATCTCTTGCCATCATCTCTCCCAAAACCTTGAGTTCCTTTGTCTCCACGGTGCGATTTCGACTCAGCTTTGACTTTCCGCTCACCACAGGCAATTTGACTCTCCACCTCAACTTGGCTTCGATCAGGAGAACAAAGGCCCGGCCCCGGGGACAAAGCAGATCACATAAGTACTGCCGAGACTGCAACAAGACGAAGCTACCTGCCCCGTCTCTCTAAGAGCTGGTTCTTGCTTTGTCTGACCCGAGGGTTCCCAACTTTGCCTCGACGAGACAACAGAGTTCCAGCGAGACAGGGATGAGACCGTCTCTCAGCTTTTGCTTCTATCAACATAGCCGGGCCACCCAAAATCAGACGCAACTAATCATTTTCCATCTCACATTTCTGTCGTTTACTGTACTCTGTCTCTCTCTCTCTCTGATCATGATACAGGAGTGTGGGTATGTGGTATGCACGCGGGGTATGGTACGTTTCTCTTCCCAACCTCTCTTCTCGCCATGCTCTCTCTGACCACCTTCTTTTTGTCTTTTCGCTCCGTACGCTCTCCTGCAAAAACAAGCACACCAGACCAGCAGACCAGACCAGACACCGGTTACATGTATGTACCAGACCCGTGAAACCAGAAACCTGAACCAGAACCAGAACCATGGTATCCCGTTCTATAAGGCCATGATGCAGCAAAAAACATATGAGAGAGACTAAAAGGGGAGGAGGAGAGGCAAGGAAAACACCCATTTCTCTCTCTCGTCAATCCACCCCTAAACAAAAACACAATGGATGATGATATCCATGCCGACCAGCGCCGCCCAGCCATCGGTATCCTCCCTGCCTTCCGTTTTCTTGACCGTGATGCGGAATCACCCCTCAGCCAGGAGCCAAAAACGCCGCCTGTCCGTCCAAGCCGCCACCACCACCAACCCCTACCCGTGACCGCTGATAATCCCAACACACACCGCTGCCAACAGCCCTTAAACAAACACCCCCCAAGTCCAGCCGGGCTGATCGACATGGATGGAAAAGACGGTAGTCGTCGTCGCTTCGTTGCATTCGGCCTTGTCCCCCTTCTCCGTGTTCCGAAGGAGCCACCCCTCTGATTGATCATCCCATTCATCCCATAACATCATACACTTCCCTCCCGTCCTTTCCTCCCAAAAGAAACCCCGGAGGAAGCAAACCCAGCAAAACCCAGCCCCTAGATCGGCGCATCATGCAACAACAAACAGGCTGCTCATGCTCAATCAGATGGCGAGAGAGGATCCTGAAGTCGAAGCTGTCCAACACACAGAAGTCGTAGTAGGCCCTTTTGCTGCTGGTCCTGCTGCTTGCGGCGAGATGGCGTAGAGACTCAAATCGGACCATCCATGTGGGCAACAGAGTATCCAAGAAACCCATCCAGCCAGCCCTTCATTTCCCTTGCTTGACCTTAGCCTGGCCCATGTTGCGGGAGATGCTCAATCTGGGACGGACGGACGGAACACGGCGGGGACACAGTACGCTCCTTCAACCGCCCTTCCTCTCCGCCTCATTCTTCGGCATCACCTCGCTCAGGGACGACGCAAATCCATTACCACTACCAGTCGCAGCAGCAGCAGCATGCTTGCCCTCCCCCGCCGCCGCCGCCGCACCACCGCCCTTCTTCCTCGACTTTGACTTTTGCCACCCACTAAAACTCTCCGTCTGGCTTTTCGCGGCGCGCACGTGTCCGTTCTCTCTGGCCAATCCGTTGATGCGCTGGTCCTGGATGGGGGATCGTGTCGCATTGCTCGTCGTCGTTGTGGACGGATGATCTTGCTGTCTCGTCGAGGAGGAACCATTCGCCGCCGTCCTGCTCGCTGCGGCCGTGGTGGTGCTCTTCTGAGAGGAGGAAGGCTTCGAGTTCTCCGGGCGAACCTCTTTACCCGGCGACTGGGCAACAGGCGACGGCTCAAACTTGCGCGACACAGTCGGCGACGGGGTGCGATGCTCGTAGACGGGCGAGAGATGCGGCAACTCCTGGTGCACCGCAAAGTCCCCCGTGGCAAGGTCCAAGGGCGCGAGTTGCTGGCGGCTGTGGATCCGCGAGAAGCCTACCAAGCTGTTGGGGTCGGCGACTACCGCTGAGTAGGGGAGGTGCAGACCTGCTCCCATGGCAACGCGCTGCTGGAACGATGCATCGAGCAGGTTTGACATGGCGGATGGGGAGCGGATTGTTGAGGAGCCGTTCACAATCACCGGCCGCTGCGAGGCGGGCGTCGTGACGGGTTCTGCGCTGCTGGGAGAGGGAGTGGCTTGCTGTTCCGGCCACGAGTTGCTCGGGCTGTTGTTTTGATGGATCTGTAGGGCGTTGTCATGGCTGATGTCATCCAGCACGAGGGACTCCACGCCGGCTGCTGCGCGGGCAATGCCAACGGTTGGCGGCGCTTTGGATGCTGTCCCGTTGACAACAAGGGGTTTCGACGGGAGCTTGCCGTTGGTCTGAGGGAACGGGGCCGAAAGAAGCGGCGCCGAATTCATGCCCACGGACACATTCCGGGCATGCCCCATGGGCGACGGCGAGCGCGATGTCCGCTTCATCCTCCGGTCCAGAACGGACTGTGGGAGCTGGTCGGTCGACAGCCGGCGGCGTGCCCCTTTCTGGCTGGTCTGGCTTGGCTCACCAGGCGCCACGCCATTGCTGGGGAGTCCGTTCGCTTGCCGGGTATGGTTGGTGTAGTCGTTCACATAGTACCCAATGTACCGCGGACCATCATCCTCAGGGGGTGAGTCGGACAAGATCTTTGAACCCGCGTCATCGAACGCCAAGTCGCCGTTCTCATCCGGGATGAAGTTCTGCATGGATATGCCGTTCAACCGTGACGAGGCCACCCCGTTGTAAGACTGGGCGGACGTTGAGTACGGCGCCCCTGATTGTGAAGCAGCCACGGAAGACCGCGAAGCCGGCTGGGATTGAGACCTAAGTGCACCGCTGCCAGGCGACGCGCCCGAGTCGCTCGCCGCTGTGTTTCGATGGAGACTTCTCCTGTATTCAGACTGCCCATTGGACGGTGGGGCTGCCGTTGCCGGAGACGATGGGTAAGTGGTGAAACCCGGATGAAAGTACTGCGCGTGCTGGATCGGAAAGCCAAAGCCGTACATCAATTCCGGCCGGATAGGCGCTGTCAATGGCGGATTGTCAAAGGAGTTGGTCCGGGACCTGTCCGTGGCCGACCCGTTCTGCATCCGCTGGGCATGAGCGAGCACCTGCTGCTGGTTGAGCTGGGTGTAGAGCTGGAACCGCATCGTCTCCTGCGCTGCTAGCGCGTTGAGCGACGAGGTCAGGAGCTCCTGGGGTACGCCGAGCTGAGGACTCTGGGCCTGATACCACAAAAGATCCTGGGGACTCAGCGTAGGAGGCATGCCGGCTTGTGTAAAGGCCGGGTTTGTCTCGTACGCAACGCTCGACGAGGACCGACGCCCAGCGTTTCCGTTCCGGTGAAACTGCCGACCGCCCCGAAACCCGCCACGGCCGCGGCCGCTATGCTGCTGTGATGAACTCCTCAAGAGAATCGGCCTTGGCGCCGGTGCTGGTTTCTGCCATATCCTCTCCTCCTCCTTGGGGAACACGTACTGCTCGCAGCACTCATCGAACTTGCCCTCGGCAATCTTGTCGAAAGCACGCCGCAGCTCCATGTGGAGCCCACGGAACGACGTGTCGTCGGCGGTGTTTCCGAGGTTGCGTATTGTGTTGAACGGCTCCTCGACGCAGAGCGCATTGTTGGACCCAATGTGCCACTTCTTCTCCGTCTTGGTCAGCAACTTGCCCATTCGTATTGACAAGGCGTAATTGTCGTAGTCAAACTCGTGCGCATAGAAGCGGAAGAAGTGAAAGAGGAGCGACGCCAGGCTCTCCTTGTTCTTGGAGCCGAAGCCGCGCAGCTTCGGGATGTCGTCGGCGAACTCGCTGCGTGTTCCGTCCGGTTTTATTAGCTTCAAGTTATGCCGCTGGTGGAGGGCGGGCAACACTGGAGGGTCGCGCAACTGCAGAAATGCAATTATCAAGCAAATCCAGGTGTAGGAGCTCAAGGTCCCGCCGAAGGCTATGGTGGATGTGAGAACTGGTGTTGCAACAGGGGGGTGGGCTGGGGCCGCGAACCTGCATCATTGATGATCCTCCTCCGCGTCCAGTACTTGATGATCATGGCCAGAGGCCGCACGCGGTCGTCGATACTAACATACGTCCGGACCATCCGGGTGTTCTCCAGCGCCAGCGTATTGTTGACGTTCATGTCGCACGCCAGGTTCAGCTCGGGGTCCCAAATCTTTACGATGGGCACCTTTGCCGAGGAGACGCAAACAACCTTCTCCATGCCGTCTGAAATGTGTTAGCGCCTCACCGCGGAGGGGGAGACAGGAGACTGCTTACGTCGCTGAAGGAGATCGGCGATCAGACAGACGCTCTCCAGCTCTCGCCAGGGAGTTGTGATGCAGATATCGACTGCGGTCCATGTCAGCGCAGGTCAGATCAGATCAGGTTCACAGAAAGCCTACCATCAGAATCATCGGAGCATAACAGGTTGCCGGACGACCCAAACAGGTGCACCCTGATGTCGTGGCCCGGCCACTCGTTGTTGAACAACTGCTCGAGTTTGTTGACCAGCTTTCGACGGTTAATCTCGATCGCGTCGGTCGGCAATAACCTGTCGTACAGTTCCCGCATGTCTGTTTCGAGCTTCCTCTCCTCCTCTTCTGTGAGCTTGCTCTTGATCTTAGACGGGTCCACCTTTTCGAGCTTGTCCGTCCCCAGACTGTAGGGCATCCGACGGCGGGAATGGGGGATCGCGGTCTCGAAGCGGCAGCCCCCAAGCCTTGGTGGGAGCGGGCGGAGCGAGGGCACATTGCCGTTCGTCTCAGAGTAGGCGGAGCGGGGGGAATGGTTCTGCGTGGCGCCGGGCGAGTGTTCGCGGGATTCGAAGGAGAATTTTCGTGGATGTTGCTGGGGCGTCGATGGCACTGAGCTTGATTGGACTGCAGCAAAATGTGCGTTCTGGCTCGACGACGGCGGTAACCGGGCGGATGCCTCGCCGTTGGCGGGTTGCGCGGGCTGCGCGGGCTGCTCGGACGACTTCTTGGCCGACATTTTTGACGACGATTCCTTCCCCGATTTCATAAGCGCGCGGTCGGCGGTTTCTGATGGCTTGGCCGCCTTGTTCCCATGACAACTCTGCGCTGTCGACTTCGCGTGGGCGTTGTCCTTGTTCGACACCTTGGAAGATGACCTCGACCGCGTGGAGGGCTTCGTCTGCGGGGAGGAGAGCACAGGAGGGAGCGGCGGGGTTTGCAAACCTCCTCCACCGCCCCGGCCGGCCGAGACGAGCTTGTTGTACTGGAGGAGCTTATCCTGGTAGATCTGCTGGGGGAAGAGAATCGGGAGGAGTTCCAGCTGCGGGCTGAAGTAGCTCGGCGACGAGGTTTCCTGCGGCGACGTCGGTTTTATCCTTGGAGTCGCAGAGGTGGAGGAAGAGCCCGACCAAGGGTGGGACTGGTAAAGATGTTTAGATTCAGCCGTTGCGGGCTGACCGTCCATGAAGTTGAGCGGCGCAAGACAGCTGTCAGGTGCGCGTCCAGAGTTTCTCTGCCGGTTTGACGTTGGAAGTGGCGCTGCCTGGCGCTAGCCGAAGTGTTGTGACGGGATGCACCCTGTCGACCGGTCTCTGCAAATGCAAAGTGGTTGTGCTGCAGCACTCTGACGATTCCAAAACCTTTTGCACAGTTGCCCCGACTCTCGGATAGGCGGAAGACTTAACGAGCAGAAGGTCCAAACCAACACCCTTTTCGTCCCAAGCAGGACTATCCGAAGCCAAAGTGAGCGAGCGACCCGACGCTCCTGGGATCGATGATGCAACCACGAGAAGGCCGTTGCGCCGTGCGACCGCAAGTTCCTCTTCGGCCCCGTTTGTCAATATGCGAGCCTCCTCAACCAAGACAGGTGTAGAGCGCCGGGGAAGGTTCCAAGGCTCTGTTCGCAGCCCCTGTCAGGAGTGATCTGGGAGTCGGTGAGCTTTGACGCCTGGGTCGGGGGAATCGGCCGTATCGGGCGGCTGGTGGGCTCGACAACGGAACGGTGTTGGTATGCCGACGAGTGCCTGGGCAGTGAATGGATCTCCGGGCAGATCGAAGGGCGAACGCGCGAGCAGGTTGCGGTTTGAGGAGTGCAGTCAAGCACAACTAACGCCGAAGAATGTTGGCATGGAAAGCACCCGCGAATGCCGGTGAGGGAACGCGAAATAAGCCGGAAAAGACGCCTCCCAGAATAGATACAAGGGAATTCGAGGCCTGACAATATTTCGGCGAGTCGGCTTGGACGCGTGCTGGCGGTTGCGGGATTCTCGTGTCGAGCGGAGCGCCGGTGCGAAGCTTCGGCGAGGAGGAGGTCAACGGACAACCTGCAAGTCGCGGCCGAGAGGAAATGTATGCTGGGCCAGCGTCGAACTGGGTGTTTCAGCAGCACAAGGGTATAAAAGGCCGCCGACAAGGGAAGCAAAGGTCGAGGAGAATGGGGTCGGGTGCAGGCGGAGGAGGGTGGACGTCACTTGGGATGGCGGTTGAGTGGCCGTTTCCATTCAACGATGCGGCCCTACGGTCGTCGGTCGACACTGCGCTTCACAAAGCGGGAAACCTGGGCGCCGCTGCTTCCATTTGCAAGCACACAGGGGCCAATCCCAATGCTAACAAAAAGGAGCAGCCAATATTAAGCCCCGGCGCTCCACCGCGGGCGGCGCCTCCACCGCGAAGCACCGCGGCCACTCAGGGGCGGCCAGACAGCCCCGCCAACACGGCAGGGCCTCGGAATTCGCGTGAGGCAGGTTTCCAGGGTCAAGACTGCCGAAATGCACACAGAACAATCTCGAAAATGGCCCTTTGATTGCACCCATTCGCCTCCATTCCTGGTGTTCTTGGAGTGTGCGGGCAAACTCGCATCGCTTTTTCTGCAGCGTTGGTCTTCCAGCGCCTGGGCCGCCGAGTCTGAACCCCTTGCACAGACAGCCGCGCTGGCTTTGTTCTTTCGTTCTCGCACCATCCCGTTCCCCGCGTTTTGAGGTCCGTGATTCTTTCAGGGTCCACTCGAGATGATCGACTCGAACTTCGGCAAACTGGCAGACTGTCTCAGACGAGTTCAACCTGGAAATTACCAAGATGCTGGAGGAGGACTGTGTTGGAGGGTGAAGGCAGTCGCATTCCGAATTCCTGCTCCAGGCTGCCACTGCTCTGACTAAGGTGCCTTCCTAAACTTACCTTACTCTTATGTTTCAGTTGTTCCTTTCCCCAGGGTTCAGTTCAAGATTGAAACCGCCCGAGTTGCTGACAAGTCCACCGTCTCTTCTCGTCTGAATCCGTCACCGTGACCGTTTCGTCAGCGCCAAACCTTTGAAATGCAGGAATCCAACAGACGAGGCTCTGTCTTCTCAACCCCTCGGCCTCTCGCTCACCCCGAATCTCGTCTCAGCCCTCATCCGGTTGCACAGCGTCAGGTCCCATAGCTTGTCACGGCTCGGTCCAATTCAACAACGCCATATACCCTTGTTCTGTCTCTCAACTGTCTCTTCCTTAAACCCAACAGCCGTGCCAGCTGTCCCAACCTGCATCCTGCGGTCACATCGACTGAGCCGCAGCACAGCGCGAGGCAGACCCCGGCCGCCCGGACCAACGCCCCGGCTCCGGATCAGTCATCGGCGAGGGGTCAACCGCAGATCCACCCACCGCCGGCGGGTTGCGGATTGACATTGCATCTGAAATTCGTTAGCAGCGAGCTAACCATCCGCTGGTTAACCGCTAGGCCGACAAAGATGACCCGCATGGTGGCTTGATCATCAACGTCCGGATTAGCCATTCAATGGTCCGGTTCGTATTGTTTTCGGGAGTGTGTTGCTCCCTTGCGTCCTCCGATCTGGGCAAACTTTCAGCAAGCAGCGCGCCTCATCACGGTTCAGCACTAGCCCACGTGTCGCTTACAGCACTGCTCACAGTACTCAGCCCTGAGTTCTGTACAATACGAGGGTCTCGCAACGGGACATGACACCTGGGGCATCGGGTAGCGAGAGAGAGTCGACGAAGGAGTTTGGTTCCCGAAAGCCAGTCCCCGAATTGCAATGGTTCCGCGCCGCCATGTCTGTTTTCCAAGCATGTCTGGAATCCTGTCTGTTCAAGTTCTGTCAAGTCCCTCGACCCTGATCCCCACACCCCGCAATCGGCGACGGGAAATATCCGCATCGGGCGGCGCCAACTGGCAAGCAATCCAGGATATCGCTCGCTCCCGCTCATCAATTTTAGCCTGCCATTCATCGCGAAATGCGACAATGTGTTTCCTGGCGCCACGGGTCGACGCGATCCCAGGCCGGTCAACCGAGATTCAAGTCGTGCGTCCCAGGGATTCGTCAAGCATCGTGTTCTAAGGAACGGATATGACCGCACATGTCACCCTCATCTACTCCCGACCGGGTCAAAGTAACCCATGGTCTATTTCTGTCCGCAGCACATCAGAGGCATCGACCTCGAGCTCAAGTGCCAAGAACCAGTGCAGGCCATTGAGCGACTCCCCCATTCCATTCTACACCGGAGGCATGGCGGCTCGTCAACAATCTCTACCCAGAGAATGGGCCTCCCTGAGCGCACCAAGGACATCCGCTCAGCCCTGCGGAGGCCGTCATCCGAATTCCTTTCGGCCTCTGATTCCGAGCCTCCGCGGAAAGCAAACGCACCTTTTTTTTCGGGGGGAACGGAGTAGTGCGGGATGCCGCGACAGGAAACCGGACAGCCGTTGGCATGGAGCATCTGCGCAAGAAACCCTCGGCCCAGTCCAGACGAGCTATGGCACTCTTGTACGCTCGATGGCCTTCTTCCATTTTGTTGTTGATGAAAAGATGTCCCGTCGTCCATTGTTTCGGTGTCGCCAAGACAAGGCTGAAGATCCCCCAAACCTGAAAACCCCGCAATTAATCCAACCAATAGGATCACTTGCTTTGATATCTGGGTTCAAAAACTGGGTCGCACCCACGTGTCAAGCTGAGTGCGTCTTCAGCCTCGCCGTCAGGGACCTGACATCCAAGAGTTCCAAACTTCAACAGCACGCTTGCGATGATCTGCCGACCATCCCCGCCGAGCGCAATCCTGATTTCCGCAGCAGTTTTGCCAGGACAAGAGCAGCGTCGTCCCAAAAATGGTATCGGTCGGCATGAACTGGGGCCCCCGGGTTCAGCAGCTGCTGGCCTCTTGCTTCCCAGACCACCGGGCAAAGACTGTCGCATATTAGAGGATAACCCAGTCACAGCACGCTAAAGTATTTTTACCTCCATCTCCAATACGCAAGAAGATTATGGCCTCTCGGCAGGGGGGGCCTGAGCGTCGGAACAAATCCAGGCGTGATACATACGGGGCTACGGATTACACTCAACGGCAGTCAGCCAGACATTGTCCTGTTCAAGTGAGTTGGGCACTCCAATGAGGTCCAGAAAACTGGCCCGTTGGTGCACCAGGGCGCTGGGCCGCATGTTGACGGGCCCATGCGGCACGGCGCGCCTGGCCTGTCAGCCAGACATTGTCCTGTTCAAGTGAGTTGGGCACTCCAATGAGGTCCAGAAAACTGGCCCGTTGGTGCACCAGGGCGCTGGGCCGCATGTTGACGGGCCCATGCGGCACGGCGCGCCTGGCCTGGTGGCCGCAGGCGGCGCAGGGGACCGGAGACCAGGGCCAACCGCACGGTGCATGGGTAGGATACCGGAGGTACCTCGTGGTGAGGCTGACTCAAGGCCGCAGTTTGACAGTGAACGGCATTGACATGGGAAGATTTGGATAGGTAAGATCGACGGGGCGATGAGTTGGAGACACCGGCGCACTAGTGATTGTTTTCGGTGAGTGGAAGCCATGGCAGCAAACAAGCGCTGGTGTTTTGTTGCCTTACTAAGCGTTCGATCACTTGAAAGTGCGTGCTGTTCCAACTTCCAGGTGTGTAGTTGCAGCCTGAAACATTTGGGATTTAGTGTGTTCCGACAAGGTAAGTAGTCTGTCCGGGAACGGAAGGTCTCCAGGCAAGTGTTGATCATTTTGGGGCGCTGGCTTGGATAGAATCCGTCCGGCTTCGTGTGTGCACAGTTGGTACTTCTAATCCTGTCTCCAGCTGCTGGTTTATAACGGCGATTGGCGGCACTGGTTGTGTCAAATATTGATGCCGGGTGGCCCGGGATTCATGGACGGAGCTTTCGGCTGGTTGACCCCACATTCGGGCGGCGCGAGTGGTCTCCGGACACAGGCGGAGCGGAGGAAGTGGGGCCGACGTACGGCTCTATGCCTCAAATCCCGGTATCTATGTAGGATCTTCCTGGCAGCTCATATTGAGAAGGACGTGCCTCTTCGATTTTGTACTTGAAACATATGTGTACAAGCTATCAGAGAATCAACTGCAAAATGTTGTAACGTATGTAAACTTTCACCGTAAGTAAGCTTTTGTCAGAGAGCCGCCTGCAGTTGAGCCGTTGGCCATGCCAAAAGCCTCTGGAAGTGACTGCGTCTCAAAATCCGGACTTAGTTGGTTAACAACCACTTCAGTTTCCCCATGCCGGCTGGAACGAGGCATAACAGCTCGGGTATGTGCAACGAAACTCGACATACTCATCCGCTTTATTGACCACCCCATCCCACTATTGCCCTCCCTCCTTGGTCACCATGCTCACACTGAATTTACATCCCAAAGTGCTTCAAATAACAAACCTCGCTCGCCCTTTCTGGCAATTCTTCCTCCTCCTCCTCCTCCTCCCCATTCTCCGCAGCACCCATCTCAGAACTAGAAACAACCCCCGACCCCTCAGCACCCTCCGCACCCTCCACAGGCCTGGGACTCGGAACCCCCTTCCTCCCATGACCCGGCGGAATAACACCGCTCTCATCCCGAAACCCAGCCGCCTGCTTCTTGGCGAGTCCAACCATCTCATCCCCCAACTCTGCGTCAGCAGGGATATACGGCCTCAGAACCTTTTCCACATAGGCAGGGGGAATGCCTTCAAGCAGGGCGTCGATGATGCCCATGTTCATGCGGTGCACGTATTCAGAGCGGGGGAGGTGGTTGGGCGTGGTGCGGTGGAAGTCGATGTAGACTAGCATGTTGACCACCCGAGGCTGGGCTTTTGGCGGTGGTTTTGTTCCGTCCATGCCGTTTGGGGGTGAGGATGAGGATGTGGATGACTGTGTGGTGGATGATGGGGTTGAGGACGAGGATTGAGGGGGGGGAGGGGATGGCCAGAACTCGACGGGGATGAGGCGCTTCTCATACGCATAGGGCACGCCCTCGTTGATGTCTAGGCGGGCCTCGTCGACGGGGGAGAGGTTGTAGACTAGGCCCCAGACTTCGTCTTGGTCTTCTTTCGGGTCGGCGTCGGGAGGGCTGGTGGTGTTGTTGGTCTTCGTGGTCGGGGCGATGTTGGCGTAGCCGCGGGCGTTGATGAACCACTTGTAGCTCCGCAGGCGGCCCACGCCGGCGAAGGGCGAGGAGGGGCAGCGGAGCGACATTTGTTGCTTCCACAGGTTGCTGCCGAAGCCGAAGTAGCGGGTTGGGGTTGGTGGTGAAGGTGGGGAGGCCATGTTGAGCAACTTGGGACGGAGTCGTCGAGGTTTTCTGAGTATTGTTTGGTTGTTGGTTTCTGTGTGTTTGAGCTTGTTGAGGAAATGAGTGTCGGAGGGTGCTGGCTGATTTATGGAGCGATGAGCAAGCCTCATCCCGTGGACAGTCATGCTGCTCATGCATGCATGGAAAGGTGAAGCGTGGCGGGGTTGAAGCAGGCAGACAAAAAGGAACTTGGAGATGGATTGCTCACTAAACCCTAACCCCCTGTTCCCCTTCCCCTTTTCTCAGCAACCATCACATTAAAGCGTTTGACAAAACCACCGTTCCAAACACAAAGGGCTGGCGCTGTGTGGGATGCGCAGTATGGCACTGACATCCCACGAACGCCCCGTCCCACCGTTTCTATCCAACCATTTCTCGCAACGCCTCGACTAAACCTGCCCAGCATTTCCCCCCGCCAGCCCCTTCTTCCTCGCCTCGTTGATCGCCTTCAGCTTGGCCGTCCCAATCCCCGCAACACCATCCTTCTGGTTATCCCCAAGCCACGGCTTCTTGGAGTCACCCAGAATACTGCCCGCAAGGAAGTAGACCACCAGCCCGATGATGATCAAGACAAACGCAATGGGGTACATCCAATGCACAACATAGCCAAACACCCGCGTGCCGATGATGACGCCCCAAAAGTTGGCCGTCAACAAGTTGACATCAAACACGGCCGCACTGCCCATGCGCAGGATCATGGGCGCCAGCGAGTAGAACAGGCACAGGCACAGCGTGTACCCGACCAGCCACCCCGCAACCTGCCCATCCCAGGTAGCACCCTGGAACGAATCGCGATCAAAAATGGCCGCCTGCACGCCGTTGATGCAAACCCCAAAAATGCCCAAAAACGACAGCACCTCGTACACGGGCCGCTTGCTGACAAACCACTCCTCAAACACATTGCTGATGCCGTACAGCGAGGCGCCGAGCAAGCCAAACAAATCGCCCTTGAGCATGTCGGCCGCGGGCCCGCCGTTGGAGCCCGTGATGTGGTCGCTGGCGAGCAGCACGCCCATGCCGCCGCAGCAGAGGAGGATGCCGGCGATCTGGGCGAGGCGGTAGCGCACGCGCAGCAGCAGGAACGAGAGGATGACGACGCAGACGATGGACCAGAAGTTGATGAGCTGCGCCGAGAGGATGTTGGTGTAGCGGTAGGCGAGCACCGTGAAGTAGTTGCCCTCGACGTCGAGGAAGGACAGGATGAAGTACTTCCAGCCGTCGCGGAGGACGATGGAGAACCACTTGCGCGGGCCGTGCTGGTAGAGGGTGACGGGGAGCCAGATGAGCACCAGCAGCGCGTAGTTGAAGAGGGTCTGGAAGGCTGGGATGTTGGTGTTGACGCCCGCCAGGAAGGTGGTGAAGGTGTTGGTGGCCGTGATGCAGAGCGACAGGATCTGGCCGACGGCGATGACGGCCCAGAAGTCCCAGGTCAAAAAGTACGAGTACCAGTGGATGTTGCGGGCTTCGAGGTGCGCAAGGCCCACGGCGACGGCGGCGTCCTCGTCGGAAGACGAGGCGGAGGCGTCAACGGCCTTGTTGGGATCGCTGGCGGTCCCGTAGTTGGGCTCGTCGTCGTTGGCGTCCGGCTTGGGGAAGCCCGGCTCGTTGGCCGTGACGGTCGTGTGGACGGCCATGTCGTCGGCGGAGTGCAGCGACTGATAACCCTGATCTTGGGCGGATTGCGTGAGGAGTCGCAGCGGCGCGAGAACGCGGTCGTGGATGGTCTGCAGAAGCCCGGTTTCACCGAACATAAACGGCCTGGTGGATCAAGTGTTGATCAAAAGGCCAAACTCCAAGATGGAGTGCCGTAGGTATGATGTGCTTTTTTTTGTGCACAGACACACGCCCGTGTAAGTCTTTCTTACGTCCCCTTGAGCAAGCGCAAAGACTTGAAGTCGCTTGCCGTTCGATTACTGCCGTATGGTTCGGCACATCAAGCGGTGCGCCGAAGAAGTAAAAAGGTTGGCGAGTGTCGATGTCGGGTTGAACATAGGGGGGATTGTCCAGTCAGAAATGCAGCTGCGTTTCACCGCGGACGGCGAGTGCGACGTCGGGTTGAGGGTCGACTCAGTCCAACGCGCAAAACGGAATTCAGAGGGACGAAACTCGGAACAGAAGCGCGCGAGCGATAGAATGTTGACGCGATGAGTCGAGGTGGAAGTTGTGGGTGAGCTGAGAAAAGTCTGATAAAATAGCTTGCGGGGATGTGGTTAGCTTGAGGAGTCGAGGTCGGCCGAAATTCTTGGCGCGCCGGCCGAAAAGGGTGTGGGGCCGGGGTCTTGGTGGGGCACCGGAGCGCTGCCGGTCCTCTCGTCGCGGGGGTCAAGGTACTCTGTTTTGTTTCCAAATTCCAAGAGCGGATACTTCATCCTTACACTCGTCTATTATTTTGTCCAAATAATTGAGCCCTTCAAACTTGGGTTCTCTGACTCCATGCCCTCACTCTTCGTTACAGCATCTCAAGCGCCGAGGATGGAATCCTGAGAATCCCTGGGCAGTGCTCGCACCTCCCCCCCAAAACTGCCCGCGTGCCGCTAAGGAGCGCCGTGGCGCTTTTCCACGTCCATAAAAATCAGCTGCCCCCGCGCTCCTTGACCGGTTTACGCGAGATCAAGCATTCCCCGCAGATGTCGGTTCCTTGGGGAAAGAATCCTGATTTCAACGGTGGTGCTTGTTGAGGCTGAGGATCGAGGACATCAAAGGGTTATGGCGAGTGTGTGCAGCCCTGTCGAGTCAGTCGAACACTCGCGTACGGCTTATACCAGTCGTTCGGGTCTTCTTGCGACGGGGCCGTCGAGTGCCGACCATGGACCCGGCAGCAGGCAGCGGCAGGACCTTTCTAGAAGCCGGCAAAGATGAACTCAACTTGGAAGAAGTTCGCAGGAGGGTGGGGCATGTGACATGTGTTCTGGATGCAGCGTGATAGCAGGAAACGAGACCGATTCGGTCAGCGTCGGCTCCCTGGGCCTCGGGATTCGACGGGATGAGCGCAGCTCCGTCCTGGATGTGAGAAATACTGCAGCATGCGTGGGGCTTTGCTGCATAGCACATTCCCGGGGGGACAACCGTGACAGGTGGTCCATGGCCACCATTCCCAGTGACAGATCGATGCCAAAGATGGACTCGGTTTTTTGCCCAGAGACATGTCCATGTGGAGGAGGGAGGGTGGGATGGTCTGTTACACTCTTTTGCTGACCGACGGTGCGTCGAGTTATGGGAACGTCTTGTCGGGGACTTCCCCGCAGTGCTCCAAAAATGAGCGGGAGCGGTGTTATTGTAGGTTGGCGCTACGTTTGGCTGTGCGTGGTGTTGACTTGACTGAGACATGCTGTTCTGGAAGGCGGGAGAGTCAACGCAACCACTCCTTTTACCCGGACATCGAGGTGAGGTCATCCAAGTGTCCCCCATGGCCGACTCGTGGGATCTGCCTGCGAAACCGATGAAACCGTCGTTGCCAATGTTGGCGAGTTCTGTGCAGCCCAGTGCATGCCGGTTTGCCGGCTCGGGTCGAGAGCCGATGAAACCTGAAGTTCAGACGACGACGGAACCGTGATGGCGGTAAAGAAACGCAAGGTTTGAAGCGAAACCCCTAGCAAGGGTTTTCCGGGTTGTTCCAGTTCGGTTTCATCAAACAGATGCTGCTCGGGCCGTTGCTGCCGTGACGACGTCATGTCCTTCCAACATCAACAGCTCCCAATCGATGTGTGTGAAAGTCTCGTAGAGGTCAAAGTTGCTCTCAATCGCTCTCTGTTGCCGATCCTTGTTTCTCGATGGGACCCGACTGGAATTGCAGAGGTTTCGAGTTGAGCTTTGAGGGCGCCTGCGGGATCTGCCCCGGCTTCCTGCAGCGAGATCGCGCTGATGCAGTGCAGATGAAACGGGAGCAACGCCGACACAGGGCTGAATCGAGAGGTTCCGGCAATCGGATCCCATCCAATGCCTCTCCACGTGCATCAGTCGCCTGCAGTGTCGGCATTGAAACTTCCGCGAGGGTGAGATGTGAGGAGCTGAGAATTCGTACCGACCCGAAGCCTGAGCGTGACAAAGTTTCGAAGTTGCCAGTGCGCTGCCCCGATGGCGGAAACCGCGCCGGGCGGCGGGTTGATTTTGGCCGAGCCGCCCCCGCACCTTCCAGGTTGCCCTCCGACTTCACAACGGGACGAAATGACATCTGCAACCTGCGAGTTCGCCCTTCCGGGAGGACGCTTTTGGAACTCGACAACGCAAGCACTTTCCAGAAACATTCGGCTTGATATTGGAACGGAGAAATAAGCGATCGAGACAATTTCGACACGCCGACGTCGACGTCCAACACCATCCCTGCCACGTCCCTTGTCATCACGACCCTGTCTTTCCCGACGGCGCTAGGGAAGATAGCGTCGCCGAAGAATGGGGGCCACCCGACTCCATCCTGGGCTCGTGCTCGTGTCCTGGCGAGGACGTTCTGACGACGGCGGCACTTGAACTGGCTTTTGCCGCTGGAAGCGTCGACCATGCTCGTTTCCAGTCTTCACAGGCTGGCAGCTCTCTGCTCGTTGACATCGCGCCAATGATCGACTGGCCTGGGCTGCTATGTGACTTCAGTCTTGTTCCAATGGCCTCCATCGGATTCCCCTTTTCAGTGCCGCCTTCCGGATCTGGGCGCTAACAATGTTGTACAGGGTACCCACGGCACCCGCATCGGCCCGCCTTGACCAAGGTCCCCGGTTCTTCAACACCTCAGCACTCGCAGCTTGACGGGTTTTGGTGATGATCATGCAACCTCTCGACAACTCGACCTCGTCACCTTTGCCGTCGATTCAACAGGTGAACGTCGCAGATCCCCATCACACGGCTCAGTTGGAGCTTTGGCCAGCGGTTACCGGCAACCGCTTTGGCAGATAAACTAAGGTAAAATACCGTACGTAATGGGGGTCGTACGAATACGGCAGCTCAGTGCAAACCTCGCCCTCGGAGTTTTCGTGTTTCAGGTGGTATTGCTGGTGTTTGTAGCAGATCCTTTCGTTATGTTGTTCCCAATACCTTCAACTGCACTGTTGATAATCACTGTAGATTGTAACCGACTCCGATATCCATGATGTTCCCGAGTCGATGGGACTGTGTGTTGAAATGGACCCTGATGCCAGTGGGATTCCGTAATATTTCCAGGCTGTGAATAACGAACGTTAAGGCACCTCCCGTCACTTTGAGACACCCCTTGCTGTATGGAACAAGCAGCAGAGTCGATAAAAATGACCCTCTTTCGTCCGATACTGCCAAAAGAAAGAGAGCAGATTCAAAACACGTGTGATAAAGAAAGAGGGAACCCCTTTTTCACGGCCGTCGCACCCTGCTGGCTTCCATCTCGGCGCTGTCAACCCACTTTGTACCCTGCTCCGAGGCCCTTCCACGAACCGAAAAGGGGATCGCACCCATTCTCGCAGCAGCAACCACCACCCACAACGCGGATCGACCCACGTCCCGCCGTCTGCGCCGGGGTCCCAAGAAGCTCCATCTCCCCGGTCTTTTTCCTTCTGGGCATTTTGGCAACCCTCCACTCCTGGCTCGCGACTAAAAAAACCGCCCGCGCGGTCACCTTGCGTGCCGAATCCCCCTTCTTTTCCCTTTTCCCTTCTTTTCGGGGTCGTCTTGCCAATCGATTTCTTGGATCAGGCCGGGGCCATTTCAGCGACAGGCGCAGTTGACGTTGCAGGTGAGTGCCATCTGACAAATGCGCACGTTGGGGAGCTACAAGCTTTCCACCAAATAATTTTTTTCCCTCGTGGTGCGCCACTCACGTCCAGCCAAACCTCTCATTTTCGCGCCTCAGCTCCGCCTTGCCCCTTTTGAAGTCTCTCCAAGCTCCAAGCACACCCAAGCTTGAAACCGCGATCTGGCCCGACGCATGTTGCCGTCGCGTCGTCTTTGCGCACTGTTTCCTTGGCCATTGCCTTTTACGCTTGCTGACTGAATCGGCTGCAAAGTCGACACGTTGACCCGGATCCTCCACCTCGGACTCCCATACCCAACCCGCTGCCGATACACGCTGCGGCTTTCCGGTCGGCACTCCTCGACAGACCCCCGTCACCATGTCGGGATACTATGAGCCTTCGCAATGGCCTCCCTCGGGCCAGGCCGGCTGGGACCACCAGACCCCGCCGCCCGCCCGCTCAGGTTCGTTCTTCCACGCATCCGACGCGCCTGATCCTACGGTCCGCTAACGTTGGGCTTCAACAGGTGCTAGCTCGACCATCCCCCGTGAGGAGCCGGCCGCCTTCACGCATCAACTAGAGGGTATGTAATACCCCTTACCACTCTCGATATCCCAGTATCGCCGCCCCGAGCAAGCACTCCCGCCTCGACACAGTCAAGAACGATTGGGGGAGACGCTTGGGCTGGAGGGTACACATCAGACAAGAAAACGTGCCAGAGCTGACCACCGGTTCTCCAGAGGTCGACCGTGCCATCGACAACCTCGTCAAGAGCGGCAAAATGTTTGGAATCGCCGGGGGCCGTCGTGAGTCCCTACCTTATCCCGGCCCGCCCAGAATGTACCCAGTATTCGGTAAGTATGCTCGGGACTGGCCGGGCCCTCGCCGACGAGCCCGACCCACTGACGCCTTGATCTCGCAACGCTAGACGGACGCCCGCCTGTCGGTCCCGGTCCCCGTCCGCACTCGATGGCCGACTTTGGCGGCGACGCGCGCGGCGCCCACCCGGGCTCGAACCTGCAGAACTTCTACGCCACCCAGCGGCACCAGCCCTCGCGCGGCTCCAACGAGGCGGAACAGATGATGCAGGCCAAGAGGAGAATGGCCGCGCAGCGGGAGCGCGAGCTGCGGAACTACCATCAGGAGCAGCAATACAACCGAAGTAGGCCGCCCTCTTCTGTATAGCATCAGTCTTCCTACCACAGCGCAGAAAACAAGACAAAAAAAATCTCATAGAATGAGAAGCTTCTGGGCGCCCTCCAGAGCTCAGGCCCTTCTCCTCTCTCTCTCAGCTGTGTTGCACCACAAGTGCGGTTCGACGCCCTACCAATCATCCTGTGCTCCCTGAACGCTGTAAAGATGGACATTCTCCTGGGGGATATCTCTGGTGGTGGCTGGGTTATGAGACCGAATCTCAAGGATCTGCGCTAACTCGAGTTCTCTTTTCATAGCCGTCCTCGCCGAGATGTCCTACGGCGCCAACAAGCCGGACCGCACCATCAGCCCCGGCAGCCTGTCCGAGGAAGACCGCCGCAAGCTCATCGCCCAGCAGCGCAGCGCCCTGTACGGCGATGCCCCCTTCGCCGGTGAAGCCGCCGGATACGTTGACGAGACGGGCGCTCCCCGCGCCGGCGGACTCCCCGCCCCGCAGGCGGCCGGACCGGGTGCCCTCCGCGGCCATTCCCCGCTGGCGTACGAGTACGGCCGCGGCGCGCCCCCTGTCCACCCGGACGCCGCCGCTTCCCAGTCTACTACCGCCGAAGCTGGCCAAGGACACCAGTCCGCCGCGACCAACAACGAGCAGCAGGCCCGCGCCAGCAACTCCAGCCCGCAGTCTAATCCTGGAGGAAGCAAGGGCGCGTACGATTCCCCCGCCGCTGCTGCCCACCAGTCCACCCGCACCAGCGCCTCCTCCCCGGGCGGGTCCCCGCCCCGCCACCAGGGAGGACAGGGCTCGCATGCGCATGCTGTCGCGCCCATTGGCACGCGGCCTTCCATCTCGGGCGGCGGTGTTCCGACCAACCCGGCGCTGAATAAGCGCTCTTCGACACCGCTTGCATCGCCGCACGGCGAGAGTGGGAATAATGCGCCGGGAAGCGGCGGCAGCGCGGCGAGTGCTGGCGCGTCTTCGGCTGGTGCTGCTGTTTCTGCTGGTGCGACTGAGGGTGGTGGTGCTAGTGTGGGCTTGTCGGGGTGGGGTGCGCCGCGGCCGAATGGGTGGGGGAGCAAGCCTGGCTTGGGGGTGCAGGCTAGTGTTTGGGGTTGATCATTTTCTGATTTTTATCTTGCTTGGTTTTGGTTTTGTTTGGTGTTGTATGGTTGGTTGTGTCTCCGTCACGGCATGGCAAAGGCAAGGCAGCAGCAGCAGTTTGGCAGGGCAGCGTTTTCGGATATGGAAAGGAGTCTTGGGGTGTTTTACGTCTTGCACACATCAGGATGGCTGGCGGAAATAGCGGGAGGTTGGCAGGCGCGGGCATTCAGAAGCGGGAGTAAGGTGGGCGTGTGGGCGTGGATACAAAAGTGAGAACCTGGAGCGGAGTGTTTTTGTCTTCTGGCATGGGAAAGATTGCGGGTTGTTGCTGGCCTGGCATGGTTTTGGGACTGGAAGGAAATTGGAACAGAACTTGGGGAGTGGGCGCGAGTCTTGGTTGCTTCATGCTGGCTTGCGATAAAAGAGGTGGATGGCGTCGTTATTGAGGAACAACGGGGGAATGGGATGGGTTGGGCCACGGGGGAGTAATCGTTGCGTCAACTCACCTCGACCAACCCGGGCACACAACCAAGGGAAAACAAGTCAGTTGACTAGAATCCAACTACGACACGCACCGATTCTCGACCGCGGTAGTATATAATACGCCATCACGGAAGGGACGGAATTCAAAACAACATGTTTTGGTGGGGAAGGAAACAGAGCCGGGTTTTCAAGGAGCAGGTTGGCTTGAGGGGTGTCATGCAACATGGCGGGTAGGGGTTCGGCGAGCTTCCACTCTATTTCTCATTCGGGTGGTGTTTGGGGGATCTTCCTTTTCTTGAGAGGGGACGGCCGGACGGGACGGTGAACGGGGTATTACCTGGGGTCAACTTTTGGGGGCGTTTGTTTTTCTTTCCTTTTCTTTTCTCTTTTTCCTTCGGCAAAGACACTGCACGGCATATTACAAGGCCCAGATCACACTGACACTTCACTCCATCTATCTACCCTACCTACACCTACTTACCCGTCTACGGGTTTATCACATTAATACAGATCTCGTCGTCCCTTAGCTTGATGTCGGTATGGTGCCGGCTTGCCTTGGTGACGTTCTAGGTGTGACAAAGCCCTGGCATGTCCGGTTGCTGTGGTGAGGTCAGAAGTGTGACTGGAAGTTGGGCCGGAGGAAGGAATACTGTGTGACTCAGGGGTTGGCTGCGATTGTTTACACAACTAATAATGGCTCACTGGTGTTTTGGCTGACCGGTTGCACAAAGGAGACATCAATCACAACCCGAAAGGACAGATAGTGGCTACAAGCTACTGTGGTTGAAAAGGAGACTAGCAAACGAAACAAGAAGCAGCGGATCAGGAAGATACCGTAAGAAGGAGGAGAAGGGGAAGAGGAGAGGAGAGTAGTGAAACGGACATAAGACGAAAAGAGTGAAACAAAAAAAATAGATGAGCTGGAAATAGAACGAAAAGGAAAATAGGAAAAAGAAACATCTCGTTTGCCCACTATCAGAATCGAACTGATGACCTTATCATTACTAGTGATACGCTCTACCACTGAGCCAAGCGGGCCGTTCAATGCTAAACAGCATCGCTTGCGCAGTACTTGAATGAAAATTGGATTTGGAAGCCCTTCTTGTCTCTGATCTCTCTTCAGGGGGTACAGCCCATGACACTCAGGTTCCTTCTACGAGTTGCTAGCAGTCTCGTTCTATGACATTGTAGCGAACCTAATGAAGACATGTCATTTCGCAAGAAGCAGAGCAGGAAGATGGAAGTAAGCATGTTTTGTACCAGGTATAAACAAGCGTAGCCAGGAGCTGCTACAGGAGAGGTACTTTGCCGGCCGGCTTTGGATTACCTCCGCAACATTCTGTTCGTGAAAGATATCAGGCCAACTATGCAAGCAGTAGCTACATGAAATGAACGCACTCCTATGGACAGTCATGTATGTACTTGAACCACGAACGGACATTGTTCCCTCTGTTTCCTCCAGCAATCCGGTCACTTAGAACTGAAAGCCAGACCAGACGGGGCCTCCCGGCGGGGTGTAGCTGGTAAGCCCTCCCTGGTAGATGTCGACCTGCTCCTCGTCAGCCCACGTCCCCCTCAAACACCAGAAACACCCAACTGGAACCTACCGTAATACCCGGATCATTCTGCGGCGCATACGTCGGGATCGAGTAAAGATAATCCGACGGGGGCACCGCACTCCCACTCCCCGACACCACAATCTGCGCACACTCGGCATAGAACTGCGGCGTATTGGCCTGGTGCAGGGCCAGCAGCTCATGACGAATAAGATAGTTCCCAGGCGCCAAATTCTTGGGAATCACGCTGCTCCATTTCAGGTTCTTGTACACGATCGCCGTGCCCCAGTTGTTCGAGTTGAGCTGGTTGCCCCACAGGCCCATCTGGTCGATCTTGAACCAGCCCTTGCCGTCGCCCTTGCAGCCCGAGAAGCTGCTGCCGGGGCACTTGAAGAGCCAGACCATGACGGGCCCCTGCTGGTGCGTCCACTGCTTCCAGACGGCGGTGACGTTCTCGCCCGCCTTGACGGGCGCGCTCAGGTCGGCGCTCGTGCCGCCGTTGCAGCGCATCTTGGGGTCGGTGACCGTCATGGTCGGGTTGTAGTCGGGCCATTGGAACTGGATCGTCTTGGGCGATGTTGCTGGGGAGAAGCCTTCGTAGCCGGGGTAGGTGGTGCCGCCGATGATGTAGCTGGTGACGGCGCCGTGGGCGGCGGCGAGGGGCGCAAGCGCGAGCGCGGCGAGAGCGTCGAACCGCATGGTTGAGGGTGCTGTTGGTTTCAGGGGCTACTCGGCGGATGAAGTTGACGAACAAGATCTCCTCGTTGTGGAGGTGTGTGGACGAGCTTGAGGCGCTGGCAAAGATACGCGAGGCCGTGAGAGAGCAGCGGCTCAGCGGCCGTCTTATACTCGGTCAGACCCTGGAAGGAAACATGCCGTCACAGGGATGGGAAGGCCGCGGAGCGAGCAGCCGGTTGGCTTCCGCCGGCAATCGACTGCATACCGCTTGGTAGTGGAGGGTATCCGGGGTGTCGTGACGGGGGCTCCTCGGACGCAATCTATCGCATGGGCGAATAACCCGGTTTCTGGCCCGCCATGGCTCGGATGTCGGCCGCATCGTCTCCTTCCACGATGCCAAGATGGGAAGCCATCCGCGGCTTGCGGACCGACGGCGACTGGTCACCAGTGTCAGTGCAGGAGAAGAATATATTAGAGCAAGGGGAGTGATCGACGCTTCTCGGAGTCAGCTATTCCAGGTTCAAGCAGAGAGGTAGGCATGGACGGAAAGGAGGGCCAAGGCTCCGAGCACGACCGAATGGGACAAGGTGATGGACGTTCCCCGAGAGCGGCATCTTGTGGATGCCGGTTGACGCTTGCCAAGGCGAGATGAGGGAGCACGGCAGCGCCGAGTCCGGGGAAGCTGGGGATGGATGCGTGTAGAAGCGTGGAGGTGCTAAGTCTCATGTACTCCGTAGAGTGTACATTTTGACGGGGAGAGCAATATCGGGCGCCAATGGCATGGCGCAGGTTATTCAGGATAAAGGCGTTGGAACGTGGCAGTCGGCGCAACTCCAGGAAAGAAGGCCTTCGATGACCGAAGGGGGCGGAAAAGAAGCAGAGAGAAACACCAAGTGTCGTCATATGACTGAACTGAGTGCGCCGTATGGGCGCCTTGTTTGCCATTTTGTAAGTTCGAGATTTTGCAACGGTGTGGTCGTTTGAGAATTGCGACGTGAGTCTTGACACATCGGGCCCAGCCAAAATTCGCTGTGCTCTGTTGCGCAGGCGATGGTGCAACCTGGAATGCATCATGCCCAGTACCAAATGGGAATTGAAGTCGATCGTCGCCGGCAATGCTCCCTGGTGATGAGCCACATGAAAATTGGTGGTTGTCAAGTTCAAGTGTTGTCCTGTGGAGGTTCACGAGCCAAGCCGCCTGCAGCCACGAAGGCTTGGCAGGGCACTCACTCCGGGTTAGGTAGGGGACGTGGGGGCATGGTCAGGGGTTCGTCGGGCCGCGTCGACCGATCAACGTCCACTACTTCGTACTCCGTACATGTTTGGATTCCCAGAACTCCGTACTCGACGGCCCTCAGACATCTGGGATTCCAGTTGCATCGAGTGCTGAGATATGAAGACATCGTCGTCCAGAACTTACAAGCCCCATGCTTAACCCGAGAAGGGCCTCTTTGACGCGGGTCGTTCCTTCTGCTTACACCCCTGACAGCGACTCCGAGTCGCCGCATGCCAGATGGCGTTGTTGCGCGTGGCAAGTGCAACCTGGAAGTGGAAAGAATTGGGACTGTGCGAGCCTGAGGCCTTTGAGGGATGGACTTCAAACTCTGGTAGCAGAACATTGTGTTTGTTCTTCAAGTTCTCCCAGCCAACAGCACCTGGTTGCCATTCAACATGAAGAAATACAATGCCATGGTCTCAAGCCCCCGATAATTCATGAAATAGACTGATGAGAGGCCGACTCTTCAGTTTCGTGCCGTGGATGGCTAAGTCATGGACTGGCAGTGTCACTTCCATCCGGTTTCGCACGGGTGTCACAGGCAAGACATTCCTCACCTGTCACCAATGCTTTTGAAACGTACAGTGTGGATGTGTCATCTTTGGCCAAGGCATTGATTGTTATGTGATGAGCACCTGAGCTGGTGAGGCCGAGGTCTTGAGGCTCGCTGCCGACTCATCCCATCTGCGACTGCCCGATCTTCTGCTGTGCACAACTGCACAGCATCCTGCCACACGGCTAGCGGCAAACCCGTCGGCTTGCTGCCTTTTCTGAGGCAGATCCTGCAATGAGCTTTGCGTTACCTCCAGTAGTCAAGAACCGGCATCGTGGAGTTTCACTCAAGGTACGTAACTTTCTTCGGGTCCCTGGTCTTGTTGGTTGTCATGGTTTCCACACTCAACGCAATCGTTGATATCCTGTAACTATCGACCGTCTTCCTCGAGCGATAATCCCACCGATTTTGACCGGCCCAAGACACCCAGCAGAGTTTGCTGCAACGCAATCGCAAACATCGGGAACCTCTTGTGCGGTACTGACATCTACAGTACAGAACGTACACTTCCCACTTCCTTCAAGTGTGGCCCAACATGCCATCACCAACCGATGACCAGCGGGACCCGCCGATGGCCCAGTTGCCGTCGCCCTTGCAGCCTCCCCGGGAGCCTTTCAAGTCGTATGGCCAGGACTACCAGTACGCAGAGATGTTCCAGAATCCGTATCCTGAGGTTGTCGTCTCCGGCGTGCCGAGCTCAACCCATGCAACCGCCCCGACATCGCCCGTAGCAGTCGGCGGCGGCGGCGACAGGGCCCAGGAGGACAACACCGTATCCGCCGAGCACGACGCACACTCTTCCCACCGTCCCGACACTGTCGGCAGTAATAAGGAGCCCGCCATGCACGAGGACGTCTGGGTTGAGCCGCGGGATGCGCCGTGGTACAAGGCCATCTCGCTGCGGCAATGGGCAATCATCATCATCTGCACCGTGGGCATCACCGGCGTCGTGCTGGCGATCCTCGCCGCGATGAACAAGTTCTCCCACTCAAGGTCCGCACCCGCCACCATCCCCGATCCCAAAGCCCAAGAGACGGTAACAGCTGACTGGAGCAGCACCTCCCCCGACCCATCCTCTCCCGCCGATAGCAACAGCAACAACAACACATCCACCGCCACCACATCTAGCACACCAACCGCCTCCTCATCCACTCCGCTCCCCACGGTACGTTTCCCTTTTCCCCTTCCCCCTCCCCTTCCCCAAACCTCTGACATGAAATTGACAAGATCAGGGCACCAACCCCCCAAAACTCAACTGCACCGACCCGACAACCCACCTCCCCAACACGACCTGGATCGGCACCGAAGTTGGCGCCTACAAAGGCGACTTCGCCCAAGCCACCTCCTCTTCATCCTGCTGCTCCTCCTGCCAGACCCACCCCGGCGGCGGGTGCGCAGGCTGGCTGTACAACGCCACCTCGACCTTCACGCCGTGCACCAAGATCATTGTTACCAAGGATAATCATCATGATAAAGACGACAAGTGTCCGAATGGGTATGCGCCTGTGGTGACGTTTGCGAGGGATGAGAGTGGGAGGGATGGTGGGGGGGTTGCTGGGATTGGGCCGTGTGCGAGGGGGATGCAGGTTTCGTAGGGGAGAATAGGAGGTCGATATGGTTAGGAAGGGGAGGTGAGGTGTAATAATGTATTGTAATTGTAGGGTTCTGCATTGGGTTTGTTCATGGGAATGGTAAGGAGGCGGATCCTTTTCTCTACGGTGAAAGACGGTAGTATCGTGAATGTTTTTTTTTCTTCAGGGGGGTAATGGGATCATGGGGGACAGATACCTTAGATAACCTGGGCAACCAGACCACGATATCTCCTGAACTAGGACTTGTAGAGTCCACACCGCACCGCCAGCCAGGGGCCACACGACAGCTATTGCTGTTGGGCACGAATGTATGTGTCATCAAGTGGAAGGCAAGGCTCAGAGACAAACGTACAAATACAGTGAATTCCCAAACAGCCTGTCTATTAGACCATTACCAACCTGCTTCAGCTAAAATCCGGCCATGATATTCTCCGTCGCAGGCACCAAAGAGGAAAAAGTAAATGTTGCAGTAGGTACGGGGCAACATCCCCCACGTCACTTCAGCAGTTGAATTTTGTGTCTTGTTGCCATCCTTGCTGCTCACTCCCTCCACTCCCCCTTCTCCCCACCCTCAGCTCACCACTTCCTCAACGCTAGTCAAACACAAGCACTCCTAGAACTTAAAGACGGAGAAGCTTGGCAGCGTACTGCTCAATGAGCGGCTCGGTAGGGAAGCTCATCTCCTCGAGCTTCTGGGCGTACGGGGTGGGCACGTCGGCGCCGGTGACACGCTGGGCGGGGGCGTCGAGGTAGTCAAAGGCGTACTCCATGGTAAGAGCAAGAATCTCGGCGCCGACGCCAAAGGCCGGGAATCCGGACTCGACCGTCATCAGGCGGTGCGTCTTCTTGACCGACTTGACAATGGCCTCGACGTCGAGCGGCTTGATGGAGCGCAGGTTAATGACCTCGACCTCGACGCCGTACTTCTTCTTGAGGTTTTCGGCGGCGACGAGCGACTGGCCGACGCAGCGCGAGAGGGTCACGATGGTCAGGTCCTTGCCGGCGCGCTCAATCTTGGCCTTGCCGAAGGGGAGGACGAAGTCATCCTTTTGCGCCGCCTCGGACATGGGGAACGACTGGCCGTACATGAGCTCGTTCTCAAGCACGACGACCGGGTTGGGGTCCCGGATGGCGGCCTTGAGCAGGCCCTTGGCGTCCTCGGCGGACCAGGGCGAGACGACCTTGAGACCGGGGATGCTGCCGTACCAGGCCGAGTAGTCTTGCGAGTGCTGGGCGGCGACGCCGGCGGCGAAGCCGTTGGGGCCGCGGAAGGTGATGTTGCAGGGCTGGATGCCGCCCGACATGTAGAGCGTCTTGGCGGCCGAGTTGACGATGTGGTCGATGGCCTGCATGGCAAAGTTGAAGGTCATGAACTCGCACTATGCGAAGGTCGGTTAGCATCCGTCATGGAGTCCTTCGACACGAGGCCAAGTCAAATCGGGGGGTTGTGTAGTTGCGCTGACTTACCACAGGGTGCAGCCCGCTGAGCGCGGCGCCGACGGCGAGACCGCAGAAGCCCATCTCGGTAATCGGTGTGTCGATGACGCGCTTGTCGCCGAAGCGGTCCAGCAGGCCCTTGGTGACCTTGTACGCGCCGTTGTACTGGGCGACCTCTTCGCCCATGATGAACACCTTGGGGTTGCTCTCGAGCTCCTCGGCGAGCGCCTCGTTCAGGGCGTCGCGGACTGTGTACTCCTTGACGCCGGAGGCGTCGGCATATGTGCGTTTTTGTAAGCTGGGGGCAACAGCAGCTCTGGTGAGGAAGGGCGAGGCCGCGGCAGGGCGGATGGCGGAGGCGCGCGCGGTAGCAGCCAGCCTGGCCGCTGGTCGGAGGTAGCGCGACATGGCTGAGAATTTGTGTTGGGAGAAAGGAGAAGGTCGGAAGGAGAGCGGATCGGGTGGGAAACGGTAATATACACTCAATTGAGTCGCCCGTCAGTGAAGTAAAACAAGGGCGATCAACGACGCTGGCAGACGAAGAAGAAAGAGATGGTTATTGTGAGTTGGGAGGGTTGATAGCGCCAGAGGGAATTTTTCTTGCAGCAATCGAGACGAAGCTTGACCTGCATCCCGGACTTGACGTTGAACCCCAACGAATCAAGACGCGCTAGCGCGGAAAGGGTTTAGCGAGCTGGACCCCTGCACGGTGTCGGGAGCTTGTCCGCCGAACCTGAACCCTGACAACTCTCGACAAACTCCACTGCACGGAAAATCGGTGGGGGTTTTTGAGAGCAGAGATCCATGGATAACGCTGGGCGCGGAGTACTTTTCTGCAACCAAAACCGTTTCCAAGTTATCGTCTTCTTCGCCATGAAAAGGAAACCGATGTACTCTCGGAATTCCGGCGACATGGCAGTATGTGCGACACGGAGTCGGGGGGCAGACACACCGGTGAGAACGGCGCTGGAGATCTTAACAAAGATTGGGGAAAATAGGGGGAAACGCGCCAAAAAAGTCTATTACGATATATACATGAAGCCAGGCCAGACCTCGTCTCCAAAACGTATCGCCGGCCCGGAGGTATTAATACGGGTTGTACGACTCAAGACGTGACTGCTTCTACCCATCGCATTACCATGCAGCCCTTGTTGTCATCCCATCATATCGTGTGCGTGCAGCAAGACATCCGTCCAGGTCTAGATAACTTAGTTGGCAGGCTTGCGGCCGACCATGAGGTACATGGGGGTGAAGAGGTCCTTCTTGGCGCCGGCGACGAGACCGTCGGCACCCTTGGCGAGCGAGTCGGCCATCTTTTTGGTGCCCTTGGGCGCGAGGCCAATGGTCTCGAGCATGCCGGTGAAGACGTGCACAACCCTGCGGCCGGTGTGCGTCATGCGGAGGACGGTGAACAGGTCCCAGTACGACTGCATGTACTTGGTCTCGCCGGCGATGCCCCAGTACCAGGGGATGGGGTCGTCCCGCTTGGCCAGGTCCTCGTGGTGCAGCAGCTCGAAGCCGGCATCCTTGATGGCCTGGAGGCCCTCCGAGATGGTCACCATGTTGGAGATACCGTTGCCCTCCTCGATGGCGAGGCGGATGTCGCGGTGCTCCAGGTTGTTGTTGTCGTAGTTGTCCGTCATCAGCCACTCGTACACGCCAAAGACGCCGCCGGGCTTGAGCACCCGGTAGATCTCGCTGTAGACGCCGACGAGCTTGGGCGCGTGGACGGTCGCCTCGATGGCGTAGACGGCGTCGAACGACTCGTCGGGGAAGGACATTTGCTGCTCATGTTAGCATGGCCCGCCTATTCTTACACATGTCTGTGTGGGTTCGTACCATGAAATCGCCCTTGACAAACTTGAGCTGGTTCGATAGGCCCTCCTTGACGGCATACCGCGTGGCGCGCTCAATCTGGTAGTCGTTGTTGTTGAGGCCGGTGATGTGCGCATCGGTGAACTTGGCGATTTCCCTCGCGGGGCCGCCAACACCGCAGCCGACGTCCAGCACCTTCATGCCCGCCTGGATGCCGATCTTCATGGCGAGGTAATGTTCATGGCGCGCAATGGCCTGGTAGAAGGACTCGCCGATCGAGTACCGGCAGAAGTGGAAGCTTTGGCCCCAGCCGTACTCGTACAGATCCGTCGCGAGGTTGTAGTAGCTGGGAAAACGCGAGTCAGCTCGTGAATGACTCCAGGGTAAATAAGCAGGGTAGGCGAAACTTACTGCCTGGTAAGTGTGGCATATTCCTTTGTCCTCGCCTAATGCGCTCCGTTAGCATGGACAGCGCGTCTCCCCGTCGCGTGGAAACGCACCTCTCTGTCGGACTCGGTCTCTGTCTCGGCGTGCTTGTTGTCAAAGTGCTTGTAGTACTCGTCCACCGCAAGCTTCTGAGCCTCCTTGTTCTTGGCGAGAATGGCAGAGAAGCCTCCCTTGGCCTCGGTCGACTTGCCGTGGAGCGCCTTCATGAACTCGGCATCGCGCTGGTGGTCCTCCCTCTCGAGGGCCACTTGTGGTTTGGAGGGCGCCATGGTGAACTGGTTGGGAACTTGGAACGGGAGGAATTGCTGGCTGCAGAGTTGAAGATGCAGAACTGTTGCGGGCAAGGAGAGCTTGCAAGTTGAATTGTCTTCTTGGTAGGACAACTCCAAGAAGAAAAAGTTTCTGGGACCCCTATTAAATTATGGCGGCGACCTCAATGGCTCTGGCCGAAATGGGCAGGGGGCTGTGGTAGCCGACGCCAATCCAGGGGCTCGATTGGAATGAAAGCGGGAAGTCCAGGGGTTGCCCCACAAGCACATGCAAGCAGCAGCTGCGCCGGGACCAAGCTCCCAGAATCGAGATCGATAAACGCGTTCTGAGATGCGAACAAGAGCTCGGATTCGTGTTTCACTGATAAATACGGACAGATGGCTCCTTTCGAGCTCGGGAGCTCCATCAAACTTCTCGTTTTCGGAACGAAACACAGGACTCTCTCAGACGTGGAAAATTACGTTTTCGCATCTGTCGCAGCTGATTGAAACCAAGTCGAAGAGGAAGGCGGTGAGAAATCAGAACTCGAATACGAATAAGAACCCGCAGAAGCTCGGGCCATCTTCAGCCACAGCGAAACTGGTCGATTTCAGCCGATAAGGCTTATCAATCAATCAGCCACACCGACCTTGAATCGCCCCATCATCAACTCGGCATCAAACAATCCTCGATCCATCACCCCACGTTCGCCCTTGACAGTTCGCCCTTGACAGTTCGCCCTTGACAGTTCGCCATCGCGACGGCGCACTTTCGATCAACACCTCCCTCTGATATCACGAAACTGCGTCCGATATCACACTCCCGAAAATGCCACCCCAAATCAAACAAGACCTCAACCGCTCCGGCTGGGAAACCACCGACTTCCCCTCC
The DNA here is from genome assembly GCA_023628475.1 of Chaetomiaceae sp. PF1801. NCBI lineage: Eukaryota > Fungi > Ascomycota > Sordariomycetes > Sordariales > Chaetomiaceae > Chaetomiaceae sp. PF1801. Next base: position 350,735 of record JAMAKQ010000005.1, read on the forward strand.
GTCTGCGAGAAGTGCCTCCCCGAGAACCCCTACGTCAAGATGCTCAAGGAAGACTACGGCGCCGAGTGCAAGCTCTGCACGCGGCCCTTCACCGTCTTCAGCTGGTCGGGCGACGGGCGCGCGCACGGGCGCAAGCGCCGCACCAACATCTGCCTGACCTGCGCGCGCCTCAAGAACGCGTGCCAGTGCTGCATCATGGATTTGGTCTTTGGGCTGCCTATTGTGGTGCGCGACACGGCGCTGCAGATGGTTTCGGCGGGCCCGCAGAGCGAGATCAACCGCGAGTATTTTGCGCAGAATAATGAGAAGGCTATCGAGGAGGGACGGGCCGGGGTGGAGGAGCATGAGAAGGCGGATGAGAAGGGGAGGGAGTTGTTGAGGCGGTTGGCGCAGAGCAAGCCGTATTTTAGGAAGGGGAGGGAGGTGGATCAGGAGGGGAATGCGGTTGGCGGTGGTGGTGGTGGTGGGAATCCGGCGGTGGGTGCGGGCGTGGGAGGGGCGGGGCCGATACGGACGAGGGACTCGAGGGCGGCGGCGGCGGTGGGCGCCACCACCAAGGCCGGCGCGAGGAGAGGACCGCTCGGCGCGAATGCCCCGCCGCCCGGGCCCAAAGACTGGATGCCGCCCAACGACCGCAACATCATGTCGCTGTTTGTCACGGGCATCGAGGACGACCTGCCCGAGTACAAGATCCGCGACTTCTTCAAGGTGTTTGGCAAGATCAAGTCGCTGGTGGTGTCGCACATGACGCACTGCGCGTTTGTCAACTACGAGACGCGCGAGGGCGCCGAGAAGGCGGCGCTCGAGTGCAAGGGTCGGGCGGTCATTGCGGGTTGTCCGCTGCGCATCCGGTGGAGCGTGCCCAAGGCGATCGGGACCATGAACAAGGAGGAGCGCGCCGAGATGCTGCGCGATGGGCGGACAGCCTTCCCGCAAACCGCCAACCGGCGAGGTCCGCAGCAGGCGATTGAGGGCGGCGCTGCGCAAGGAGGCGACTCGGCTGGTGCGCAAGGGGACGAGCTCGCTGGGCTGACGGTCGCGGCGCCGCCTGGGGCAGCTGACGTACAATATGCCAGCCTGTCTGGCAACTAAAAGTGTATGCTTTTCGTCTTTGGTCTCTGGCATGGCGTTTGGGGGGCAATGAGTATGGGCACGGTTTGGGGCACGGCACAAGATATCTCTGCTGCATTGCTCTTGGGCATCATGTTCTGTTGTTACACGGAGGGGTATCATAGACGGCTATACTGTACAATACACGGCAGAGCTGCTGCCAAATCACTCCGCCTCTGCGAGTCTCGCTTGCCGCCCGTCCACCGGCAAAATCTAAGGTATCCAAGGTTTATGTGCTTTTCATGCTACCTCTCCGAGCAGCACTTCACTCCATTCGTCGAGACGTTCCTATTCCCCATCTTAATGCTGTCGTTGTCTCCCCGCTCGGTGTGCTCGTGGATGCGGAGTTCTAGAAAAGTCTGTCAGGACAGGTCAGGCAGGTCCGAAACAGAGGGCCACCCACTGTATGTGCTCCCCTCCCGTCTCCCCTGGACAACGTTCGCCTTGAGGAACTGGGCAACCTCCTCGGCGTGCTGGATCGCGGGCGGAATGGACGGATCCGAGGCCGGCAACGAAGCCTTGTCCCGGAAGCCCTGGCGGATCCGTTGCCTGGCGGCGTCGAGTACCCTAGTGTCGCCTGGCGCGGAGTGTCAGTCGCGAAGGTTAGACCATGGGCAGTTGTTTGTGGTTTGTACCGTCGAAAGCAATCCGGGCTGCGCGGAGCAGGTTTCTGTATGCTTGGAGTGCTGCCATTGTGGTTTGTTGTTTGATTTTGTGTATGCAAAATGCTTTCAATCGTTTGCGCGCCGTTCGGAAGGGACAAAAAGAAAAAAAAAACGAGAGTGAAGAGAAGGACTGTCTTGACTCTTGAAGGGATGTCTCGCAACTGATACAAGTTGCCGCAAGTTGCCGCAGCGAGGCAAAGGAGTGGACCGGCAACCGCAACTGCTTGATTGGTCCACCAACTTTTTAGTGGGGACCCCAGGCCAGAAAAATATTCCGCCCAAAAACTGCCCCTCCAAGTTCCAACCTTCTTGTCAGCGATCACACACATTGTCCTGACAACCACAGCACAATGGCCGCCCCCGTCGTGCCCCTTCCGCTGCCCGCCCTGCCCGAGGGCTGGGAGGCCGAGAACAATTTCAAGGCGATCGGCAAGATCACGCAGGATGGCGCGTCGCAGCGCACGCTGGAGCCCGTCGGCCCCTACTTCCTCGCGCACGCCCGCCGCGCCCGCCACAAGCGCACCTTTTCCGAGGACGACCGGATACAGGCGCAGGAGCGGGCCAAGAAGGTCGAGGACAACGACGAGAGCGACATCAGCGAGCCCGAGGACCCGATGATGCTGCAGCGCGACGCCAAGGACTGGAAGACGCAGGACCACTACAAGGTGCTGGGCCTGTCCAAGTACCGCTGGCGCGCCACCGAGGAGCAGATCAAGCGCGCCCACCGCAAGAAGGTGCTCAAGCACCACCCGGACAAGAAGGCCGCCGCCGGCCGCGCCGACGACGACAACTTCTTCAAGTGCATCCAGAAGGCCACCGAGATCCTGCTCGACCCCGTCAAGCGCCGCCAGTTCGACTCGGTCGACGAGGAGGCCGACGTCGAGCCGCCCACCAAGAAGCAGCTGGCCAAGGGCAACTACTACAAGCTGTGGGGCCACGTCTTCAAGGCCGAGGCGCGCTTCAGCAAGGTGCACCCCGTCCCCTCGTTCGGCGACGAGAACTCGACGAAGGAGGAGGTCGAGAATTTCTACAACTTCTGGTACAACTTTGACAGCTGGCGCTCGTTCGAGTACCTGGACGAGGACGTGCCCGACGACAACGAGAACCGCGACCAGAAGCGGCACATGGAGCGCAAGAACGCCAACGCGCGCAAGAAGAAGAAGGCCGAGGACAACGCGCGCCTGCGCAAGCTGCTCGACGACTGCTCCGCCGGCGACGAGCGCATCAAGCGCTTCCGCCAGGAGGCCAACGCCGCCAAGAACAAGAAGCGCCTCGAGCGCGAGGCGGCCGAGAAGAAGGCCGCCGAGGAGGCCCGCGCCAAGAAGGAGGCCGAGGAGAAGGCGGCCAAGGAGGCCGAGGAGAAGGCCAAGGCCGAGCGCGAGGCCAACAAGAAGGCCAAGGAGGCGGCCAAGAACGCCGTCAAGAAGAACAAGCGCGTGCTGCGCGGGTCGGTCAAGGACGCCAACTACTTTGCCGAGGGCGACGCGTCGCCTGCCACCATTGACGCCGTCCTTGGCGACGTCGAGCTCATCCAGGGCAAGATTGACGCCGACGAGATTGCTGCGCTGGCGGGCAAGCTCAACGGCTTGACCGTCGCCGACGAGATCAAGGGTGTCTGGAAGGCCGAGGTCGAGAGGCTGGTTGCGGCTGGGAAGCTCAAGGGGGGCGAGGCCAAGACGCTCGGCGCTTGATGGACATGACATGTTTGGTGCATTACCTAGATTTAGGGTTGTCATGATCACGACTGTTGGGGGAAAATAGATGGCGTTTGGAAGAGAGTCGTCCTGCGCCGAGCATGTCCGCTCTGCGAATCCCCTTTTGTGATTTCTCCCAACCATGCAAGCTGCTGTGCGGCCAACTTGGGATCGGGGGAGAGGGCTCCTCACCGATTTCCTGGTGATTGTCGGTTCGTCCTTCCGCTTGTTGCGACATGGCAGCCTTGAATCTGCCGGCAAGGAAAGAGAGGAAGGGCAAGTCCATATCGAACCCCAGAGTTTGCTTCCGAGCAAGATGCTGCACTTTTTTGGACTCACCATGCTTCTATTGTCCGTCCACTCACTGTTATCATCTCCAGTTAGCGCACACATACTTCGCCCGATTCATCATTTCTTGCCGCTTCAGTCATCATGTCTCAGCACAATCAGCCAGCCGAAGCCGGCCAGGCGGTCCCCGACATCCCTATCAAGATCCGCCTGGCCGTGAGGCAAGACTTGCCGCGGCTGATCGAGATCGCCAGGGAGGCGGTCAAGCCAGGCGACGGCACCCTCCAGGGGCAGAAACTCAAGTTCAACCCAGAGCAGTACCTCGACGAGGCGCGCCGTCGACTGGACCTCTACGCCATGAACGACGGATTGACCTGCATCGTCGCCGAGACCGAAGACTCAAGCGAGGCTGGCGGCAGAAAGACCATCCTCGGCTACTGCGGCTTGCTCTGGGTCCAGCACATGGTGAAGAATGACGGGGGCAAGGTGACATGGCTGGGCTTGCTGCCGCGGGCGGTTCAGATTCGGGAGAAACACCTGTCGGGTAAGTGTCGACGTTCACGTCGTCTATTCCAACTCCGTGCGTTGGTTGGTAATATTTCTCCGAGGACGACCCCGGTTGAGCTGACCTCACTCTACATGTAGGCTGGCGACCCGAGCAGCACCGCCAAGCTCAAATCAGCAAAGCACCCCCCGAGTCCCTCTGGGGAAAAAACAGCATCTTCTCGCACGACGCCAACTTCACGGCGTACTGGGGGCTGGATCACTTGGTCACGGACCCGGCGCTGGACAAGCACCACACGGTCCGGGACGTGCTGCTCGGACGCATCTGCCGGCTCGCGGACGAGGAGCAGATCATGCTCGGCGCGCTCGCCTGGCCCGTCTCGGACCTGGGCGCGGTCGTGAGGCATGGGTTTGAGGTCCGCAGGACCTACCACATGTCCGTCGAGGATGGGAATGGGAAGGCGGTGGGAGTGATGGAGGTGGCGCAGTTGCGGAGGTTGCCGGTTCAGGTGTTGTCAAGCCCGACAGAGAGCCTTGGGATGGTGACGGTGAAGGAGAGCGGGGACGGTCGGCAGATGTCGCCCGTTGAGGAGAGCATGGACTGGCAATTACCGGCATAGCATATGGAATGGCGGTGGGAATGGTCGGGGAAGCTGGTGAGGACCAAAGCGGGATATAGGATGCAGACACGACGGCAGCGTTTACTCTTGAAGCAGTAAGATACGGGCAATAGACTCGATAGACATTGCCAGAACTCTAGGCTTCACAGCTCTCAGGGGACCCGAGTAGCACAACCTAAGACGTTACCCCTGAGCCCACTCATCACTTGACCCCTGACACCCACCACCCTCACTCATAGACATAACAAAACGGCCCATCCACCACACTCACCAACTCCCGAATCTTATACACCCTATCCGCCACCACCCCCAAATCCACCACATCATCCAAGCTCTGCTGCCGCGACGAGAACCCCATCATACTCGTCCCCCCCGCAATCACCTGCATCCGATTCGCCAGATCCTGACTCTGCCAGATCGTCCACGTCCGATCAATCATGCCATGGTGCACCCAAAAGGCGGGATCATTCGGCGACGTGTAGAAATCACCGCCCGGGTCGCCCGCAATCGTGAAGTGGCCCGCGGCGTGCACGCCCATGCCGCCGCCGCCGACGCCGAAGCCGCCGGCGGCTTGCATCGTGTCCTGGAAGGTGCCGATCGTCTTGGAGGTGGTGATGAGGTTGACGATGTCCTGCGTGCGGGAGTACTTGGACGAGAGCTGGTTGGAGATGTCGCGGCGGAGGCAGCGCGGGTTGTCGCCGTAGCCGTCGGAGCGCGGGTTACGGGGGGGCGCGGGGTCGACGGAGGGGGAGACGGGGCCGAGGTGGACGACCATGCTTGGACAGGAAAGTGTGGTTAGTGGTTGGGAGGTTGTTGGTTGAAGGAAGGTATGGTCAGGAGATTGGAGGGAAGGGAAAAGGGGGAAGATGGTTGGAGGAAAGTCTGAGGGGGAACATACTCCTTGAACGGACCCGTCTTGACACAGCCGCCGCCGTTGCCTGCCGGCACGACGCCCGAGGCCTTGTGCTGGATCTTCTCGCCGTTGCCGCTGAGCGAGGTGTCGCTGCCGTCAAAGATGGGCGACTTCTCGGGGTCTTGGGCCCAGCGTCCCCAGTCCCAGTACTGTGATGGTGTTAGTCAACAGCTATGAGTTGAAACGGTAGAGAGGAGCTTACTGGCTGGGTCCCGTTATACCCGCACTCTTGCTGCAGGGCTCGCTCAAAAGCCCAGGTGTAGTAGCGGTGCCACGAGAGGAAGTTGCCCTGGGAGAAGTTAGTCTTGAACTTCTAAGATGGCAAGGCTAAGGGGACGCACCGTGCCGTGGATGCTCAGGGTCTGGTTCATGTGGACGACGACAAAGTCGTCGTACCGCGACTTGGCGCCGGGGAACTTGGTCGGGTCCAGCTTGGACGGCTTCTTCATGATGCAGAGCATGGCGGCGATGTAGGCCTTTTTCTCGGCGGCCGAGATGTCGCCCCTAATGCCGTCAGTCAGTCAGGGTCCTGTCATTTTGAGAAGGGTACTGACTCACCATTCCCGGCGGACCTTGAGCTTGTCCTTGGTGCATGTGGTCGACTTGGCGAGCTGGGCGTCGATGCTGGGCCGACCCTTGGTCTGGAGGTCGAGCACCGCATCGCCCGACACGAGGCCAGCGAGCAGGAGCCACGGGACTGCGAGCAGTCCGAGAAGCGTGAGGCGAGCCATGGCTGGCGACAGACACACTTGCTTGACGACGGAAGGAAACTCCACGTCAAAGGCGGCAGATGGCCCATTTATTTAACCTTGTTTCCCTCACCTGCCCCATACTGTAGTTGGTTTTATGGTTACCTCCGCTCTCGGGAACTTTCCAATCTTCCATACGACTGTCCCTCACTGTTGCATCAACCCATGCTGAGAATGCTCCATCGGCAAATTACGTGTGTTGGTTATAGATTTCCATATGTCGCCTCTGGGTGGGAAAAAGGGGGTGCTGTAAACAAGAATCCCGGTTGCTTACCGCTCGAGTGTAACCCTCGGAGGGTCCCCTTTTCGGATCTCGGCAGATAAGGAAGGCCTCAACGGCTTCCATGCTGTGCAATGGATGGCTCCCCGGGAAGCGCGTCTAAGCGAACCAGACTCGGGCAGCCAGCCGGATGTGAGCCGTTGGGCAGGGTCGCCTTCCATTCTGAAAATAGTCCGACCGGCAGAGCAAAGCGGTCGAGATCCCGGCCTCGGCGGCGGGATGCATTGGCTGAATAACGGTGAAACCAACGGCAGCCGGGGTCATTCGGACAGTAAGAACATGAAGCGTTCTGGGCATCCAGTTCGCCGGGAGACAAGATGGGTGCGCAATGCTGCCGACTGGTCCGGGAGAATTCGTGTCTAATCTATCCGTCAGCTGGTAAATTCTGGGGTAAAATATCCAAATTTCGTTGGGTAAAGGCCGTACCAACAACTCAGCGACTTGGCCAATATGTGCCCCGTCTGGTTGATTTAAGGTTTGCAATGGTCGGCCACATGCTCGGTTGCCGGCAGCCCCGTTGGGCGCAGAAACTCCCGTGTTGGGGGCGAATAAATCCTGGCGGCTCACCCTCCTAGATGCCACGGATACTCTGATCTCGGTTGCAGGAGGCCGAGCCGTGGCCAACTCATATGTCGCCATTCCCTTCAGTGGTGATCAGTGTCCTCCTGGGTAGCATCTCCATCTATTGTGCTTTTCTGTCTTCTTGGCGTGGGGTCCTCGGCAACAATATATGGGATTTCTTCATGTTCTGTCTGCCTTAAGCTCTGCGACGACTCCAGAACATTCTCAACTCTGAGAGGACTGTAAGATTTGACGGAAAGACAGGTGACGGCTGCGTACCTAAGTGAGAAATGCTGTATGTAACGTCCAGACAAGGCTTCTGAGCAGAGACGTGCCAGCTGAGAATAAAGGGGCCTACAGAGCGTAACGAAGTAAAGAAGGAGACACAATGAATCAATGAACACAGTACCATATTGGGTGACAATCTGCAATATTATCTTACCCACTACCAGCGCTGCGGTCATGCATGGTCACCGTGTCCTGCTACCAAAGGGCGGGTGACTGCTATTTATTAGCCACTTGGAAGAAAGAAGAGAAGAATGAACCATCATGCCGTGCCGTTCCCAGTATCCGGCCAGAGGAGTAGACAATGAAGTTCATCAACCGAACTCGTTGAAGGGATGCGTTGTAGACATTCTCTCCCCCATGCTGGTGAGGCTGCTTGCAAGTCATCATGTCAGAGGACCCCTCTAGATTGAACCAGTATTACACGTAGGTATCGAATATCATCATTTGTTGATGTTTAGAACAATCACATGTAGGAATATGGCCGTCCCAAGCCCAACTGCACATGTGCCCATCCAAACCTATCACTTCACTTTAAGCAAACAATGGAATTGATTCTTAAATCCCGCTAACTAGTGGTTAATCTGCCGACTGGAAAACTGTAAGAACTCATCTTTCTTTTGATCAGAACTCAAATGCTCTACAAAAAGAACCTACTTAAGAAAGAAATCCTATGTAAACCATAAGAGTTTTTCCCTACATTAAAAACCAGCAGACACTTCACGTCAGTGTGCAGTCCGTTCGTCCTATTTCCCACGCGAGTTCGACTTGTTGATGTGACTGACACCTTGCACAAACCACTGATTCAGGGGTAACTCAACTACTTACCTAGCTCCTTTCCTAGACACAACAAAAAGTGACTTCAAATGCTAGACTTGAACTCAATTGCTGCTTAACACCAGTCTTTGTCCAAGACTCTCAGACTACATAGAAATAAAATTGATATCTTTGCGCACCTTCCTTTCGCTTTTGGTCTGTCATGGCTTGCAGTCTACCTGCTTAACTTTTCTCCATTCAAGAACTGCATCGTTCTAAGGCGTCAAGAAGCTGACTTCTGCTTCAAGTCCCATGTCAACGATCCCCGTGAGTCTCATTGCTATGGTCACCATACAAGACTTTGGCCTGCCTGGCCCGCCTCCCCGGGGCCTGAAAAGATGACAGCAAGTCCACGTGTCTCCTAGGCCATGTCTCTGGGCAACGGGTCTCGCACACTTGATGGGCAGCTGTTTCTTGGCCCATCGGCCAGTGACTGGCAGGATGACCAGCCTTTTCTGACGGGGCCCGCGTGGATAAGGGTGTTTGCTGGCCGCCATTGGCCGTCCCCCTTGACAACAAGACGGCACCGCGCTATTCGCCGCTTCGCCCAACTCCCCAAGGACCCGAAATGGCAGAGGAGATCTGTTCGAGACTACACACGACATTATTGACCGGCAGTAGCGGGTCCCGGGTGGAAATTAGATGCCTCATGACCCGCTGGCGAACTCTGATCTTCTGATTTCCTCCTCTCCTCCTGACCCAGGGCCAGCTTCCCTCATCTCCCTCATCAACCCTTCCAGTTGACGACCACCAGCTGCCCCAGATAAAAGGAGACTTCCATCATCAACCGCAGCCATGGGACGTGCAAAAGCAAATGCCACGGCCGTTGAGGTCGACGGCCGCATCTACCACCCCGACTTCCCGGCCTCGGAGCAAGACGACGTCGCGCATATCACCAAGAAGAAGTTCAAGGGCATGACGCCTGCCGCGTGCGCCAACGTCACCATCACAGAAGAGGAGCTTCAGAACTTCATCAAGGTTTATCCCCGGTTGCACCAGGTCGGCAAGAAAAACCAGGCTCGCTTCATGGCCTGGAAGAAGAAGCACGAAGCTGAGATCCGCGGCTGGGACATCGGCGACTTCTTCAGAACCAAGGAGGAGGACGAGAGGGATGGGACGGTACTCAGAAAAGCTGGTGCGCCCCCTGAGGCGGTTGAAGAGTGGGAGCGTCAGCGGGCTGGAGAGGCTGCCGAACGCAAGAAAGCTCGCGAGGAGAAGCAGGGGGCGCATCCAGTGAACCACGACGACGGCGATGGGGGTGGGGATAAGGGCAGCGATGAGGGCCCCAAGGTATGTTGACCTCCTTTCCGTCCGACCTCTGCAATCACCATTCACCACCCAGCACCGGTACGCACCGGTAAGAATCACTGCACCGATAAATACCTGCCCATCTCTTCCTTGCACCGACTTCCCTGCTCCTCCAACTCTTCCACCGATTCTTCACTTCTTTCATCACTGGCAATCACAAAGTTCATCAACCACAAACATCAAACACAAACACAGTGACATCACCACAATGAAGAAATCACTCCCGATCCGCACCTCAAAACCCATCCCTCAATCCGCAACGGGCATCAAAACTGACCCGGACGGCTCCAAGCTGCCCCCCACCCCGCGCCGCTCACTGCGCAACGCGCCCAAGCCCTCCCCGGACCTGTCAACCCTTCTCGGCGTCGACAACGACGCCAACAACTCGCAGCTCGGCCATTCTCAACAGCCCGACCCGACAGCCTCCATGTCCCTCTCCATCCCCACCAGCAGCATGACCCTCGCCGGCGACACCATCGACGACGACCTCACCGCCGCCGCCGCTGCCGCGTCCGACCCCCTCGGCACAGTCAAGACGGTCGCGGCCCATCTGAAGCAGCTCTCGGACGGCGCCGACGCCCGCGACCACTACAAGCCTGCGCTGGGCTTTCTCGCGCTGCAGCTGCGCGGTGCTGTGGTGGGTTTTGTTGCTGACGAGAAGAAGAGGTTGAGTGCGGGCAAAAAGCGCGCTTACAAGGATGATGATGATGATTCGGACGATGACATGGATGGCGACAAGACCGAGGAGGACACTGATAGTGAGATGGAGGAGCAGGAGCGTATCCGGGCCAAGCGGGAGCGGACTGTGGGCGAGTTTGGGAAGCAGCGGGAGGGAAAGGCGATGCGTCGTAAGTAGGAGGCACTGGGTGGGGGGGGAGAGGCAAAGGTGTGCTGGGATCGTCTGATTTGGGGGAGGGGGTGTAGTCGGATCGGGGCGTCATCATGGTTGATGGTCGGGCATTATCGTGGAGGGTTGGGCATCATGGTCGGATCTGAACATCATCGTTGAGGATCGGGATCACTGGTAGCTTCTGAGGGATGGTTAACAGGTAGAGGTTGGCTCTGCCTAAGGTTCTTACCTGGGGAACTTGGCCTACTGGGTTCAGGAAGCTAAGTAGAGGACTCGGGAGGAATAGCATTGCCCGCATGATTTGCCACCCCATCAACAAGTGAACAAGTTTTGTGTTGGCCGAGTGAACGACGCAAGGATCTGCTGAAATGGTGGCCATCGAACATAGCACAGCGCCATAGAACATTGAAGCTCGAGACCTGTCTAGATGCATCGACAATGCCCTTTTTGGCATTTGAGCGCCAATGTTATTGGAATTGCTAAAGAAACTTCTGGGCTCACTCAACGCCTCGCACCCATAGCCTTAAAAGACATCTCATCCGAACGCAAACCCATTATCCATTACCACATTTAGCTAGCCTTTTTGTCCAACATGATCAAGTTCATACCCAGCCTTTAAGTCATTAAAATTAAAACCCCCAAACCCCTTCTCCCCACCACCACCACCACCACCACTCGCCGCAGTCTCACTCACCCCCAACGTACATGTACTCCCACCCCCACTCCCCACCGCAGTGGCATGCCGCGCAAGCATGCTGCTATCACTCCGACAATCCTCCCCCCCGGCCGTCCCCGTCCTGGGTGGTCTCCCCTCGTCCAGCTGCTGTTGCTGTTGCTGCTCATGCTCATGTTGACTATGACGGCTGCGATGACTTAGCCGGCTAATCCTACTCAAGTGGCTGCGACTGGCATTGGCATTCCGATTATTAGCCCGGGCGCGGGCGGCGGCGAGCCGGTTCTCGCGGCTTCCGCTGATCGTGTTGTTGTTGTTGTTATTGTTGCTGTTGCTCATGCCGCCGCTGTTGGTGCCTGTTGTCGAGGTGTGGGGGAGGTCGTCGCTGGCGTGGCGGAGGGATTTGAACAGGTGGCGCATCATGGGGATGGATGCGGCGACTATGGTCAGGGCGGACTCGATGAAGCCCCAGAGGACGAGGGGGAGGGAGTTATCTGTTGGAGTCAGGGTCACGTTGGGAGGACGGGGGCAACAGAGGGCAGGTGGGGATGTTTGAGGGGTAGGAGTGGTGAGGAGGAGAAAAAGGGGTGGGCTTACAGCTAAAGTCGCCGTCGTACAGGAGGGGGATCTTGGTCATCTTGACGATGCAGGTGATGCCGGCGCTGGCGGGCGTTGTTAGTCGTGATGGTTCGAGAACACAGCAGGTTGCTTTTACATACACAACACCCATGCTCATGGCAATGGCCACGCCAATCTTCTCTCGATTGTACATGTTGAACCTGAGCAGGATACGCCACGGCAGCAAGGCCAGGGCAAAGTCACAAAACGCTGAGCAGGCTGGGTAGGCGGTGTTAGTCAGATGCTCAAAATAGGTAGGGTTCCTGGACTTGCATACCTCCGACAACAAGGTTGTAGTTGACCGTCACCGAGGTCGGCCAGCACTCTCCCGGCAGCATCACGTTCCATGTCTTGGCGGGCGGATTGCATGACACCCAAAAGAAGACGGCGCTGATGCAGTGCGTGACATCGAGCACGACGAGAAGCCCAATGATGAACCACTTGATCCAGCCGTCGGTCAGCCTGACCAGGGTGAGGCCGAACGACGTCTTGCTGCAGGCTACCGCGATGACCGAGGCGAAGCCCGAGATGTTGCTCTGGATGCCGAAGGTGACGAGGTTCTCCAACGGCACCTGGAGGGAGTGCAACCCAAATCCAAGCCGCGTGTTGGATGTGGTTGCTGAACAGCTCAGGAGGAGGAATATCTTTATGAGACGGGTCAGATTATTTGCTCCCAATTGAAGATGCAGGGACAAGGAACTTACCCAGGCCACGGTGATCAAGTAGTCGTCCCACCATAACCGCCGGCTGCGCGTCAGCTTGCTGTAGAGTCGAAGGCCGAGAAAGACACCAGAGAGCGTGATCATGGGCCACAGGACAGCGAGGATGACGACCCCCCGGCGGTTGGTCGCAAGGTCGACGTAAACAACCATGGTTGCCGGCGTGTCATCGGTTGGGCGTGGGGAAGCGTCGACAGCGGGGAGGCGGGGAGTTCTGCAGTGGACTCATTCGACCATGATCACTCCGTCTCGTCCTCTCAGAAGGTTCTGCCGGGTCCTTCCATCCTGAGATGTTCTCGCCGACTCCAGGTCTGGAGTCTCAGCTGACACTCATTCGACGATGTGGAAGCGGGGCGGCAAGCGTTTAAGAACGGGCCCAGGCCAGGCAGGGCTGGGCGGATCGGAGGGCGGGATCGACACAGAAAACGTGCCAGCGATCTGGTGGCCCAGTTCGGGAATTTGCAAATCTCGCTCGCCCTGTAGGGTCCACCGCGGGACGTGGGGGCGCTGCAGTAGCGGCTCTCAGGCCAGGCGATAGGCGACGCCCACAGCGGGTTCATCAAATCGGGATCCTCCGCGCCGCGGCCTGTGGGCTGCTGGAGAGCGAGTTTGATCTCGCGGTGCCTTGGCGGTGCTGGCGAGTTGTTGTGCGCGACCGGGGGCAAAAGATGAACCAGAGTTCGTCTCAAGACGGGCCCAATCCAAGCTTCCGCCGACCCCAAGAGATCGGATTGCAACGTGCCGCCGGCGATCTGGATGGCTGCGTAGCACCGCCAACGGCTATATCAAGAGGCGATATGGAAGATCGGTTGAGGGTACCTTTTTGGCCTCTCTCGTGGGTTCTCGCAGGAAACAGACGTCGCGGTTGGCAGCGAGTACGGCGTGAACCTGAACGCGAACCCAGGAGACACCGCTCTGCCGACGCACAGGCACGGCAGCGTGCATCATGCAGCCCATTTTCCGGGCGCCTCCCAGCGGCTGATTCCGATTCTTTGCAGCAGTGTGGGCGCTGGAGCCGAGATCTTGGTCGCTGGATGTTACCCAACCAGCCAGCTTGACAGGGGGCCTGCCAATCTCGGACGATCTGTCTGTGCGCTTTGCATCAACCAGGTCGCGACGCCGCTGATGATGAATCATGAGGCGCTGTCATGAACCATCGCTCGACATCCGAAGAGGGCAGCAGATCGTCGCAAATGTTGCTCGGCGTTCTGGAAGTTTTGCAGCGTTCTGGCGTTGATTGCGATCCACAAAGCCACGTGGGAATCGGAGCCGGAGGCTCCCGCAGGAGTGGGGTATTGCCGGCCGCCGACGCGCCGGATGGGTTGTTGGGAACTTGGGAGTTGGGACAGCCTCAAATCGAACAATCCTTTGAGGTTTTTAGTGTCCTTGGACGTGCTGAGAGCGACCCCCCTCGGGCATTTCACTGCCCGTCAAGCTCTTTTCCCATCGTTGCAGCATGGAACTCGGGTGCCCTGCCCAATCGGGGTATGGCGAACTCAGACTGGAGCTGGCTGCCCAGTGCCTTGCGGTTTTTGTTGTGGACCTCGCTTGCCAGGTCCTCTCAAGATTGTGCTAGTGACTGAGTTTCACGTTCCGTCTGGGAAGAAAAACGAAGGTTACCAGGCAGTTGTGGAAGAAATGGCGGAGGGTGAGGATCGGGCAGGCAGTGACCTGCTTGACTCCACTCCTCGGGCCTATCTTACCTTTGTCAGGGAGGAAGCTCTTTCCCAACTCCCCTCAAGCCTCGACTTCCCTCTTGCCATATTGACTTGCAGTTGGCCCAAGCTTACACTAGGTACTAGCTTGAATTAGGTTATTCAGGTTTCCGGGTGCCCTTTTTCCATTCCCGGCCTCTCCCGTGCATCGTTTCTTCTCCTTCTATAGCGCAAGCAACACAAACAGGAGCAACGTCGGAAGTGAGAGAGAAACGAATGCTTAGCTCAAGACCTTTTCATTCTGCAGCTAATGTCAACCGCTGGCCTCGCAGGATCGTCTATCACGGAAGCAGGGCGAAAAGCCGAGAATGCATCGAGGGATTGTACAATACCTGCCTGTCAATCCCCCAGCCGCCATTGAACGACTGGCTGCACAGCCCAAGAGCAGCTCAGAGCGCGAAAAGAGCCGTCCATGCTCCCAGACCAGCATAACAGGACAGCCTCACGCACACCGCGTCCCTCGTCTACAGCATCCACCCCAGTACATCCGCGCCCTTAAACTCCGCCCAGCCGCGCTTAGCACACGCACTCTGGACGCGGTCGACGCAGATCTGGACCCTCACTCCCGGCGACAGTTCCACCGAGTCTTTGGCATCCCGCCCCCTCAGCGCACTCTCCCCGGACCCGAGCCACCACCACGCAACAAGGTCGTGCCGCCTGCGCGTGCGAGCCTCATCCGGGTCGTCAGACGTCACCTTGTACCACGGCGCTACCGTCTCGCAATCCCTTGCCCCGCGGAAGTGCCACGACACGCCCCCGCGCCGCGTGCGGCGGCCCTTGGCTAGCCATGCCCGGTCCTCCTCGGTGGGCGTTATTGTTGTTGTTGTTGCGGGGCCTTCGGATCCAAAGCTTCCGTACGGGGAACAACTCCACCCTTCGTACAGGATGTATACCTTCTTGATGCCACCGGCGCCGCGGGAACCTCCAGGACGAGGATGAATGCCGTCGTTCTCCCCCTGACCGCCCCGGCGGTGCGTGTCAAGGAACTCGGGGATCAGTGAGACCTGCGACTCGTCGTCGACGACGCCTTGAGAGTTCATGCCGTCGCGCAGCAGGCGGCCCGTGCCTTCCTCCTCGACGCCAAACTGGCTGATCATCAGCAGCTCCATGGGCATGTAGATGGTGACGTTGCGGGCGGGGCCGTCGCTCGAGAAGGTGATGGCGTGGTGTTCTGGGAGCGCTGCCTGTTTTGGCGGGAAGCAGAGGATGATGAGATCGTCGGCGGGGATCCAGTTGAAGGTTTGGAAGATGGCGAAGGGGTACTGCCACTGTGAACCGGAGGAACGGTCGTGCTGGAGGCGTCGGTAGAAGTCGGCGACGACGATGCGTGACTCTCGGCAGGTGGCCAGGAGATGGTAGATGACTCGGTAGCCCGAGTCGCGGTCCTTGGTGGCCGCTACGCGGAATTCCTTGGTGGACCAGTACTGCGCCATGTGCCGCTTCCGTGGATGGTTGAGGACGTCAAAGAAGTGAGCTGTCGGGCGGGGCGGGAGGCATTCTGTCCAGACGCGATGGCGAAGCTCGGCGGGGAGACGTTGGAATTGGGGAAAGGTGCGGGGCGCGACGGAGGAGTCTGCGCCATCGCTTGCTTTGGTCTCCTCCGCCTCGATCGAGGGCAGGATGCTGGGCTGATCCAGGCCCAGACGTTCCTCCTCCTCGACGATCAACGGGGCCTGGTCAAGTGCCCACTGGAGGAGCGCTCGGTGGCGGTCGTACCTGTCCTTGGCGAGCCGGTAGGGTTCCGTCTTCTCCTTAAACTTCAGCACCTCCTTGGCCCTGGTGTCTCGCAATTCGAGTTTCTTCTGCAGGTGGAAGCACTCGCGTTCAGCTTGCTCCTGATCCCGACGCTCTTCTGGCGCTTCGATTGAGGCGGGCCAACTGCGTAGCTGTGCCATATCGTCGCCGATCTTCCGCCGCTCATACATTCGCCTGGCACCTTGGACGCTTGACGTGCGACAGAGTTCCAGGGCCAGATCTCCGGCTTGCTCGGCGGGATCCAGCACTCCCGACCTGACGAGCGCGTCCCATGCCTCGAGGTATTCGGGGGTACGATCTGCCATCGACTTCTTGTACGCGTCGCTCCGCATGTGCTCAAAGAACAGATACTCGATTCACGTGGCGAGCTTGCCCTGGCGGCCCGGGTCCTGCTGGAGCCCGCCCGCTGCGGTCCGGAAGGCCGGCGGGAATGTAAAGTCGTGTTGATGCGCGAGGTAAGTCTCGACTCGGTGGGCGTAGAGGGGAAAGCTGCCACCAGACCCCGTTCTTTCGGAGGCCTGGAACTGCCGGAACCTCCTCCAGCGCTGTAGCTGCTTGGTGAAGACTTGCCACTCGTCTGGGCGGTCCTGCCAGAATGTCAGGATGTCGCGATACTTGCCTGGCGCGGTCAGAATATCGTGGAGGAGGCGGAAGGGGTGCGATGGTCGGCCACCACCGGCGATCAGGGTGTCGTATGCCTCTTTTTCTGTGTTCATTTTGTTGTCGCGTTCGGTGTTGCCACTTGACGCAGCGGGAGAGTGCGGCCGAACTGCAGAGGACAATGATGAAGTTGTAATGGAAGAGGAGTGGGAACTGAAATATAACACTGGCGGCTGGCGAGGTGTGAGAGCCTACATATATTGTTCGTGAGTAAGGTACCGGTAAGTGCCTTGCCAAGTAGGTCATGTAGGCTGCCGCAGCCTTGGAATGCTTCCACACGGAAACCGACAGTTGGGACCGCCTCAAAGTGAGAAGGTGGCGCCATTGCATGTGCATGTTGAACAGTGGTTGGCTGGCCTGAGTTGCTTTTTGTTGTTCGACAGCAGCGTCCCTTCACTCACTGATGACATTTATTGCAGGTGCTGCTGAGTGATGTGACTCGCTGTGACTCAATGTGACTTGGCTGGTGTATCGAATTGTGAGACGGACGAGGTGTTTGGTACCTGAGATAGTGACAACCGGCGCACACAACATATCGGGGCTGCAAGTATTGTTGTGTTGGGCCGAGAACTTGACAAACGACACCCCTCCCACACCCATTCAAGTTGCAATGGGATCTCGACTCGAGCAAGCTCAGAAAGCCGATTCCAATCCACTGCCACCCCCGGACATGTGGGCTTCGATGCTGTGACCCATCTTCTTTGATCGGTACCTTATTCCTTTGACAAGACTCACAAACCCTCAATAGGTATCTATCTCATCAAAAATCCGAGTTTGTTTGTACCCGTTCAAAACGGGAAGCACGCTCAGGGGTTCTTTCAATCTGACGTGCGCGATCACGTTGCTGGATCAACTGGTTGCTGGGATCCAGAAAAAGGCAAAGCACTCAGGGCAGGTTTCAGGGCTTTTGCTGACAGAGAGTTTCGATTGGCTGAGATGAGACCCACTCGACCTCTGTTCGCGACAAGCCCCACCATCGCATCAGGTCGGCGCGGCTATCAAGCACCCTCTCACCATTGCTGAGAAAGGTCGAGTATCGATCCTCCCAAATCACTCCAAACACATCTCAGCTGCGCCCTCCTATTGCCTCAGCTGCCATCGCCACAGATACTGGCTACGCCGCTTCGCACACCAGCTGCATTGGTTACCCCGGGGCCCCCTTCGCATCATAACGCGCAACAGCGGCGCTGTATGAATGTACATGGATTCATGAGCTGCAGCCACGGCAGAGATCTTCCAAGGCACAGGTTTTTGATACACAACAACCGTCGATGACGTCCTACCGAGTTCTCGGCCACCTAAGGATCCAAACACGAAGCCACTCGGTGTGATTGACTCGCGAATATATCGCGCCAGCAAAAGGAACACAGGCTGACAGGTAAGTCATCGAACCGCGAACAATCCCCAACATCCAAGTGCTGCCCCTCCACCCCTCCTGCTAGAGTCTTGGCCCAGCCTGCCGGGATCAGCCCAGCACCTCCG
This sequence comes from Chaetomiaceae sp. PF1801, assembly GCA_023628475.1. Lineage (NCBI taxonomy): Eukaryota > Fungi > Ascomycota > Sordariomycetes > Sordariales > Chaetomiaceae > Chaetomiaceae sp. PF1801. Next base: position 369,000 of record JAMAKQ010000005.1, read on the forward strand.
ACCAGGCCCTCGCCGGAGACCTCGTTGCGGTCGACAATCATACCTACCGACACTTAACCTGCAAAATTTAGTTCCGATCCAACAGTCGCGACAACAGATCCGCGACCGCTTGACTACTGAAGGTACGAAATCCTCACTCCCGGACGTCACATCATCTGTGGATTGCATCGGGACCGGGCCCCGAGCATTGCGCATCCCTCGACTCGGGACATTCGCAGGCGAGCACTCCTTTCCCGTCGCCCTTTTCACCACTCGAAGGCCAGTTTCCGCCGAAGCGCAAACCATCGCGCCGCAAGCCCCGAGCCACCGTGCTCTCCCCTGACCGGCCGCCAGCTTCTCGGCGGCGAACCAAGTCTTGCTGCATATTACCAACCTGCTACGACCGGCGTCCTGTGCAGCGCAAGAGCTAACTGAGCCGTCGGGACAGGCCTCAACTTTCTCTCTCCGTCAATAAGCCCGCCATCCGACCCTACCTTTCACCACCGAACCTCGTCGACGCCGCTCTCGAGAGGAACTGCCACGCGCGCGACTTGCCGTAACCCGACCTCGTTTTGTAAGCTTACCTGTCGACCTCGCTGCCGCACACAATGAACGGATCGCAACAAACGAAGGACACGCCGGCGGAAAAGCCGCCGCAGGGCGCGACAGCATCGGCGTCGCCCGCGAACGGCAACGGCAACTCGGCAATAAATAAAAAGAGGAAGAAGGACGGCCTGAAGCCTATCATTACTACCGAAGGCCCTGGGTACGTGCATTGCGCTTTCTGCCCCGCTACAAGGATTGATCGATACCTTCGATACCTTCGATCTTCTTTTCTTTCTCTTCCCGTTTCTAGAAGGCGGCTGCCCGTCCCGTGAGTTGGGTTCGCGGGATCAAGTTCCCTCCTTGCGAACACACTTGCGCAGCGCGTGCCTCAGCAAGGTGGCGGGGTGCGACAGGTCAGCCATGGGACCCTTGAACCCGTGGAGGGGAGGTCGCAAGAAAGCCTCGTACCCACGCGCGCACCTGCTGCGACATCACACACCGCAGCGCGGGCGCATGGGGTCTGACAAAATTCGGTCCCAGCTCGGAGGAGGGAAGCTGGCCTGCACATGTTTTGCTGTGCATCTGGCTCCAGTGAGCTTTGGGCGTCTTGTTCTGCCTTGCGCCAAAACCCCCCGAGTCCCCCTCACCTCTCTTACCGCTGGCCGACTCCTCCCGCCAGGGGTGAGGTGACATCGACTTCTCACTGCTGCTTTGCAAAGCCGGGCCAAACACCACCAACAACACCTTACTTATTTTGCTGGCCCCTTACTGCGCTTGCGCCGCCAACGTCTCAAAGATGAAGACAATGTTGAAAACAAGGTCCCCGCTTTCCTTTTTACCGCCTGCACTGCTCTTGCTCGCGGCCGCCGAGTAGTTCGGCACTGTGCGCAAAGACGCAGCCCCGACCTGAACCCCGCCACCCGCTTGCCTCATACAATGCCGCCTGGGCACCAAACCTTTTGCCTGCAATGACTATCTTAGATTCGAGCATTTACTTACACGCCGACTTCCAACAGGGCCGCCCACCTAGCATCCGCCATGACACATTCGCCGACCTCGTCTTCGTCACCAGAAGACGGCGCCGAGAACACGGCCGACGAGGAGGATTCCGAGGACTACTGCAAGGGAGGGTACCACCCCGTCACCATCGGGGAGAAGTTCAAGGACGGAAAGTACACAGTCGTGCGCAAGCTCGGATGGGGCCATTTCTCGACGGTCTGGCTGTCCAGAGACAACACAACGGGGAAACACGTCGCCCTCAAGGTCGTACGGTCCGCCGCCCACTACACTGAAACCGCCATCGACGAGATCAAACTTCTCAACAAGATCGTTCAGGCGAACCCCAACCACCCCGGCCGCAAGCACGTCGTCAGCCTGCTGGACTCGTTCGAGCATAAGGGTCCGAACGGTACCCACGTGTGCATGGTGTTTGAGGTGCTGGGGGAGAACCTGCTGGGCTTAATCAAGAAGTGGAATCACCGGGGCATCCCCATGCCCCTCGTCAAGCAGATCACGAAGCAGGTGCTGCTGGGGCTCGATTATCTGCATCGGGAATGCGGCATCATCCACACGGACCTCAAGCCGGAAAACGTCCTGATCGAGATCGGCGACGTCGAGCAGATCGTGAAGCGGGTGGTGAAGAGCGAGCCCAGCGACAAGGAGAACAACAGGAACGGCCGCAGGAGGCGGAGGACGCTGATCACGGGCAGTCAGCCCTTGCCGTCACCGCTGAACGCGAGCTTCAACCCGAACTCGCTGTTCCCGTCCCCCGGCTCCCACAGCCTCGGACAGATGCTGCACGAAGGTAAGACATTACCCACCCACGACAATCCTTGCGCCCCCACTAACTCGTTGCGCAACAGGCTCCAAATCTTCCAAAGAACCTTCGCCGAAACCAGGGACCGACAACGCAGAGGAGAACCAGAAGCAGCGGGAAAAGACGGCCGACATCCTTACCAGGGAGGTTTCGGGCATCTCGCTGGACAAGACCACGGCGACGACGCCGCTCTCGACGGCGGGCGAGAAGCGCAAGGCCGACGACATGCAGGCCTGCGACATCATCAGCGTCAAGATTGCCGACCTCGGCAACGCCTGCTGGGTGAACCACCACTTCACCAACGACATCCAGACGCGCCAGTACCGCTCCCCGGAGGTGATTCTCGGCGCCAAGTGGGGTGCGAGTACTGATGTTTGGAGCATGGCTGCCATGGTACGTTCCCGCCATACTCTTCCCTCGCTGCCTAGGGTTCACTAACGGACATTGATTTCCCAGGTTTTCGAGCTCATCACCGGCGACTACCTCTTCGACCCGCAATCCGGCACCAAGTACGGCAAAGACGACGACCACATCGCGCAGATCATCGAGCTCCTCGGGCCCTTCCCCAAGTCCCTCTGCCTGTCGGGCAAGTGGTCGCAGGAGATCTTCAACCGCAAGGGCGAGCTGCGCAACATCCACCGCCTGCGCCACTGGGCGCTGCCGGACGTGCTCAGGGAAAAGTACCACTTCAAGGAGGACGAGGCCAAGCGCATCTCGGAGTTCTTGACGCCCATGCTCGAGCTGGTACCCGAGAAGAGGGCGAATGCGGGCGGGATGGCGAGTCATCCGTGGTTGGAGGATACCCCCGGGATGAAGGGGATCAAGATTGATAAGGTGGAGGTGGGGAGTCGGGGGGAGGGTATAGAGGGGTGGGCGAGCGAGGTTAGGAAGCGGTAAACGGGGAAGCGTTGGGTTTTGTTGTGGGATTTGGTCTTGGCCGTCTGTCTGTCTGTCGCGTTTTGTCCGGCTCTAAAGTACGTTGGGAGGAGGGTGGTGCTTTGGTGTCTGTCAACTGTGTTGACATGCCCTGGCACCGCTCTCCACTTCGTGGCGTAGGAGAGGATGAACGGAGAGGACAGACAGAGCTGGATGAGCGTCTGGATTTTTGGAGTTGTTTTCCCCGCCACCTTTTCTGTTCCCCTTATACAACGACGATCTCTCTTCCTGCCTTACCGATGGTATAGCCTTGCTTGCCTACCTACCCCTGCCTGCTTTGTTGCACCACGTCGATTTCAGCGAAAATCTTGATGCTTGTTTGGTTTTTATACAAAGACTTTTCCTGTTGCCCCTCGTCAACTCTGAACATTTTGGATGTTTTCTGTCTTGGTTGATCCCCCATTCCTTTTGCGAAAGAAAAGAGATGTTGTGGGTGGTTTTGGTTTCCTTTTCTCATTAGATGACATGACGCCTTCAACATGATGTCTCCTTTCTGCATTTTTGTTGGGTTTCGGTGGTTGCAGCAGCAACATTCTCTTGCCCTTCATTTGCTCCCTTTGGCTTGGCTAGTTGTTAATGATGAGGATATAGGGATAGACACATATTTGGGGTTGTTGGGTGTTGCCGCTCTTTTTGCACTGCAGTTTGTTGATACTGCTACATCCATCAAGCTGCTGTCGTTCGTTCTTTTGTGCCAACAGCATACCTACACGTGGCACCACATTGCTGATCTCTGACTACCTAATAATACAACCTGGTAACGTTATGCAAGTGTTTGCCTCATTGCTCTTCACATCTGTGGTAGTTCAAATCATAGAGGGTCATTGCTCCAAGATGACCCCATGGGAGGTAAAGGAAATGGCCTGGTATTCATGTGCACTGCGGTTGTCCTCTGAAAATGGCGGTGTCCTGGGAATCCACCTCGCTGAAGTGCATGGTAATGTGCACCAAGGCATTCTCCCAGGAAGATGAACCTAAGATCACGTAATCATACAATTTCCAAGGTCTCCCAAGGAGAAACGCCGCCTGCATCCCTCTGATTCCAGGGTTATGAATACGTCTGCCAGTCAAGACCCAACGTCCATACCCCCAAAGTCCAATCCCAGTCAGGGCAAAAGCACCCTTTATCACCATCCCACCCACCTCTCTCACCAAAAGCCAAAAGAGAAACGGCAAGCCAACTCCCCAACCCAGTATCACCGACGGCCCTCCCACAACTAACGACGCCCGCCGCCCTTCCCCTTCTGCGTCATCTTCCTGAACGCGTCCATGCCCGCAGCCCCAGCGGGGCGGAACTCTGCCGCGCTGCGCGACGGGTCGAACGTGCTGCGCGGGGCGATGGTGTAGCTGGCCGGCAGGCCCGCGGGCTGGGCGCGGTTGGCGCGCTTGATCTCGGGGGCAAGGGCGCGCTCGCGCTCCAGCTCGAAGCGCGTCTTGCCGCCCGCGGGCCGCTGGGCGAGTGTCATTTGCGAGCCGGACACGGCGGCTTCTTGGCGTTGGGCTAGTTTCGCGGCGCTGTTTGAGGGGGGAGTGGGTTAGTATGAAGGTTCAAGGGAGGGGGTTGGGGGAGGAGCGACATACGCAAAGTCAAAGTCGCGCGTCTCGATGTGGCGCTTCTTGTAGTCGTCTGTTCGCTTCAGGATCGGGCGGCTCCACTCGCCGACAAGGCGCTCCGCTATGCGCTTGATGCTGGGCTCGGGGCGCTTGCTCCTGGTGTAGAAGTAGACGACCTTGCCGATGCCGCTGCTCAGAAGGACTTCCTTGTTGATGGGTAGCTTGGCGAGAGCATTGAAGATGTCGCGCTGGATGTTGTAGGCAGGCAGGCTGCCGTCGTTCAGCGGCTCGAGGAAGTATTTGACCGACTGGAGGAAGTTGGTCTCGGGGTCGAGGACGGAATCTTGGATCGAGGTTCGGTTGAGAAGCGCGGTGACTTGAGGGAGGAGCTGGAGCTTCTGGGTGGCGGCCATGCCTTTCTCGCGGGCTTCGTTGTCCGCCAGGCAGGCCTTCTCCATGGCGACTTTGAGGTTGGCGAGCTGGTCGTCAATCTCCTCTTCGAGGTCCTGGATGCTGTCAGTAATGCATCAAATGAGAGAAAGTGACAGCCTCCATACGATATCGTCCTTCTTGCGCCTCCGCTTCGTGGGGTTCTTCAGCGCGTTATCCATAGCCCGCTGGATTGCCCGGCGCCGCCGCTCCTCGGGGGTAAGGTCCTCTTCGTTTACTTGCTCCTCCGGTGTGGCCTCCTTCCGCGCAGCTCGCCGCTCGCCGCCCGCAGCGCGCGCCTTTCTGGGCCTGCGCTCGCCGTCCTCGACATCGCCACCATCATCCTCAGCTGCTCGCGCCCGCTTCTTGGGTCGGCGGCCCTCTTTTGGCTTCTTGACTGTCTCGGCATCTGTCCGCTTGCGCTTTGCGGCTTTCAGAGTCTTGGCGACATTCTCGTCGATCTCGACGGGTCTCTCTTCCAGAGTGGGATCGTAGTCCTCGAACTGATCTTCATCAATTTCGGAGAGGAGGTCGGAGTCCTTGTCGGATTCATTGCCGGCGTCGGCGTCGGCGGCATCCTGCACATCCGCAGGGCTATCTGGATGCTCATCCTGGCGGGTTGGTTCGGCCGACCCAGCCCGCGAGGCGGCTGGGGAGTTGGCGTCCGACATGGTGATGATGGCTGGAGTCACGGCTCGCTTCGATTCGGCGATCGACAATGATTGAGCAGTGAAATCCAACTAGCGATTTCCTGCAGAACGGAACGCAAAGTCGATAAAAACTGCAGGTTGGACGGCGATGACCGCGCTCTCGGTTGTGGGGCAGGTCTTTGTTCGATGGATGAAAGTCAGTTTTTGGAGTTGAAAGTCGCAGCCGCACTTGCTTCTTGAGAAACGGCCTTTCGATGTTACAGGGGTCTGGAGGCGGCTGGCTCGTGCTCAAAGCTGAGGAGGATTACCTAACGTTAGCCGCGGATTGTCCGATGCAAGAGCCAACTTGCCAAGACTGCGGATGCCAAAGAAAAGTGGATCCGCCCATTCCATAAAACCGGACCGATGTTTACTTCGGCCAGTGGTTGCCACCGACGACGCAGGTAGTCGCGCTCCTGCCACGACCTGACACTGCGACCGAGAGAAAACGCGCCGCAACCCCGCGCTGTCGGAGCCCAGCCGCTCGTTCAACTCTTCCCTAAACAGCAGATCGACCACTCACACTCGCTACGATGGATCGCAGAACCTTCGAGGGCCCTATGGACTGGGAGTACCAGTCGCAACCCCCTGTGGACCACTCCAGTCCTTTTGCAAAATTCTCGCAGAAGCAGCCAGCATGTGAGTTTCGTCGCGTGCCCCTCAACATTGCGAGAGACTGGTTCCAGCCTCTCTCGCGCAGCTTTCAATCACAGAAATTGAACTTCCCCAATCTGTTCTGCTTCCTTCCTCTAACATCGAAACACCACACATTGCGCACCATGGAGACTGACCCAGCTGCCACCTCAGCGGCGTTCAACTCGCCATCGAAGCTCCGCTCACCCAACCCGAATCCGTTCGCATTCCCTGGCACTCCCAAAGCCTCGCCGCTCAAGCCGCAAGACCAGCCTCGCCCGCCGCACGCGTCCTTCTTCAACCCCCAACTGCAGAAAAAGCCATCAGCGCCGGCGTTCCGGAACCCAGCATTCACAACTCCGCAAAAGCGCCTCGATGAGCTTGTGTTTTCGGAATATTCTGGCGCCGAATCCAGCCCTGCCATGACCGATACATCAGAGATGCCAGCCGAGACCCCCGAGTACGACCGAGCGGAGGAGGATATTGGAAAGCTGACTCTCACGCCATCTGCCGGCAAGACGCTATTCAGCAAGACATTGCTACGGAACCATGCGTCAGGAAGGGGGGAGATCCCGAGAGGAACCCGCGATAAAGTCAGAAAACGGAAGCGGTTGCCAGGCGATAGGGATGTGGGCAGCGTCCGGCCTCGTCTGCCCCACGGTTCCGACGACTCGGACAGCGATTGGGAGGAGGGGTCAAGTGCCGGAGGGAAGCGAAACAAGGACGGAAAGACCGGTCGGCGCGGGTGGTTCAACAACTTCCTCTCGGCCGTCAGCGACCACCCGAGCGCGCCAGCGATCCTGTCCAAGTGGCTGCAGCTGGCGGTCAACGTCATCCTCCTCGGCTTGGTTCTCTTTGGGATATTTGCCATTCTCTCCCAGATAAGGTCTGATCTGTCTCACGCGAGCGAGAAAGCTAGAGCCGCCATCGTCAACGAGATGTCCATCTGCGCCGAGAACTTCCGGAAGAATGGCTGCTCGCCTAGAGCCAACCGGCCGCCGGCACTGGACGGGCCCTGCAACGAGTGGGAGGCGTGCATGAACCAGGACGCGTCGGCGGTGATGAAGGTTCAGATCTCGGCACGGAATGTCGCTGAGATCATGAATGAATTTGTTGGCGTGTTGACATTCAAGACATGGGTACGTCGACGCAAACCTGAACATTCTCACTCCACGCGCACGCTAACAATGCTTCCCAGGGCTTTATCCTCTCGCTCTTCCTCGTGGCAGTCGTCGCTAGCAACGTCGGCTTCGGATTCCTCCGTGAATCCACGCTCGCGCACCCGGCAGTCAGGCCTGCCGACCCCTTGCACTCGCCGCCCGCGGTCGCGGTGCCTCCCATGCTGGGAGCGGCGGCGGCACACAACCCTCAGCAGGCGTACATCTGGGCGCCGCTCAGCCAGACCCCGCGGCATGTCCGCAAGAACCTCTTTGCCAACGATGTTACGGACTCGGAGGCATCGCCGGACTTGAAGATGATCATGCCGCCGCAGACGCCGTCGGGGAGGAGGAGTCCGAGCAAGGGGGATCGAGGGCGGAGTCCCGTGAAGGGGTCAAGGGTGCGGAGTCCGAGTAAGGGGTATTAGGGAGTGAGGGCATTAGATTCATGGGCATGTTTGGTTGCACCATGGCTGTATCAACAACATGTACTATCGTTGGATTTTCTATGTCCGGGTTGGCTGTGGTTGGGAACTTGACAATTGGGATGTTGGGTTGGTGGAGTACGGCAACATCTGGTGGAATTGGGGCGGCTTTGTCTCTCAAAATCAATGTTATTTTTGACTTGGTCAACTCTTCTATCGGCAATGCCTTCCGGTGGCTCTATTTTCCATGTTTGGCCATGCAGACAGGCTGGGTCGGACTCAGCTGGAACTTGAAACAATGTTAGAGCTCAGATGTGGCCATAGCTCCCGTATGTGGGGCGCTAATTCACAATTGTGGATCTCCGGGTGGAGGGCGGGGCTAATGTCTCGCGCATTAGGTAATCCTACGGCGCCCTCTTTCCACACTCGGCGCGCCTTGCAGCACGGCTTGTCGCCTGCAGCAACAAAGTTGGAAGTTCTCAACCAAATTCGTTTTCCAGCTACACTTGGGTTCCGCTTTGGGGACTTGGTCGCATCTGAGCGCGTTGCGCGTCCTTTTCGGTTCGACATCCGTTCTTTGGTCTTCTCTCGAGTTCCAGATTTCTTTTCCATCCGCGAGTCACCCCACAGCTGCACACGGCACAGGCATGGAGAGCAGCATTGACGGCTGGACATGTGCCTGCCGTCTCCGCAACTTTCCACCAGGTACTGGCTGTTGAATGTCCACCGCCATCATCCGATACCCTCAATTCCACCAGCCACCTAGCCAGTTCAGCCACCGATCACTGTCTAACCGCTTGCGCGTTCCAGAGGTTCCTGGCGAATGCGAATGTTCCGAAGCACGACGCCCCGGCTCCCGTAGCTGTTCCCAACCATGGTAGCGGCCGGCAGCCAGCCCATCTCTCGAGTCTATTGCTGGATGCCGTCTGAGGCAGGGGCGCGTTGGTATTGGAACCATGGACCCGATGGAATCGAACACGACGGGAGGATCCCGCAATCCTCCTCCACCGCCACCGCTGCCGCCTCCTGCCGCTACGGGCGCGAGCAGCGCGGCTCCTCCCATAGGCACATCCGGTGCTCCCCCGGGTGGCTCAGCCCCCAGTCTTGCCGCAGGCGTTGCACAGGGCGCGTCGAAGAGGAAGAGGGGGCCAGGTGTTGTGACGCCCACCGCCTGCACTGAGTGTCGCAAGAAACGCGCAAAGGTTGTAGGCGATCGCCCCATGTCCATCTCGCTCTATCCGCTGCCTGCAAGGGCCTTGGCTCACAGCTGCTGTTTCTCTAGTGCGACGGACAGAGACCGTGCGGACGATGCAAGACACAAAAAGACGTCGAGTGCAGATACGAAGTGCCGGTCCGCCAGTCCAAGGACACCCTGCGCACCGAGATCCAACAGCTGCGACGGCAGAAACGCAACAATGAGCAAGTCATTGCCGCTCTCATGCGTCCGGACCTCTGCGAGGAGGTGCTCACCCGTCTGCGCAATGGCCACAGCGTGGAGTCGGTGTCGCAATGGCTTGGGGGAGCAATACCCTCCGGGAACATGGCGCTGCCTTCCATCAGCCGTCTGCTGAACCAGAGCAGCGCTGCTCTGCCGCCCATTTCCGGGTATGCGCCTGCTGCCCCGAGCAGCTACGCGTCACAGCCAGGCACGCTGAGTGCCGTCAGCCCCGTCGTTGGCCAGCACCCACAGGGCATCCGACAAGACGCCGAACAACAAAGCCCCTGGGGCGGCCAATTCTCGGCCCAGAGCCTCGACGGCTCCCAGTCGGATGCGATGAACTGGAATACCGATATGGTGATGGACACGCAGTCGCGCATCGGATCCTGGGTTCAGAGTCAACAAGTGGACGAGTCGGAGGCGGCAAGAGGGGGCGGGTTCGACCAGATTCTCCTCTCTTCGGTCCCGGAGATGAAAGTGCCCCCCAGGACGTGGACGAAACTGACCGACGATCCAGCACTCGTGCAGCATCTGTTGGCGCTCTACTTTTGCTGGGAGTATCCCACCTTCGCCTCGCTCAGCAAGGAGCACTTCCTCAAGGACTTCATGGAAGGCCGACCGCGGTTCTGCTCCTCCATCCTCGTCAACGCGCTGCTGGCGCTGGGGTGCCGGTTCTCGAGCAAGCCCAACACGCGGTCCGTCCCAGACGACCCGCACACGTCGGGCAACCATTTCTTCAAGGAGTGCCAGCGCCTATTCTACCAGGAGCAGAACCACCACAAGCTCACCACCATCCAGGCCCTGGGCATCATGTCGATAAGGGAGGCAAGCTGCGGCAGGGACTCCGAGAGCTGGTACTACGCGGGGCAGAGCATGCGGCTCGCTATTGAGATGGGGCTGCATCGGCTGCAGGACGACTCGGATGATGACGATGAGAGCGCGGTGCAGACGGCGACGTTTTGGGGCGCGTTTGCGCTGGATCAGTAAGGGTTCCCTGCCAACCTCCTTGTTCCCAGGGGATTACGGTCTTTACGGGACGGTTTCTAACTGGCATCAGTGCATGGTCCTTGGCAACAGGCTCACTACCCCAGTGTTCCTGCTTCCCTCGCCTGCCACCAAAACCGGCCATCATAGACGACATTGAGGCGTCGTTGTGGATTCCTTATACCGATGACGGTAAGAATGCATTCCCGCCTGTGCTCATGGTTGCGACCCTAACCCGGCCCCCAGGTGCACCACTTCAGCGGTCCTGCGAGCAACCCTCACACGTCCGTTCCGTGTATAAGTGCTTTTGCGGGCTCTCGGAGCTGGTGCATCAGTCGCTATACATACTCTATTCTCCCGGCCGGCCGCTCACCAGCAGAGACTTGCTCACCATTTACACGCAGTACCTCAACTGGTACGACAAAATCCCCGAGGTTCTCCGATTAGGCCACAACTTTACTCCGGCCGTCTTGTTTGCACAGTGAGTCTCGCCAGCTCTTCTTATCTGTATGGGGCCGGGACCGTTCTGGCCCCTTGAAACCTTTATTTCTGACCGATGGCGGTAGCATGTACTATCACTTCGCCATCCTCTCCCTCTTCCGACCCATCATCAAGCTGCGGATTATCGGGTCGAGCATAACCCCCCGAGACGTCTGTCTACAGGCGGCCGATGCCATCACGGGCCTTCTACGCTCGTATGCGCAGCTCTATACGCTGAGACGGACGCCATCGTTCGTTCCATACTTTGTCCTCACCTCATCGATCATGCACCTCGCCATTGCGGCCGCCGATGTGGCGTCGGCAACTCGTGAAGGCAACAACGCAGGACAGATTAAGCTAGATCCCCACGCGACTGAGGCCCTTGCCCGGGGGATCGTCGATCTGACAGAGATGGCGCCCTGCCATCATTTCGCGGAGCAAGCACTCAACATACTCCGGTTTCTAGCCAAGAAGTGGAACCTGGATGTCGATATCACCAAAGCGGCCGCGGAAGCACGCCACGCGGTGCCCTTGCCCGACCCGGACCAGGCGACGCGGCCGGTGACGACCAGCCTCAACTTTTTCTCCCCGAACTTTGTCGAGGCCGATTTCACGAGCGCTTGGGGCATGCCCACGCCGGCTAAGAGCTGTGCCGGCGAGAAGACGGGGGGCGGGCCCGGCGAGGGCACGGAGATGGCCGACATGTTGGAAAACCCGCTGTTCTGGCCGTTTCCCATGCAGGGCCGGCCGTTGTTGCCGTCTGGGGATGCATTACGGGAGGCCGGGTTTGAGTTTGTTTAGAAGAGCGACTGCCGGCCGGGTTATCGTCGTCGCAGGGTGAACAGCTATTGACGTGGGCTCACCGATGGCCCGTCTCAAGTTTTGACGGTGAAGGGAAAAGTCCAAAGACGAGATTAAAAAGGGAGAGCTGGCTCTTGCACACTACCCCCTCGGGATCCAGGGCATGGTCGGAGTTCAAGGAAGGGGCATCATTCAAAGGCAAGGCAACAATTACATTACAACGGAGTTCAAGCGAGGGGGCGTGGCCATTCCTGTGCACAAAGATACACGGCATGCATGTGGGCGGCGTTGGGGCTTTAGATCGGGAGACCTCGATGGTCGAGATTGTGTCTTTCCCCCTTCGCTTCGCTTACCCGTGCTTGATACACTCCTCCGGTATTACGCGAAAAGGGACCAGCATCGTCATTATCTTGGGAAGAGGGATTGCGTTCCGGGGCTCGAGAGAAATGAGAACAAAGTTATGCGTGTTATCTCTCGGGCCGCTTGTTGCTCCTGCACAGCACGTGGTGGTGGCGCCAAACTAACTTTACCCAGGGTTGTACCCGAGTAAGACGATACTTGGGCGGGTCGAATCGTTCGATGGGCCGCGCTTACAGAGGACCATGCCATGCTCACAGGGGCGCGTCGTTCGACAGCGCGACTCGCCCTTCCTTCCTCGAGGATGGACGCCAACACAATCGAACAAGAACAGGCCCCGAAAAGAAGAAGACAGAACCCTGATGATGCTTCTCCACCCCAGCAGCCGAACCGAAATCAACAAACCTTGCGAAGCCCAGGCCATGAGACCAAGGCTGGAAGCGTTCCAGCTCCCGCCCCCAGAAAAGGGGGTTGCCCAGTCCTTAATAGGAAAATCTTAAGCAGCGGATCGGGAGCTAACGTTAGGGCGATCCTGACCCACTGTGGTGGAAGATTCGATGATTCGATCTGATTTCGGAAAGACTCCGACCAGACGTTTCCACCTCGAACTCGGATGACGGACGGAGTGTGATCTGTTTTGGGAGAAGACAAGCAACAAGCAGGGACTGGGCAAACTCACAAACTCCCTCCAGCTCAGCTGTGCTGTCAGACTCGAACAGCACTTCGGTCGAGGGGCGGTGCACTGCACTGCAAAGCAAGCAAGCAAACACAAACACAACAGCAACCAAGCGACAAGCCTGCCTCTTGCCTCTTGAGAAGCGCAGGCACATGCGCTCGGCGCGTGGTGATTGGGCCGCCTCGCGTCTGCAGGGCGTTCTTGTTTCGAAACGGCAAACCCAGGAACTGCGTTTCAGGTGGAACAGGGGTTTGTGGTACTGTGGTCCAATCAGGGGGCTGCTGAGGAGCTGAGGCCTGGCTCGTGGCTTTTTCTCCGCCAGTGGGCTGCTTCGGGGAGCTTGGGAAGAGTGGATGGGGTTGGCAAGGTTGGTTGCTGGGGGGTGCTGGCCGACGATCTGCCGCACCTTGTTGTTCGTCTTGTTCTGGGAGACATCAGTTGGCATTGTGGCTTTGCTCTGATGCGGTTCATGGTTCGCACACTTGCCTCGAGGCTTGGGAAAGTTGGAGTATCAGCTGAGGCAAAGCAACAAGAGGAATGGTCATTGTTTGACTGCGCCGTCTGCTCCGGACCCTTTCAACTATCGTCAGCTCTGCACGACACTCCCGGCGGCCCTCGACCCGCGCCGCGCGCTGGCATCCCTGAGCGCTCCTCCCCGCCTGCTCCCCCTGTTCCATTCCCTTCCTCGGGGGTCTCGTATTATATTCTAGGCTTGTCTCCCACCGCGCGTGGCCTCGCCTCGCCGCATCTGACCTTCTTTGTTATTTCCTTCTTTTTCGTCGTTTGCACTTTGGCAGCTGATCTGCCCGTGATGGAGAGCTGACAGCGTCGGACCTTGCCGGGAGCACCTCTTCTTCGCCGTTTTACGTTACCTACTTTTCTTTCACGTCTTTTCGCGACCTGCCGGTTACCTTACATTTTCTTTGGACATTTCGGATACTGAGCCAAGACTCGGTCGAGACTCGGGCGACTCACCCGCACACACTCTCTCCCTTTCCTTCACAACACTTCCCTTCTCGCCATGGATCCTTTCCGCGACCCGCCAGCCGACAGCCTCGAGGCGGCACGGCTCCATGTTCAGGCCCTCACCGAGTGTGGATTATCACGCGAAGCGCTGTTGCGCGCGCTACTGGAGAATTATGACGGACACGGAGCAGGAAGCACGGGGCCGGGGATCAACGCGGCGCCGGGGATGGACACGGGCTTCCCGCAGCAGGCTGCGCAACAGGGACCGCCCGCGCCGGTTCAGGCCAAGATGCCCTCGCACGGGACCTTCAACACCAGGCTATCCATTTCCACGACGAGCTCGAATTCATCAGGGCGGGCGAGCGTCATGTCGACGGCAACTTCGATGAGCTCGGTGTCATCCCAGGGAGGAGGGTTTGGAGGCGGCGTTCAAGTTCCAGACATGGCTGCTGCACCGCCGCTGCCTCCGCCGCCCGCGCCGCCCGTCAAGAGCAACAACCGGGGGAGCTCCAAGCCGCAGGGTGCCTACTGGTGCACCTTTTGCGACGTCGCCTTCCAGCGCAAGTTTGACTGGAAGCGGCACGAGGACGAGTTCCACGAGCGCTACAAGCGCTACCCCTGCCCCAACTGCAACCGCATCTTCTGGGGCGCGAATACCTTTAACCAGCACCACAAGAACGCCCATGGGTGCACGACGTGTCCGCATGCTGATCGGGTGGTGAGGTACACGCAGAAGAAGACCGCATGGTATGTCTGGCTTTTCTTTCCGGCTTTCCCCTCTGTGTATCATGATGGACCAGTAGGGCACTGACTCCCGACAGGGCATGCGGCTTCTGCGGCGGATTCCTTGCCAGCCGGGACCGCTACTTTGATCATGTCGCCCGTCACTACGAAGACGGCTGCAACAAGTCGCACTGGAACCACTCGCTGGTCATCTACGGCCTGCTGCACCAGCCGTCCATCAGCCAGGCGTGGAAAGAACTCGACGCCGAACTCTACGGCCACCTACCGCGCAACCAACAGCCGATGCTCGAATGGGACCCCAAGTTGACAGGGCACGCCCAGGGCTTCCTCGAGGGCGAAAGCCCCGGGAAGCTGCAGGATCTGCTTGAGTTCTTCAACGAAGGCCGCGACGACCCGAAGTTCCTCGCCCGGCTCGCCCACGACTCGGCCACCATCAGGCTCCGCAGCGAAGCCCAATCGACCCCTCCCCCGATTCCATCCTCCGCCTCGCCGAGCATACGACCCATCTCGGAACCGGTGCCGAAGCAGGACCACATGCTGAAATCGCTGCCCTCGACAAAACACATGTCCACGCCCCAAGCAGCCTCAGACGGACCGGTATTAAAGAAGCAGCGTAGCTTCGCACACCCACCGATCCCCGAGGCTTTCCCGAAGAACAACCCCTTCTTCACCCCGCAACCGCAACCACCATTACCACCACCCCCTCCGGAGGTACTGTCACCATTCTCACCGACGATGATGAGCCCAACAGCCCCCGGCGGCTTCTACGACCTCACCGTAACACATGTCCACCCGCACATGCAGCTCATGTCGCAGATGACGCCGCAGCAACAGCAGCAGATACAGATTCAGCAGCAGGAGCAGCAGCAACAAATACACCCACACCAACAACAAACACAACAGCAGTCAGAGGTGCAGCAACAACAGCATCTCATGTCGCCGCCGATGAACCTCTACGACGACTGGAGCAGCCTGGCCGGGACGATGGTGGACGAGTCGGTGTTTACGAGCGCCATGGCGATGGGGTGGCAGCCGCCGGACTTGGGGAGGGGACATCACCCGGGGGGGAGTGGGTGACCTTTATTCTGGCGCCTATCTTGCTTGTTGTTGGAAGAGGAGGCGGGGGTTGGGAAATAGGGGTGCACGACGGATATGCCATGACGGATGTGCCATCCTCATGCCATGACATGGCTGCTTAAACAGTGGCGTCTTTTGAGGGGAGAAGGTGGGGTGTGTTTTTTGTTCGAGAGGAGAGTTCGCACTTGCTGGATCACAGGACCCCTTTTTATTTCCGTTTACTCTCCGTTTTTCGTTTCGGTGCTCGAATTTCGAGCAGGCCATTACCAGTTGGATTTGGGTGTTTGTCCTACGGGACCCCTGGTAATGCGTGTATATATATACTTGGATACAGGGGCGGTTGTTTGGACTCAGGAACAGGCGGTCAGCGAGTCATGTGGGAGGGGAAAGACCATGATGGTCGACGAGAAGGGGACAGGGCAGTCAGAGGGGGACGGAGGCCCCTACACGGCGACATACAGGGATTGTACGATAGCGGTCGACTGGGTAAGAGGAGAAGGAACGAGACACCTCCGGGCTTGCTGCCACTACGTAGATCAAAACGTGCTCAACGTGCCTTGCCTATTCATCCACTGCGCAGCTGGCTCATCCCCTGGCTCGCAGCAGATATCGACCGTGCTCTCAACTGTCGATCATTACCGTAATCAGTCTGTCTGATCTGCCTCGTAGCCCTGCAGGGGTTGGCCAGCTGTGGCAGTGGAAACGAAACCTGAAACGAAACGTCACCCATCTCAGGTTTCTCGGATGCACCCCCCTGACCCTTGGAGGCGATGATGATCTGCATAACAGAACCAGCATGACGGGACCCGGGAACCGGTAAGGCTGTGGGCGTGGATGGTGGGTCTTCATAGGTATCCATTAGAACTTGGGTTCATGCCTGATGGTTGTTGTGTTTTGGGTTTTGCTCAGGTGGGCGTTCTCAGGTGTTGACTGACACATGCAAGTCAGAGCTTCCTCATGCATACCAGCTGATGTGCAGACTGGATGTGCACAGTGTCTGGTAGAACTGGACTGCTAGGATGTGCGAATGTATTCTGTGAGTGCGTGTGCTCGATATAAGCTGATTCAATGCCCAGGGGACCTTCTGCAAACCACGTCAATATCAACTCTGCCCAGGATTGGATCCAGTTTTCTCTTTCAACCCCTTTACCTTACATGCACATGTACATTCTCACGACCTTTGTTTTACCGCACTACTCGGTCCCCAGCCCACACCACTGTCTAGGGCTCCTGTACTTTCACAATGAATACTGAAGTACAATCAGCTCAACACGGTGAGTACCTTATCACCTCTGGTTCGCACCTCGTTGCTCTTGTCTCTCAATCCTCCCTGTTGCCTCCAGCCCCAAGGCCGTTTATCCCAATCTGTACCAAAGCCCCTGGACAACCACTAGTTCATCGTCTGACCATCACTGCGGCAGCCAACAAATCCCCTCGAGGCTCAGGGGCACCGAAGCACCCCTCATCAACAGTCGGCTCTGGGTCAAACCAGAGACAGGCCTCATCGAGCTGTTACTCTCTTCACCGCTGGCTTACGGAGAGCAATGTGGAACAGCCATGGAGTCAGACAAATCCCCGCGCGTTGGGGTACGGGGCTGGGGCTGGGGCTGGACAATCCCAAAGCCATTGAAGCACATGCACTGCAGGCACAGATGACAGGATTCAAACGCGAGACTAAGAGGTCACAAAGAGTTGTTGAACACATTGAGATTTGGTGCAGAATACCGCTCGTACCTCATGTTGGCGCGGTTAGGATGAGAAAATCATTGAACCTTCCATGACCACCGGACATGATACATCCAGCATTCCATTTCCAATCCAATATCTGCTGTCTCGAGGAGAGTCAGGATGGGGTAGACGGTGTGTCTCGGCAATGCTACCTTTCCCAGGGTCCAATGCGTTGTAAGTAAGCGGACCAAGTGCATATTTGCTGCGTGGCGCGCACTATAAGCGACGGCTGCCCTCTTATTCGAGAACCAGTCTTTTCAACTCGTGGTGCCGTGTCGGCTGCAGGCACCATTCCTTTTGGGACCGGGTTCTCCTCTTTTCGTCAGTCTTGCGTGGTATTAAGGTTCGAGGTACATAAGCTGCTGTGGCCCTGGCCCAAGTTTCCGTGGGCCGCTTCACTGGCTTCGGTTGAGATTCGAGTCCATTCAAGCCAGCGGTCAAGATGCTGGGCTGCGTCTTGTCATCACTGCTGCTCACCGCAGCCGCGGTGGGAGCACAAGAGTCCGAGAAGCCCCCTCCTGCTCGGGAATACGACTATGTGAGTCTAACCAACCAGACCGGCCTGCGCACAACTAGTTGACTGAAGCCAGATCATCGTCGGCGGAGGCACGGCCGGACTCGCCCTCGCAACCCGCCTGAGCCAGGGCCTCAAGAAGGCCAACATCCTCGTCATCGAAGCCGGTCCCGCCGCACTCCACGAAGACGGCATCAACGTGCCCGGGCTCAAGGGCTCGACCCACGGCGGCAAATACGACTGGTCCTTCACCACCGCTCCGCAAGCCCACCTCAAGAACCGCACCATCTTCACCCCGCGCGGCCGCGTCCTGGGTGGCACGTCCGCCCTGAACCTCCTCACCTGGGACCGCGCGGCGGCCGCCGAGTACGACGCCTGGGAAGCAGTCGGCAACCCAGGCTGGAACTGGACGACCATGTCAGCCGCCATGGAGAAGGCCGAGACATATGTCAACGGCCCGCCCGGGTCGGGAACCTCCGGTCCCATCCAGGCCGTCATCAACCGGATGGTGCCCGTCCACCAGGAATCCTTCATCCCCACCGTGGCCAACAACTTCCCCTCGATCCAGTTCAACCCGGACTCGCTGCAGGGCAACCCCATCGGGGTCATGTACCAGCCCGAGAACATTGCCCCGGCGTTGTACAACCGCTCCTACAGCGCCAATGCCTACCTCCCGCTTGCCGGGCCCAATCTTGAAGTCCTGACCAACACCCAGGTTGCAAAGGTCACTTTCCTCCCCCCAAAACAAAACGGCCACGGCTTGCAGCGCGCAACAGGCGTCCTCCTCACCAACGGAACTTTCCTCCCCTCCCGGCGCGAGGTAATCCTCTCCGCCGGCTCAATCCAAACACCCCAGCTCCTCGAGCTATCAGGCATCGGCCGGTCGTCAGTCCTACGCGCGGCGGGGATACAACAGCTTGTGGATTTACCGGGCGTAGGCGAGAACTACCAGGACCATTTGCGCGTGCAGGTGTCGTATCAGTTGCGGGATGAGTTCGTTGCTGGGGACGAGATTAATACCAACGCCACGTTTGCGGCCGAGGAGTGGGCGAAACGGTTGAGGGGGGAGAAGGGGTTTTATGATGATACGGGCGGGGGGTATGTTTTTGCTGATTGGAAACGGGTTGTTCCCGGGGGGGATGATGGGGGGTTAGTTGGGTTGGCGAGGGCGGTGGTTGATGGTTTGGGGAAGGGGGTGGATGTGGGACGGAGGAAGAAGCTCGAGATGCTTGGTGATGAGAGGGTGCCGCAGGTTGAGGTCATCTTTTCGGATGGGTATACTGGTGTGAGGGGATATCCCGCCGTTGGGTCGGAGTTGTACGGGAAGGGGTTCTTTGCCCTGATCGGCGGGCTGATGCACCCCCTGAGTCGGGGCAGTGTGCATGTCGACCCGGCGAATCCGTCCGGGAAGCCGGTGATTGATCCCCGGTTTCTGGACAACGAGTATGATATGGCGGCGTTAGTGGAGATTCTCAAGTTCTGCCGGCGGATCGCGAGGGCCGAGCCGCTGCGGTCGGTGTGGGTGGCCGAGTACGAGCCCGGCGAGGGGCTGGTGCAGACGGACGACGACTGGAGGGAGTATATCCGCAACACGACGCTGACCGTCTTCCACCCGATGGGCACAGCGGCGATGCTGCCGCGGAAGGATGGCGGGGTGGTGGACTCGACGCTGACGGTGTACGGGACGTCGAACCTGAGGGTGGTGGACGCGAGCATCATCCCGGTGCAGATCTCGGCGCATCCGCAGACTGCTGTGTATGGCATTGCCGAGAGGGCGGCTGAGATCATTATTGCTGCGTATCGCTGATGGACTGGCCCAGAAACCAAAGAGGAGGATTCTTGCTATCCTGTTGCCGAACTTTTCAGGAGGCAGTGGAAGAGACAACGGGATCAGCCCGCTCCCTTCACTCCACATGCACAAACGACGATGCTTCGCTCCAGTCCACCTCCTCAAAAGCCCCGTCGCTCAGTAGTTGGGCATATGCCTCGTCGTCGAGGTACCACCAGTCCGACTCTGTGTCCAAGGGTAAAGATTCAGCAACATGCCCCTCTTGCCGTCGACGATGAATCACCTTCCTCCCCTTCTTCCTCCCTTCCGCAAACCGAACAGTGTACTGCCACACGCCTTCTTCCCCAAAGTCATCGCCATGATCCACCCAAAGCGCCTCGACGCCAACGAGTCCCCGACGAATAAGCTCTGCAACTTCCCGGTCTTCGGCCGTGGCATCGGCTGCGATGGGCTCCTGGCCCCGTGGCCAGGCCTTGCGGTTTGCCGCAAGTATCCGTGCGATGTCGCCGTCGGGGTCGAATGCCAGGCTGACGCCCTCATCAATCATGGGCCGCGGGCCGGTGCATGATTTTGTCTGCCGCTGGTGTGATTCCTTTGCGTCGATTTCGTGACGATTGTTCGGCTTTGGCGTTGGCGTTGCCCCGGCAGCCGACACCTCTTCCTTCTCCGTCTCCTCCCCCCAGTTCCAATCCAAGTCACCATCGACCTTAACGGGCGTCCTCTTACTAAGCTCGCTCGGGTTATCAACAACCGTGCGGATGCTCGAATCCGGAATCTCCTTCTCCCGGCCTCAGCTGCTGCCCTCATAGCCCTCCTGTAGACCTTGGCCAACGTCTTGTTTCTTACGGCCGCGCTGTCCATGCGCAACTCCTCCAACTCCTCCCGCCTCTGGCGAAGCAAGTCGCGACACTGACAGAAGCGGCGGTGGCATGGTCTGTTCCGCCAGGTTCCCCTCACGTGACACCACTCGAACTCATACGAGGCGTATTCGGTCGCTGTACTTGTACCGGCCCATGGTGTTTGGTGTGTCTTTCGAGTCGGATATCTCGTGTGTTTCGTTGGTGGGTGCCGAGCGGAAAGAAGGAAAAGAAGAATGGATGGAAGTTGAAGGCGGCGCCTCGGTGTGGTGGATTTTATGAAAGGGCGTTGTTGGTTGGATTGACCATTGCCGGTGAGTCAGGCCGAGGAGCTTGATGTATTGAGGTCTCTACCGAGCAGCCCCCAAACGGCCCGGCCATGAAAGCACTCATGGCTTTGCAGACGGGGAAGCAGCCCCAATACACCTCCCGGTACGATGGTTAAGAACATGGCATAAGAAAATCTCCCTAACTCATGTCATGTCCCAAACTGGCCCCGTGATGGTGATGTTGCAACTCGGTGTTGACATTTGAAAGCGGACCCTGCTTGCATGAACTTGCAGCTTGCATCCTGGAAAAATCAAGCTCGGCTTGTGCGACGTTGGACGGGATTTGCACCGAAATGGAGAACTCGGTTTGCTTGGCACTGGCTTCGGCCAATAGCAGCCACCCCCACTGCAAGCTGTGGACCGTTGAAGGCGGGGGAACTTGATGGAGCTCGGGAAGATCTGCCTGTGGTTGGCCAGTGCCCCACCTTCACCGCGAGGTGTGATCGCCCGAACTCGACGCCAACCACTACCATAACCTGGCAACGCCCTCAAGCTTTTTGTGCCCCTCTTTCTGTTTTCATGTGCAGCCTCTGCTCCGTTTCAAAAAAGCTTGGGAATTTAACCTCCCTACTTTACTTGGCTCTTTTGGGGGTCATTTTGGGATTTTCGCGCCTCAGATCGCGGTACCGGCCGGCCGGGCTCAGAGCGCGTGGACCCTCAGGGAAGATCCCGACGCGAGAAATCGAAGGAGCAACACCAAACATCCGACGCGCTGGTCACGCAAGACACGCGAATGGGCCACCCACCAGGAGACCGAGAAACGCCCCAGCTTGCAGCAAGCTCTGGAGATGCTGTCTTTGAGTCCCCGCCATCGGGAGCAGGCCCGTCGATAGGGCCGGGCTCAACCGCGACCGATGCGTCGCAGACTTCAGCTGCCGCCGGGAGATCGGTTTCGGAGCCGATCTTGAGCAACGCTCCTCCGAGTCCCAGCACACGGCCCTGCTCCCGCGCCACGACAGCGGTGCCGAGCCCAGCGCGACCTCGGTACTCTTTGCCTGGTGCGACGCCTGAAGGCTCTGCGAACGCTGAGCCAGGCACCATGTGGTTTCTCGCGTCGACGGCGAGGTTTGCCGACTTCACAGTAAGCGGGCCCATAAATGGTTTCGACGTGCGATATCAGTCACTAACGACGGTTGCCACAGAATGTCTTCCTCTCTGGTCTCGTATGTTGCCCTCAGTTCGCTGAGACCATGGTATTCTTATTGACTCGCCCAGATCATCCCCTTGATTCCGACCATCCTCCTGGACCGCACTCATGTGCCCCACGGACAAGGTACGCAAATCCCAAGTTAACCTCATGGATGGCATCCTCACAACTCTTCTTGCAGTGCAAATATGGACTTCTGTGCTTGTTGCCGCCCATGGTGGCGCCTTTGCCCTGGCATCTCGTAAGTTTCTCTGCCATGGGAATGCCAGGACACTTGATGCTGATCTGCCCTTTTGAAGCTTTGATCCCTTTCTTTACACGACGCGGCTCGCCGAGCCATGGCACGTTCCTGGTCGGCCTTGCTTGCGCCGCTCCTGCTCTGTCACTCCTCCAGTTCTCCTCCGACCTTCCACTTTTGATTGTTGCGCGAGCCCTTCAGGGCCTCGCCGCCGCGGCGACCAGCAGGGCATCCGCAGGAATCCTCGCCCGCGCATCCAGCAACAAACCGACTTGGTTCACGCACGCCTTCATCCAAAGTGCAGCCATGGCAACCGCCCCGTTTATTGCCGGCCTGCTGCACGATTCTTACGCCTTCGACGCCGTCTTCTATTTCGCCTATGCCCTCGTCTTTCTGAACTTCTTGCTGGGCCTGGTGGCCGCTAGGGCCTCTGCCGCCCTGCCAACCCGTTCGGCCACTTCTGCCGAGGGGGCGGGTCTGCTTGCAGGAACACGCGGCGGCTACGGCACGATCTCTTCTCCGACATCCTCGCGGTCAACTTCCCCGACGTCGGGTCGCTCTCCAAGGCTGGCTGAGCAAGATGCTCCCACGACCTCGGTCCCTTGCAGCCCTCGGCTCCTGGTTGCCCTGCTAGGGTATGCTGTCGTTGGCTTGCTTACTTCGGCCCTTTACGGCGTTCTTCCGCTCTTTGTCCAGCGCCATCTCAGCTGGTCGGTATTTGCAGCCGGCTACCTCTTCGTCCCGCTGTCGGCACCTGCCGCTGCCATTGGGCCGCTTTTCGGCCTGTTAGCGGCTCGGGTGCCCCGGTCAACCAGGTTCCTCACCTGTGTTGGATATCTGTTCTCTGTTCACGCCTTCCTGTACCTGGGTCAACTGACATACAACACGACGTTGGTCCAGCACGCCTTCCTCTTCACCCTCTGCGGTCTTTCCATGGCCACCAGCCTGTCGGGCAATCCCTTGATCAGCGAAATCGGTGATGCCGTGGCCTCTGCGGGCGATTCCTGGAGTGTCAGAGCCCAGGCCACCAGTCTTCCCAGCATCGCTCATGCATGGGGAGCCCTCGTCGGGCCGCTCCTTGCCGGCGCTGTCCGCTGGCACTGGGGCTGGCAGACGATGGCCACCACGCTGAGCGTTGTCTCCGCAGCTGCCGGTGTTGGGTCGCTGCTGTTCTTGCAAGGCTGGGCTGGGAATCCGTATCCGGACGTGGGCTCCCGCCATCTCGAGGCCAGCTCTGACGAGGAGTCTGCGCCGTTGCTGGCAAATGACCAATCGAACCGCGGCTTCTTCGGGCAGTCTGAGCCTTACGGGAGCAAGAAAGAAGGCTTCCGCACCAACAAGAGACAAAACTCGGACGACGTCTCCCCGCATACTCGCAAGAGTCGCACCCACCGCCGACACTTCAGCGTCGACAACTTCTCAGTCACCACAACCACGTGCCCAGCCAGCATGGACTCGTCCACCTCCTCCGTCCGCTTCCAAGCCGCCCTCGAGACACCCGTGCAGGGCCCACGCCCAGCAACCAGCGACAGCACCTCCAAGTCAACCGCCGAGCGGCGCTACGTGATGCGCGAGGCGCCCCACGCGCCCTCCACCGACCCTCTCCTCGCCGCCGGCAGCTTGTACGTCATCGACGAGGAGCGCGACACGAGCCGCGGCGTGGAGAGCCAGCGGCAGAAGCGCCGCGTCGTGGTGTTCCCCGAGGGCTCGGCGCCGCCCGAGCTGCTGGAGCGGCATCGTCATCACGTGGTCGCTATTAACGCACTGGATGGGACGGCGCAGATGGTGGCGGAGAGTACGGACAATCATGCCGTGCATGTGACGGAGGAGTCTGGGGCGGATGAGGCTGCTTTTGTGGAGGGGAGCTGTCGGCGGTATGTAGTTGTTGTGGTTGAGGGTGAGGATTACGAGGCTGCGTGAGTGGCCCGGGCGGGAGGCGAGGGGCGAGGACGGCGAGTTCGGGCGGACTTTTGTTGCGGAGGGGAGGAAAAGCATCGGTGTGGGATTGCTGATTTGGGTTGTTGATGTGAGGCGGTATGTCATGTGAGATGATGTGTATAATGACCGAATGATGCGGATACCCTGATGACGAATATGCTCAAGCTGGCAGCACAGTTTGGAATCTAATCACTGCTTGATCTACATTGACACTTTGAACGTTGGCCTGGGCGAATTTCACACCGTGACGTGTAAGGCTCTGCCGCGGGACAGTCAGTGATTATATGGAGATGCTCGGACCTCAAACCTTAGAAGCTGATCTGAGGTGTGGCAACTCGAGCTATGATACTGCACTTATTCAACTACATGCGAGGTGGCAACCTGTATGGTTCACCGAAAATCAGCAGCACGAACCTTGACTTGATCGAATATTGCTAACCTTTGCATCACCGCAAGATCTAATCAGTCTCGTCATGTCCTGTCTTCCTCGTCCACCTACAAATACCCGTCCTCCTCCGTCCTTCTCAGCCTCCCAACACACTCATCGGTCCTCGTCATTCACACTGTCCGCCACGAGGAGTCTTTATTAAAAACCGCTACGAGTCTTAAACAACCGCCACGAAGTCCTCGCAACCGCCACGAGGTCTTCAGCAAAAATGGTGAGTCCCCCCTCGCTCTGCTACTCCCCCCTCTGCGATGTCCCTCAAAGCTAACCTCATCGCCTACTATTAGCCTTCCACGTCGACGACTCCCGCCCCCGGCCACGAGGCCACCTCCCTCCGCGAGCGCAGCCTCGCCTTGCTCGCTCGCGTCCGCCGCTCCGTCGCGGGCTCCATCGCGGCACTCCACGAGATGGGGCCGCGTCTCCCGGGCCTGGAGACGCATCGGCCGGGAGAGGAAGAGTGGCCCAGCCGCGACGACGAAGTTTACGACGTCGTCGATGATGATGGTGATGACGAGCCCCCGCCGCCTTACACAAGGTGGGCGGTTGATGCCGAGTGTCCGCCGCCGGAGTATACGGGGGGTCCGCCGCCGGTGAGTTTGATTTCGTTCATTCAGTCCTAGTTTTTCTTCTTCTTCTTCCAGTTTTTGCCCAATCGCCTGCTGGGGCGTTCCTCCATCTCATAATTACGCCACATTGCACGTCAACTCCCCCCAAATCCTGTCTCGGACTCTCGTGCGGGCCTTCTTCCAACCCACCCTTCCTTCCCCCTTCCCACTTCGACTTCCACACCATTCCCCTCCTCTCTTCAATACCAATGACAAGACACTAACATCCCCTTCTCTCTCTGTCCCAGACCTACGAAACATCCCTCCACCACCACCTCCACGGCACCCGCGCCCCCGCCCCGCCCTCCCCTTCGCCCCCCACCCGCCGGCTCAACGTCTTCCCCTCCTGTGGCGCCGGCAAGTCCTCCTCCTGGGCCGCCCGCTGCCCTCGCCGGGATTGGGATTATGGCCGCCCGCTGCCCTCGCCGGGATTGGGATTATGGCCGCCCGCCGCGCCCGGCGTCTTCGCCTACGATCCCGCCTCCTGCCCCGCGCCGGCCTGCTGAGATGGTGATGGGGGACTCCGAGTCTGCTGCCGTGAGGGCTATTCGGAGGAGGGGGTTGAGGGTGCCGGGGAGGGTTTCGAACTCGGGGTCTGGGCGGGTTTCTTCTTCCGGGTCTGGTTCTGGGTCGGCAGGTGGGGAGGGTGAGACTTCTTCCGGGTCAAGGTCTCAGGCCAGGCGTTCTGGTGGTTGTCCCGCGGCCATGGCGGTGCCAGTGGTGAGAGAAGAGTCTCCTGCCATACGGGCTATCCGGAGCCGGGGACTTAGGACGCCGGGGAGGATTTCGAGGCCGGCAGGTTCAGACTCAGCACATGCAGCGGGAGCGTGGGAGAGGGGGGAGAACGGTGGATGTGGACCGTGTGGTAGTGGCGTCCTTGCCGCTTCGCGTTGGTACCATGGGGCTGATGAGGCGGTTGGGATGGGCTGGCTGATGAGGCCATTTTGATGTGAGGGTGAGACGTTTGGGGGCGCTGGGGGCTGGTTGAGCACGGAGGTTTGAGTTGCTGGGGATTTTTATTCTCACGTGAGGTCACTGGTTGTTATTGTTTTGTTGGTTCTGGTCATGGATCATGATATGATGGGAACATTGGAAGATACCCTGGATTACCTTTGCCGCTTTGCGGCTGTGGCGTTTGTGGTTACATGTATTTTCAGAAAGGGGGCACCTCTGGGTTGAGGTCTGGTTAGGTAATTAATCTGGGTTTTCTTCCGTGCCTGGCAGATTCCAACCACTGGGTCTGATAATACCATTCTGCAAATCGACCACTGATAATGCGACGCTTGATTTCAGTAGAGAAGCTTGTCTGGACGCCTGGAGCAACTGTGATCCTTGCTTCCCATCAGCTAGTGTTCTGAAAGCCCTGCGTCTTACACAGATGAGGGAAGTTGAGTGGTTCACCGTTCAATGCTGCAGATAAATGGCCGAGCCACACACAACTTGACACAATGCATCACATTCCCACCCATCACCCCTCACAGGCTTCAGCTCGGCTCCGGGGCCTGACCTTAGCCAACCAGCACTCTTTCTTCAGTTGGACTGCAGAAGGCAGCGCTTCCGTCATTCAGCCCAGGGCGGCAAGGCTTTCCTGATTTGAAATACCAGAAATTGGGTGTTCATGATTGGGCCAGACCGAAACAAGGAACTCAACCTAGGCAGGCAGGCAGCACATGTTCAAGGCGCTCCTGTCTGGTTCCTTCGACGTTCCGTCATCGCTCCTTTCATCACCGAACAAGCAGAATTCATTAACAGACCGGACACAGTTTTTCGAGAGTCGTTCCCAGCTCAAAGCTGTGTCATCCGCAGGCTCCAGTTGTCCTTCACTTTTTCTTTCTTGTTTGGGCAATGGCGGACCCCCTCTCCGTGGCAGGCCTGGCCGCGGGCGTGATATCCCTCGGGCTCCAGGTCTGCGGAGGCATCACGAGCTACGTGGAAGCCCTCGAGTGCCGCGAGCAAGACATTGCATCGGCGAGACAGCAGAACCGCGTTCTGCGGCGGACGCTCCAGGTTATCCAAACATGCCTTGTCCAGCTCCAAGACGACGGCATGCATCAAGCGGCGGCCGCGGCGGTCCGTGATTGCGTCCACTCGTGCACCCAAGAGCTGAACGCTCTCAGTGCTCTGGTCGGCGAACTCACTGGCCACAGCCAGTCCATCACCGGCCAAGGGAACAGAATCAAGGCGCAGGGACGAAAGTTGCTCTACCCGTTCAGCCGGCCGAAGCTCGTACTCCTGGAGACTCGGCTTCGCAACGCCAATGCCGCTCTTCAGTTGACACTGCAGACTCTAGGACTGTAAGGGCCGCATTCGCTGTTAAGTTAAATGTGAACATTGACTAAATAGTGCGGCAGGTCTCTTTCGCAACAGGGAGCTGGGAAGTTGACCGCCCTGGAGTCGGCGGTCCACGACCTTGCTGTCAACCAGCGTGCCATCATCCAGTCTGAGGTCTCCGCCATGACAAGCCCCTTGCAGGATATCCACGGCACTCTACGAGGGCTGAACGATAATCTCGAGCAGCTTGTCAAGCAGCTGGTCTCGCCGGGCCCAGATGTGGACGGAAAATCAGCAGAGGTAATTCATGCCTGATAGAGCTCGGGCGCGGCAGTCAAGCTCACTGAAGCATCCTATCTCTAGGTTACCCCTGAAGCAGTTGCCGGTCGCCTTCTTGCAAAGCCAGCAGCCTTGAGAGCCGTCTGTGACAGCTTCGGCTCTGGAACTCAACCCGAGTCAAGCGCCGCAGCATCAGCGAGGACTCGGAGTGGCAGTGCAGCACAACCCGAGATTCGTTCGACGGGGATTAGGGGGACCTCCTTGTGTTCATGCCGCTCCCGTCGAAACCCCAGCCGCAGGAACGTGATCCTGGGCCCTCTGACCTTCTTTCTCGAGACGGCCAACAGTCTGCACCTGCCTGGGTGTCCGGCCGCTGACAGCGCAGATCCCGTTCGGAAAGCCGGGTTGAAATACACTGGGCTCCGCCGTCTGCTCAACCTCGTCGTCCAGGTCTCGTTCACCATGACGTCGAATGCTGGAGGGTGCAGCATCGGCTCCAACGTCACCTACTACCCTACCGTCGACCGGGAAACGGCACCAGCGTTTCGAATAATTGGGCTGCTATACCAGGCATACCTGTCGAGCGATTACGGTCGTGTAACCCCTTCACATCACGCCGAGCTCGTGTCTTATGCACAGTCTATGATCCTGAGACTCTTCCAAACCGGCAAGGCATCGCCTCGGGCAGTTGACAGCAAGAACCAGTCCCTGATCCATCGTCTGGCTGATTTGGTGAGTACCCCAATGGCCTACCTACCTAAGTTAACCAATATACCACTTGACAAGTCTGACTCAATTGAACCGCTTTGTTATGGATCACTCAGATGCGATTCGAGCACCACTCTTGGAGATACATGGGTGATGTAGATGGCCACAGTGCCGCCTCTCTTCAGGAGCTCCTGAAACTCTTGATCGTTTGCAAGGCTCCGGCCGACGACTATGATACTTCTGGGGAGCAAGTCTTCAAAGAACAAGACGTTTGGCTTGGAATCAACGGCTAACCCTCATTGCATAGCTCGCCGCTCAGTCTCTTGTTTCCCGACCACGATGACTACGACGACTCGACGCCCAACAACGCGCTCTTTGCCGCCGCTCAACTTATTCTTGAGTCCGGCGAAGGTACCCTGGCCAGCATATCACCACCGTCTTTGCGAAAGTGGGTATTTGAGGACGCTTATTCAGACACTCGCCGCTGCACCGCCGGGGACATACTGGACTTTCTGGCTTGTTCACCAAAGGTCGCTGAAGGTTTGTGCCACGATTCAAGGAGGTAACTGATAAGCAACTGACCCCTGAAAGCGTATGGCTGCGGCCCATTAAGCCTGGCCATCATCGCAAACGATCTAGACGCAGTCGAGCATCTCCTGAGGAACCACAAAGCCACGCTGAAAGAACGGAACTTATTCGGCCAAAGCCCGCTACATCTTGCCGTACGCAGCCCAGCATGCCTCCGACTCCTGGAGCCGGCCGCACGTGCAGACAGCGCCCTCCTGAACGACACCGACTGCCGCAACATGTCGGCATTCGAAGTCGCCCTCGCCATCAGCGGGGCACGCTGCCGCATACGGAGGAGTCGGGGACATCAATGTGGATGTGCCGACTCGCCGGCTGCTATCCTGCTGGAGGCCGACTGCGCACTCCCCGTTACCTCATACCTGCAGGTTCTGCTATGGGGAGCGTCGCCCTGCTGCACCGAGCTCTACATCCGCCGCCTTGTAGACCGCAGGAGGAGGCTCAAGCGTCTCGCAATCCGTAACCTGTCCGTACCGGAGGCCGAGGAGCTGGGGCTTTTCCGGTCTGCTGTGCTGGACTACCATGCTCCGCGAGTCTGCCAGCTCCTTCAAAAACGCGGAGTCCAGATCCCTGACGCCCTTCGCGTCCAGAGGAAAGGATCACCGCCGATCGCGTCTGTCTACCAAGTCCTCGAAGAAGCGTCCCACGCCGATCTCTTCTACCAGGCCGAATTCCTCGACACAGACTCCGTGCTGAAGCCTGGCGGCTCAAAAGACGGTGTCTCCCCCGGACTGGTGGGCAAGCGCTTGTTTGTGCAGTGGCTGGCCGAGCACGGTGTCGACGTCGTCCACGCCAAGCTCAGGTCCTTCCCATCATCAGAGGGGCGCGCGCTGTTCACAGCACACTACACCTTCTTTAGCATCGCCCACCACTTCCCAGCATGGAGGCACCAAGGGTTCCGGGGTAACGACCTCCTCAAGTGGTTTCCCCCCTCCAAACGGGTCTGGATCGACAATATCACCACCGCTACCCTGAAAGTAAACAACGACATGACAGATGCCTGCCGCTGCCAATGCACCCCCAAAAAAGGAGGCTGCACGCCACTGACCTACCTCTTCAAAGGAATCCTCGACACCTTCTGGAGCAACAAGCCCTCTGCCGTCCAACACGCCGCGGTGCAATTCGCAAGGTACCTCTGCCTGTTCGGGGCCGAGCATCTTAGACAGGAACATCACGCCGCGGCTATCCGGTATTTCACTTTTACCGTGCTGCAGCTCCCGCATACCTGTTGTAAACCGGAAACTGCGTTGGGAAAGACTTGCGCTGTCACCGCGTGGTCTGATGAGGACGTGGATGAGATAGAGGAGGAGCATGAACATGGACTGACGTTGTTGGAGGAGCTTATGGATGAGTTTGAGGGGGAGGTTGCTGCGATTCTGGTTAGTCATGACTCGGAGGACGTGGATCAGGATTTTCGTCTTATGGGCTTTTGGATGGAGACGTGGGCGACGAGGATGTTGGAGGTCTTGGACGGTCTGGGGGGTTGTAGACTTAGGGAGGATGAGAAACGGGGTGCGGAGGAGATTGGGGTCGTGTGGTACGAACCGCCGGAGGTGGAGGTTGAGGGGAGGTATAACCCTCATTATGAGAGTAGTGTTGAGTACTGGATGTATGAGTTGAGGATGATTGAGGAGGAGTGTGGGCTTGAGGAGCAGGGCTGAGGCAGGAAGGGGGGCTTAAAGACGTTGCTTCAGAACCTGCCCCCTTTTCTAACGGTCACTACATGGAACTGGAAGCGCCAAGCAGATGAATAACTGTTTGCAACACTTTGCCACCTGCACTCGATGAATGAAGGTTTGAGCTTTTTCCCATCCCCGGGCAGCCCTGAAAAGATCTCTCCGTTTCCATTCCTCCTATCCTACTCTCCATCCATGTCTCTTCAGCATCAAGGAGTGACGGGCCACTAAAGCCTACTGGGTACATGTAGGCAAAGTCAGTCAGCTTAGTTCTGAAGAAAAGAGGGTGATCCCTTCGAGGACCTAGTTGTAAACTCACAGGATCATAAGGCAACTCATAAGGTACCTAACCAACCCCTGAATGGGAGGCTATTTCTAAGACAGCCCCTGGCAATGGAACGACAGAAAGCCGTGGCCGTAGTTCGAAGCACAATTGTTGCCGTTGTAGACGACGGACTGGACGGCGCCCTGGCAGTTGGACTGGGTGAAGAAGAGGCAGGCGCACTGCCGGAAGCCGTTGCAGTTGGCAATGTTGGCGCTGTTGGAGCCCGTCC
Organism: Chaetomiaceae sp. PF1801; assembly: GCA_023628475.1. Taxonomy (NCBI): domain Eukaryota; kingdom Fungi; phylum Ascomycota; class Sordariomycetes; order Sordariales; family Chaetomiaceae; species Chaetomiaceae sp. PF1801. Next base: position 400,350 of record JAMAKQ010000005.1, read on the forward strand.
ACTGCCAGTTGTAGCAGCTGGTGCCGTCGGTCGGCACGTTGGGCGGCGACGACGCGTAGCTCGAGCAGCCGCCGTCCGTGTAGTAGTTGACGTGGATGCTGCCGGCCGACGCGGTGACGGCCAGGGCGCCGAGGAGGGAGAAGAGGCTGGTGAAGTGCATCTTTGCGGTTGGGTAAGGTGGAGGTCCTGATGTGTAAGTGAGGTGGATGGGAGAGTGTTGAGTGTCTTGATCGATAGCAGGGCTAGGTCGCCCTATTTATGGACATTGCAATGCCTACATTCCAAGCATCTTGCATATCCTGGTTATCTCTTGGCTGTCCAGACAGTTTCTGCCCTCGAGGGCACCTGTGGAATCCAGAGGACCCAAAACAGGAAAACTTCTTGATTCGCGGGCCCCTGGCTCTCCAGCTCCAGTCCGTCATCCGAATAGGGCAAGACAGCGAGTGGTAAGGCGATCTATCTCAGACCCATGTCCCAGAGTCAGCAACAAGCATTGCATGTGCTTACTGTCGATGACTGCATGTAACACCGGATATTCTGCGGGTAGCATTCCTGGTGCAACCCCAAGTTCACTCTGTATCGGGTCATGTCGTGCAAAAATCTCACGTCTTTCCCGAATTGCTAGGGAGTCGGTGCATGTGCTCAAGTTGATAGAACTCGGATTGGTACGTTCGTATAGAACCCGGTTCAGCTGAAGATATGTGAAGTCTCTCATAAGATGTGTATTACTTGATGTTCAGGTTCAGACACTGCAGCAAGCACGCATGAATCGTGGCCATTTTCGAGGCATCCCTCCGAAATCAATCCAGTCAATATACGAGGATCTTCGGAATGCCGAGAAAAACCAGCGGTACAACACCGTTGCCAGTCGGCTCCTAGGATGATGTTGGGACATCCCAGGCTAGCAATGTGACAGCCTCATGTTTGAGCGTGAATTAGTAAAGAGTTGCGCCTGTTGAAGTAAAAACGACCATTGACACTGCGGATCTAGCATGGAAGTCGCCTCACTCAGACTAAAGTACCTCAGTGCCAATGACTGGCACTAAAAGTTCAAATGAGCCCCCCTTACTATGTCGAGGTTGTAATGCAGTCAACAATCAACAATCACCACGTGCGAAGAGTTCGCGACGGATTCAGAGGAGGTCGAGGAAAAGGAGACTCTCATGTTCAGCGGCAGCTACCGTGACCTTTGTTGACTCTACTCATTCTTCCAGCCTAAAGAGCAAAGTACATAGCTTTGACACTCAACTACCCCTAACGACACGCCCCAGTCCTTTCCCCTGTGCCCCGTCTCCCAGTCAGAGTCGAACTTAAGCAGCCTGAGTGGTGGCGCTTCCGAGTCCCTCGACCTTGGTAGGGTCGAATCCCTCAGATCCAGTGGCCACGCAAGCAGCGAAGCAGGCGGTGTAAGCAGGAGGATTCTCCAGGAGGGGAGCGCAGAGGCCGCCGCAGAAGAGCTGCAGTGCACTGTGTCAGTTGCGGCCTAAGATGTCACTGCTCTCACACGTTGTTGGAATTGCTTACCGCGGCATAGCCCTGGTGGAGGAAGACATGTCAGTCAGGGCACAACTTGGGACTCATGAAGGAGGAGGACATACCCGCTGCTCGATGGGCGCCTTTGCGGTGGCAGGGTCCGCGGCGGGAGCGGCGGCGGCCAGAGTGGCGGCGAGAATGCCTGCGACGAGGTGGAAATGCATCTTGAAAAGGGGCAAAAGATGAACCTGGAAGGCTTCGGCGGCGGTTTCGCGATTTAGACGAGGGCTTGTTGATGACTTGCTGCTGATCCAAGGGAGAAAGGTCATGGCAAACCTGGCAGTCTCGAGGTCTCTTATATACAACTCATTACTTCTAATGCTACTACCTAGCACGGTGTATGGTGCCCACATGTGGGCGGAACTCTTGGTTCCAGAAAGACAGCAGCAGCAGCATCTTCCTCCATGCGGGACATGGGCGGTAAAACTGGCTTGACAAAGCTTACCAGAATCACGGACAAGTTCTCAGACCGTGAACTGTCAAGTCACGTCTCTAGGTCAGGAAGCTCCAAGACATCTCGAATGCCAGCCACCAATCAGATATTACCCTGTACGAGCTTCCGGCCGCTTTCTGCTCACGGTCAACGAGATTCCATATCCAGCCGACGGCTGTTGTGGCTGACTGATGGACGAAACCTCGCGTAGGACAAACCGTCACGAGGGGACGCTGACTGCATGTGAGGAAGGAAAAGAAGGAAAAGTTAGCGAGGCAGGCAGCAAGTTGTTACCTTTCTTGGGGCACTGCGAGGTTTTGATCTGTCAGTCAGTCAGCTTAGACTCAGCTGGCTTGTATGTTGCGCTTACTCATGACATGACCTTGTGTGTTGTGACCTCCATCATGTCAGCCTCGTCCTACCTGACATATCCGAAGCTTCAATTTTACATTCCAGGTCAGGAAAAGAGCCTGCGAATGAATGGCTTTAGCTGTTAGCATAACCACCTCGACAGTCGACCCAAGGTGCCAAGGACATACTGGCTGACTGGAGCAACTGTCCAACTGTGCGCCAGGCCGCCTATCACTTAAGAGTGGGCGAAGGCCAGGAAGAGGGAGCTTCACCCTTGTTTCTCTGTCTCTTCAGGGATGTTGCCTTGCATCTTTCCAGAAGTTCCCTCTTCGTGAAGCCTAAGACATCATGTCCCTGTGGCTCACCCTTCTCTCCTTGTTGGCGCTGGCTGGCGCCTTGCCGAGCACCACCACAACACCGTACCGCAGATCAAGCTCTAGTGTCGCGACAAGATGGAAAAGAGGCGCAAGGGTGTCTGATGACACGCCTATTCGAGCTCACATTGCCCTGACACAGCCCGATGTTTTGGCGGCGGGCACCGCTTTGCTCGCCATGTCGGACCCAGCTTCACCGCATTATGGAGGTCACTGGACACCATCCGAGGTTGTCCGGGCTTTTGCCCCAACAACTGAGGACGTCGCGTCAGTCATGAAGTGGCTGACCAGCTCTGGCGTCCCGTCGGACCGGGTGAGCCGCTCACACGGGGCGGACCAGCTCCGTTTCGACTCGACGGCTGGTGAACTCGGCCGAATCCTGAACACCACTTATTATCACTACACCGACGTCAACGGCCAAGACGCACAGGTGGCATGCGAGACCTATACTCTCCCGCCGTCAGTGGCCTCACTGATCGACTATGTCACGCCAACCTTTCCCCACGTCTCGGGCAAACTACCCCCTGGGCCAAAAAGAAGCAGTGCTCGAGTCAACTCCCGGGACGTGGAGGCTTCGCCCGCAGCATCCTTCCACTGCCGCCAGTACACGACCCCCTCATGCCTGCGAGAAATCTACGGCATCCCCGCCGAGATCAGCAAACCACATCCCAACAACACGTTCGGCATCTTCCAGCTGGCATGGGTGACATGGCGCCCCGAGGACCTCGACTCCTTCTTCAGCCAATTCCAGCCCGACCTCGTCGGCCACCGGCCCATAGTCGAGCGAATCGACGGCGGTTACCTCCAATACGACTACAACATCAGCGCCTTCAACCTGGAAGCCGACCTCGACTTCTCCTACGCCATGGCCCTGTCCGGTCCCCAACAACCCGTCATCGACCTCCAAGTCGGCGACATGTTCCGCCTCGGCAACCTCAACGACATGCTAGCCGCCTTCGACAAGTACTACTGCGGCGCCCTGGACCCGTCCATCGACCCTGTCTTCCCCGACCCGTTGCCGGGGGGTTACAACCACTCAACCGACTGCGGCACTGTCTCCCCGCCCAACGTCATCTCCATCTCCTACTCGTGGACCGAGGCCGACTTCCCCGCGGAGTACCTCCGGCGGCAGTGCACCGAGTTCCTCAAGCTGGGACTCATGGGCGTGACCGTCGTCGTATCGTCAGGCGACACGGGCGCCGCAAGCGGCCCGGCGCCGGGGACGTGCCTCGACCCGGCATCGGGCGCGCCCAATAACATATCAGACTCAGGTTCCTTCAGCCCGCAGTGGCCGGCCTCGTGCCCGTGGGTGACTGTCGTCGGCGGCACGCAGCTGACGACGCAGACGACCAACACCAGCTCTCCTCCCCCAGCGGTGCCTTCCAATGGCACCGGTAGTGTTCCAGCCGAGACAGCCTTCCGCGCCGCGGCAGGAAATTCTGGAAGCATTCTTTCCTCCTCAGGCGGATTCAGCAACGTCTTCTCGACACCGGCGTACCAGCTCGGCGCAGTGGCGGGGTACAAGCGCCGCGAGAGAGATCACTTGGCCTCACTGGCGGGTCAATTCAATAACAAGGGCGGACTTGAAGGGGGGCGCGGATACCCCGACGTTTCAGCCCTCGCCTCAACATACCTAGCCGTAGTCGACGACAAGCTCACGACAGTCTTCGGCACCTCAGCCTCGGCGCCCGTGTTTGCGGCCATCGTCTCCCTCATCAACAACGAGCGCCTGCATGCTGGCAAGCGGAGGGTGGGTTTTGTGAACCCGGCGCTGTATGCGCGTCCGGATGTGCTGAGGGATGTGGTGTTGGGTGCGAACGAGGGGTGTGGCGTGGGCGAGGCGTTTCGGGCGGCGGAGGGCTGGGATGCTGTGACGGGGTTGGGGAGTCCGGATTATGAGAGGATGAGGAGGCTGTTTATGGCCCTGCCATGAATACGTTTGTGGTACGAATCCATTAATTAGGGATTGTTTGTTTTCATTCTGGTTTTTGTGTAAGTTCGGGGAACCGCGCGGGGTCCGAATCTCAAGAAATTGAATACGTCCCGTCAACTTCGACGCAACTTGAAAGCACTGATGTAGGTAAGTAAGGTACCTGACCTTACCGGGTGAGTCAGATACCAGTAGGTAACGATTCACCAAAACAAAGCTGTGCTTAGCACGTCTTGCGTCAGGGCTTGGGGAAGATGAAAACAACGAAGCATAACAAGGTGGCCATTCCAAAATACACATAACTACAACAGTTTTCGTACCTATTTCAAATCATTTCGCATGAAATGGGAGGAAATGAGTGGACAATGTGCCCCCAAGCCCGGGCCAAGTGTTCCTAACGTTTGGGAGGATCGACTGGAGTCAGAGCCAGGGGCAAAATAAAATCGGCCAGATGCACGGGCCGGTGACGCCATCAGGTGATGCACATGCCACTCCAGTCCAAATCCGACGCAAACAAACTCAGAACCTCCGTTACACCTTAAAATTATCGGGCGCTATTGTCCCCAAGCCGCAATGTGCTCCAAAAGCATATAAAACCAACCAACTCACGCTGCATCAAAGACCTGGAGTCCATGCCAGACTCGCCTCCTCCGTGAAGACTCGGAATCAGAGCAGTCCTCGTCTCCCCTTCCCGGCAAGTCGCCGCAGCCCACAAAGTCACAATGGGCCGCTCATACCAAAAAAACCCGTCAACCACCGCCCGGACCCCCGTCCGTAAGTTCATGTTCAACCCCCCTTAATTACCTTATTTTGCCTACCCCAGATTGCTCTCCCACACCACTTCATCCCCCCCTCAAGCTACCACTAACTAATTTTTCAACCCTTCCATGTGCATCAGAATGGACGGACCAGGTCCGGCACAAGTACTGCGGCGCCGAGGACCTGGGCCGCGTCGACAAGCCCAACAAGGTTCACCGCTGCGAGGCCTGCCTCGCCATCAAGGCCCGCCAGTGCAAGTGGCGCGGCGGGCCCCAGGACAAGCGCACCGGCACCCAGGAGAAGGTTGGCTGGCACGCGGGGAACTTTGGCGAGGCTGGTTGAGAGGAGCTCGGGAGGCTGGGGGTGAGACACGCCGGACCGAGTCGGCTATCAATTCCTGGGGTCCTTCGGGGGCTTGTTTTGGCTGGAAGGGATGGGGTTTCTGGGAGGGCTTGACGAGAGCAAGGGGCATGGAGGGAATATATGGCCATGTTTAGCATGGTGATTGGCGGCTGGGACGACCTAGGAACGCCCTGCACTCGGAGAACACGGGATTTCACCCTGGCAGGGGCGGGGGCATAGCGGGCATGGCTTCTGTCATCCATACACGACGGGTCTTCAGGAGCACAGGGTGTTTGGGGTTTGCTTCTCTGACTACCGAGCCTAGAATATGCACCCTGGGATAGATCTTAAGATCTCGGATAGAACTTGAAGTTTTATCTAAGAACCTCATCAACATGTCAAGTCCAAACCTTGGAATTTAATACGTAATCTCCTGCTACAGTCTAGTGCCTTGGATGAATGGACCGTCATCAACGGTTCTCTAAAATCCGAGTCCTGTCTAGTTTCTCATGAACTCCCGAAATGCTTCAACAAGCCATGAATAATTCAAGTCTGCGGGTTAGCTCCGAAACCTCACGACAATGCCGATCACATGCCCGTCCCCAGCGTGACGTCGGGCAGTCGTCACGTCAGGACCCTCAACCCCTGAGCCCCTGACTTCTGATAAACTCCCTCTCCATGGGACATTCTTCTCCCTTTCAATCACCAAAACCAAACTCAGAAACAAACATCCATTTCATAAGAAATAACTAATTCACTCAAAAGTCCCGACTATCTACCTGCAGCAGACGCCAAACCGCCAAAATGTCCAACAAACCCTTCACCAAGCAACCCAACCTCAACACCGAGAAGAGCGTCGACCTCAACATCTCAGAAAACCTCGGTAACGCAGCTAAGGCGACAACTTCAACACTTGGAAACGTGGCCAACGCGGCTGGTGACGCTGTCCGCAGCGTGCGCGACCGGGACATAGGCAGCGTCGGCACCGGCGGGGCTGGCAAGGTGGAGGACCTGGAGCACTCGGAAGACCGGGTATGGGGCTCGGAGTAGTGGGCACCAGACGGCTCAGGGGTTCTAATCGGAGGGCGAGCGGGTTGAGCGGATGGTATGAGGTATCTGGGCGTTCTTGGGGTTTGATTGTTTTGGGGATGGGGACATCCCGGGTTCACCATTAATTAAGGGACGAGCAGAGGAGAGATTGCTTTCGGGACGGGGGGGAATGAAATGTACCATGGACAAATATCCATCGATGTTCTTGTCTATGATGCTGTGCTGCCCGTCCAAACGCCGTCATACAAATCCAGGCCCCTTTCCAACGCACCCCCTGAACCAGACCTCAATCCAGTCACCACCCAAACTTCTCCACCGCAACCCTCACCTCCCTCCCCCTCCCCATCTCCTCGGCACAAACATTCCTCACCTCCCGATTCAACCCATCCGGTCCAGACACCAGCACGCCCACCTCCCGCCCCTCAGCCGCCGCACCCTCAATCCACCCGCTCACCAACCCCTTCACGTCCGGCCTCCCCGCCTCGGCAGTCGGCTCCGGGACAACCAGCTCCAGCCCCTTCTCGGCTGCCAGCTCCTCCAGCCGCATGCCCTCTGCCCATGCCCTATGCGAGCGCGAGTGCGTCACCCAGAGGAGGCAGACCCTCCCCTTCACCCTGGCCCTTGTCGACCCCCAGACAGTCTTCCCATCCTCTTCTTCGTCTCCGTCTTCCCCAGCCTCACAACCCCCCTCCCCATGACTTTCATGAAGCAGAGCCCAAACCAAAGGAAACGCCACGGCAATCCCGCTCCCTCCCGCAACCAGCACGGCGCACCCCGCGGCGCGGAGCATGTTCAAGGCATGAGGGGAGCCGTACGGCCCATCGAGTCGGACAGACAGCCGCTGCTGCTGCTGGTTTCCCAATGTCTGGTGATAGCGGAGTAAATCGCGGGTGAAGCCGTTTTGGGCGCGGATGAGCAGCGTTAGCCACGCATGTCTGGTTTTAACCCCTCCTCCCGTTTCTGTGTCGCCTGATGATGATTGTGGTTGCTCCTCCTCATGCGGCCGCCCCGGCGCGGCGGAAGCAATGGTGAATGGGTGGGCTTGTAGCGCATGGGTTCGTCCTAGCGCAGGCACGGTTAGGAAGACGTGGTCTGTCGGGTGCCAGCCGTATAATACCGATTTGCGCGGGAAAAGGGACCACCCCCAGAGGCCAGAAGATCGCTGTTCTGACGGGCGCGTGATATCCCAGTCTGCAGAGAGGAGGCACGTATCCTTGTCGAGGACGCAGATGTCTGCTTGAAGCTCTGTCCGTTTCAGGTTGAGGCGCCAGAGGAGGCGGTCGACCACGAATATGAGTATTGCAACGGCTGCGTACGGTCGACTGGTCTTGAAGTGAAACCAGAGAAAGACCAGCGCGAGTGCCTGGAGGAGAACATGCGCCGCGAGGAACAGCTCGTACCACCGCTGCCGGAAGCTGGCCAGCGAGGTGAAATACAGCACCTCATAGGTAACCAACCCCCCGATGCCGCAAAGAATCATGGGGTGCGTGGAATAGACGTAAGCGGAGCGCGACTCGACGAGCCAGTCCCTCGCGAGCAGGAACTGCCAGAGCAGCATGCTGACGAAGTGCACGGCAGCCTCAAAGCACAGCAGCTCGCCCACGCGGCGGTGGAAGATGTTGAGAGCCTCGTAGGAGTAGCCCGTGAGAGCGCGGAGAGGTTGGTTCTTGGCTCCAAGGAGGTAGAGAAGCGGCAGGTTGACGATGAAGATGCACCCTGCGCGGTCGGCAAAGATGAAGAAGAAGTCCCAGTGCAGCGGGAGGCGGAAGAGGTGGAAGAAGAGGTTGAGGGCCAGCCAGCCGAGGATGAAGAGGGTCGTTCCGTTGGAGGGGAGGCTTCTGTTGATGATTGGGATTGGGGGAGGTTGTCGTGCGAGCCAGGACCTGACCGCTCTGCTGATTCTGTTCCACGTTCGGGGCTTCGTTGCTCCTTTTCCCTCCAGCAGAGGAACTCTCTCAACGTCAAGATCTTTCGCGTCAGGCGGTGTGACTGTCCCCACGAGTGTGCTGCCCGACGACGACACAGACACGCCTTGCCCCTGTTGCTGGCTCAACCGCCGCCACTTCTCCCTGTCGCTCCTCGTCCCCCGCCGGTGCCAAAGCGTCAGTACCAGGATGACAAGAAGAATGACAGCATTGTAGCAGTTGACAATGGCGCGAGATTCGTACAGGGCGTCGATCAGCTGCTGGATGTATTCCACCTTTTCCGGGTCTTTCATCCAGTCGTAGTCCGAGTCGCCACCCTCGCTCAGGGTTCCTGGCCCGGCCGGGCAGAGAGCGCGCAAGAAGCCCGGCAGTGTCTTTTGCGGGGCGCCCTGCATCCGCAAACACATTTGTGCGGGATTCATAGTCGAAAGGAAAGCCGAGTGGTGACTACCACTCGGAGTGGTGATGTTGGGAGCGAGGGGGGATGAAAAGAGGGGGCAGTGGATGACTGACGTCGGGTTTAGAGGATCTAATCCGATCATCTGATAAGCCGACAGCGGAGTTCAGACCGGGTTCGTCATCTTGGCGTCTGGCCCCCAATGTGGGATGGAACAGGGGCGGGTGTCGATCTTCTCCTGTTCTGTGCAAGTTTGTTGGGACTACATTTAGCGGGTTGACGATAGGGCTGAGACTTACCAACCTCATGGTCTGGTGCTTCCACTGGTCCGCCCCGTGTCCAACTTCTTCCCATGATCCAACCTTGGAGTTTCAGTCTTTGGCTGCTCATGGACTCCGAGTCTGGGAACCAACATGGGACACTCCTTGCTGATGGCGCAGAAGACTGAAACTTGGATAGCAGAGTGTCAAGAGTCTCTTCTGCTCACTTGAAATGTCAAATGATACGTTGAAGCTTTTCCAACCCCATTCCTTGATTTCCTTCCAAAAAGACTCCAAGCCATGCAAATCCAACCCCAATGCCAACCCAAGATGCTCCGACTGCAAAATACAACGTTCAGCGTAATCGAACAGAGCCACAGCCCAGCTGTCAACAATGCATCAAAGAAGAAAAAAGAACACCCAGAGCCTCACCAACTCCCCGCGTTATAACCCCCTTGCCAATGCCCCGTCCCACCTGGTACCAGCAACGCACCACTCGTCTCAAACATCCCCGGATGCGGCACCTGGGCGTTCGCCATCGTCTGAGCATTGCTCTGGGTGTACACCCCAGCCATGCTGTACCCATACCCCACCACCCCTTCCTGTTGGCTCCGCGTGTACGAGTACCCGTCATACCCCGCCGCCGGAGCCGACGTGGTCTGAATCTGGGGATCAACGAGGAGAGGAGCAGAATCAAACTCATTCTGTCCCTGTGTTTGTCCCCAACATCCCCCGGTACTTGTGCCCCAACCCCCCCGCCTAAGATCAAGATCATTCCCAATCATGGGACTCGGCGAAGCAGATGCCTGACTCTCCCCCGCTGTGAACCACCCATCCGAAACAGAAAGCTGCGAAGACTGGTACAGCAACTCATCAATCTCGGCCTCGGTGAGCGCCATCCAGTCGTCAGACGCAAACTCTGGCTCGGGCGTCGACAGGCCGCTTGTGGGTGGTGTTGGGGTAGGGACGCCGAGGTATGGGCTGGAGCTCAGGCTCGGTGTGGAGGCGGAGGAATTGGCTTTGGACCTTGCGCGCCGGATGGAGGAGGATCTGGACGTCGACCCTTCTTGTTTGCGGCGGAGGATGCTGTATCGGTTCTTGGCGGCGAGGGAGGTCCGGTTGGGGAAGTGCTGGTGCACGATGTCGCTCCAGTTGCGGCCGTTTCGGGAGACGAGGTCGAGGAGTTTGGCGTCCTGGAGGATACAGCTGTTAATCAGGAGTCACGCTTGGGGAGGGCAGGGTTTGGTAATGGAAGACACACCTCCTCCGCCGTCCACGGGCTCTTGTCGATGCGGGGATCGAGACAGTCGTACCAGCGCTTCCAGCACTGGTCCCCGTTGCGCGTCCCCACGGCCTCGGCAATCTTGCTCCAGCGCGCGCCGTACAGCTCGACGGCTTCGCGCAGCCTCTCGTCCTCCTCGCGCATCCAGGTGCCCTTGCGTATGGTGTTGGCGATGCTGTAGTGCCATCGTTTGCGGCAGTCCTTGTTGTTGCGCCCCGGGAGATGTGATGCGACTTTGTGCCAGCTGACCGGGCCTTGGCTTGGTGTCTCTGTGCCTGGTTAGTGACCGGACACAAGGATTAGGGGTTGTGGACGGGGATCTTACCCTTCGCCACTGCCTCGGCGAGAAGTCGGTCCTCCTCAGGGGTCCAGACCTGGCGGACCTTCTGTCCAGGGGCTGGAGAGTCTCGGCACGAAAGCATGGTCGGTGCGGAACTTGCAGTCTTGATAGGGCTGAATGCGGCGTGGTGTTGGTGTGCTGTCAGTGGGTGAGGATGAAACGATGTGAAGCCCCTGAGTATGTAAACACCAGAGATCTGAGGCGACGATCCACAAAGATACTTATAACACCCTCACCACTGGAAATGTCGCTGCCTAGCCCTTAATGATCTCACATGTGAGGACCACATCGGCTGTTTGTCGCGGTAGCCAGATCCCGGGGACCTCGCTACTGAAACACCACCGGCCACGGTCCTCACGCATCGCCGATTACAGGTGGGTAACCCTCTGTCTCGGGCCCTGCCCCCTTCAGCCCTATGAGTTGCGGCATGGCGTCGCGCCATGTCAGACAACGACGTAACGTGACAACCGCTCAGGGTCCAATGCACGGCATACCCCCCCGTTCCGGCGTGCTGGAGTCGCCGGCAGAATTGGCACGCAGATTGGCCGGCGCGATTGGCCTCGATCTCCCTCACGCAGACATGGTCGAATGCGTTGCGGCGGAGCAATAGCCGTGGTGCAGTGATTGGCCGACCTCGATCGCCGACCGCCTTTTCAGCTCTGGACTTGCACCCAGAAGAGGAAGGCAAGCTTACTGCCCCTGTATGCGGCCAGTGGGGAGGCTGAGGGCCTGAGGCCTTGGCCCGGTTGCCGAGGGCAGTCGGGTGCAGAAGGGCGGGCTGGGCTCCGGTGGCGCTCGGCGCTTCAACGGCGCCATGGTGCCCGGGAGTCCCCACGGGGGTCGCTTGGAGGGGGGCCAAGAGACAAAGCGGAGCGGGACGGGACGGCGACGCCGGTGTCGCTTGCGAAGTTGCTGTGGGTGTTTTTTCCGACTCGCTAATTGTTAACACACGAAAACCACTTCGACAGTGAGTGAGTCTTAACTTGAATACTGTTTGCGCTGTTGCGGGCAGTTCATGAGCAGCATCGGCTTGCATCGGATTGCTTGCGACTACGCTCATCAAAAGATCTCGGGCTGTCAGTCAGTCAGTGAGCCCGAACAAACCCTGGATTCGGGCACCTCGCTCTGGGAAATCCCGAAGCGGGCTCTTGCGAAATGGACCCTGGTGAAGGACAGCGGATATCGCGTCGTTACAGCGGCTCGCTGCAAGCCTGCAGTGAAACCTCGGTGCCTCCACGCCGAGTTGGATTCGCGCGATGGATCAGAACAGAAGGTCCAGAAAAAGACGCCCTTGGCGGGAACTTGGAATGAAGCAAACATGGGAGAAGATGACGGAGGTCGCCGATGGAGATCTCATCTCGGAAATTGCCCATTGGTGGCTTTTGCTTGAGGCAGCCGGCAGGTGCAGACTGCAGAATGGAGTCTGGAGATCGGGTAAAAAGCTCCTGTGCTTGGCATCGGGTGAAGATTCTTCGGATGGGAAAGTGCAGGTTGCATGCATCGCGCATCTGCAGCCATGAGCCTATTTGCTCCTTCCGTCACCGACACAGAATTGGGTTTTGCACCGCCACTTTCCACCTTTCTTTCCACCTTCGTCTGCCATCTCCTTCAGAATTCGAGCGGTGAGACTATCGCCATCTTCAAGGCTGTGTTTGTGATGTGCTACCGCGAACTCGGTTTTTCACTTTCGACGTCTCTTATCGTCTGCATCCAACCACCTGACAATCTCCAAGATTCACCGCCGATTTGATGTCCATGATGTTATTGGCGTTGTCTGGGAGGAGACATTGTCGGGAGATTCTGTGGCTTGTCTCAGGTCTGTGGCCCTCAGCCCGGCGGCTGCGACTGAACATGCAGGTTTGACTCGGATTCTGGTGGTGAATTGGTTGTCCGGAGGGCGAAAAAGAGGAGGTTCTCACTCTGGAGGGTCGTCGCTGCGGTGACAACGTAGAAGGTAAACAGTGGAAGGGGTCAACAGAGCCAGGAAAAGTTAAAACCCGGGAATATGAACTGGATTGGACCACATTGGCTTGTGAGATAGTTGAAAGCTTTGTGATCATTGATAATCCAGGGACTGTCTTTCAGGTTGAAAGTCGGATGCAGAGTTGCATTCTCGTCGATCGTGTAAGTTTGACGTCATGACTTGCCTAGCCAAAAGACAGAGATAAACTCCCGAGGCATCCGAAGTCGAATTTATAACTTGAAAGGAGTTCTATTCTACAATTGAACCTCGAAGACCGCTGAACTGGATACAGGCGCTGAGAGAACTCAGAACTCCAGTCAGAACACAAGGAACTTGAACCATGTCAACGGCAGTCGTGGTCGGTGCCACCGGTAAGCCTCACCCCACGATATCTCAAGGACTCAGCGCGCTAACTCATTTTCAGGCATCCTCGGCCGGGAAATCGTCAAGCAGTTGGCAAAAAGCCCAGAAAAGTGGAAGACCATCTATGCCCTCTCCCGCAGCCAAAAGGACGAGTACCCCTCCCATGTTGTGCACAAGCACATCGATCTTCTGAGCTCCGCCGACCAGATGGCCAAGGACCTCGGCGGCATCGAGGCCGAGTATGTCTTCTTTGCAGCCTACCTCCAGAAGGACACCGAGGAGGAGAATTGGAAGGTGAACGGTACGCCACTCACCCCCTTCCCCCTTTTCCCCGGCCTACTGACAAACACCCCCAGGCGACATGCTCTCCAACTTCCTCTCCGCCCTCCCCCACACCAAAACCCGCCGCATCCTTCTCGTCACCGGCTGCAAGCAATACGGCGTGCACCTAGGCGAGCCCAAGAACCCGATGCTGGAAACCGACCCCTGGCTGCGCTCCGACCAGTTCCCGCCCAACTTCTACTACCGCCAGCAGGACATCCTCCACGCCTTCTGCTCCGACCACAACAACAATCCCACCCACTCCAACAAAATAACCTGGACCGTCACCTACCCCAACGACGTAATCGGCTTCGCAACAGGTAACTTCATGAACCTGGCCACCGGCCTCGGTCTCTACGCAGCCGTGACCAAGGAACTGGGGCAGGACCTGGCCTTCCCCGGCTCACCCACCTTCTACACCAAATTCGACTGCTTTACTTCGTCCAAACTCCACGCCCAGTTCTGCGAATGGGCCGCCACCGAGCCCAAGGCCGCCGACCAGGCCTTCAACGTCGTCAACGGCGACGTGCAGAGCTGGCTCGACATGTGGCCGCGCCTGGCTAGACGTTTCGGGATGAAGGTGAAGCGAGACCAGTTCGTGGGCGAGCCTACGGGGCTGGAGAGCAGGACCGAGTTGGTGCCCGCGCCGCCCCTGGGCGTGGTGGCCGAGGAGGCGGGGCTGGATCAGGGGAGGGTGAGGGCCAGTGTGCTGGAGCAGAGGGTGAGTTTGGTCAAGTGGAGCCAGAAGGGGGAGGTGAGGGAGGCGTGGGAGAGGTTGGCGGAGCGGGAGGGGTTGCAAAGGGATGCGTTTGAGAAGGCGACGTGGGCGTTTGTGGACTTTGTGTTGGGGAGGACGTATGATATTGTTGTGAGTATGAGCAAGGCGAGGGAGGCGGGGTGGATGGGGTGAGTGTTTCCTTCTTTCCCTTGGACATGTTGACGGTTTGGTTGCTGACAATGTTTCAGATACCAGGACACCTGGAAGGCTTTCTCGGACGTCTTTGGCGAGCTGGAGGCCGCAAATGTGTTGCCCAAGATTCACTAAGATGGTTGGCTGGCCGGGCCGAATGATAATTTCGGATCTTACCTCCAGTGTCGGGTGGTTTCTGATGTTTCTATGCCGGTACTTCAAGATCGGTGCCTGGTACTCGGATCTCCCACTTCAGCTCTTGGCGGATGAAAGCTTGTCTCATGATATCATGGGAGGGAGCCAATTCTCTTCGTTGAGTGGTTGTATCTTCACCATAACTATTCATGTCCTAGGCGAATTAATTATGTCTGACGCGTGCCTTGATCGTTGTGGTGCGAATACATCATACACCCCTCCGGTCAAGAAACATCGACCAAGTGTCATTATCCTCCAACCGTGGCTGCACCATGTTGCTAGAACCACAAGCAGTCCCACCATGCCATTGTCCACAAGAGAAAGAAACGGCTAGTCACGGACGTCTCTTATTGTGAGTTGCGATTTCTACCTGGATAAATACCTGTGCTCGGATACTCCTTTTCAGCAGATTAAAGGAACAGCCTCCCATTCCCGACTGAAGCTTCTCTGCGAAGCTCCACCCCCTGACCTAGCAGTGGTGCCCTAATCTCTTCAACCGTGCCGCCAGCAGTATGAAGCATGGTCCTGTATAACTTGAAAACCTGGTCAAGTAAGGTCAAATGGGATCCATCTTGCGCTTCTCGGGCCTACCTGCCCGCCCGTCCATCAGATAGAGCTCCAAGGCAGACCCGTCGTCCCATCGACAAAAGGGGAGACACACTTGACCTCTTCTAATGTCCCATTGAAGGGGTTTCTATCACCTAATTAGCACAATAAGCATATCAACATCGTAGAAAGGCAGACCTGGACGCATTGTGTGAATCCAACGCTTAATGTTCATTGCCTATCTACCGTAAGAGACCAAGGAAGGGTATCTTTGCAAATGGCACTACTTCAGTCCCCCGACAGCTTCTTCCCATTTCCAGAAAATGCAAGACCGGTGTTATCCAATGCCAAAACGTGCTTTTGATGCCATCTGGCCTCGTCGCCAGACTGTGGTAGTCGGCAACTGGGAGACAGTCTAAGCCCACAGCATCCGGATGTTCAATAGATTGACCTATGCAACCAGTGAGTGACTAGTCACAACATATTCATCAACGTCGGCTAGTTCAGATTAGCGGCCATCTTGGGGGTGTGGTTCTCCGACATCTTTTGTTGTGAAAGGGGGGTCTCCCTACCTCCTGTGTATCCCACCGAGACAGTCGACGCATTTTGTATGAGAAGAGGATGTGCTCTTGAGGCAGCCACACATGCACATGCATGAAAAGCGGCGAGGGGGGTCGTTGTCCCTACCCTTTGAGCCAGCATGATCCGACTTCTTCTTCTTCTTGTCCTGGCTCTTGTGCCTGTCCCTGCTCCTGTTCCGGTCCCTCCCTCCGCTCGAGCCCCTGACCGGACTGGAGCTCTTGTCCTTTGCCTTTCCCTTTCCCGACTCGGAACCCTTGTGGGAGGATTTGCCCATCGTTTTTGCGTGGCTTTATGGGATATTGTCGTTGTAGTTGAGTGTGATGTTGGAGTTGGTTTCTGTAGACAAGGTACTCCGAGACATTCCTGGCGAATTTGAAGATAGTCCTACTGGCAGTTTCGAGAAAGAGTCAAGCAAGACATCGCGAGGTAAGGCGCCAATATATACAGCAGTGTTCAGGCGACGTTGTTGTAGTACAACCCAACCGTTTAACCTCGTGGTCTTTTACACGCAGTTGGGTTGAGCCACATGGCGACCCAGAGCCTTGGTTTGGGCCGTTGGGCCAATTGGCCACATATTGTGCGACCAGCCTGCAGGCTCCGCTGTCAACGTCCACTTGACAGGCCGGTAGGTACCGTAGAGTGTTGAGACCACCATGCTGATCGTCTTCCAAGGTTATCTGGCACAGAAGGAAAGGGGGTTGTTGCCAGACTCAAGCTGCACAAACAGAGTTGCGGGCAAAGAACTTGAAGCACTTGAACTGAAACAACAGCTTTCCCTCACTCAAGTCTCTCTCGCAACCCCGTTAGAAGATCTGAGACTGCCTGGTACCTCAGAGTGTAACAAGTGAGATCACGAATACGCACTCTGTTGTACCGTCCTCACATGAAGCAACATCATAACAAGTCCCTTTTCAAGCTAGCGCCTTGGTTTGCCACATCGGGGTTTCGCTGGTAGAATGCCAGCACCTGAGCAGGCCCAACTCAAATACTCTGATCACGGGATATTCAAAATAAAAACCATAATACTCTGTAAAGTTGCGTGTGAAATGCGAAGGCTGCCAGCACTTAGCTGCGATGAAAACCCTTGGCTCGTGATGCGAGTCGGAGCAACCCCGCGTCGCCAGTTCTTCAAGGGGCCAGGCCCAGGAAGGAAGAAATTCGGAGAGAAAGCGGGCTAGCGGCTCGGCGATCAATGGTGTCGAATCAAGCCTCGACGCTTACCTCGGTCGGGAAAGTGCACCCCTGGCGGGCGTGCCCACAACCACGGAACTTCTGCCGAAAAGTGGCACCTTCTGAAATTCAATCCCCTCGCTCACGAGAGAGGAAGTTGACGCTGAAGGTACGCCGAACCGCACCGATGCAACGATCACGAGGCATTGGAATTTGATGCAGAGGAATGGGAGTTCCGCACCACCGCCGCTGAGGCGCCCAGTCCTCGAACGAGACCTGTTGAGTGTCGAGCACCTGACCGGAACACGATGAACCTCAAGTCCCCCACTTCGAAGCCCACGATGCCACCAAAGCCCACATGTCAAAGCGCGGTGGTCGCGATGCAATTTCGCGAAATTGCGCCGACCAGGATTTGGGGTCGGTTCTGGAAAGCCGGATGGCGCCTTGGCGGCGCACGCTTCAGGGCTGACCTCCAGCTTTCCATGGTGCTGCTGGCAACAACGTCTTTTTTCTTCCTTCTTTTTCTCCTCCTTCTCAACCCTCAACTTGCGCCCCGGCGCAATTGATCAACATCCTCGCGCCACACTTCGATTTCAATTCCCGGACCCGGAGGCGGAACGGCGCGGGGCACCAAGACTTGATCAGCGAGATGGACCCCCGGCTCTGAGCCGAATCATGGACCCATCGCCGCACAGGGGAGCCCCGTCCCATCCACTTCCGGCCGACGACGAGAGCACGACCAGCGATCAGAACCACCACCGGGTGCGCTTCGCCGAGGGCGGCCCGCAGGCCAGCTACATGATCTACCAGCCGCGGTCGAGGCGGGAGGGGTCGACGGCTGCCACCGCATCTTCAGCCGCGCTGCCTTCCGTGAAGGCTAAGCCGCCCTCCGTCTACTGGGCCGGGGACGACGACCGGGATAACGACCGAGAGACGATCACCAGTCTTGCGGGATACACATTCTACCGCGAGGGCACGCCTCCACCTCCCGAATATCCGCCACCGGAGAAGCGGTGGGACTACGGCGAAGGGCATTCGGTTGCGGGCCCGCCCGGGAGTTCGATTGCCGGGGGAGGGACCATCGCGAGTGACCGCGGCTTCAACCTCGGACACCTCAGTCAAGGCGACAACAACTGGAGTCTTGCCGACAGCAAAAATGGGTCCCCGATAGCTAAGAGGAGGGTGCTTTGGGCCATTATTGCTGTGGGC
The DNA here is from genome assembly GCA_023628475.1 of Chaetomiaceae sp. PF1801. Taxonomy (NCBI): domain Eukaryota; kingdom Fungi; phylum Ascomycota; class Sordariomycetes; order Sordariales; family Chaetomiaceae; species Chaetomiaceae sp. PF1801. Next base: position 418,585 of record JAMAKQ010000005.1, read on the forward strand.
ATTCTGATCGTCATTGGCGTGGCCGTGGGGGTTGGAGTTGGCCTGGGTGTTGGCCGGTCCAAGGGGCAGGGTGCCGCCGCGGACTCATCCGGTCCCTCAAGGTGCGTCGGCCTGGTCCAGCTCATGCTGCCCCCAGTTCCCTAAATGTCTAACTCCCTCCACAGCTCGTCACCAGCTTCAGTATTAGGCTCGAGTCCCGCCCCGACGAGCCCACCCAGCACAACCCCCAGCAACACAGACGGCGACCCAGGCACCACAACCGGCTCCGCCGCGAACCCCCGACCAACCTACAACTCCGATTGCCCTTCCTTAAACAACACAATCTACCACGTCCCCGGCTCGACGAGGAGCTTCCTGCGCATCTGCGGCGTCGACTACAGCGGCAGCGGCGCCACCGACCTCGCCTACGCCTACACCGAGAGCATGGCCGACTGCATGAACAGCTGCGCCTCGTTCGACCAGTGCGAGGCCTGCGCCTGGGGCTACATTGACGGGGACGAGGGCAGCAAGCACCGCTGCTATATGAAGAAGAACCTGGTGCAGTCTCATGTTGCGGCGAGGGATTGGTGTTTTGCCATTCTGCAATAACAATTGCATGGCGTGCCGTTGAGGTTCATGGATAGAGAAGAGATACCCCCATACGCAAGACTTGCGGTATTTGCTAATATATAATGTCTTTATGCCTTTGCTCACTTTGATGTTGCTTCGGCTCTCGAAAGCAGCCCAGGACGGAGAGGCCTTTGTCACATGTTCGAGCTGCCTCCCCATATCTGTGCATCTGCCTTATCTGGTATCGAGACGCGTTTTTTGCGTCTCGCACGTCCACAACCATATCAGCAAAGACCTTTGGAAATGGCATTTGCTAATGAGTTGCTGCCGATTCTAGCAAATACCGCCAATGCCTAGAACATCCGCTAATTCGGAAACATCGAACGTTGACGCAACCCTTGGAGAAAAGTCGCCGAGTCTTGCTGAGCGCATCGATAACTACCCGACGGAGCCGGTTGACCACGACTATGCCAACAGCAGCGGAATTCACTACCGGGGACGGAACCGACGACTCAGGCGCTTCCTCATTCGACAATGATGGCCAGACATCGCCGGCTTCGAGAGCAGCCTCACCGCGAAGCATTCAGCCGACGCTGGAGGGCGAATTGGACGATGATGAAGAGTGGCTGCCTGCTGGAAACCAGAAGCGCAAGCAACCTCCCCGCCGCATCAAACCCTACCAGAGGATCAAGGCCGGAGATGACGACGATGACAGCTGCCCCGTCGACGTCTGGCTTCCTGACATGGAAGATCGGCTGGCAGGGACCGAGTTCGACCCCGATGCCGACACCGAGATCCTCAAGTCGGGCATTCTAGGCAAGGACAAGAACGCGGCGAAGGATATCCGACCGGTCAGAGCCTGCATCGCCCGCGCGCGGTGGGAGTGCCGCAACAATCGCCAGTCGCTTCTGAGGACGTGCCACTGGATCAAGGCCTTCCACGCGAACAAGAGCGACAAGGCCAACAGCACCTGGGCCAACAACAAGATGGTCCGTCGGCTCAAGGGGCGCTTGATGGCTGCGCTCAGGGAAATGCACCTGGAAGGGGTGGCGAAGCAAGGCATGCCGGAGCCCGAAGAGATCATTGCGTTCCGCCTCTGCTCGCCGCATGGCGAGTTCAACTCGACGATCGGTGGCTTGCTCTTTGAGCTGGGCTACCTGCATTACGGCAGCCCGGTCCAGTGCAGCAACACGACGCCGTACAACTTCCTTGCTCTGGGCAGCCACGGTTCCGCGCTTGAGACGACGAGTGGTGTGGACAAGTCGGCCTTCGTTACCGAAGACCTCCTTCTCGCGATAGCCAACACCATCAAGAGCAGTCACAATGACCTGAAGCGGGTGGTGGCCGCGCACTACGAGGAGCACAGCGAAGCCTTGGAGGGCGTCACTGGGAGGATTGAGCAGGGCGATGCGAAGACCACGGAACTGGAGCGCCAATGCACGAGTGCTAAGGAGAGCATCGACAAGGTCGCCACCACAGCCAAGAACGCGACGGAAGCGAGCTCAGCTGCGGCGGTCGACGCCGCAAAGGCATGGGCCATGGTACTGGAGCTGTCGAAGCGGGTTGCGGAACTTGAAGCGAAGCTGGAGAGGGGACATGTCACCACGAACAACGACACCGTCACCACGCGGCCCGAGGCAGATCCAGTCAGAGCTACTACTACTATCGGCCAAGCCTATTTCACGCCCATCGAGAACGCTGCGCATACCCACAGGTCAGCCACGCCCCAGCCAGCAACAGCGTCCGAGTCTCGCATGCGAAACGTCGATGAGGCCCCGGCTTCTGAGGGCTCTGCACCCAAAAGAGTTCAAGTTGCCGGGGCTGGGACCCGAGCGAGTGCTCATACCACGACTGGCAAGAGGAGGGCGAGCACAACGACGCGCGCTGCTGCTGGCCAGCGCAAGTCTGTCATGGAGAACTGGACCATGGAGTGACTTCTGGATGGGAACGGCGTTGGAGAATGGTTCGACTGACCGCGACGGCCGAGGTTGGAGGATACACCTGGTCGGTGTCTTTGACCGGCGAGTGTGTGTACAAGCCATATAGCCTGCCAGGGAGCCAACCGTTCAAGACTGACTGGGTGCGGTGATGAACAAACTGGGATCCTTGCCCTGAATCATGCACAGAAGGCCAAATCAGCACTTCTAGCCAGCACGTAGCGAGGATTAAATTACATCGGTAGAGCTCAGAAGCAGGTGACACGGCTACCTCTGGTCGGATGAGTTCTAAGGCAAGGAACGCCACGTATTCATGGGGCTACTTCCTAACACTCCCTGGGAAAGGTAACTGGAAACTCAGTGGCAGTTGAGCATGGAGCCTTCGGACAAGGTGAATCGCCAGCGCGGTTTGTGTGGGGATATAAACTTGAACCTCGCTCTGGAACCGTGCCAACCTGAACCCTCCTACGCATGCCTTTCCTAATGCCTGCATGGCCACAGACTCGCCCATTCAAACCTGAATACCATACCAAGGCCAGCTATTGCCTCACCGCCCATCTTCAGGCCTTAACCTACGTTACGACACAAGCAACACTCAATAGGCCATTGTCATTGCACATAGGTATTCAAAATGTGCTTCCACATATGTCTCGAGGCCCTGTGTTTCCCAGCTCCCAAGCCCAAACCCAGGCGTCACAGGGCCCAAACGCAGCAGAACGATAATACGCCGGCGGAGCAAAGCAAGGACAAAGTCAAGGATAGTCACAAGACCCGAAAACACAAGCCCAAGGACAGGCACAATTTCGAGGGCAAGGACAAGGTCAAAGATAAGAACAAGTCCCGGAAAGATGAGCGCAAAGACAGGCACAATGTCGAGGGCAAGGACAGGGACAGGGCCAAGGATAAACATAAGGCGCCCAAAAAGAGGCACAAGGACGGGCATAGAGATAAAAAAGGGGAAAAAGGCAAGGACAAGGGTGAAGAAAGAAGAGAAGAATAAGAAGCGGCAACATCATTGCGCGTGCACCCTCTTCCTCTGCCACTGCCAGGAACTGGTTGAAGGTAAACAAGAATGCGCAAAATGCCCACGAGCGAAGTCGTGTGTGGCAAGTAAGTGTCTACTGGGCGTTGGTGAATCATGTGTTCGGGGTGACGGTGGAGTTCTCCCTAACTGATGGGTATATCAATGAGTTCAATTAGGGTTGGGCGGAGACTCTAGGCGGCTGGAAATTCCGACGGGCGCTGGACGGACCTCTTGAGGAACCTGATCATGCGGTGGCCAGGAGTCTGAGCCAATTTGAGAACAAGTGGTAATTAGCGCAAGTTCATCAGGTTTCCCCTCTCCTCCAGTACATAACCGTACTCGAAAACATGTAGTCGAGGTCCGGGAAGGGGTATTTATCATACGTCTCCTCCATCTTTGTGAAAGCTGCGAGCGGACCTTCCACGTGCGAGTCGCGGTCGACAACCTTCTCCCAATCCTCCAGGCTGGCGCCGACGTAGATACCAGGAAGTCGTGACAGGGCCTGGTTGTAGATATCGAGCTCCATGTGGATTCCAAACAGCAGCGTGTTCTCGTCCACCATGGAGAAGCCGTCAGGACTCTCGACGGCCTCGAGACCGAGCTTGGCGCAGAAGTCCTTGTCTGTTTGTGTGAAACGGGGCTCTTGGACGACGCATGTGATGTCTTGGCCGCTGCGGGATTCTGGGATTGGGTCAGCAAATGAACCGAGATGACATTTCTAGGAAGTAAAATCTTACTGAGCCGGTCAACGAGATAGCAAAAGGCCGCAGTCTGCATGTGGGCGGTCCGTCTGGCCTTGGAGCTGCCGTTGCTTGGCTCGTATGGCCCTGGTCCGAGACACACGGCCTTGGTGATGATGGGGCAGGTTGGCTTGTTCAAGGCGGAGTCGAGCACCTCACGTACTTGGTCCCACCACGAGGATGCTTGCCAATCCTTGGTGACTGTTTCGTGAAACTTGACGAGGTCGTCCACCGACAACTCGGGCTTTGTGTTGGGCCGCAGACCGTCAGCGAGGGAGTCTGCCGCGCTGTTTTCTGGTGCTGGAATGTTACGCAGACGACCTCTTTTGCGTTTGACTTGATTCCATCCCCCCTCCTGCCCCGCCATGCTTTTCGGTTGTGTGTCAGTGTGAGTGTCACCGAAGTCGGTTGGATCGGGGTTGTCGGAGTGGGTGGTAAAAGAATGGTGTTCCTGGTAGTCTCGGTGGTCTCTCTGATATGGAAGAATTGGAATCTATGATGTCTTGGAATGCTTCTTCTGCAGTGTTCGTATCTTTGAGTTGGAACCCCAGCTTCAAAATGTGATGGCCAAGCACATGCAAATCAACAAACCCCTGACCAAGGAAAACATCGGGGATCGCGGGGCAGTTGAGCGATAAGGAAGCGATAGGCAGAATCTGGATGGCGGGACCGCCTGCCGTTTATGGCGGACCTGCAACGGTCCGGCAGCGCGGCGTTGAGAGTGGAACTCCACAATTTGGGCCCTCAGCATTCTGCTCCACCTTTCTCAATTCATCTCCTCTGGGGCCAGCAGCGTCTCCCATTCCGCGATTCTTCGTTAGTAATTCCTTGACTATTCTGGCGCGTCGCACGGATGGTGTTGTCGTTCTACAGCCTTAATTTATGGATTGGTGCACCACAATCCGAACGTCAGCTTACCGGGTAAGCAAGGACGTCGTCGGCATTGCGAGGAGATTGTCGCATGGCAACTGGAATCGTCAACAAAGGCCGGTTTCCGCCACCGGCTTCCATTGCTCCGGCTTCACTCTCTGCCAGCCGCTCGAGTTGGACCCGACGGACATGCGTTCGACTGTAGGTATGGTCAACTCGCCGACTCAGCCTCGACAAACTGACCGAAAGAGCCATCTCTTTGTCGTCTTGGCAGCTTGCGCATCCTTGACCCTATTTTAGGTTGCCGGCCCCTTGCAACCCGGATGCATGAGCCACAATTCTCCTGATCTGAACGACCTGTGAAATCCAGCAGCATGATGGAGTTTGAGATGGAGAAAACGTACCATAGCAAGACCCGATCGTCAGATCTTGAGCCCGAACCCGCCCCCAAACCGCCCGCGAGCGGATGCGGCACCTCATTGGCTTCCTCGCTGGGTGTGTCGGCGCTTAACCGTGCAACAAGGTTGGCGGACCGCAGCCGAGTGGAGAGAAGTCCAGAATCCGATGTGACTGGCAGTCTACGACACCAACCTCGATTCGAGTTACACGACGGCTTTGCGACTCCGAAATGCCCCGTCATCTTCACAGGCCTCGAGCAGTCTCTCTGGCGCACCTCGTCCTCGTTTTGCTCAGACTCATCAAGTGGGGCGGCAACACAGGGCCCATTCGCCGGCACCAAGCTCGAACGAGCGATGCTCCTCAGGTTCGAACGTACAGCTGCCAAGGACCACGCGGTGCGGCCGCCGATTGGACGGCTGTTGGTGATTGCTCAACAGCGGGGGGCGAGGTGATGGACCTGTGAATCGCCCCAGCACAGCGACGCGCCCGCAGCCAAGCGGCCAGGTGCGGCTGCCCATTGGCCGCGCCGCACTTCGGGTGACAGGGGGCGGGAGGGTCGGCATGCACAGCTTGCACCTCTTGCAGCCCGTTTGTCCCTCTGTGACTGGTCCGGTCCATGGCAAAGCATGCTGCTGCCAAAAAGCCGCCCAGATTGGCCGGGTGCTTTCTTCTCTCGGCATGCACAGGAAACGGTGCCTTGCCGGTGCCCTGCGGGGGGCACGCCCCAATATTGGCTCGAGGGTGACAAAGGGCGGCTGGAGAGGAGGGAGGGGGGCCGCAGTGGTTGAAGCCACTGAGATATTAGCCTCTCACCTCCCAGTGTCGTCTCTCCCCTCCCCTGCTTCCCATTTCTCGAATTGCGCGCCAGGAAGAGTGATTTTGACGCTGGACTCGAGGGGTTTCCATCGAGCTTTATCGTCCTTCAGGAGTCGGTAACACGCAGGCCTCCGCCATTTGCGGGTACCACACGCCGCAGCCACAAGCTCAACAGGAAGCGGTGATCGGGGAGTTCTCGCCAGGTCGCGTTTGAGAGAGGGCGAAGCAGGATCAGGCATTTCAAGAGGAGGGATATCTGGGAAACGAAGGGGAGCGGTTGAAGTCTCGGACATCCGGCCACTACCACCAGACCCTCGGTCACACACACACAGACATCACGATGTTCTCATCACCACTCCTCCTTGTCGCCAGCGCGGCGCTCGCATCAGCACACACAGTCATCACATACCCAGGATGGAGAGGCAACAACCTGATCACAAACGAGACATACCCCTACGGCATGCAATGGATGTATCCATGTGAGTCCTCACCACGACCTCCCCCTTTCCCCCACTCACATCTAACCACCACCCCTTATCCCAGGCGGCGGCATGCCCACATCAGAAAACCGCACCTACTGGTCGACCCAAGGCGGCGCCATCGCCTTCCAGCCCGGCTGGTTCCAGGGCCATGCGACCGCCTTCGTCTACGTCAACCTGGGCTTCGGCAACGACGGGCCCGACTTCAACCCACACCTCAAGGGCCCGCCCAACATGAGCAACCCGATGGTGCCGCCCTTCCAGATCATCGGCCCCACCAAGAACCCCTACCCGGGCACCGTCTGCCTGCCGCAGGTGCCGCTGCCCGCCAACGCGACGGTGAAACCCGGGGATCTGGCGACGATTCAGCTGGTGGAGTTGGCGGTGCATGGGGCGGCGCTTTACTCGGTATGTCCCCCTCCAGCCCCTCCTCCATGATGGCATGGCTCGTTGCAGGAAAGAATGGATTTGCTGACAGTGTGGTGCCGTGATAGTGCGTCGACATCATCTTTGCCGAACCAGGCGACCCGCGCATCCCGCTCGTCAACGAGACAAACTGCTTCAACAGCACCGACATTGGCGTCGCCGACATCTACACGCTCACGCTGCGCGCCTCGGGACAGGGGAATGTCACCACCAGCGGCGCCGCGCGCGCGGTTCAGGGGAGTGTGATGGCCTTTTGGGGGTATCTGCCTCTGCTCCTTGTGGGTGGACTGTGGGCGCTGTTATAACCGCTGTCTTCGTCTTGGGGTAACCAAGGCCGATGGAGGGGGTTCACTTACGAATGGGTGGGCTATGATGGACGACTTTGCCAGGTCGTGACTGTACATTTTGGCATATGGGTTTGGCGTTTGAGGGCCGGGATCTCTTTCTCTTCCCCTTCTCGTGGATCTGGGTATCTCCTGCAGAGAGCTTTTTTACGTATTCCTTCTTTTCAACCTTGATGGTCATGGTGCCCTAGAAGTCGGCATGGCTCGGCCTGCTGGATGGAAGGTTAGCGTTCACAGCAGCGTCTTGGATAGCTACATCCAAGATACGAGTGCTCGTCTCTTCTTGAAGTGCTGGCCGAGCCAGTCCTCCCATCCCAGTCTTTTGGATAGAGGTCGCCCGAAACGCAATATGATGATGCTTGAACATGAGCAAATGGCGTCGTCTCAAAGCCTGTTTGGAAGCTTCCTTCCCCTGAAGTGACACATCCGCCAGACCTTTCTGTCCATCACCCGTTCTCCGTATGAACCGAGACAAAACGGGAAGGGGTAGTGTTCTCACCGTGTCACCAGCCGCCGAGTTAGAAACAAGGGGCTGTCAACCACGTTTGGACTCCCTTCGTCACATACGCAAGCGGTTGTGAGGTCTCACACAAGCACTTCACAGTCGGACATAAAACTTGATTCCACTCAGTCGTTTACTTGAAGGGGGCATGGATAAGCACGTGTTCCTTCTGAACCACCCGTAGCAGAATTATCTACACCGATCATGCTGCTTCACCGTGCCGCGTTCCACAGCTTCTGCGGGCGTCTTGAAAGATGTCTCACCAAATGCAGTCCGCTGACCCGATCCTCGACCACGTAAAGTGAGTGATGAGGCAAGTAGGTGTTCAGCTGTTTCTTATGTGAGCTAAGTTATCGTCTATCGTAAAGCATAGCACGCATGTGCAAATTAGGCTCGCGGCCTCTCAAGTCCATCTGTATACCGCCCCCCGCCTCACCCCTCTCACTCACACCCCCTACCCTTTTATACCCCATTGCCATTCTATCATTACCGCCTCAAAAACCCCAAACACTCCTGCGCCAGACTCTTAATCCTCGCCTCCCCGCTCTTCTTCGCCGCCTCCCCCACCGGCTCACCCACCTCCAACGTCTTTGCCAAATCCCTCGCATCCCCACCCATCGCCAGCACCATCCCCAGCGTCATGAGCGCGCGGAACAGCACTTCGGGGTCACTCTGCCGGCGAATCACCGCCTCGGCGACCTGGCACAGCGTCATCAGCAGCTCGAGGTCGACCGACTCGCGCTGGTTGAAGGCCAGGCAGGTGAAATTGAAGGTGGCGGATGTGAGGGCGATTTGGAGGTTGTTGTTGTCTGCGCCGATGGGGTCGCCTTCGACGCCCGCGATGCGGGCGAGGAGGGTGATGATGGGTGTTGCTTCCGCGGCGGCGAGGGTGCGGCCTTCGGGGGTTGCGAAGAGGTTGGTTACTGCGCGGAGGGCCATCATGAGATTGTTGACGTTGATTTTGGTGGCGTCGAACGTTTTGATGAGCTCGGCCAGGGGTTGCTCGGTGGATGTGATGGGGTCTTGGGTGTCGAGCGCACCCCGCAGGACGATGTTGACTACGTTGCCGTACTTGCTATCGTTGAGAGACGCAGAACCGGGCCATGCCGCGAGACAGCGGAGGACGTCGAGGGCAGGAAGACGATCCCCGTACGGCCACTGCGTGACGAGCGTGTAGACGCTGCGCTGGGCGTCGAGGAGGCCAGGAGACGCAGTCTTTTGGACCGGCGTGCCCATGGTGGCTTTCATGACGGTCTCGAGATGGCTTACACCGTCGGGATTCATGGCGATGTGTTTGTTTCCGGCCAGGATGTGCTTCTCGTTGAGGCTCTTGAGCTTCCTGGCGACCGGCTCCCATTTGGCTTGAGTGAGAGCAAGATATTCCGTGTGGGGGAGGAACTTCTTCGGCTGCGCTGGTTGCTCGGGCTGGTACCTCGATTCTGTCCCGTAGGGGTCGGCTGAGGGCGCCTGGGCAGTCTGGCCGATGGTTGCGCCCTTGGTGTTGGTCACGATGAACTTGGCCACTTCATCGATGTATGATATTGGGAGTTCGTTATCACCGAGGAACTTGGTGGCCGCCTCGTATGGGTTCTGAGAGAGGTTGTATGGGAGTTTGAGGGGAGGCTTGCCCTCTTCGATGTCGACGTCGAAGACGTAATCGTATTCCTGGCCGTTGTACTGGACCTTCCGCCCACTGCTTCCAGTCGAGTCCACCACAGTTCCGACATGAACCCACCGCTGCTCGCCTGCTGTGGATTAGAGCGGTAACATCAACTTGAAGTGAAGAGACTCACCCAATGACCACTGATAAGCCCCAATGGTGCCGTCATCCTCCAGAACCGTCGTCACCTGGCCATCCTTCTTGCCGGCGTTGTTAAGCAGCCAAGACTTTGGATTCAACCGCTCCTTGTTGATCGTGGAGCCGAGCTGCTGCTGCGGGATTGCGGATGCTCGAACGGATTCCTCAAACTGAGCCAGCGCTTCTGGGGGCGCCGTACGGTCGGCATTGCGAGTGAACACGCGGACCACATTATCGCTGGCGCCAGACACGATGTCCCCGTTCTCCGGACACACCGCAACCGACCACACCGAGATGGCGGGATGCGTGATCGTCTGGATGCATTCCGAACCCCTCCAAATCCGGACTGTCCGGTCCTCCCCCGAGCTGACAATCTCACTCGTCGGGAGACAAGCGAGAGAGTAGATGAAGCTGTCGTGCCCATGTAGAGATCCAATCTCTGTGCCGTTCATCTTCCACAGCTGGATGATGCCGTCGTTGCCGGCGCTCGCGAACTCGGCGCCGCTCGGATGACCCTTGAGGCCACTGGGAAGCTTGCACAGGGCGCGCACGACGGAGCTGGTACTCAGGATACGCCGGGACTCAACCTCGCCGGCCGCATTGACTTGACGGAGGTCGTATATCCGAATGTGAGTGTCGGCGCTGCCTGTAATCACCGTGTGTTCGTCGTAGGCAAGGACAGCCCAGACGCTCTTGACCTCGCCCTGGTGCAGCAGCTGGGCCGAGATCTGCCACTTCTCCGTGTCCCAAACGAGCGCCTTCCCGTCCCAGCCGCCGGATACGACATAGGTTCCTCGCGGCGATACGTCGAGTGCGCAGACATTGTGGCCATGGCCGACGAGCAGTCGGTCAGCGTTGTCGGTTGTGGTCAAGCTCGGCCGCTTCGCTTCGATGATGGCCTCTTGGCCTCCCGAGACGATGAGACCCTCGGGCCAGGTCTGCGACGGGCGGAGAAAGGTGAGAGAGTTGATGTAGCCGTGTCCCTGGCTTGTTATCGTGGCATCGAAGGTCGGTGGCTTGTCGGCGGTCTTGCGCCAGAGACGCACGGTTTGGTCCCGGGATGAGGATAGGACGGTGGAGGCTGCGGGGAAGCAGACGGCGCGCACCTGAAGTTGCATTAGCCTCGGTAGTCCCTCCAGTAGCTCTCACAAACTTGCATCGGCGTCGTGGCCCTTCAGCTGGGCCGAGAGCTTGAAGTCCGGCATCTCGCTGGCAGACGAGGGGTTGCTTGAGGTCGGCCGGGTTGCGGGCGGGGTTGTATGGGGGGTTGTATGTAGCAAGCGACCGCAGAGAGCTGGAGGTCACACCGAGAAACTGGGAAATAATGGGCGAACCAAATCTTCCTTCGGTTGCAGTAAGGGCGAGAACAATGCGAAGCTGGCTCGTGGAGGGGATTTCAATTTGTCAGGAAGAGCAATGGAAAGAGTTGGAATGCTTCAGGTTGCGTCGTTGGACAGGGCAGGCTGACTGACACCAGTTGGAGCTTCCAGAAAGCGGGAAAGTGGGGCATGTATTCTTGGGGAGCTCTATCCCGCCTCGACTCTTGTCTTTGTTGGTATTAATGAGTTGAAAGGGAGCAGAAATACACGCCTAGGAGGTGGATTTCAATATAAAGGAGCAACCTGGGTTCTGAAGTCGAGTTCAACTTCTTCTTCAGCTCCCCGTTGAGAGGGTTCTGGAAGGTGGGTCCAGAGAGCTCAGACCACGAGGGGTTGACGATGCCCCAAATGGGCAAGCTTGCCCCTGGCATGTGCCACCCCGCACGCAACTGGCTGAGACGCCAACAACTGCAGCTGTTGTCGCATCAACTCTTTCCAACTCTCTGCTGCAAATTCTGCCCATCGGCGGCGTGAGGCGTGACAACCGCTCGGCGTCCTTTCCCCCTTTCTCTTGACGACCCGCATTTACGACTTGTTACGACCTTTTCTTTTCGGGTTTTCTTTTCTTCGGGTTTCTTGCTTCTCCTCGCGACAAGTCGATCGACTGCCACAAGTCCAGGTTGTACCATAGACAACCACCGATTCTGCATCGTTTGTGGTTGCCTCATTTCTCACCTTTCACGGTATCCCGAGTCGAGACTCCGACGCCATTCCGCCCCCCGACTCGCGCTGACCTCGGATTCTGACTTTTGTGTTGATCCCCATCATGGCTGACACCACCGCTCCTCGCCAATACGTCCCCCTGACCTGCCACGGCCACTCACGGCCTGTCCCTCACTTGAGCTTCTCGCCGCTCGAGAAGGAAGATGTCTACTACATGATATCTGCCTGCAAAGGTTGGCGCCACATCTACCCGGTGTCGCCCTGCACCCGCTAACGAGAGTGTGCTCAGATGGCAACCCGATGCTCCGCGACGGCCAGACGGGTGACTGGATCGGAACGTTCCTCGGCCACAAGGGTGCTGTGTGGCAAGCAAGACTGAGCCCCGACGCGACGACTGCTGCGACCGCATCCGCCGATTTCACCGCCAAGATCTGGGACACGCACACCGGAGAGCTGCTGTACGTCCTCCAGCACGATCACATTGTCCGCGCCATCGCCTACCCGTTCGATCAATCTGGCATGATTGCCACCGGCGGTTTCGAAAAGAAGCTTCGCATTTTCGACCTGCAAGAGCAGAAGCCGCCCTCGGAGCCGTCGTCTGCGAACCCCAGCGTGGTCAACCCCATCACCATCGAGTCTTCACGAGCGTTTGAGATCGGCGAGGGCGTCCACAAGGAGGCGATCAAATTCATTGTCTGGGCCAAAGATCCGAGCGTCATCATCACCGCCTCAGGCGACACGCTCCGGTGGTTCGACCTACCCACTCGGCGCTGTGTCCGCGAGGTGAGGCTGGAGGGTGAGATCAAGTCGTGCGAGCTCGTGTCCCTCGCCTCGACGCACAGTGCACCCACAGACATTGGCGGCGGTCTTCCGGTTCTGGCAGTGGCCGCCGGGAAGACAGCGTACTTTTGGGGCGGGTTGCGGGCTGAGGATGAGCTGAAGCAAATCAAGCTGCCTCACGGAATTGCGAGCGTGGGACTCGATCTGAAGGGCAGGAAGTTTGTGGTTGGGGAAGAGCCAGGCACGTGGGCTCGGGTATACAACTGGGACGATGCGAAGGAGCTCGACGTGCACAAGGGCCACCACGGCCCGATCTGGTCCATCGCCTTCTCGCCAGACGGCAACCTGTACGCGACAGGCTCCGAGGATGGTACCATCAAGATGTGGAAGAACTGCGAAGGGTTTTACGGGCTCTGGCGAGGGGGCGTGTCGGGTAACGGCACAGACTAGGAGGCGGACGACCGCCCTTCTCACAACCCGTCCGACGATAGCGGTCACGATATACCTCACAGCACCACAGGTGGCATTGACGCCGGCCCGGCCACTGCTGGCCGTTCCAATTCCGAGGCTACAGCCGTTTCCCCTTGGGGGCAGGACAATGGCCGGCCTGTCGACTGTTCGCCCAACAAGAAAATTGGCAAAGCAATGTCACCGCCTCGCCTTGGCGGCTCTGAGTCGTCGTGTTCCGATCGGCTCCTCAGCCACTCGGAGGATCGACCGCCAATGTCGCGCTGCACCTGTCCATCCTGCCCCAAGCACGGCAGCCCGACTAAACCGGAAGACCGCCGGTTGCAGGAATTCATGCGGCGGACTGCCCTTCACATGATCAACGCAGCGAGGCCCCTGGGTTGAGCATGAACTTGACTTGTCGTCACCAACATACTCTAGGTTATTTTGGAGGTTACGGATATTTGGCTGTCCTGCGCGGGCTGTTATGTTACGATAGACGCACCCACCGGCATATTTTGCACTGTTAGCGATATGGCTGCTGCCAGATGGACGATTAGATTTGCCAGGCTAGGGTAGCTATTAGGTCATGGTACGCTCTGGGCGACGGGGCTGCTTGATGTGTTCGGGAGGACTTGACGGGATTCGGCTGGACTGGCCAGAGTCGCTGTCCAACACGGGTAATTCAAGCAGCACCGAGTATAAAATGAGTAATAGCGTTCTCTCAAAGTCAGCGGGACTCCGTGTGCTTTGGGCTTGATGTGCCTAACAAACTCTTTGTAGAAACAAAGTAATCCTGTCCAAATTCAGGTGATGAAAAGATGCAGCAGAAAACAGGAGCTCATGCCGTTGAACCCCTGTGCGTCATCAGTGGGGTTGCGGGGTGATTCCGTCGCGTGGACAGGGGTGGTTTGGATAACCTTACGGTCTCGGCGCGTTTCTTATAAACTGCGCCTGAACATTGAACCATCGTCCTCTTCTTCCACCACATCAACAATTTCCGGCGGAGCAAGTCGACAACCATATACTTTACCCAATTGGATACTGCACCCACCTCATTCGATTAAACACCAACTAGTTCACCATGGACGACGATTACGCGAGTTCCGAGAACGAGCAGGACGAGCTAATGGAGGAGGCCGAGGACCTCGAGGTCGAAGCCGAGGCCGAGGAGGAGAACGAGGAAGAGGAGGAAGATCAGGACGAGCAGGATGAGCCCGAGGCAGAACAGGAGATTGAGCCCGAAGCCGACGCCGAAGCCGAACCCTTCGATGCCTCGCAAGCACCAGCTACAGACGGACAAGCGACCACTCAAGACACTACCACGCGCGCATCCGCCGCACCCACGACACCACTAACCGCCTCGAAATGGCGCCCGATACTCCGACAAGAATACATCGACGCCCCGCTCTACGACATCGTCCCCACCATGGCCGCGCCCCAAGCCACGAGCATCAACGCCATAGCCATCACCCCGGACCTCCGGTACTGGCTGACGGGCGGCTCCGACGGCTACATCCGCAAGTACGACGGCATGGGCACCATCAACGGCAAGCAGCAGCTCACGGTGGCGCAGCGCCACCCCTTCGTCGACAGCGTCGTGAAGGCGGGCATCCTGATGAGCTACTGGGAGAACGAGGAGCCGGCGCCGCCCAACGCGCGCCCCGAGGACCGTGTCCTGTCGCCTGTTTACAGCTTGGCGGTGCACAGCGGCGCGCTGTGGCTGCTTAGCGGGCTTGAGAGTGGAGGGATTAATCTGCAGAGTGTGCGCCATGACGAGGGGAAGAGGATACATTGTCTGCGGGAGGGTGGGCATACCAATGCTGTTAGTGTGCTGCAGCTGGCACCGGACGAGAAGAGCGTGCTGAGCGGGAGCTGGGATAAGACGGTTCTGGACTGGGATTTGAACAATGGGAATGTGATTCGGCGGTTTGAGGCCAGCGGTGGACAGATCTCGGCTATTGAGCTGCGGCCCGCGAACGGTGCGCCCATACCGGCTGAGGCGAGCGAGGTTGAGGTCAGAAGTGATACCTTTTTCGCCGAGACAAAGCCCCGGGTGAATGGCTTCTTCTCGAATGGCGCCACAGATGGGCTGGACCAGACAGGGAATGCCGGTGGCAACGACACGGGGCCCGCACCAGCGGCTGGTTCGCCAGAGCATGAGTCGCTTTTCGGCAGCCCCGCGGGGTCTCTCTTCGGTGATAACGACACCATGGGAGGCGGCGGAGGAGCGTTTGGCGACGACGATGACGAGTTCTCCAGGGCCATGGACATGGGGCTCCACGACGACACAAACCACGGGCTAGACCACACGGGCGACTTCACGATGGGCGATGCCGACATGACAAGCGGGCCGGCAATGGACTTGGGCACAACAGAAGAAGCTCAGCCCACGCAAAACGGGGCCGCCACCACCCAAACCGACTCCCACGGCGACATCTCCCACAGCGACACCATGACGGGCGACACCGCGCAAGACATGTCAATGGACTTCACCCTCGCCCCCACCACCACCGATCCCCCCACCACCGACCAACCTCCCCCTTCCGCTCCCGACCAACAAAAACAACCCCAAACCCAACCCTCCTCCATCCCCCCACCCACCGGCGCCGGTGCCCCATCCTCCCCCTCCATGGTCTTCACCTCCGCCCCGCCCCCACCCCCAACCGACCCAACCCAGTCCTCATCCAGCACCTTCCTCACCGCCGCCATCGACGGCACCATCCGCATCTGGGACCGGCGCGTCCCCGACCCCGTCGCACGCATCAACAACCGCCGCGGCGTTCCCCCCTGGTGCATGGGCGCGTGCTGGTCGCCCGACGGCAACTTCATCTACGCCGGCCGGCGCAACGGCACAGTGGAAGAATACTCAATCCACAAAGCCACGTCGGGCTGGGCGCCAGAACGAACTCTCAAATTCCCCGCCGGCTCAGGGGCGGTGAGTTGTGTCCGCCCCATGCCTAACGGCCGACATCTAGTCTGCGCGTCGCATGATATTCTCAGGCTGTATGACCTGCGCGATACCTCGGCTTTCAAGCACAGCAAGGTGCCGTTTATCATCATCCCTGGCCCGCCGAGGGCGGGGGTGATTTCGCAGTTGTATATTGATCCGACGTCGAGGATCATGATCTCGGCGGCGGGGACGAGGGGGTGGGATGGTACGTCGACCGAGGTGTTGATTGGGTATGAGATTGCTGTTGCCAAGTAGGGTTCTGGACAGCGGCCGGACAAGGTTGGGAAGCATAAGCCGGGGAGGAGGAACGTTGACTGGGTCGGGGAGTTTCGGAGTTCGTCTTTGGCATGGGGCCTGGGCTCGCGCTTCGGGTTCGAGTGAGACGTGATATCCTGGTGGTGAGGCCGGGGGTTGGTTATTGACATGGTGTTGGAGAGGGAGCGGCTGGTGGGATGGAATGGGAACTGGCTGGCTAGCGAATACCCACGGGGGATGGCGTTTGGCTTATTCGTTACTATAACATCCAGGAATTGAGTGTTTCTTGAATCATCTGCGTCTCGGTTTGACCATCCTGCACCGTGATCACAGACAACACCACGAAAAATCGAGGCACAGTTGAGAGAGCAACGCTGACTGTTTTAAGGACTAAAAGCAACCAGAGTGGTCGTTGCCGACCTCGCTCGACCACCAAGTCCCGAAAACTATGCTACAGACACATCCCAAACCACTCCATCTTTTCCGACTCCTGAACCATTGGACCCCCTCGTGATCCCGCTGGGAGATAAGTTCTTCATCTCCATGTCCATGTCCCTAGCAAAGATGTCTGCCAGATCCTTCCATAACCCAACAACAGTAAACCCAACAAAGCTAACACAACATGTCCACTGCGCCAGCCGAGGCAAAGCAACGTTCCCGGCGGCCCAGGGATTCGCTCACTGTCTGCCCATCAGCCGTCAACAAACAAACTCAGGCTCAAGCTGTTCGAAACCCATCGCTGTCGAGCCAGGGAAGCAACAGGAAACCAGGAAGCAAACAGAACAAATCGAGCAACGAAAATCCGACAGGTCAACAAAAAGAGAAAACAGCGGAGAGGGCAGCAGCTCACAACTCGATCAGATCCTCCTCATCATCATCAGCCCCATCCATCTGCTGCTCCGCCTGACCCAGCTCCGACTGACCCAGATCCGACCGGACCGATGCTGCCCCAGACGAAGACGGAACCCGCTCCGACGATGCGCTGTTGAACGCTGAGGAAGAGCCAGGAGAAGGAACCAGGGAGCCAAACTGCGCGAGAAGGTGCGGTGTGATCTGATGGCCAGACAACGTTCCTAGGTCCCCATTCGACCCTTGCTCCGAGGCGGCGGAACTGTCCCAGTCGCTGAGCAGGTCAAGGGGCTCCGAACGCGAAGGCTGGTGAGCGGAAGTGGTGGGCTGGTCGGGAGCTAGTTGGACAAGAGGTTCCTGAACGGGGTGATGCTGGAGCTGGGACTTTTGAACGGGGTGCTGCTGGACGGGAAGATGATGCCCTCCGCCAGTCGTTTTGTGCGGGCTCTTCCGGCCGGTTTTGCTCCCACCGTTGACCCCGTTAACAACGTCCGGCATGCTGTTGCTGGAAGTGGAAGTCGACGAGCCACCCTGAGACGGCGTGAGCTGCTCAGCCTGTGCGTGGCGGGTTGATCCGTTGGCCACCGACAGGTTGGCAATCCCAGCTTTGAGCTCCGTGGCGCGAGTGCTGCCGCTGACTGCTTGACCATTTCCGTTGGTGAGGCCG
The DNA here is from genome assembly GCA_023628475.1 of Chaetomiaceae sp. PF1801. Taxonomy (NCBI): domain Eukaryota; kingdom Fungi; phylum Ascomycota; class Sordariomycetes; order Sordariales; family Chaetomiaceae; species Chaetomiaceae sp. PF1801. The sequence continues at coordinate 436,462 of JAMAKQ010000005.1, forward strand.
GCAGCCACCTGGCTGTAGGTCACCTGGACCTGTTGCACCATCCTGGCGCCACCTCCCGCCCGCTGACCATTGACCAGAGCAGTTGGCTGGTACACATCCTGAATCACCATCGCCGACGCCTGCTGATTCACGGTGGACAACTTCTGCAGTTGGAGCTGTTCATCGTGCTGGGCAATGTTTCCGACAAACTGCCCCCATTGCGCCGCGGTCTGGGCCACCTGAGCAGAGTTGATTGCCTCGGGCACCTGAGCAGCGCCTTTTGCCTTCGGCGTCTTCTTCCCCTTGCGGCCCTTGGCAGACTTCCCCTGAACTTGACTGCCGTGAGGAGCCGGCAACGCCGGGGCAGGCTTGGGAAGCTGACGAGCGGCGTTGCGCTGGTTCAGTGAAGCCATGAGCATCTCGGTCGGCTCGGCGCCCATCCGTAGGAGGTTCTGCTCCAGAGAGAGATGCTGCCTCTCCGCTTGGGTTCTCTGCCAGTGAATCTCCTCGAAAGCCGCGCAATCGCAGAAGCAGTTCTGGCCGCACAGCTTCTGGCATCCGTGGCCGCATGCCAGCGTCTCACGGCAAGGCTCACTGCATGCGAGGTTCTCATGAGCCGTCCTGTAACATCCTGTCAGCAGTGTCCCCAAAGCAGAAGGTGTAGTTCCCTACGCATGGCACCGGAGGGTGCATGGATGGCCGCAGTGGCGAGTCTGCTCACACCAGAGGTCACAGCCGCCCGTGTTGTCGCCCCAGTCGTCCAAATCTTTGACCCAAATCTCACGTCCGTGAGGTTGGCAGACCAGAGGAAGACCACGGTCACGATTCAGACGCGCCTGTTGAGCAAACCCAGAGCAAATCTTGTACCACAAGTCAGGAGAAACCTGCTGGGCCTTCAGGATATTGTCAACATTGCCAAACACATAAAAACCGCGACGCGCACGGCTGATGGCGACCACGGCGCGGCGCTCGTCTTCGAGGAAGCCGACGGCATAGTTGCGGTCCGACTGGGGGCTCCGCACCAACGACAAGAGAATCACGTCGTTTTCCTCTCCCTGGTATGAGTCGACCGTACAGACATTAAAGACGGAGCCCATGAGAGAGGGGTGGCGCTTCAGCTTGCCCAGCAGAATCTTGCGCTGACCCTTGTAGAATGTGAGGACCGTGATCTTGTCGGCCGGAGTGCCGTTGGCTACCAGATACGCAAAGAACTGCGTGATCATCTCGGCCTCGGCCTCGTTGAACTTGCTGAAGTCGATATTGGTCTCTTCCGGCCAGGTGTGGTCAAAAAGCCAGAGGTTGCGCCCACCCATGCCAGGGACGTCCGGGCGGTTGTTGATTGACATGACAGAAGGGTGGTCGAACAGTTCGGGGTAGAAGGGATTCAGGATGAACCGAAGCTCCGGCTTCATGCGGCGCTGCTGTTTGAGCATGACGAACTGCATGTCCAGGTTGACCAGCCGCTGAAAGAGAGAGACGTTCAGGTTGTAGGGCTCGTCGCCCAGTCGCGCAATGTCGCACTTGGGGGCAAGCTGCTTGTGGTCGCCGACGAGGATGAGCTGCTGCACCGAAGGGTATAACGCGGACACAATGTTCTGCTCGCGAGTCTCTGCCGCTTCCTCAATAAGAAGAGACTGTGGCTCCATTGCGGCAAGGCACCCGCGGTACTTGGTTAGACCGGTCGTGGTGCAACCGACGATGTCGATCCTCAGGTTCTTGACGAGCTGAGTATTTCCCAGAAACTTGAACGCCTTTCGCTTTTTGCAGAGCTCAATGTTTTCAGCCAGCAGGGCGGCGAACTTGGGAGCCATGACCTCAAGGAGCCTTGCCTGAAAGTACTGGTAAACAGCACCGCGCAAGTCCCGGTGAATGGCGTAGAGGTCATCGCTGCGAAGCGCCCGCCTCACGGCCCGGTCCCATGAGGCCAGGTTGGCCGGGTCCTTGCCTGTCCAGACGTGCTTCAGCGTGATGACTTCTCCGCGGAAGCGGCACAAGTCCTCCTCGTCATCGGCGATGTTCTCAAGATCCTCGTCATCTTCGCACTCGAACTCGGGAAGGTTCTTGCGGGCCTCGGCTTCGTTGAGCTCTGTCTCGGTTCGATGGCGGTCTTGGCGGACTTTGGCCGGAATGAGGTTGTCGCCGAGCCAAAGCGCGAAAGGGCCGCGGACGTTGACAGCGTCGTGGCTTTCCATTGCTTCATCGCCGCCGAGGGACTTGTGCTGCGCTGGAGTGATGATGCCGAACTCGAGTAGCGCGTTGGGATCCAGCAGCCGGTCGCCGAACAGACTATCGACCAGCTCCTGAATCTTCCTCGTGTTCCCTCTCCTCAGATGGTCGATGGAACCGCACTTACGGTCCGCGGGAACCTGGCACTTCTGGCGCAGCTCGAACAAGGTGCAAGACTTGATGAGCTCGTTCTGGGTTCTGCCTCCCATTCGGAGGACATTGGCGCCAGCGCTGAGACAATGTAAGAGGAGCTGGTCCAATGCATGGTTCGTCTGAGCAGCAACCAGGATAGGCGGCCCTCGGTGTCTCCGGCGGTTCGCTATCATGGCCTTGAGTGCTTCCACGGACGTGTACGTCTTGCCGGTGCCGGGTGGGCCTTGAACAATGGCGAGCTCCTTGGAGATGATTCGGGCAAGTCCGAGAAGCTGCGACTCGTCCAGGAAAGTGAGGTCTTTCAGGTCTGGAACACCGTTGTTGACAATGTCGTATGCTCTCAATTCGTCGACAGTTTCGTTGTCGTCCGCGGTCGCGCGGCTGGCAAGCGTGGAGATGTCCATTATGGGGTCTTTCTTGAGAAACGCCGGGTGGTTGTCTTCGTTACACGCGCCGGTGAGGTACTTGTCAATCGGGGAGCTGCGAGATGTTATTAGCAATTGTGGTTTGTGTTTCCCCTTGGGTCACTCACTCAGTGCGCGCAGCAAGTTGCAGTCCGACCAGGGCATGGCGTGCCGACTCAAAGTATCCGTGCAGCGACTCGACCATGATCATCTCGAGGTTCGGGTCGAGCACGGCATCTTCGGGCGAGGCCCACTGGAGATCCACGAGTGGGGGATCTTGGTCGAGGCCATCCCGATAGGGGCGCTGGGCCACGGTAGCAATCTTGCAGATGGACCGGAAGTTGTCGCTCTTCGGAGAGAGGGCGACAATCTTGCCGGGCTGAAGCCGCTTGGACTGCTGCCACTGGATGCGGAACTGAGATCGCTCGGTGGAAAACGAAACCCTGGCCAGCGGACCGATGGTCGTCATGATGTACTCTTTGACGTAGACCTGCAGGAGAGTCAGCTAAACGAGGCAGCGGCTTGGTAAGCTCGAAGGACTCACCTGGGTGTAGATGTTGGTGTACTCATTCTCCATCATGGGCTCCCTGCGGCGGTGTTCGGCGACGCTCCTCACCGAATAACGCAGTCCCTCTGTGGCCTCGCAGCGCAGGATCGAGTACTGGGCGGCGAGGTAGTCATCCTTGGATGACCAGGGGACATCGACAGGGTTGTGCGGAAGCTCGTCGTTATCGGACTGCGGAGCCAGGATTTCTTGGGCGGTCGGGAGTTCGGGCATGGACTGCCAGCCCTGGCCCTCCTTCGGTCGGAAGAAGACATGCTGTTGAACGATATCTATGGCGGACTGCGAAGCCGATCACTGGTGAGCGGTGTGTCCCAAAACATTCGAGTCAACAAAAAGGGACACTGACCTGAGTTGCCGAGTCGGTGCCGACGGTATCCATGCTGGTTAGCACTGTTCTGTGCCGTCCCTTCGATATTCAACGGGTGCAATATCCAGTCCAATGACAAGGGCGGGTATGATGGTATTCGCCGAGAAAGAAGGACGACGGTGACCTGGAACCGAGAAATCCAGCCTGCGAGGAGGTGAGGAGGGGTGAGGATTCAGGCTGGGTTTGAAGAAAAAGAGAAGAAAAATTTTTTTAGAGACCAAGCGAGGCGCGAGGAATCTCGCTTTGGCGACTGTTTGTTCGATTCGGACGGAATGTGGAATGTGTGATTGAAGGGCAATCGACTTGCGCTTCAGCAGGGCACCTGCCAGTACCTGCCAGTGTTGGGTGGAAGTTTGGGCCTGATGTGGACCAAGCAAAGAAGGAACAACGCCTGGCGCTTTCCCTCTGAATAAGAACCTGTTTGAACGGACGGCAGCGGGCAGTGCTTGCCGCAATAAGGCAGAATGTTCCCACTCACAGGGCAACCGCAGCCCAAGTGCAGATACCCGGCGTGACAAACGCTGTGCTTTCGCTGCATGTACACGATTTGTTTGTCAACAGTCCAGCAACCTGAAGGTTTCAGTTGTCACGGTCCCAGTGATCTGGTCTGAAGCCCAAACACCGTGCAGCAAGATGTGAACCTAATGGACTGGAGGAGTTGAGTGTGGATATTTCCTCCCATGGAAACGACACCAGCTCAGCCCTCTACTATCTCCGCTTCAGGCTTCCCCTGGCGGGTAACTCGAAGAGAGTTGAGATAACTGAGGTTGAACTCCCCTTTTTGGCCTGCCACTGCAGTTCTCAAGACCGGAGCCCATTTCACAGTGTCCGAGGCAGCAAACTCATGCCAAACAGCCACTAGTTGATTAACGTTACTCAAGCAGAGCCTTAAGTCAGCCATCTGCAAATCGAACTCTCAAGAGCACATACCTACTGAGCTCTCGTCAAGTAATGATGAAACAAGGTTTGACTACTTCACGGCTGTTTTCTCGCTGATTGGTTTGGACACATGTGAAAGGCGTAAGGTGATTGTCTGGACTCTGCAGCAGACGGAGAGATGCTTCAATTGCGTCTGTCTGTCGTGCAGCACAATGCTACATTGCTACCATCATGATTAGTCACAACCTGCTCCCAAGTCTTGTTCAAGTCCCGCTCAGAGGAATAACAATCCCGTCCATGCTGTTGGTGCCCGCATCTGACTTTCTTCCTTTCTCCGCCAGACCGAGATATCACCGAGTTGGAACTGTTGGAAGTCGGCCTTCGGATGAAAATACTCCAGTTCGTCATACACTCCATTGGCGAGACTTGGTGAAGAATTTCTGATGTAATTCTTGCATTTCACTCCTTCAACGTCAATTGACTGAAGAATCCCAATATGGGAGATACCTTATAGTAGATCGGCACCGTCCACTCATTCGAGTCCTGATACCCTTCTCCATCAACTTGTCTCCTTCAGTGATCCGGATTTCCCTCAGGCTACAAAAGATTTGACCAAACACAACAGATTTTGCAGAAATGGCCCGTTACAAGGAAGGTCAACAAGTCCGGTACAAGCCCGTTGGCGGTAAGTCCTCCTTTCCCGACATGTTGGAGCTGGTGGTTGACGGCGATGATTCCTAACAGGCCCCGAGTCCAAGACCTCGGAGAGCGTCGGCACCATCAAGTCGTGTCTGACAGAGCCTGGTCAGCAAGCAGGCCGCAACGTGCAGGCCAGCAGTGATCAGCCACGTTACGAGGTGGGTACCTGATGCCGGATCACGGCCAAATTAGACTCAGGGGTTGACCAATGCCAGGTCGAGAATGCCAACACCGGCAAGACGACCACCATCTACGAGGCTAACATCCTGGGCGAGGCCTAGCCGGGTCATGTTCGAACTGTGAGATGACTGGCTGTCGAGGGTACTCGGCAGCGACGTATATAAGGAGATAGGACAGTAAACATAAACCGTCAAAAGCAACCTGTTTCACCGTGACGCCAGCCGACACATGCCAGAAGACCAAGAGAGATGAGAATGCCAACCCACTGACGGCAACTTTCTGCCTCCTGTCCCTCACAGATCATCCACCGCCGTACTCCCCGTCATCCACGTCAGCTCATTATCCAGCATGAACTGCGCCCCCCACCGCCCCGGCTGATGCCTGACCTCCCACTCCCGGAACCCCTCCACCAGCTCATAAAACGCCTCCACATTCTCCTCCGACGGATCCTCCAACACCCTGTCCACACACTCCATCAACCCCTCCGGCTTCTCGGCCACCCCCTCCAGCACCCTCAAAAACCACTTATGAAACGGATACAACACCTCATTATGCGCGAGTATCAACCTCCCCCCAAATAGAACCAACTTCCTCGCCGCCAGCCCCAGCAGGTACTTATTCCCCTTCTGCCTCCCCTCCGAACAAAACCACCGCCACGCCTCAAGCTGCACCCGAAACCTCACAATCCTATCCCCCTTCTCCTCGACAGGATACCTCACCGCCCTCGCAATAACCTCCTCCAACCCCCCATCAGGTATCTTACTAAACAGCACTTTAACACCCTCAAAAGCATACCGTGCCGGCTCACTCCCCCCTGCGGCAACACCTTCTATGAAGCTCAGGGAAATGTACTTCCCGTCGACGTACCCCCCCTCATAGGGGGCGAGAGAGGGGTTGTTGAAGGTTAGTTTGCGGGCGGCGACGTGCCGGGCGTAGGCTTCTTCGGTGAGGATGATGAGCACGTCGACGTCGGAGGTGGGCGTGGCGAAGCCGTGCGCGATGGAGCCGCTTAGGAGGAGGGCGAGGACGTCCGGGTTGGGGGAGAAGTGGGCGGTGACGTTGCGGATGGTGGTTTCGTGGTGGGGGTACATGGTGGGTTTGTTGTTGTTTGGGGTAGAATAGGGGAAGGAGTGTGATATGTTGTGTTGGGGTTGAGGGGTGGTAGTGTGGTGTTGGGGCTCAGACTTGGACTCAACAAGGCCGTCAGAGCTCTGGTCCACAGCGCCCTATTTATGCCCATCCATCCATGGCACGCCAGCCACTGCCGAGACTCGCGGTGCATGCCGAGAGGGTGCTGTCCCGCACAAGGCTGGCTGTCGTCGTGACCTCTGCCCGCCGCTATCGGCCCGTGTCGGCTAATGTGCGGTGTAAGACGGGGGGCTGGCCAAGGGAACTCCGGCGGTTATTGGTTTCGGGCAGACGACGAGGATGTCTCTCGGGACCGGTGTATGGTTCGGCCAATCGAGCAGTGGGAGAGCGAGTGGCCATCGTAGGGCTGGGTGGCAGTTGTGCCTGTCCCCTTCGCGAGCTTGCATTGGTGGTGGACGTCGAGTTCCCCGGCTGCGGCCCTTGTGGCCGGGAAAGCGGTGTCGTTTGGACGGCCGAGCCGTGTTACTCTCGTCTCGCAGTTGGTGTTTCCATTTGGAGTTGCCGTGCTGGATGAAGTTCAGATCGTTGGCTACGGCGACAAGGACTCGGGAGCGGCCCATCTCTAAGAACAAGTGGCACCGCTGACCTTGGACCTGGCATTGCCTGCTCGTGCTCTGTACGATACTCCCATCGTTGAAAGCATCAGGTGCTCCCTTCATTCATGAAATATGCAAACGGCATGGGATAGACAGACAGACGACCCCCTAATGCTCGCAAAAGCTGTACTCCACCGACTCCCAATTCCCCCTGGCCTGCTCCTGAAACGCCGACCGGGACTCCATCAGCTTCGCGCGGTGCTCCTCGGCCTCATCGCGCGTCATCGGCAATCCCTCTCCCAGCTCCTTCCGCACCATGTTGAGCAGTTCAGGCGGCAACTTGGAGCCCCCCGCCTTCTGAGCCAGCGCCGCGGCGAGCTGGCTCCCGCCCAGCCCCCGCTCCACCAGCAGCTGCGCGACTTCGGGGGGCACGTCCAACGACCCTCCGTCGTCCTTCCGCTCGCTGACCGAGCCAAAAGCGCGCTCGGCCCACCAATCCGCCTGCTGCGGCGGCACGTTCGCCGTGCTGATGATTCGCATCGACGGGTCAACCAGCCACAGGGCAATAAACCGTCTGTGTCCCGGCCGAGTCGGATCAGCAAGCCTAAACCCCGACACGCGGTGGTGAAACACGTTGGGGAACGCGAGCAGGCGGCCCTGGGGCGTCATCACGCTCCCATAATTCTGCAGACAGGCGCTTCCCGCGCCACAGCTGAGCTTGGCGCCGAACACGCTCTCCATCCAGTGGAACGAGTCCTGGCCGACGTCCCAGTCGTCCCTGCCGTCCCAGTCGGTCTGGGCGCGGAACTCGAGGTGACTGTCGGTGATGTTGTCCGAATCGAGGTAGTACAGCGCCGTGGCCGCGATGTGCTCGTTCATCATGCCCTCGACATGCCAGCCGCCGGGGGGGAATTCGGGTTTTTCTGGCGTGAGCTCGATGGAGGCGAGCTTGACGATGACCTGCAGGCCTGTGTTCTTGTACAGCTCGCGCAGAGTGTGGGCTGGGTCGACGGTGTAGTCGACGTCGTTGTCGGAGAAGGGGGGAGGCTGGCGGTGGAGGGGTTGGCGCGTTCTCTTCCACCGCGATTCGGCCTTTAACTCTTCGTCGGAATACTCATCTTCGGAATTGGACTCATCGTCGGTGTCGGACCCCTCGTTATCTTCGCCGGAGGCTGGTGGCTGAGCGTCCGCGCCTTTGCTTGGCTGCCCGGCTGCCTCTCTTTGGAGCATCTCTCCTGGAGAGCTCGGGTCCCAGTTGTCTGGGTTCTCGTCACTAACGAATCGTTAGGCATCTGCGTGAAATGAAAAAGACAAGAGGATACCGTCGGCCACAGTGGAAGTAGACATACTCGGGATTGTCCGGAACCATGCGAGGCCTGCGTCGTCCGGGACCGATATAATGGTCGGATCCTGGCCTTGCACTGTTCCGTTTGAGACACTGGTCCCACAAGGGCAGCGCTATCTCAAGGAGCTTCTCGATGGTGGTGTAGATGTGGCGGTACCTGGTCGGGTGCAGGTTGTTGATGTAGCTGGTGAACTTCACCCCCCCGTTGGCCGTGAACCTGACGTTCGCCGGCAGCCACTGGTAGACGGTGGACCAGTACGACTTGTGGATTCCGTAGCCACCGAGAACCGTGTCGTCGCCAGGCGTCCATCCCCGGCGAGGCCCACGCACAGCCGGCTCCTCGCCCCATTCTGGGCGCCGAGGGATCACGTCGCCCTTGCCGGCCCACTTGTCCACAGCGTTGCCAACGCCGACGGCCTCATCCGGAATGAAGCGCGAACGGCCGTACACCAGTGGGTACATGGATGGGTGGACGAAGTCTTGCACCGTTTCGTTAGTGTTGGGGTGCCAGTCCGGGTGAGATGCCTGGTCGGCCTTCAGCTGAGCAAAAGCCTCCCGCAGGGCAAGGTGAACGTCCTGAGGCACGAGCACGTCTGACTTGGCAATGCTGAAGTTCGCATCTAGTGTAGGGGTGATGCTGGTGCGCTCAAAATGCTTGGCTTTGTGTCGCAGTTCCATGATGCACTTGAGGGTGTCAGCGCAAGCGTTCAGGATGGACACGGCAACATTGGCCTCACTTACATAGTCGACGGCTTCCTTGCTCAGGATGTTCTTGGGCATCTTTGGCTTCCATCGACTCTCATGGTCGATGTTGGCGATGCGTTTCCACAGGTCCTTGTCGGGCCAGGCGAGCGCCTCGGCCTTCCACTTCTCGGCGATCTCGTCGTCAAAGACCTTTACGTGCCAGTTCGGCTTGTCGGTCAGGCGGTCCATGACCAGCATCATGGCGACCTCGCGGACGAGGAGCATGTCCGACTGGGCGCCAGTGCAGTTGTAGTGGATGCCCTTCGGATAGTCCCAGTTCTGCGGCCCGAAATAAGGCCCGTCGGGAGGGCCGGTCCAGCGCAGATCTAGGTCCCAGCCGGGATAGCTGCCCGTTCTCGAGGTGCTTGAAGCCATGGCAAGGCGTGATCAGGGAGGAATGGAAGTGTGGATCCGGACTCGCAATTCTTTGGGTTGCTGCAGTTGCGATGCAAGAGTCGGAAGCTGTTTGGAAAAACATCCGTGCGGATGAAGAGAAAGCAGGGCAGGCGCTTATATGGTCATCGCGCCGCCCTTGAAATTGCGGTTTGCCATCGGGCCAGACTCGCAGCGGCTGCCGAATCCTGCCTGTGTCTGCCTGTTCCGGCCGCGATGGACTGCAGGCAGAAACCCCACTTTACGGGGTCACCCTGGCAACCAGCCCCTGAACGCCGGCGTCAGGGGCTCCTAGGCAAGCAATACCCCTTTCAATCCGAACATTCGAGGACCGGTCTGAGCTGAAGATGTTCAACAGAGAACAACAGGCGTTGGTTTCGTTCGAGTTGGTCGTTGGTTAGTAACCCCTAGGGTTTGGCTGGCAGGCTGATACAGGTTCCTCCTTTAACTTCCGCAGCGAAAGCATGCTACACGCCCGTACCACCTCCAGGGAGCTCATCAAGCCCTATCTACATGTCAGCATGCACATTGACACGAGTTGAGTAAGTAGCATCAAACTCACATCCGTCGATATCCTCCTTGACCGTGACAGGAACCTGACAGAGGTTCTTGACCTTGGGAGCGATGGGCGTGAGTAGCGAGCAGTTGCGCAGATAGCAACCGCTGTCCATGGCCCTTTGGAGCGAGTCTCCCTCCCACCCAAAGACATAGTCTCCGTGCTGGCCATACCCGGTGCTTTGGGCGTGTTAGCACGCCTCCAACTGTTGATTCGACGTTTGTGAAGTAGGCAACGTACTCGTCACCGTTGGAGAGGTAAAATGGCTGGTTGCCAACTTCCGGCCAATCCTCCGGGTTATTGAACCCCCTTGTATCCCACATGACCTGCGCGAAATTGTCAGTTTCGGAGCACAGGAGCCAGGTCCCCTCAAGTTCATACGCACCTCCAACATGACCTGGGGAATCTTGACCGGGTGGCTGCTGGGACACTTGCCGCCGACGACAGCGAAAGAGGTCGGTCCGCCTACTGGGTGAGCGACGTGGTCCTTATGGTTCGGACTATCGAGATTCTTCCCATCCCAGCATCTGCTGACCTGTCAGATCCCTTCTCCAACACGGATCGGTACTGACCGTACAGCGGAAAGATGATGTTGGACCGAATCCCGCCAGCACACGGCTGCTTCGGAAAGTGATCGGTGTCCAGCTCGGGGTCCATGCAGGGCGAGTACGGGCTGCCACCCCAGTTCTCGGCCGTGTAACAGCGGTAGCACTGCTGCGTCCTGTTGCCCAGGTTGTCGGATTTGCGCTGGGTCGAGTCGCCGGTGAGCATCCGGAAGCCCTGGGACGAAGATCTTAGCAAACTGTTCCCCCTTAATCCCAGCAGCGGCATTTTGACATACCGGCTTGAAAGCGGTCGTCAGCCCCGGCCCGGGCGAGGTGTAATAGATGGTGATGCCCGCATTGTCGCCGTCGTTGAACTGGTTCGCCATCTGCGGAACTCGCTTGTAGGTGCCGTTGCGAGCCCGGAAGTAGAGGTTCGCTGTCCAGTAGTTAGAGAGGTCTTCCTTGAAGTGGCATGTGGTGCAAGAGCCGAGCTTCGAGATGTCGGTGGCGGGCATGGAAGCGGCAAACGCGTTGCCTCCGGCGACCTGGTGCATGTGGGACGACGGCACCATGCCGGGGTCCACGAGGCTACTTTCGTCAGCTGTTGCTCCAACCCCTATTCAAGACTTGTTGAGTGGTGAACATACGGATCCAGGCGCTCAATGACAACCTGCGAACAGCCAAAACGGAGCATTGCCACCGGGCTTGTCCGTGGGGGACCCCTCAGCATCGGCTCGTCCAGCTCATAGCCCTCGTAGTACTGCGCTGCCGAAATGCCGGCGAGGGCCGAAAGCGTCGAGATGCGGGACCAGAACATCATGGCGATGACCTGAGTTCGATGTAGGTACAAAGCCGTTTCCCACGGTAAAATGATGACCTGGACCACCGACTGACCCTGGAGAGGATTAGGCATGCTTATGGGGGAGAACGCCCTGGGTACGGGACGCGCTTACCGGTCAAAGGGGGATAGGTCTGCCGCGGCCAGTGTAAATTGATCGACCTTCTATGACGGCATTGGTGGCATGGCCGCAATATCTCAAAACTCATCGTGGCTTATAAGGGGCTCGCTCTTTGGTATCTGGATGCCGTGTCAATTGGAAATTGCCAGGCGGCTGCCTTCACCCGGAAATGGCCCATAAACCATAATTAGGCTATGACTCTGCTGCGAATCCTCGCAACGAGCGACATCTGGATTGGTGGGCTCGGGAAGTTTGGCGCAGGAGACAATGATCAGGTTCTATTGAGGATCTTCATCTCGAATTCGCGTTCTCGATTGCTCTGTGCACGGACGAGACTGAAAGCCGAGGATCGAAGTCAGCAAAGCGTGTCATCGACGGAAATCGAGAAGTGAGTGACTGTGAGTCCACTGTCCATGGCTTCTTGAAGAGGAAAATAGCCCTTCTTCAATAACCAACTTCACAGTGATCAGTACCAGGTGGCATTTGGGGGTATTTAGGCTCCTTACTCACAGCAAGCGTTTCCTTCTTTCAAGTCTCAAGAGTCGAGACCACCGATTCCTAATTTCGGACCCCGAACCTCATGGCACTCTCAAACTCCAGAGAAGTTGCACTAATCTAAGGCCAAGTGGGAACGAGAATTGGGAAGAACGGAAAAGACCGCACAGTTTGCCTCAATTGTAATTCCGGGTTATTGATCCTGGTTTGTGTCCTCTATGCCTTCGGACGTGGTTTGGGTTTTTGCTTCAGTTTGGGAAGGAAGTTCCACTGTCGGACTGCCTTGAGGAGTAATCCAGTTTTAGTTCAGGGTTAGGGCTTGGCACATGATCACGCGTGTCGGGCGTGCCACGGGCAGCAAAGACGAGCTCGGCACAATTGCGCCGCTTTGACCGAACCTTCATCTTATCGCCACCGCATCGCTTTATCAATTGACCTGCCCCTCCTCCCCGGTCAGATTCAACTCAACCTCAACTTCTCAAGTTCACTACATTACGGCAGACCGTCCTTCCCAGACCCGGCTGTTTTATTCAACGCTTGATATCGAGAAGGAAACCAACAATGGGCGCAGATACCGGCATCGGCTACGGCGCATCGCCTTCAACCGCTCCAGCATCAGCCCGCAAGCGCAAGCTCGCCGAGTACGCGGGCAGCTCTTCGTCGTACAGCAACTCTGTCATCCCACCCCAACCCGACACATGCCATCTCGACACATACAACGGCACTCCATCAGACTCGCCCTCGAAGAAAGCGAAACCGCGCCGGCCGAAACCCGCCGCAGGGGAAGAGAAGCGTCTCCGACGGCAAGTCCCCTTCCCACTCCCCCCTCCAGCCTACCTCCCCAGGTATCACCCCCAAAACTAACTCTCGAGTTCTAACAGATTCCGCCCCCACCCCCCAAAATCCTTCCTCGAAATCTACCACCGCGCCACAACCCAGCGCTTCTTCGTCCTCTCCCGCACCCGCCACGACCCATCGCCACTATCTTGCCCCGAAGAAACAGTCGAACTGACCGGCTCAACGGGCAACATCTACACCGTGACCGTCGCGCGCCAGCCGACGTGCGACTGCCCTCACGCTCGCGAGGGAAACCAGTGCAAGCACGGCTTGTATGTCTTGTCCAAAGTGTTGAGGGCGAGGTATGAACTGGTGTATCAGCTTGCGTTGTTGGAGGATGAGGTGAGGGAGATTCTCGAGGGGGCGCCGCCTCTTACCGACTTGTCGGGCGGTGGTGGTGGTGGGGAGGGGAAAGGGAAGCGTAAGCCTTTGGAAGGGGACTGCCCGATTTGCTTTTGTGAGATGGAGACGGGGGGAGAGGCGGTGGTCTGGTGCCGCGCGGCGTGCGGGCAGAATGTGCATAAGGCGTGCTTTGAGACGTGGGCCGCGACGAAGAGGAGGCAGGGCGGCGGTACGGGGGAGGTGACGTGCCCTTATTGTCGGAGTGTGTGGGAGGGGGATGAGGAGATGGTGAAAGCGATACAGAGGGATGGGAAGAGGAATGCCGAGGGGTATGTCAATGTCGCGTCGCAGTTGGGGGTTAGCACAGAGCGAGGTGAGTTTTTCGTGCTGAGGGATGGTGAGGGGTTGGGGAGGTTTACTGACTTGTTGCTAGACTACAGCACGTACTCGAGGTGGTGGTTTGGTCACCCATCCAGCTATCGCCGCAGATATTATTGACGTGTAATGGATGAAGTGCGGCGATGCTGCCCCGGGTTTTGAGTTGGTTCATGGAGGACGGGAATCATGCTATTCGCTTGCGGTTCTAAAACCAGTCTACGGAGAGTTTCCAATTATCACGAAACGGAAGAAGAGACCAACGGTCCCACATCATCATCCCCCTCCCACCAGCCGGCCGGCTCAATCCTTCTTCTCCACCTTCTGGCCGTAGGCAACGTGGCTGCAAAACGCTGTCAGCACCTCAGGAAAACCCTCCGGCCGCAGGGGACACTCACAAGTCAAACTGAATATGCAGCTTCGGATCCTGCAACTCACTCCGCACCTTGGCCAGCAGCACCAGCACCTCCTCCTGCTTCCAGCCCAGCACATGACAAAACAGCCGCAGCGAGAACGCCTCGAGCCCGGCGAGCACCTGGTGGATGTTGTACAGCCCGACCTCCTTCATCTTGGGGTCCTTGGGCCAGGTGCCGAGCGGGAAGCGGAAGCGCTGGGCCTTGACGTTGGCGAACCCGGCCTCGCGCAGCCACCCCTCGAGCTTGGGACCGGGACACGGCTCGCGCTCCGTCTTGCGCGCCGCCCTGAGCAGCTCGGCGATCCAGATGGACGTGTGCTTTTCGGGTGTCAGCGAGCCGTCTTCGGAGTAGTACTGCAGGTCGAAGTCTTGGAACTCGGCCCAGCCGTTGGGGGTGAGGTTGCTTTGCGGGCCGGGGTCAGCTTTACCCTCAGAGCTTGCGGGTTAGACTTTAGGGGAGGGGAGACGCACTCGTAGGCGGACCGGACGAGGGCGGGCCAGTCCTTGATGCAGGTGCACATGTACCGGCAAAAGATGAAGTCGAAGGGCGCCTCGTAGACCCACGGCGACTCGACGTCGTCGATCTCAAACTTGACGTTTGGCGGGACCCATGGCGGCTGGATTGCGCTGAGGTCGTTACCGAGGATCTGACCGGCGGTTAGCGCGTGTGGAATCAAAGGTGATGGTCATCGATGATCCTACCTGTGCGTTGGGGTACTCATCGCCCATTGTCATGCTCCCTGTTCCGGTGTGTCAGTAGCGACCAACTGTGATCATTATACGGTCCGAAGTTCGTACATATGCCCGTGCCCGTGCCAATGTCAAGGACGCGGTGCATCTTGTCGGTGTCGATAGGGGCCAGGAACAGCTTGTCGCCGATGCCCTTGAATATGAGCGCGTGGGTTAGATCGAGGCGTTCTTGCTCGACCTCGTCGTTTGGTAGGCAGTAGACTAGCTGCATGTTAGCGTCCAGGAGCCGTCGACGATGACCGAGGGTGCCTATACGCACCTCCTGCCCGGAAGGCGTGGTAACGGCGGCCATTTTCGACGGGGTAGTCGAGGACGCTGGACGTGATGGAGGTGGTGAAGGTTGAGCTGGTCCGCGGCAGGCAACGTTAGAAAAATGGATGACGGTGTCGTTGAAGGCTGCGAATGAAAGCTTCATACATGTCGTCGATGTTGACGGAGGCACCGTCATCCTAGATCGCGGAAAGGTGGGCCGGGTCAGTTTCTGGGCTTCTCTTCGATTTCAATTTTCATCTCATTGTGCGGGAACAAACCGAGTCGATCTCAATATGAGCCTCATTCGCCGGATCTCCCATCTCTGCTGCAGCTCTCAAAAAACAATCAGGTTAAATTGAGGTGCGATATCCTAAAAATAAGGCAACGCGACTGAGATTGTACCTGATCAGCGACGACGAGAATGGTTGAAACATGGTGGATCACGCCGAGAGGGTCTTTGCTCCTTTTCACTGAGCGGCGTGGCTTGACCAGGACAGGGCCCGGCCGGACCGGCACGCGAAGTCAAACCCCGGTAAGAAACCACGCTATGCATTTCGGCGCCAGCGACCCCGATTGGCGGACCGGAGCGGGGTACCTAGCAAACAGCTGCTGCTGCGAAGAGCGGCCAGATGGCAGAATGCCGTCGCCATCATTCGCGAAGACAATATTCGCATGCAGGTTCATGCAGCTAGGAGGGAACTAGCGAGCCGCGGCTGCCATCGCCCACGGCCGTGCCAGGTATCATCGGCCGATGTTTCCGTTGCGGGACTTTGCTTCGTCCGGGGATGGGTGAGGAATTTTGCTGCAGTGTTGGCGACAGGGTTGCATGGCAAAGCTGATTTCTCACCCTTTGCAAATTCGACCCGAAAACACCCAACAACCACAATTCGACTCGCAACTCTCAAATTGGTCTTTGATCGACCTCCCGCGTCACATGTGTGACACCCGACACCTCGCATGACCGCCCCTCTCTTCTGGCCGAGCCATGTCGGATTGCCTGGGACGGGACAGCCCGCCCGCCATTCGCCGACGATCATCCGCCATGTCGTGCCACTTCTCGTTTTGTCTCCCGAAACCACCGAGCAGCGGACCAGCCCCGGATTTCGTGAGACTGAAACGGGTAAGCAACATGTCGGCGGGCAATGGGCGAGATGACTCAGGGCGCCGCGGGTGAGATCAGTCGACAGCCAGGAATGGCTGGGGGCTGCGCGCACTTGGATGATCTGGGCGTGAAACCAGATCTCCTTATGAGATTCTCCTATGAGATGGGCGACGCTGTGTTGCTTGGTGGGATTTGCTGGGTCCCCTGGGTTTCCGCTGTCGTGTCTCGTTTGCATCCTTGATGAGAGCATGGGTCTGAGCGATGGGGATGATTCTCACCATCACTCCCGCCGCAAAACTGACACCTCAGCCGGCCCCCACGGCGGTACCCCCTCACCTCCCCTCCTCCTCCCTCTCACCCGGCCAAACCAACCAAACAACCACCACAACCGCCTTCAGCACCGACGCAGCCCACAACGCGCCCGCAACCCCAACCTCGCTCTGAGCAAACCTCCCCCCAGCCAGCGCCCCGATCAACAACAACACCGGCGCCGCCACCCTCCTATTCCGCTCCACATTCCCCGCCGCAAACAACTCAGCATCCGAAAACAAATCACAATACACACTCGTCAACACCACGCTCGTGAGCGCATTATACTTCAGCGCCCGACTCACGACAGCCTGCCCACAGCTTTGGAACGCCACCAGCGCGATGGGCACCAGCACCGGCCAGCCCAGCGCCTCCTTGTCCGTCGGCGGGCCGGTGACTGTTACCAAGCCCGCGGCTGTCGCGGTGAGGATGAGCTGGGCTGTGAAAGAGGT
This sequence comes from Chaetomiaceae sp. PF1801, assembly GCA_023628475.1. NCBI lineage: Eukaryota > Fungi > Ascomycota > Sordariomycetes > Sordariales > Chaetomiaceae > Chaetomiaceae sp. PF1801. Next base: position 453,470 of record JAMAKQ010000005.1, read on the forward strand.
GCAGAGCACCCAGCGGCGTTTGGGGGAGAAGAAGCGGTGGAAGCGGCTGAAGGTGAAGGAGCCGAGGCAGAAGGAGAGGAGGGAGACGCCGGATTTGATCCAGCGGGTTGAGGTGGAAGGGGAGGCGAGGCCGAGGGCGGTGTAGACTGTATTGCCTGTTTTTTTGTGTTCTGTGTTAGTGTTCCTGGGGGGAGGTGACAGCATTGAAAGGGGTGGTGGTGGTGGTGTACCTGTTTGCATGGACACGAAGGAGCCCCAGACTGAGATGGAAGCGCTATCCAGCAAGCCGGTGATGAGGTAGCAGAAGAGGAGGATGAGGTCTGCTCGGTCGCGGTAGACGTCTGTCATCAAGTGTTTGAGCCATCGTGAGAGGATGGGTTGCGGTTTGCGGTTGTGAATGCCGACAAGCGGCGTCTCCTCGTCGGGGAGGTGGTTGGTCATGGCTGGTCATTCAAACTCAACGTAGGATGTCAAGGTGAGTCCCAGAAGGGCAGCCATACAGCAGTTCTTTGGGGGTTATAACTTGAAAGGTTGCCGTTTCGGGATGTGGACTTGATCGGCCCCGACATGCCCGGCTGTCGGCCCCGAGAACCGGCCGACACGGGTTGAAGCTTGGCGGGGCTTCTTCAAGGGCTTGGCCCAATCCCAGGGGTTCTCCATGATGTCATGACAAGGGGGCATCAACAACGACGCCTCATCAACCAGTGTCGCACATCACCACTTTCCCATTGCAGACACTCATCCACCCCGGGTTTAATGAGATCTGTCTGCATGCCGAGCGTGCCCGGATGTCGGCTGGTGATGTTGAGGGTAGCATCCCGCGCGGGCAACCCACGCCATGGGCCTGGGATGAGTAAAGAGAGCCCATGGAGAGGGCCGAGAGCCGTTGCTGGGGACAGGTCATGACAGAGTCATGATGGGTATATCTTGGACGCTCATCCCGAGTCATCTCTGGACAAAAAGTCTCAGATCAACTCCTGAAAAGCCCGGTTGAGCAACCTCTGAGACCTGCCCGGAGCAGCCACCATGCGCCTCTCAACCACCCTCATCCTAGGCGCCGCCCTCAGCGACCTCACAGCCGCCGTGCCCATCCAGGACAGCCCTCGACAGCGGCTCCTCGACGGCAAGCCGCTGCCCGCCCGGTACCGCAAGAACCCGCCGAACCCGTACCGGCCCGGCTTCCGAGACCCCTACGACAGCGCCGTAGACTCCATCGGCAGGAAGCTTGACCCCCTGCCGTACCGCAACGGCGATGGCGCCTCGGTCTTGGGCCCCTGGAACCGGGAGCGTGCACGCCAAAACCCCGACCTGGTTCGCCCGCCGTCTACAGACCACGGGAACATGCCGAACCTCCGGTGGAGCTTTGTTGACTCCCATATGCGTATCGAGGTTTGTCTTGGTCACCCAGCTTCTCTTCCCCGCCTCTCACTAACACCTCCCAGGAAGGCGGCTGGACCCGCCAGACCACCGTCCGCGAGCTCCCCGCCAGCGTCGAGCTGGCCGGCGTCAACATGCGCCTGGACGAGGGCGTCATCCGCGAGCTGCACTGGCACAAGGAAGCCGAGTGGGCGTACGTCCTCGACGGCAGCGTGCGCGTGACCGCACTCGACTACGAAGGCGGCACCTTCATGGACGACCTGTCCAAAGGCGACCTGTGGTACTTCCCCCCTGGCGTCCCCCACTCCCTGCAAGGCCTCAGCCCCAACGGCACCGAATTCCTCCTCATCTTCGACGACGGCAGTTTCTCCGAGGAATCCACCTTCCTCCTCACCGACTGGCTCGCGCACACCCCGAAATCCGTCATCTCCAAGAACTTCCACCTGCCCCCCGAAGTCTTCGCCCACATCCCCGCCTCCGAAAAATACATCTTCCAAGGCACCCAGCCCGGCTCCATCAAGGATGAATACCCCAAGGGAAAACACATTAACCCCTCCAAATACAACTTCACCCACCGCCTCCTCTCCCAACCCCCCAAGAACACCACCGGCGGGCAAGTCCGCATCGCCGACTCCAAAACCACCTTCCCCATCTCCACCACCGTCGCGGCCGCCCACCTGACCATCGCCCCCGGCGCGTTACGCGAAATGCACTGGCACCCCAACGCAGACGAATGGTCCTTCTTCATCCGCGGGCGTGCCCGCGTAACCGTCTTCGGCGCCGAAGGCGCAGCACGCACGTTTGACTACCAGCCCGGCGACGTGGGCATTGTGCCGAAGAATATGGGGCATTTTGTGGAGAATGTTGGGGAGGAGGAGGTCGAGATGCTAGAGGTGTTTAGGGCGGATGAGTTTAGGGATTTTTCGCTTTTCCAGTGGCTGGGGGAGAGTCCGAGGAGGATGGTGGTTGATACGTTGTTTGCGGGGGATAGGGAGGCGGGGGAGAGGTTTTTGGAGAGTATCAAGGATGGGGGGAAGGATGAGATTACGCTGCCGCCGAAGCGGAAGGGGGATGATGGGGTTGATGGGGTTGATGGGGAGGGTAGGGGCGGGGAGGATTTGTAAGTAGGGGGAGGGAGGACAAAAGCAGGTGGTGGAGAGGAAGAGAATGTGGAAGCTTGACGAGGGCAAAGAATTCGAGTATGTACCAGAAATAATGCACATCAACGCCTGTAAATGTACTTATACAAAACCCAACCCTGACCAAAGGTATCTACCCATCTAGCAGCTCTGCAGAGATGACCCTATCGTGATCCAGATAAACCCGAACGCCATGCCAACCCAACATCCCCCCTCACAGATAATGCATCATCTGCTGCGGCGCCCCCGGCCGCTTTTTCTCAATAATGAGCACCGTCTCAATGTACTTCCTATCCAGCGTCTCGCTCTTCTTCCTCGCCGCCAACAGCTGCGCCGTCTTGAGCACGTTCTTGATCTGCCTCCCGTTGAGCTTTAACTCCGCCAGCTCGGCAATGTCCTTGTCGGTCAGCGAGCTTTTGATCGTCGACCCCCTCAAAAAGTTGGTCCAGATCGTCCGGCGCGACGCCGACGTCAGATCGGGATACTCGATGCTGACGTGGATGCGCGACTGGAACGCGGCGTCAATGTCGTCCACCCGGTTGGTCGTCATGAACATGATGCCCTCGTAGTACTCGAGCGTCCTCAAAAAGATGGACACGATCTTGTTGCGCTCCAGCTCGTGCGTGCTGCGCGCCTCGAGGAACACGTCGCACTCGTCCAGCAGCAGGATCGCGTTCCACCGCGCCACCAGCTCCAGGATCGAGCTCAGCTCGCGCTCCACCTCCCACGGGTCCGAGCCCAGGTCGCCCGAGCTGAGCGTGTGCAGCGGCACCTTGAGGTTCTCGGCCACGGCTTCGGCTGTCAGCGTCTTGCCGACGCCCGGCGGGCCCGACAAAAGGCAAATGATGCCCTTGCCCTTGCCCTGGATCACGTCGTCGAACTTGCTGCCCGCGATCTGCGACTCGGAGAAGGACATGATGAGCTCCTTCTGGTCGGGCGGGAGGACGAGCCGGTCGAAGGCGGTGCTGTTCCAGACGACTTCGGAGATCTGCTCGACGAAGAAGTCGAGCCACTTTTTGAACTTGAGCGAATACCCCCGCGTGCGCGACCGGCAGAGCATCTGGTAGTAAGGGGGCAGGACGAATTTGTCGTCGTCGCCGCTGATGCCCTGCTCCTCCTTGTGCTTGCTGAAGCGCTCAATGTCGTTGGCGTTGAAGTCGTTGAGGTAGCGCACCCGCCAGGGGCTGAAGCGGTTGAAGCTGTCGATGTCGACGATGATGCGCCCCGTGACCTGCACCTCGACCTCGTTGCCCTCGCGGTCCCACGAGATGGCCTTGCCGGCGTACTGCTTGTAGTGGTGACCCGCGAGCTTCTCAAAGATGGCGCCGCGCTTGACCAGCTTGGCGGTGATGCCGTCCTTGTCGTCGTGGAAGTGCAGCGGGTACACCTTCAAGCCTGTGATCTTCTTGGTGCCCAGGAACTCGGGGATGTTGATGGCCTCCTGGAAGCGGCCGAACTCCTTGCCGCCGTAGTCGACGCAGTCGCAGCGGACCTGCAGGAACTTGCCGCAGTTGTTCTGCATGTACTCGGTCTCGACGCACTCAAAGGCGCTGAGCGGGCCGGCGTGCGCAGACAGCACCACGTTGCCCGGCTGGAAGATCATCCACAGGTCCTTGAAGCACACGACGCCGTTCTTGACGTAGTCCTGGAACGCCTTGACGTTGTCGCCAATCTCGTAGTTGAGGATGCCGTACAGCAGCTTCATGTGCTCCTTGGTCGTGTCGTCGAGGTCTGGCTTCTCGACGTACTTGACGAACTCGTTCCTGTCACATGTTAGAAGTCGACCACCAGTAAGAATGTCTTGGGGGCTTACCATCGGTGCACAAACGGCTTGAAGGGCGCCTCAAACTCGAGCCGCGTCAGCTCGCAGGCGACGCCGGGGTAGTCGGCCATGACCTCGGCCAGGGCCGCCCTGATCTGCGGACTCTGCACGATGATGCTGTGGGCCTCGAGCTTCTTGCGGCTGTCGTTGCTCTTCTGGTTGCGCACTACGACGGCGTAGGTGGCCGTCTCCTCGTTCTCGGCCGCCTCCTCGGCGTCTTCGGGGTACTTGTCGGTCCATGTCCAGTTCCCGTCGTCGTCGGAAGCGCCCTTGTAGATGTTTTTGGCCTCGCCGATGGACCCGACCAGCTTGGGCTTTTCTTTCTCCTTGTCCTTGTCATCGTCGTCTGTCTTTTCGTCCTTGTTATCCTCGGTCTTTTCGTTGTCTTTCTTCTCGTCCTTTTTCTCGTCCTTCTTGTCCTTCTCGCCGTTCTCGGTCTTGGTTTTGGGATCGGTCTCGGTGGTGTCGATGGTGGATCCCGCGGCGCTGGACCCGCTGTCCGGCTGCTTTCCCGGCTGAGTGGAGCTCCCCGCTTCCTTCTTGGAGCGGGAGCGGAACGAGGGCCAGCAACGAGGCATTGTCTTGGCAGAAGTCGTGCTGGACGTGAGTTGCACCAAAATGTTTGAGAAAGCTGCCTTCTTGTCGCTGACACAAGGTCGGGAACCACGCTTTTATGGGAAATCTCCAGAAAACCGAGGCTGCTGCTGCGCCGGCAGTCTGCAGGCACCGTTGTGAACCGGGGCACAAGCTGAAAGCCACAATCTCCACAGCTCGGCTAGTGACTCACCGGCCCATTGGCCGCAAAGACGGCTGTTTCAATCCTCCATGCAGAAATGCAGCGGCTGCCTCGAGCTACTGGCGCGATTCACATGGGTTTCTGGGGCTGGTCCTCGCCTGTCCTCACAGGTGGCGTCTGGCCTTGTTAGGCAGATCGGTAGGAGAAATTCGCCATCTGCGCTTCTCCCCACCGAACTGCCAGTGAGCAGACCCTGGAAGTCATCCCACATTGCGGGGCCGATGGGCTGAGTCGGCCGGCGACAGCGCCAAACAAGCCCTGGCGGCAAAGTGAGAATGGTCCATCCCGCATGCGCATGCACTGCGCGCAAACGGTCAATTGGACAATTTGACAATTTTGAGGTGAGACGAGAACTCCACCTCACCTCAATCTCGAATGGGAATTCAGGCTGCCTCCACAAATTCCAGGCAACCGCGCCGCAGATGACCCAGCGGCACCCGGCTTCCTTCCCTTCTCGGATCCGGGACGGGAACCGCCACGTCGACTGCCAAGTCCCGTCTCACCTCAGCACTGCCGTCCTCGCATGCTGGCGACATTGAGGCCACCAGTTTGGTGAAGATACGACCCTTCGAACGAAACGACAGCTCAACAAGTACCAGGCGCCTTTGAGAAGGCTCACTTGGTCGCCAAGTGCCTCCTCGGCACTTCGGTTTGCTTGACGAGCAATTGACCAATCGGACAATGAATGCACTGGACAACCTAACCGTCGTGAACAAAGCTTCGGAGGTGGAATGCGGGTTGCGGCTGAGCCCGGTGAGCCGGCTCGTACCGGCCGTGCCCACCACTCCCGTACGGAGGACCACGCATCTCTCGGCATCTCGACAAATACAGCGATTGTTCGATGGTCCTACAGTTATACACTACTTAGGCGAGTAAAGCGGAGGCTGGCGAGCCCAGTTCGGCTCAAGGCTCGTGCCAATAACTGCCCGCTCGATTTTTGAAGCTGCTCAAGGTCCTTAAGCCGTATGTTAACGGTCAGTTGCCGGCTCAGGGCCCCGAGCGGCGCAAAACGCCAAACGCTCCTACCTTTGAGCCGTATCTCTACCGCTCCTGCCCTCTAAACCGCTTATTCCTCGGAGCGGTTTAAAACGAATAAGCGGCTCATTTCTCGTGAGCTGGTGATAGACGGCTTGGAGTGGTGAGCCAATAACTCCTAGCTCGTGACCCTCCGCCTTGCTCCGCTAAGTAGGTGGTATCCGAAAGCCGGCAATGCCGGCGGTGTCCCCAGAGGCAGCTGGTTGTTTTGTGCTGCGGTAGCGGGTGGGGTTTTATTAGACTGCGTCTTCTTTGACGATGCGGGCATGTGGTGTCTCAGACATTGGTCGGGTGGAAGAAGGCTTTGAGGGTTGTTCACTGTCTGCCAGGATAGGAGAGAAGCACGGAGCCTAACAAAGCAGGCGAGAGACAGGTTGATTGAGACCATCCACTGAGTTGGAGCACGGCCTGTCTCTCAAGTCTCTAACCAGCCCACATGCCAGGCTTTTATTGGGGGCAGATGGGCCGGGACATTGCATATGGGGTCGACGTCGCCGCTTGATCTCAGCGCTCTTGATCAGACAACCTTCTCCCCATCCTCACCCACCCTCTCAACCGTCGCCTCGACCTTCTCCGTCATCAGCTCGCTCACACCCCTCATACACACGACCGCCACCGTCGCCAGCACCACAAACGGGATGATGGACGACCACGCCAGCCTGTAGGCAGAGGCATACTGCGCCCTACTCTCAGCGACAGCAGCCGCCCACGCCCCCTCCGTCGCCCCCTCAACACTCCCGGTGCCAATCTGACCGGCAGCAAGCGCCTCCAGCAGGGCCGGCACGCTCGCCACAGGCAACCCAGCCCCCGTTGCCGCCTCGCTGACAGCAGGCGCGTAATGCGCTGCCAGCCGCCCGTTGATGATAGCGTCGAGCACGGCCGAGCCGAACGCGCCTCCGATGGCGCGGGCGGAGAAGGCCAGGCCGGTGGCAGTGGAGAGAAAGGCGTGTGGCGCGGTGAACTGCACGCAGGCTACGAGTAGGGTGAGCGGGCCTGACTGGCCAATGCCGGCGAGGATGTTGAGCCCGATTTGGGGGTGGTTCCAGGAGGGTTGGAAGGCGGCGTAGCAGATTGTTCTGTCAACCGTTCAGTGTCATCGTTGAAAGGGGTGACTGGGGATGGGAAGTGGCGGGGGAAGGGAGAGGGGCTTACACGACGAGGAAGAACACCCAGGTCACGATCAGCGGTGTCTTGAGGTCCTTGAAGCGCGTTGACCACCAGGTTACCACGAGCGAGAAGAGCAGCGTGGTGAGGGAGTAGGAGAGCTGGCGCAGGCTGATGTTCCACGAGCTGGTCTCGTAGCCGAGGTTGAGGACGAGCTGCGGCGTAATGGCGTTGACGGCGCTGTAGAAGATCCAGCCCTCAACGGCGAAGGCGAAGACGGAGAGGGCAAAGTTGGCGTCGCGCTGGAAGAAGACATGAGCCACTAGGCCGTCGGTGCGGCCTTTCCATTCTATCAGACAAGTCAGCATCGGATCGCGGACTGGAGGAGCAGGAGATTCAGGGCCACGCACCGTACACCCCAAACACAACAAGCAACACCAGCCCAATCGCCACCGGCGCCGCAACATGGGCATCCGACCAGTGGTATGCGCCCCCAGCCCAGTCAAGCGCAAGCAACATCAGAGTCGCGCTCGTGACAAACAGGAAGGACCCCACGGGGTCAATTGACCAGACAATCTTCCTCACCGAGACCTTCGGCCTATCCACTTTGGGCGGCCAGTAGAAGGCAAACAACCCGAGGGCGGTGGCACCGTGGAAAGCAGCCTGCATCCAAAAGATGTACCGCCATCCCCCGGCATCCACGTTCGTCACTGCCCCGGCCCCGATTCCGCCGACACTGTCATCCCTTGGGTCAGCACCAACCCCTTTACACACAAGGTACACACAAGTAGTGAGTTGGGAAAGGGGAGAGGTGACTTACATCCCCCCAACAGCTCCTCCCACAAACGCAAACCCGTTCGCCAGCGCGCGGTACTTGAGCGGCAATATCTCGGACGGGATAGCCTGCACGATAGAAATAGTCGACAGCGTCGTGCCGATCAGAATCCCGCCACCGATTAGCATTGTCATGGAAGTGGCGCGCGCCGACACCACGGCGCCGGCAAAGGCGATCAGCGGCGGGAAGGCGGCGAGGGACTTGCGGTCGAGAACGTCGGAGAGACGGCCGACGATGGGGGAGAGGACTGCTTGCATTAGGAGGGGGCCCTGCGGTAACTTAGTCACTGTGCTGATTGGTGGGAGGCCATGGGAGGCCCGGGGAGGGTTCATGTTTGGGTTCAGGGGAGGCCTGACCTGGATGATCCAGCCTGCGAGAGAGGCGTCGCCTAGGTCGCGGATGATGAAGGCGATGACGGAGCCGGCGGCTACCACGACGAAGACTTGGGCCATGATGCTGGCATGGGTGTTAGACAACATGTGAACCCGGGTGAGAGGGAAGGCTCACGCGAAGCAGGTGATGAAGACGACCAGCTGTGGGAGGAGTCAGCTATCTGCTTCTTGTGGTGTCTGGTGAGCTGAACCAACCCATGACCGCCAGCTCAAGTTGATGTGGACATCTCCTTGGTGAGCTTCCTTTTCGACGACGGGGACCGCCTTGTCTTCAATTTGCCGAATTCCTTCTGACGATCCGTGGCTGCCTTCATGGGCTTGGATTTGGCCTGAGTCCTTCTCGCCCATTCTGACTTGGGCAACCTCGAACCGTTGAAGACTCAGTAGCGAAATAGTTGAGGTGTTGAGCAGAGGACTCCACGGGACTTATTCCAGGATCGCGGAAAGCTATTGATTACATGTATAAGACAAGAACAGACAACGCGGGGACACTCCCAAAGATGCGGTACCCAACATGAACCACACATAGATCCCCGTCATCACATTGCCGCCGACGGGGGTCACCCGATGCAATGCGGGGAGCCTCACCCCAACCGCCGGGTCACAAAACCCGGATCTGCAGGACTAGAGGAGACAGCTCGGCATTAAGTGTGTCGGGTACGTAACTACCTTGAAAAACACAAACGGGAATAGGGCTGTTGTCCTTATTCCTGCACAAGGAGGTATCGCGACGAGATGTCAACCGACATAAGCACCAAAGGTGTGTGATTAGGTAAATTGCAACCTTGAATCCATAGTGACACTAACTGCGCAACAGCCCGCTTGTCCAACATAAGCGTGGCATATCAAGGGTATACTTCCGCCCCAGCTGCTTCAGTCCTTCTCGAGGCCTAATCACTCTTGTCGAGGCCCTGTTTCAACGTTGTCTTCAACTTGCGATAACCAGTCCCCCTTTGTTGCTGGAGCCTCTCAGTCCCCTCACCCCCTTCCTTGCTCATCATACCTCACCTTAAAACGTCGTCTTCAACTTGGGATAATCCGCCGCATTCGCCTGCAAATCCGCAAACACCCTGCCCGAGTCATCTTCACTCAGCTCCTTCATCCGCTCCAGGTCCTCCTCCTCCAGCTTCTCCATCTCCTCGACAGGCTCCGCCTTGCCCTCCTCCTGATCCTCCTTCTGCGGCGCGAGAGCCTTTTCCACCCCAGACGACTCGCCCACAAGAAGAAACTGCGTGTTGACGTAGTCGAGATGTTTCGGCTGGGTGGGCACCCAGCGGAGGGAGCGGAATTCTTCAAAGAATCTGTAAACCCGTCAGCCCGCCTTCACTCATTGTATCAAATAGGGAACTTATTTGCTCACTCCTTGGGATACTCTGGCCCCTTCGACAACCTCGCATTCGCCGGGCCAGGGAACTCCGGGTTCTTGGTGCTGATGACAAAACTCCCCCTCTCTTTCAGCCCAATCTCCCTCTGCACCTCGCCCAACTCCTCCGGCAGCGTCAGGATATACACCAAATGACTCGCCCTCCCCGTGCTGGTAATAGCATACACCCCCTCCGCAACCGGCGTCGCGGCCGGGGTATGCCTCTCCCCCGCCGTCTTGGTCTGGTACTCGGACCCAGCCAGAAACTCGTCCTTGAGCGTCTGGAAGGAAGCGCCGGCCTTTTCCACGAAAGCTGTGAACCTGTCCCGGCCGGATTGCGGGAGGGTCTTTTTGGGGAGGAGGCACAAACGCGAGTTGCCTGCGTCGCCGATCGGGCCGGCGTCGAGTTTGGCGTCCTTTTCGATGGGGCGGAGGAGGATGTGGCTGCGGGCGATGTCGTTGACGGAGGAGGGGGAGTCGACGTTGACGCGCGGGCGGAAGAAGAAGTAGATGATGCCTTTTTCGAGGATGCTGGAGGGGAGGGGGGAGGTGGCGTCGTCGTCGCGGCCTTGGGGTTGGACGGCGGATGTGGTGGATGGCTTTTTGGGTGTCTCCTTGGGCTTGTTGGATTCCTTTGGGGTGCCGTTCTTTTCCATCCCCTTCTCCTCTTTTGACTCCTTTCCTTCCGTTTCCTCCTTCTCTTTGCTTTCTTCCTTCTTCATCTTCTCCTCCTTCTTTTCGCTGCGAATTGTGTTAGCACGCTGTCGGGAAGTGAGAGTGACAGGGGTTGGTGAGTTGTTACCTTGCGGTTGCCCCTTGGCTGTCCTTCTTGGTGCGCTTAGGACTGCGAGATGCCGGGGCTTCCTGCGTCTTGTGCTTCGACCCCGGTTGCGCTTCTTCAGCAGGCGGCGCGCCGGATGGCCCCGCCTGCTTCTTTGCTGCAGACCTCGTCGTCGTCGTCATGTTCGGCCAACGGCTGTATGGCGATGTGGTTCGCTTTGTGGAGGCCAAGGTCAGAAAGTTCAAAAACTCGACGTCGCTCTTTGAGTCGGGTGTTTGACCCTTGAGATCTGGGATTGTGCTCTTGGAAACTTTGAAACACAGGTGGTGAGGTGAGAAACTGCCAGTGGAATGGGCTCCTTGCTTCGAGTTGAGTGCATCCTTGTCTGACAATAATTGCTTCCGCTTTTGGGCGGTGTCAGTGATGTCATAGATCTCAATTCGGGATGCAGTCTTTGGGCCTGCCTTGCCTGCCAAACTTGAGGACGACGCGGGGCAGGAACTCGAAGGATGGAGGCCGCACACAACAGAGAAGAGGTTCGTTCCGACTCAGCATACAGCATTTTGTTCCGAAACTATCAAGGCACTCTTTTGCTCAAGTCCTGCCATTTCGTCCACTCACACTACCTAATTACCTATACCTACACGTAATAAGTGTCCCAGCGGCATAATTAAGGTATTACTTGATTGCTAACTTTCTCATGAATTATAACCGCTAGAAACAGAGCTCTAACATTAACTGTAGTCTACCTTAGGTGTGTCGTTGTGACTCGTGAGTCAACGTGATAGTTCTGCCTTTTTTTTTCTTCTTTTACACTCCATTTATTCTTTTATCTTTTCTTTTTTTCTTCTTCTATCCTCTCCTTTTTCTTACTTCTCTTATTTTTCCCTCCCTTATTCATCCTTCTTTTTTTTTTTCTTAACGTTATTCTTATAATTCTTTACTCTTCTGTCCGTGCCCCCTGTCAAAAACCCCTGATCATCTGATCATCTAATGGCAGGTCTCACTGGCAGAAGCGACGTAGATGACCAGCACAAGTTATTAACCACATCTGACATCACAGAGAGCGCATCAATATGTAAGGTCGGTAAGGTACCTTAGTCTTCGGTAGAAAGGCGGCGACAACACCTTGTCAACACCAACCCCAAACCAACTTTATTGTCTACCTTAATTAGCCCTCCAGATCCCTTTAGTGACAATAGCAACCATGAAGCTCCCTCTTGGCATTCTTCTTCTCGCCATCAACGTCCTTGCCGGCCCCGCTCCAACCAAGGAACGAGCACTCGATCCGCGGGCGTGCGTCAGCGGTGGGTGCGCCTGTCTTGTCGGCACCTTCGAGGGCGTCTACTGTGGCTGCTGCAACGCGGTCTGGCCTGTCATGGGCGGAACTATCCATGACGACCACGTATACCAATGCAACCCGGACGGGGGATGCTGCGATTATGGATACCGTACTAGCTGCCACAATGAGGGAGAGCCATGCAGCCGTTCTTGCCCGCTGTGAGCTTTCTGTGGTGGAACTGAAGTGAGTTTTTCTCCTTGGTGAGGGGAAGGATCCTGTAAGTAAGCCTAACACTCGTCCGACAGATAGCGGTAGAATACATATAGTAGTATGTTGACCCGTGGGTGAAGCTATTCCCTGGTCATGGCGGCGTGTGGCAGCATCAGGCAGCCCAAATACCTGGTAGACAATGGAAAATGAATTGAGACGCTGAACCCCCCATCTCAATAATTAGGTAGCCTCAAGAGCGTTGGGCGTGTGGGAGCTGAGCTGACTGAGTCTTACGTGCTTCTACGATAATAACCCCAGGGCCGGCATCTTCCTCCGTGAATGCCCTCTAAATCTAGCCGAAACGGTGTATTGCCTTTTTCGACCCGGGCAAGACCAATCACTCACTGTATCCATGCCTTCTCCCATTCGACGCTGCAAGATGATGAATCGAGCCAGGTTTCACGACAGCTGTTGTCCGACATTAGCAGCGACAGCACCTGGAAGGCATGGTGTTAATGCGGCTGCTTCAGGGTGCCCATTTCTGAGTCACTTCAGAGATTGAGAATGGGGAAGTGACGGATGTATGAGGTTTGGAAAGACAGGTGTGTTCTTCATGGAGTTGCGAAAACAAAACTTCATGTTGACCGGACAAAAAAGAAGACTCAAGCCCCCCCACTCCTCCTACTCTTCATCCCGTTATAAACGCCGACCGCCACAAAAGAATACACAAGACTACAGCCTCCTTCTAACACCACATGCAACACGCTCTAGAGATTATGCTCCCGCCTGATCTTGTCTTCAAAGCCGCCGTAATGCTCCTCCGGAACGCCCAAAGCCCGCATCAGCTCCCGAAACTGTCTCCCTCGCCGCTCGCCCAAGGTTTCCGTCTCCATATCCGATGTTTCACTCTTCAAAACACAACTTTCACCTGCCCGTTCCAGCAACAATTCAAAAGCGGCAGAAAACCGCTCGGCGTCCCTCACCACAGCCGCCTCGGCGATGATGCCGCATATGGCGAGCCACCCCAGGATCAGCCTCGTGTCAACCGACCCGTCCATCATGCGGAACTCCATAGTCCGTGGATTGCGCCGCGCCCGCTCGTCCTCCTCCCCGAAGGCGCTGAAGTTGAAGCCCAGTCGGCGGTACATCCTCTCTGGTCCCGAGAGCAAACGGCCCAGCTGCAGGTGAGACGGCGTTTTCCATATCTCGACAAGGGCATTCGTGACGTCGGCCGGGATGGTTGTCGCTCGACCTTGGATGGCATCGATGACCTGCCTGTCCGAGACCGTTCCCAAGTCGCTGGGCTCCGCCGCCACCTCTCCCAACCGCGCGGCAAGCCGACTGCGCTCCTGCAAGGCGAAGCCCCACGTGTACCTGTTGCCAAAGTTGGGCGAGGATGGGTCCCGGATGCTCCTCAGCGTGGGTTCCGCCACCCACAGGAGCGTCGCCAGCCGTTTCAGTGTCGGTAGCGACCACGGCCGTCCGTCCATCCGCCCGAGGTGGATGTGCACCTCGCAGGTGCAGTTGGCGACGAGCCGGTGGCGCGAGGTCAGCCCGTGCAGGACCCTCCGCATGCGGGCTTGCGTGGCGGCGTCGCTGAGCCGCATCTTGGGCGAGCAGATCTCGACGGGGACCCAGATGTATCCTTCGAGGGAGGACTCTTCGGTCAAAGGTTCTGCCGAATTCGCCTTCTTCACGACCCAGCCGGAGCCCCAGAAGTCCTTCTCCTCGATGCCTTGCTTCAGCAGGGAATGCAGCGTGACGGCCTGCTCGCCGGTCTGCCTGATCGTCTCCGCAACACACGCATGCCCCTGCTCCATCCATCCGGCCGGATCGTCGTGACACTGTGCTCTCACAGCAGGCCGGCTGTCGTCCGGCTGCGGGTCCTCGGCCCCGGGCGCCAGCAGCGGAAGCAGCAGCTTCCACTCAAGCGCCACCGAAACGTCCTCGGCGCGGTCAACCGGTGCCGTCTCGCCGACCTGGACCGTGACCGAAGTACCCGTGACGGCGTCCTTGGCTGCAGCAGCAGGGCTGGCGTTCTGGATGTCGATGCACTGCGCGCTCGGCCGATCACTGGCATCGTCGAGGATAAAGGGCGCCATTCTCCGCGGCGGCGGCGGCGGCAGGTTTCCCCTCGTCAGGCTCTCGCGGAACAGCAGCCGCGGGAAGGCACATAACTTGTCCAACCCGAACCCACCAGTGGCGGCAGCAAAGGGAATGGCGGCGGGGGGGTGACTGAGGGTGGTGGAACGGCGGCGGCGGCGCCTCGAGACGTCGACCCCTGGTTGTGCCATGCGCGGTCGTCGGACGGGGACGTAGGCGTGGACCCCGCAAGGTGGTGCATGTGCTGCTGTCAATCGCCGGGCGAGCGCGGCCGACCCATGCGCCGTCGTCCAAGGTCGTGGTGGGGGAAGGAACAAGTGGTCGGCTCGTTCGGAGATTTCAACTTGACAGGGACTCGGAGATGGAGCCAGGGGCCCCGTCATCTTCCAGTTTTTCCAGGTTTCCAGCGCGCTGGGTTCCGAATGATGCGGGCAGCCTCAAACACCCTCGAGGACTTCGAGGCCATTCATCAAGTTCCCTGCAAGGCCACAATGACGGCCTGCAGCGGTGGTTGGCGACCAGGAGCCCCATATTCCCGGGCTGCTTCGGGCAGCAAATTTCTGCACGAGGAGCTGGAGCCGCGCACCATTGCATGGGTACTTGCAGCTCCCCATGCATGGCGGGCACATCACTAGACAAGGCCTGGGCCATCTCCCGTTCAACTTGGCTGCAAGATGCCGCCAACAGATTGTCAAATGCGGCACAGACCGTGCTGCGTGAGACGCGGCCCAACATGTCCCATGTCGAGGCCCTTTCCCCCCAGCCCAGAACGAAATGTCACCCTCACCGCCCCGCCCTGCAACATGCTCTCGCCAATCTGGCGTGATCACCATGGCTTGCTTATCGCCGGGCGCAGTCAGTTCGAACCAACCCCAGGCCTGCCGTCCGCCACATGTGACCCCCCACCGCATGCGTGTCAGCACCGGGCCCGTGGGCGAGGGAGCGGTCAGTCCAATGACCCCCTTGTCCGCCCCCACACTGGGCGCTGTTTTGTGCCAAAAAGTCGGTAGAATAACTCCGAGACGCTGCTGGTTCCATCGTCCAAGTGAAGACAAGAGACCGCGAGTGAGAAAAATGCGAGCATGTTTGTCAGATCGGGCTACCAATGTGATTCAACATGGGAGTTGCGCAAGAGGCTTTCTTGATAACCAACATGCAAGGACCTCAACTCGAAAGTGGGAATGCAAGGTTGACAACAGCCGGATCCCACGGAGATAACTACAAGCGCCAACAGGTTCACAATCACAACCAATGAGGTTTACAATTCGAGGCATGCGCATTTGAACAGTCCGGCGAGGAATGAGGGCTGGTAGGCTAGGATTTGAGACGAGGAAAGGCATAACAAAAAGGAAAGGGAAAGAAAAAAAAGAAAAGAAGAAAGAAAACAGAAAAAAGGGGGGGGAAGAAAGGTAGAAAAAAGGGAAAAAGGAAAAAAAATAATATCAAGTGGGTAGGAGAGGAGGAGACATAGAAAGATAACAATATGAAAACGAGTTATACTCCTGGATTACTATGCAGACAATCCTGGGCTCATTTAGAAGCCTGAAAAGGAAAGGGAGGAGGACAGGAAGGAGAGGAAAAGCTACATGTAACCGACGAGTTAACCAGTTTTAAAGGAGGGCGAACTTGAAGTTAGAGGTTTAACGACACACAGATAGAGCAGAACAGAAACGAAGAGAGTGATGCTAATATTACCTTAATACATTCAGCATTGCAAGCACAATACCTGACTGACTGATACCAGACGAGACCCAATTCGAGAGAACCTCCGTACACATTTCCCGAAACGGAACACGCAGCAACATCGTTTCTGGCTGAATTCCATGCAGCAATCTATTCTACCTTTACTGTCTTAATGACTCGGGGCAATTAGACATATCGTAGATGGGTTGCTTACTCTATGATTGATATAAAGCGAGCACTCTCTCCAGGGCAAGACAGCGAGCAAGTCACACACTTGGGATTTCGTCTACATGTACCTGCGTGTTGACCACCATGTCTCGTTTCTTGTTCTCGGTCGCTCTCGCCTTACTTTCCTCAACGGCTGCCGGGCACGGCGGGGTTTGGAACTACTCAATCGCAGGAGACTGGCGACCCGGGTGAGTGTCGTGTCCTCTTATATTCCAGTCTCACCAAGTGAAGGCTACAAAGGTTGACAGGCGATAGGTTCTTCCCCTACTACCCAGCAGAAGGCCAATCCTCCATCCAGCGGCACTGGGCCGACTTCCGCCCCATCACCGACCTCACCTCCCCCTTCCTAGCCTGCAACAACCCGGGCACCCCGGCCGAAGAGTACGCCACCATCCCCGCCGGCGGCCAAATCTCAGCCTACTACCGCGGCTGGCCGCACGACACCGGCCCTGCCATCGTGTGGATGGCCTACTGCGGAGCCGAACCAACCTCATGCGCCTCCTTCAACGGCACC
This sequence comes from Chaetomiaceae sp. PF1801, assembly GCA_023628475.1. Lineage (NCBI taxonomy): Eukaryota > Fungi > Ascomycota > Sordariomycetes > Sordariales > Chaetomiaceae > Chaetomiaceae sp. PF1801. Next base: position 470,134 of record JAMAKQ010000005.1, read on the forward strand.
GCCGGTCCCGACGGCGGCAAGCACTGGTTCAAGATCGACCAGGCCGGCCTGCTGTCGGGGACTGTACGCGAGGGGCTGTGGGCGCAGAAGCATATGGTTGTGAACAGCAACTACACGTGGAGCGTGACCATCCCGGAGCGGTTGCGGCAGGGGGCGTATCTCATGCGGCATGAGATTGTTGCGCTGCATGTGCCGTTTACGCCGGAGTTTTATCCAGAGTGCGCGCACTTGTATGTTACGGGGGATGGGGAGGAGGTGCCCGGGGAGGAGTACCTTGCGGCTATACCGGGGGTTTGGGAGCAGGATGGTGAGTGACCAACTTGAGTCTTGAAGATAGAATGGCTCCTCGCTAGTGTTGGCGGGATATGGCTCTTGCTGATGATGGGCGAATCTGTTAGACCCCGAGCTGCATCTCAGCATTTACGAAGAACCGACCGCGAGCAGGACAGAATGGAAGATTCCTGGGCCGGCGGTCTGGAGGGGATCAGGGAAATGAAGTGGACATTGCCTCGACTGATATGGCTCTATTAGACCGTCCAGACAAGCGGCCGAAAAAAAGCTACCGTTATAATACTGGAATCATAAGAAATTGCGCTCCGCTGACATGCCGCGATGGACAACCCCTTGAAGTTTCAAGCCAAATATACACATCCCAAGAAACCAAAACAAACCCATGCCGGGACAGACGTCCCTCGTGCAGTACATGATGCAACAACCAAACCAGAAAACAACGAACAAACAAACAAGTTCAAACCAAACCCCTCAAGCCCCCGGCACCCTCTTCCCCCCACAATCCGGAATCTTGACCCCCTCCTTCAGCTTCCGATCCACCGTCAAAAGACCCCAATGATCCTCCCACTCCTTACCCTGGGTATTGAACATGACCTTCCACGGCTCATCAAACGCCTCAAACCAAAAGTACTCCGTCCCGTCCTCCAGCGCACGGCACACCCAGTCCTCCATGAAGGTATTCATCTCATCGACCCCAGCCACCGCCGCATCCGGACAATCCGTCTGCCACGAGTTCCCGCACGCCGTCCCGCCCTGCGACGGCCACCCCGTCTCGGCGATGATGTTCATTGCTTTATCACTCTTTTGGAAACCCTGGGTTTTGTTACCCCAGAAGTACATGGTCCAGTCCGCCGCCTGGGATGCCTTCGTGCCGGCGAAAAAGGGGTGGATATTGGCCATGATGGCGTCGCTCTGGCTGGCGAGGGTGGCGGTCCAGTTGTCGCCCAGGTCCGACGTCGCCACGGGCAGCTTCATACCCCGCGCCGTGAGGTTGGAGCGCACGTCCTGCAGCAGGCTGCCCAACGTGGTGATGGACATTTGCTGGCGGAAGAGGATCTCGTTGGCCACGATGATGCCCTTGAAGTAGCTGTCGCCGTAGTGGTCGAGGATGTCCCACATCTGGGAGAGCTGGCGCGCGTTGGTGGTCGCGTTGCCGTCCTGCCACACGCCGAGCCAGATCTTGACGGTGTCCTTGAGCTTGAGCTGCTCGACGGCGTGGATGAGCATTTGGGTTTGGTTGCAGTCGGTGCCGTAGAGGCGGACGACGTTGGTCAACTGCGAGAGGACGGCCAGGTCGCGCGTGATGTTGTTTTGGGAGGGCGGGTTGTGGATGCAGTCCGGGTATTGCGTGTTAAGCGGGGTGTAGTCCATGCCGGGGAAGACCTTGCGGAGGTCCTTGTTGTTCATGAGCGCCTGGATCTCGGCCGAGTTGGCGTTGAGATCGCCGTTGGCGGCTGTGTCGCCGGCGGCGGTAGACGTGTCCCCCGAGGAGCCGCTGCCGCCGCTGCTACCCCCGCCGCCGGTCTTGTTCCTGAACACGGCGCCGAACAACACTCCGAGCACAATAGCAGCGATGATAGCGAGGACGACGGCAGCGATAATGACAATCTTCCACTTCTTGCCATTGCTCTTGCCCTTGGAGACTGCAGCAGCCGGCCAAGCCTTTTCGCCCACAGGACCCACGGGCGGCGCGTCGAAGACACCTCCCGGAACGGAACCCCCTGACGCACCATCGCTCGAAACACCGTTATTGACGGGCGCGTAGTGGTTAGACACGCTCCCGCTGCCGTTCCGCCCCACGAGCCCGCCGAGCACGCCGCCGGCTGCCGCGCCGCCCGCGGCGGCGGCACCGTGGCTGCGGTGGCTGGACCCGAGACTGAGCATGCTTGTCCTCGGCCCTCTCCTCCCGTATTCTAGCCCGTCGTCGCCGTCGTCGACAATATCGTCGGGGTTCACGGCGCCGAGGTTCGAGTCGACGTGGCGCGAGAGATTCTGGTACGGGTCGTCCGCGTAGAAGTCGCCGCCGCCTATCCTAGATGGAGTGCGCTGTCCCGGTGTCGCGTAGCCCGTGCCGACGGCGCCGCCGCTCAGTCCTTGCAGGCTCGAGTGTGAATTTCGGTCTCCAGGGTGGTACTCGCCGGGCGCCAGCATGCCCCTTTCCGGGTAGCCTTGTGGGTGTTGTTGGTACGGGTGTTGGCTGTGGATCGCGTTGAGACCGCTCTCTCGTGCGTTCTGGTCGGCGACGTTCAGGGCGATGCCAGCCATGCCTCCGGCGGCGTTGTTGCTGAAGTTGTCTGCGCCTGGGGTGACGGTGTTCTGGGGAGAGGGTCGTTGGGCGTGCGGTGGGTACGAGGACCCCTGAGTCCAAGACCGTCGGTCGGTCTGTGGAGACGCCGAGTCGCCGTAGCCGTTCGCGGTCGCCGCGGCGTATGGCCCGGTGCCTCGTCCGCCGTTTGCGGGATCCTGCTGGTGTCGTCTCTGGGAGCGCAGTCGCTCGAAGGACGAATCCGGGTGGGCTCGGGGTCCGTACTGCGACGGCGGGGCGTCGTATGCGTCTTGCTGGTCGTAGTATGGCTGTTGATATTGGCGATGGGGAGGAGGAGATGGGACCGCGGCGCCAAGAGGTTGGCGATCTGGCTCATCTTCTGGGTAATACCTTCTTTGCATGTTCGCGGCGGAGAATGGGGAGGCTCACGCCCCGCCAAAGGATGTTGCGGAACTGTCTTGACTCTCGCCTGGCCAGGCACTCGCAATCCGTCCGGCGTGGCGCGGCTCCCAAGCTGGATCACGGAATCGAAATTGGCGGCTCAATCGAGCAAAGGCGGGTGGTCCCACGAGCGCCGTGGCTGGGTTGGTTTCGTGTCGAGAAGAAAGCGCTCAGCAGACCGGCCCCTTCTGGACTCGTATTGGGCTGCGCCCCCCTGCCGTTGTCTTGGGCCGTCGCTCGGCTGGAATCCTGGATGGTTGCAGAATCTCAAATCCAGCGCTGCCATCCGAGTTTGACAGTGATGCTGTGTGCTGTCCTGCAGCGCGCACAGAAATGCAGGCTAATGTAGATGCGACGCAAACGGACGGCCGCAGGTGCAAAAGGCTGTACGACGACAAAATCTCAGGTGAATTGACAGTGAATATGGAACCGAAAGGAAGAGCGAAAACAGCGCTGCCAAGTCGCGGGCTGCAAACCAGATTTGGATTTCAAGAGCAAGCCCCCGACCTGCGACGGCTTTCCCAAAATCCGGTTGCAACCTGGCGCAGTCAGCAACCAGGCAACACAAGGGCTGAGAAGGGGAAGGGGGTGGTTCGATGCGGTTAGAAGTGGGGCGGACCCCTGATTGCCGACAGCGGATTGGCCCGAGTCGGTTGCCCGACCAGCCACTTGCGGCTGACACCCCGCAGAATCTGCGGCTGGATGCATTTGGGACCTTGGAGCGCTAACCTCTCGCAGCAGAATCCAATTTTGTCTTCCATCGTTTTATCTGCATGCGGCGCATGCCGTTTAACGGAGTTCAGCTTTGACTTCACACTTCAAAATTGCAGGGCAACAGTTTGGCATGGAGAGGACGATTTTAGGTATCGACATCCGTCTTGCCTTCATTTCCAGGTTATTTACCCTCTATCCGTTGCGGCGGAATCGAGCTTGGCAATCCGAGTGCCCCGCGCCCAGCCTCCGGAGCAATTGCGTCATACTCCGTCCTCTCCACGGCAACGGCCGCAAGTCCCCGGAGATGCGACCCCTCCCGGCTCGGCGGCGCCGGGGACAGGACTGGTTCGCAGCCGAATTCGTACCGTCGTCGTCTGCTGATATTCCTACTCGAGATGCAGCCCTCTGTATTCAGAATACCTTGCTGTGCAGCATGTGGAAAACCTGCGGCAACGGTTTCGAGAATTGAGATCGATCTCATCCCATCTCGTCAGCGGAGTCGAGTCCGCCTCTTCTCCAAGTGCTGCGCAGCTCCGCAGATCACAGTTGGATGACGCAACACGATATTGAGAGGAGTTGACATCATAGACAGCATATAGTACAAAATGTGAACAGCAGCTCGAGATGGTTTGCTCTCCAGCAATTGCTGAACAACTATCCCGCCGTGCTATCACCACCACGAAGAACTTACCGAACCGAGATCCAACAGAATCCTTAAACAGTCACCATGTCCGCAGACCCCAACTCCGTCGCCAACCAGGGCCGTACGTACATTCCACACTCGGCACCCCTTTCCGGCTGTCTCGGGAGCCACGTGCCTCTGAGACAACATTCTTTACTCTCCCTGGAATGCCGTGTCTAACATTTCGGTCTAGAATTCCACTCGAGCGTAGGCCCAGCTCAGCCCGCAACAACCTCAGGAGTACGCCCCTTTTCCCCTCATTCACCCCCAACCCCCTCCATCACACACCTACTAACAACCCCCCCACAGCACCAACTCGGCCAACAAGTCGGCAACGAAGCCGTCCCCGAGTTCCGCGCCAAGACCTACTCGCCCGGCACCGCGCCCAAGGAGCACTCGCACCAGCCCAACCCGATCCACGAAGTCCCCGGCCAGGCCATGAACCCGCTGGCCGACGAGTCGGGCCGCACGGGTGCGCTGGACATGCCCGGCGCCACCAGCGGCGAGATCCACCAGTCGTCGACTTTTGCCCGGCCCATGGAGGGCCAGACTGGCAGGGAGCTGCACGGCATGCACGCCGGCAAGCGCAAGAAGGAGCGCAGTGGTCTGGAGGGGGTCGGCGTCACGGCTACTACGTCGGACGAGACGGTCGAGGGTAGGGTGAGGGCGCTCGGTGCGGATCTGCCGGAGGGTGTGGAGAGGGGTATGAGGGGGAAGGCGCAGGGGCCGGGCGCGGAGGATATGGTTCCTGCGAGCGCGGAGGAGGTGGCGGCTGAGAAGAGGCGGTCGTAAAAGCCAAGGGGAAGAAGCGGAGGAGAAGTGTGAAGTTTGTATGATGGGGTGAAGGGGTGAGGTAAAATGTGTACTGCTCAGGGGTAAACGGCTGCTTGGCTCTCGGGGAAACTGGGTCATCCTTTTGACAAACCACAATATGAACATAATTGATGTTCAAAGAGGGCCAAAAAGACTGGCATCTGGATGGCAGATGCAAAAGTGTGCGTCAGCCGCGAATCGAACGCGGGGCCCATCGATGGCAACGATGGATTTTACCACTAAACCACTGACGCCGCAACCGGATTGGTGAGAAAACTGAGCAAAACTACGGCTATATCAAGTTAAGCCTGAGTCAACACCTTTTCATTCGATGTCAACTGCAATCGGATAGCAATGTGAGATTGTTGGACGGTTGGGTTCTAGGAGCAACATTGGGCTGGCTGTGGAGAAATGCTCTCGTCTCTTCAGAGACAACTTGGGCTCCCACCATGTCAGTGTGTGTAAGTGGTCAGCGCACCGGAAGAAAGGAAGTGTCTGCATCCAAATACAAGACTAGAAGAGACTATACTTGGTGATTTGCTGTTGCTCTCTGCTGCTTATACAAGACATCTTCATAAGGACACGATCCAAACCACATCTATATTCCCTGAAATAACGCCCAGTAGGAGTCCCCGATGCCCTAACATTGCTCTCCAACTGCTCCAGGTTGTCACTTGTTGCTCCCCTTGGGCTCGACATGACGCGGCTGGAAGGCACATTGCTGAAGCCTCTCGTTGACCGTCACGCCGCGGGTGTCGTACAACCACCTCGACAACATCGAGATGGAGTTCTCAGACCCGAGAGGGAACCGAGCAGTGTGGCGTGATCCAGTTGATTCTCTGGTGGTGCGAGGAGCTCGTCAGTATTGTAGATGTGTGAGTAAGAAAGAGGAGGACGGCAATAGAGCCCGTAATGGAAATATGGAAGGAAACGCACTCGGCCATGTTTCCGGTCGCAGAGTGAGAAGGCTCCACTGTCGTGGACGAGATAGAAGGAGGTGCCTTGGAGGACATGCTGGCGGAATATTTCTGGGAACAGAGGCGCTGGAAAAAGGGACAAGAAGAGACGTTGAAGTCTGGGGTGATTCAGAACCCTTTGGCAGCGGGTTTGAGCTGGCGAACTGTCCATCTTTTATATACTCGGATTGGAGGGTCGAAGCAGCGTGTGTGTGAAAAGGTTCGGTTGATATTCCCTTTTGCACTCCCACTGAAGTAGAAGCGTGTACTTCTGTAGTTCAGTAGCAGCATGTACTTTTGTCGTGTTGGAGTGGCCCAGGGTGTAGGTCAGACCGTCAGATTGAACTCGCCCGCAAGGTTCCCTAACGGGAGCTGGTTTCCCTTTTGGGAACACAACATGTCGTGGGCAGCGGTGTGGAAACCCAGAAAACTTGGGAGTTGTAACCCTGCACCATGCATGGGGCAGGACTTATGCTCAGTGCAAGTTGGCAGTTGAGGGGCCTCTCAAGAGGACACATCGTGAACTTGAAATAATAAGCACAGGGTAGGTACCTGAGTAGTACTTGCCTTGGATAGAAAGATACAGTTGGCCCGAGGCTGAGACGAAGCTGCGTATCAGTCCAAATTTGAGAATTGGCGTCATTTTGTTTTGGAAAAATCTCGGATATTATTCTTCTCTTGTTCCACATGTTGCGCTTCTTTCGAGGACACTGTGGATGTAGCGCGTGTGTACCTTCCAAAAGTGCTGTTTTCACATCGATTTCTTCCCTGCAGGTGCTGCAGCCCAGAGACTGGCATGCCAGCCACGTAACTGCACCCGCGCACCTGACCATCGCGACTGCAAAGGCGACTGGAAGCCTCGTCCCTTCTCAAGCCGACAGGCAGCCACCACCCCAAGGCCCTGCCCGTCCCCAACGATAAGCCAATCATAAAAACGGAACAGAAGTACAATCTTCAAAAGTACAATGCAATTTTAAAAATACATTTCCGTATTAGGTTACTATCTACAGCCGAAAAGGACAACGTCACACGTGCCAGGGCGACCAGGTGCCTGAGGTAATTGCAGGCTTTGCAGCTTCGAATTTCTAGTCCAAGGTGAACAGCTGGGAAGTGAGCACCCAACTCCTTCACGTTTTCAATTTGCCCGCTCTTGCGTCTGGTTTTGCCAAACTTTTCTGCCATCACCTCACAGTTACTGCCGCACGGCCCGCACCGGGCATTCGTCCAAGTCGTCAAAATGGCAACCGAGCAAGAGGGAACAGCTGTCGCGGTGGACGATTGGGAGAAACATTGGGATGAGATTCTTGACCTCTACGTGACACAGAACAAAGCCTTGCGCGAAGTCAGGCAAATCATACGTACCAAGCACGATTTCGACAAAACGTATGCCTTTCTTGAACCACATTATGAACACCATTTGGGAACAGAGCTAACGCGGGCACAGCGCTCGGCAATACAAGTATCGCTTCCCACGCCTAAAGAACATCAACGAGGACGAGTGGGCGTACATCAACGAAGAGCTCCAACGTCGCGGCGCGCTCGGCATGGAGTCGGTGGTCTGTCTTTACGGAAAGCCACTGCCTGCGGCGCGCGTTTCTCGCGGCATCGCGCGGATTCGGAAAAAGGGACCAAGGGACCAGGCCGCAAAGCAAGCCTCGGAGCAGCGTACGGACCGGATCTCGCTGCGAACTCCGTCGCCGGCACCGGTTGGCCACGAGAGCAACGTAATATTAGCGGCCGAGCAAGATATAGCGGGCCCGGCAGGTCTCAGCTTTCGACCGGCATCCTTTGCGCTCCACAATCCTGAACCGGCCCAGGGAGCTCAAGTGCTCGAGGATGTCCATTCCGCAGGTTCGAATATGTCGGAAGGATCGTTTGCCTCGCTGGGGTCTGTCGAAGGGGGACCCGGTCACGGATGGAGTGGCGTTGCTTCTGGAAATGGATCGAGTACGTGTGAGGACTGGAGGACACCGAGGTTACGACAAGATTTGGGCTAACTTGGACCACGAAGGAGCAGTGACCGTCTTGGATGGGCGCACAGCCGGCCACTCGCAGCTGGAAATCACAGCAGCCCACCCAGGCAGCGGCGCGCAGTCTCGGATGCCCTCAGCCGGGGTGCCTCTGTCGCCGTTCACCGAGTCCGTCGATGGCAACCTGTCCGACATCCAAGTTCGCCGTGACATGACGAGCAACCTGCCCTTCTTTCGGCTTCTCCAAGCCATAGAGGAGCCAGGTAGAGACCACCCAGCCCGTTCAGGCCGCTTCATGATGCTGATTGGAATGGTCGAGTAGGTTATTCGCTTCCCTTGCCACCCCTGAGAACGACAGGCCGTGGTCTTGCCATCATTGTACGAAGGGTGCTTTCATGTTCCATGCCATCCAATGAACCTCACTTCAGTGTTGCCGAGATGGCCGCCGAGCTCCAGTCGCTGGTCCCCGAGCGATACGAGGGGGATCTTGCAAGGCAACTCAAACGAATTCTCGACCCAGGGATGCCGATCTCCGCCTCGCTGCCCTCGCTCTTCGCGCTGGCCGCGTTCTTTGCTTCCAACGGCAACTTGGACCCCAAAGGTTCCTGGGTGGATGCTTTTTTTGAATGGATAACCGAGGAGAGACTTCAAGTTCAAGACGCTCTGCTACGATTCCTGGAGATTCAGAACCCGACGGTCCGCGCCTTCGCTCAGCTCCTCCTTGATCCCGTCATCCGAAGCAGGGATGTTCAGATGCTCGACACTCTCCTCAAATGCGGCGCCAAGCCGGACAGCAAGCTGTTCGAGATAGCCATCATCGGTGACCTGGCCCTCACTGCACGAGTCCTGTTCGAAGCACGCCGGGCCTGTCTCACAGGGGAGGCAGGAGGGAGACTTCTTTGTCACTTCGTCCTCGAGGGACAACTTCTCGTGGCGGACCTTCTCGGGACCAGAGGAGTCCCTATTGATGCTCGATTCGATGGTGAAACCGCGCTCTACCGAGCTGTCGGGCAGAGAGCCATGCGCGGGATCAAATTCCTCCTTGCGAGTGGCGCCGACGTCAACCTGCCCTGTACTCCAGCGCATCGCGGACCAAACACCACTCCATTCGGATATGCAGTGTCTATCGGGTATACCGAAGGGGTTGAGCTACTGTTGGACCACGGTGGCGACGTTTCACTGGACCTGCGGGGGCTCACGATACATGAATGGGCCTCCCTTTACCGCCGGGACATCTCCCGGGTTTTGAAGGAAGGAATGAGATCCGGAGAGGTAGGAATCTTGCTTGGCGATCTGGTGGACGCTGCAGAACGTGGCCGTGATGTCCTTTCAGCGTTCCTCTCGGGGTATCCGGAAGGGGCGTCGCCGGATGAACTCGAGCGAGCGCTGGAGGTATCGATCGAAGATGGTCATCTAATGGCCGCCATCACGCTACTCCAGAGCGGCGTCAATCCCGACGGCCCGACGCTCGGTGTTCGCCCGCTGGCCACAGCCCTGTATGAGAAGCGAGAGGACCCTCGACTCGCAGAGCTCCTTCTTCAGTTCGGAGCAGATACCCAAGACCCGGTAATCCTCGAGGAACTGGCCAGTTGCAGGACGAGCCACCTACTAGAGACGGTTCTCGCGCCAGGCATTGATCTCGAGCATGGGGCAAAAGCGCTGGTGAAAGCCGCTAAGGACAACAACATTGTCTCGGCAGCCGCCTTGCTCCGGGCTGGAGTTCACGTCGACGAGCCTCGGGATGCTGCGCGCCTGAACCCTCTCCAATCGGCCGCCATTTTTGGATGCAAAGACATGGTCTTGTTCTTGCTTAGCAAAAGAGCAGACGTCAAGGCCCCAGCGCACCCCATTCGCGGTCGAACAGCACTACAGGCAGCATTGGAAGGTGAAGATCCAATCGACATCGCCGAGATATTGCTTCGTCATGGTGCCGACGTCTCCGCCCCTCCAGCGCTGCTGGACGGCTTGACCGCTCTGGAAGCGTTCAGTCACAATTTCCGGCACGAGAAGTTGAAGGAGGCTTTCTGTCTAAAGCTGATAGACGCCGGCGTCCCTGTTAACCGGCCCGACGGTAAGCCAAGCTCAGCACTCCATGGGATCGTCAAGCGTCGATGGCACCAAGCACTCAAGCGCTTGCTCGAGCCACAACAAAATGCCATTCTCGATCACATGTGGTGCCATAGGGCCTATGAGAACAACGACTCCATGTGGAAACCGCTCACACCGACTCAACTGGCAGCCTCTCTAGGAGACTTGGAAGCGCTTAAGCTGCTTCTTGACCACGGGGCTAAGATCAATGAGCCCGCGGGTCCTCGATTTGGGCGGACTGCTCTCCAAGCCGCCTCCTTGCGCATGCCTGGAGCTGCCAAGATGCAGCTCATTCACTTTCTTCTCGGTATGTCAGTTTCGCGGCTTTTCCCCCTTGGCTCCCAGGAAAGCACGCAAGACAATGCCAGTGAATATTGAAAGGGCATGACGACCGCATGACTGATGCTGCTCAACAGATCGCGGTGCAGACATCCATGCGGGGCCCGCGCCCGAGGGCGGCATTACGGCATTGCAGGGCGCTGCTATAGCTGGAGACCTTAGGCTTGCCCAGTTGCTTCTTGACCGCGGCGCAGAGGTTAATGCATGGCCCTCCGTTATTAAAGGCCGCGCCGCCATTGAAGGGGCGGCTGAACACGGACGGTTGGATATGGTCCAGCTGTTGCTGAATGCGGGAGCGAAAGGGGACGTCGTGGAGGGTAAAGGCTTCAGAAAGGCGATTGAGCTGGCAAGGAATGGGGGCCACTTTGCCGTGGTGGATTTATTGGAGTGGGAGCAGGGGCAAGTCGAGATGTCAAGGACTCGAGGTTCATGTTGAGAATGAGAGATGGCTTTCGCGGGAGAAAGCGAGTCTTTTGGCTCTTATCCTCTACTAACTCCATCGCTCAGATATCTTCTACTCAAGCCACCGCCTGAGAAACTGCAACCTTCTCCGTTTCCCGTAACCCGAATCTCCCGCACCATGCCCCTTCCCCGGCATCAAGAGCATGTCGTAATCCTTATCCGCATCGTTCAGCGCCTTCACCAACTGCAGCGTCGACGCGGGATCGACATTGTCATCCAACTCGCCCACCATCAGCAGCAGCGCCCCCGTCAGATTCGCCGCGTGCACCACGTTCGACGACGCCGCGTACGACTCGTCCACCGGCCATCCCATCCACTGCTCGTTCCACCACATCTTATCCAGGCGGTTATCATGGCACCCGCAGTCCGCCACAGCCGCCCTGTAAAACCCCCCGTGAAAGATCAAGGCCGCCGCCGCGTTCTGTCCGCCCGCGGATCCGCCGCAGATGCCGACACGGGACAGATCCATCCAGGGACGGGTGCTCGCTGCCGCCCTGATCCAGGCGATGCGGTCTGGGATGCCCCCGTCCTTGAGATTCTTGTAGCACACGTCGTGGAAGGCCTTGGACCGCCAGTTCGTGCCCATGCCGTCGAGCTTGACGACGACAAAACCGCCGTTGTCTGCGAGCTCGCGTTGGCCGAGGTTGGGCGTGAAGGGTTTGGGAGTGAAGAAGTCCTGCGGACCGGCGTAGATGTCCTCGACGACGGCGTACCGCTTGGAGGGGTCAAAGCCCTTGGGCCGCACGATGATGCCGTGGATGGGCGTGGTGCCGTCGCGGCCTGGACTGGTAAAAATCTCGGGGGCGTTCCAGCCTTCGGCGATCAGAGACGCGGTATCGTCGCCTTCGACTTGGATGACTTGATGGCCCGAAGAGGCGTCGCGGAGGTTGGTGACCGGGAGCTGGTCGATTCGTGACCAGGTGTCGAGGAGGTAGTGGTTGTCGGGGGAAAAAGTCCAGGAATGGGTTCCGTCGCCTTCGGTGAGGAGGGTGAATTCGGAGCCGTCCAGGTTGACTCGGGCCAAATGTGCATAGTATGGATCCTGGTCTGGGATGATGCCGTACACGGTGAGCCATGCCTGGCGGGTGTTCCAGTCGACTCTCTCGACTCCCCGGACAACCCACTCGCCACCGGTTACCCGGCTCTTGACTTCCCCGGACTTCATGTCGTAGAGGTACAAGTGATTCCATCCGTCCCGCTCGCTCGTCCAGAGGAGCTCGGTCGTGTCGGGGGAGACGAGATAGTACATCTTCTGCGAGTAGTCGATAAATGTGTCGCTGCTCTCTTCGACAATGGATCGAACTGCTCCTTGACGATCCATGCCAATCACCCGTAGGTGCTTGTGGCCGCGCTCGTTGAAGATGAAACGGTACTCGTCGCCATCTTGGTTCCAGCCCAAGTTGCGGATGTCGTACGGGTTCCGGAACAAAGTGTCGTCGGTTGAGACCTCGACTCTGCCTTCAACGTCAAACATCCGGGGTCGGTCGACCCTTACTTTATCTCCTGGCTTGAGATATGTCGTGGTGGTGAGTTTTGGCTGGAGCTGATCTTTCGGTGTCGACTCGACTAGGTTGAGCGAATACCCTGCCTCGGGTGTGTACTCCCAAACAACCGAGAACTTGCCATCGGCGCTCCGAAGAATCTTGCCAGAGTCGAATCGAGTCCCCGACGAGGCGCTGTCGGTGATTCTGTGCTCGCCTTCGGCATCCCGGATCCAGACATCATAATTCCGCACGAAAATCCCCTGTTGTTCCGCTTCGGCATCCCTCTTCTCCTCCTTGCTCCCATCCGCCGCCTCTCTCGTCTTCCATCCTTCAACAACAGCCACTCCATCGCCTCCAATCGCCTTATAAGCCTTCCTTTCTCCATTCTCCCCCTCCACCCGCCACACGTGTCCAACATAAGTCCTCATCCCCAACTCCTTCCCCGCCTCGACCCTCCCATAATCCACGGCGACCCCCTTGAAATCGATCCAAAATACCTTCAACACCCCCGCGGTCCGATTCACGATGGTCAGCAGCGTCGTGCCGCCACCGTTCGTACTCGGCTCTTCTGCCAGCAAGGGCTCCAGCTTGTTCTTCCACCCTTCCACAACAGCCACTCCCTCGCCTTCAACCGCCTTATAGACCCTCCTCATCCCATCCTCCCCCTCCACCCGCCACACATGTCCAACATAAGTCCCCATCTCCAACTCCCTCCCCGCCTCGACACTCGCATACTCCACAGCCTCCCCCCTGGAATCGATCCAAAACACCTTCAACACCCCCGCAGTCCGATTCACAATGACGAGTCCCGCCTTTTCCCCGCCGTTCGTACTCGGCTCCTCCGCCGCCAGGGGCTCCAGCTTGGTCCCGAAATCGCCCTCCCAGACGTCCAGCTCTCCATCTCCTCCGTTGCGGAACTGGAAAGTCTTCCCCGAAAAGCGGAAGCGCACCGTGGATGCGTCGGGCGCGAGCTCGATCCATGAAAAGGGGAGTGCGGAAGGGTCCACTTGCTGGCCCGTATGCTCGGCGAGCTTCTGCGCGAGGAGGGCGTGGTCAAAGGCCGGGCGGCGGGACGGCGGGGATTGGGCGTCGACGAAGATGAATTCGGTTGCGCCCGAGGAGGCGGATGCGCGGAGGTACCAGAGGGTGGTGTCGGAGAGCCAGTGGGGAGTTACACTGGCTTGGGCGGAGTAGCGTTCTTCTGGGGTGGCCATTTCGATTCTTTGAGTAGAGACGGGATGGATCCGGGTGAATAAGTTGATTAGCGGCAATGAGATAGAAATGGTGGTTGGTGAAAAAGGATGGCCGTTATTTCTGAGCTTGTGATATGTTTACCATGGACGGAGTCACGGAATATATACCGAGTATCTCGATAGTCGATACGGAACCCACATTGACAGTTTGCTGTTCGCTGCATTATTAGGCCGGAAATGGGTAGGCGGCCCCAGTTCGTGGATCTGAGTATTCATTCCATCGCCGAGTACCTACCCGGGACCGGGTGGACCAATGAATTGTCCGACTCAACCGGAACTGACCGACTGCCGCAGCTGAGTCCATGCTGGCCATCCACATGTCAGCAGATTCTTCGTATCTTGCTGTCACATCGGGTGTTGCTAATGCCGTGTTACCTCGTGTCATCTCAGTTCCGAGACTGGATGGCAAGGCGTGGGCTTGGGGTCATGTTTGTGTCAAAGAACCTGAGCTCGACGATGTCCAGGCAGAATAGACGGCGAAAAAAAAAAAAGAAGAAGAAAAAAAAAGGAAGTTCGCCGTATCAGCCATAAATGCGTCCCACCATCACTCCTCCTCCACCCGCGCAAACAAATGATTCAGCCAAAACCGCGGGTTCACAAAATACCCCTTCTGGGGCACCAACACTCCTCCTCCCCCTTTCCCATCCACCTCCTCCCCGGGTCCAACCCCTTGTGTCCCGAACCCTTCCTGTTGCTCCCGCCCCAAAACAACTCCCTCCCTAAACGCCCTCACACCCTTAGCCAACCTCGTGAACACCCCTTCATTTCCGCCATCCTCCCCTTCCCCCACATCCCGTGCCGTCCTCTCTAACTTTCCCGCCAACCTGTCCAACAAATCAGGCAAGTCAACAACTGCCCTGACAGCAGCCGGCTCCCAGCGCGGATCCGGAAAGCGAAGTGTCTCGAGCTGATGGAGGACGGCCATGCAGCGAGTGAGCTGGGTCCATTGAATGAGGGAAACGGCCTTGAACTCAGAGGGTGGAAGGGAGAGAAGGGTGGAGGTGCAGGTCTGGATTGCGAGGAGGGACTGCCAGGGGTCAAGGGGTGAGGTGATCGTTGGGTTTGAGGGGCGGGCGGAGGGTGGCGGGCAGACTGATACTTGGGGCTCGGGATGGGCGTGGAGGGCTTCGTGGATTGTGAGGGTCGTGGAGTGGTAGTGAGCGAGGAGGGTTCCTGCGTGAGTAAGAGGTGGTTAGTGAGAACGAGCTTGAGGGTTTGAGGGGTTATGGCTGGGTGGTGCGGGTTGTACAGACCTCCGTGTTGCTCAGCCACGGGCTGAAGTTCTTGCAGCTGAACGAGCAGCGCCTCGGGGGTGTCCTGACCAGGTTGCCGGCCGTGATCACGCAGGTGGATGGCTTTGGAAGCAATCAACTGCAGACGGACCTGCAGAGCAAAGGGTGCGTCAGTCGGGCATTCCGTGCTCGCGCCCACCACAGCGAGAGCCCTGTCCATCAGCGGCGTCCACCGGAGGGCGTCTGTCTGGCCAAGATGAGCCGAGGCGGCAGAGCTGAGCACAAAAACGGTCAGGAGAGTGCGCTGGCACTCCAACGAACGCTGGATGGGGAGGTGCTCGTCCAATGGTTCAGCAGGGTCGAGAAGGCGTAGCGCGAGCACTTCTGGCGGCGCTGGCTTGTCCAACCGCAACTCGCCGACCAGCGATATAGCCAGCATTGTGAGGTGTCCCAGTGCTGGCTGGTCCCATCCCCATGCGACATAGACCAGCAGGGCGAGTAGTAGATCAACCTTCTGTTCCGCGGAGCCGGGCTGCTGCTGAGGGTCATGCTGCAGGAAGACCTTCGCGCAGATATCTTTCTTCAACTTGACCGCAAGGGCCCGCTTCTCGCGCGCCGTGGGCGACGCCACGCAGACGATGGCATGGAGCAGGATGGGCCGGTCATGCTGCAGTTGCTGAGCTGATACGTCGGAGGGGAGATGCAGAAACGGGAGGTGAGGCAGCATCTGCGACCGGAAGGTTTCTAGGCATGCTGCAGCTGAGGATTCCGGGGGCTGTAGGGCCCCGGAAGCAGACGCGGAAAGAGAAGGATCGGTGAGAACACCGGGGCCGCCCGACCGCTCAGCCGGGCCCGACAAGGAGGGAGCGTCCCCCTGGAGTAGCTGCAGGATGGGGTCGCTTCCGCCGCCACTGTTTTGAGCTCGCAGCAGCGATACCAGGTTCTCGAGCCGGGCGATTCGGCTGTCCGAGTCTTGTTTGTGGTCGAGGACGCGGCGGCGGACGGAGTTGGTGGGTGCGCAGCGTTTCTTGAGGCGGTGGCATCTAGAGAGATGGTGAGTTGCGTTCAACTCCGGTCTGGAGTGGCCACCGAATCCGACCTTTCACATGCATCGTCGCCGTCTCCACGAGGGATACATCTTGTCTTGGCTTTGAAGCATGACATGCATGCGTGGCCGTAACGAGCCGACCTCTTGTCCATGATCAAGTGCTCTCAGCGGAGTGTTCAGGTTGTGGCAGCTTGATGCCGGAATCCGAGCACGGTACGGATACGGATACTTAGGTGTTGCCGGGATCGGTGCAGTGACAGCGACAGACGGTGAGTAGTGCCGGACACGGGATGCTGGAGACAGTGGAGGGTCACATGGCACCGCGACAGGTCCCGCGTACCAAACTCATAGTGCTGAAGAATCGACGCCGTCTGGCGCGGGGCTCAGAACGCGGATCGGCGACGGAGCTCGTCTTGGTCCGGACTCCGGAAAGAGCGGGCAGGATGTTGGTGATTTGTCAGCAGGCGATCCCAAGTTGGGCTGAGCCAGAAATCCAGTAGGCACAAGCAAAGTACATTCGGGATCCGTCCTCGCCACAGGCCGTCAGGACTCAGCCTAGGAGTCATGGCGGCGGTCGACTCTGCCGAAAGCCGGTGTCAAGAACACCGAGGAGACGAGTGAGGATTCCGAGCATGCTCCGGCGGTGCCGCCCGTGGGGAAGGCAGGTTGTCCGTCCTGGATGATGTTGAAGCAGCGAAAGCCGAACCAGAAGTGCCTCGTGGTTAACGCCACCTTTGCGCAAGGAGCCAGACGACCATGAGACACTCGCCACGAACGAGACTCGGAGTCGGAGAAACTGCGCTCGCTCCCGCCGGGTACCGCAACCGACACTCCCATGGCAGACCGAGTGGCTGCAGTGGCGCCTATGCGGGACTGCATCCCCCTGGAGTGTGGCATTTGCAGGCCGGTTCGTGCATCTCAGCATTCTCCCCGATGAAGTTGGGACTTGGGATAACTAGGTACTGTACTCCGTATGACTTCGCTGAATCGGAATTAAGCTTTTCTCCGGGTCTGGACCTCTGCCTCCAGTTGAACCCCAGGTGCGGCTGAAGAGAAGCGAGATTGGCCTGATAGCGCTATTGATCGCCATTCCTCTTTCGACCTGACGCCATGCTCGATTCGCCAGGCAAAGCCACTCCGCCGCCGGAACTGTCGTGGCGCGATTTGGGCTTTGCGGCTCTGCGCGGGCTCGGGCGAATCGACGAGAAGTGCCCTCTTCGAAGAAGGATAGCGCGGGCTCCGGGATGCCCGACGCGGTTGACCATCAGACTGCTCCGCCTTCCCCAATGACCAACACTGACCATGAAAAGGGGGCGAGTCCCGTTCGGGGCGCGAGAGCCAGCCCTCCACGTCCATCCCCCAGCCGTAGCGTCCGCCACACCCGTCTCATCACGAAACCCAAAATGCACGGCAAGCTCGCCATTTCCGCCGCCCTCGTGGGCCTCCTCGCCCAGGTCTCGGTATGTCGACTCCTCATTGCATTCCCTCGGCAATCCTCTTGCCAAGGTGCACCAACCCTAACCCTCTGAAACAGACCGCGACCACCTGCACACCCCAAACCGCAACAGCACTCGAGCCGTACATCTCCTCGGGCGGCGGCGGCGCCTTCGGACCGAACCTCGTTGATCCTTCCTGGTTTGTGAGTCACGCTATAAAGAAGCGCACGACGCCCGACGCGCGGCTCGCCAACATCGCCAACGTCCTCGCCGCGCGCGACCTCAACTCCGTCGAGTGCACCGCCGCCGAGGCGTGCGTCTCGCTGTCCAACGTTCCCTTCTGCCTCAACATGGCCAACGGCGACTTCCACGACGGCTTGGGAGACACCGGCAACACGCTGACGGGCGACTATGTGCTGGCCGACGGACGCAAGGGCAACATGTATACTGGGCCGTACCCGCAGGCCACGGTGGCCGGTGCGAGTGCCGCGACGACGACAGGGGGCGCCAGTGGTTCGGCTCAGACCGGGTCGTCTGGGTCTGGTTCGTCTGGGTCTGGTTCGTCTGGGTCTGGTTCGTCTGGGTCTGGTTCGTCTGGGTCTGGTTCGTCTGGGTCTGGGTCGTCCGGGGCTGGGTCGTCCGGGTCTGGTTCATCTGGGGCTGGATCATCTGGGGCTGGATCGGCTGGTGCCGGGAAGACTGGGAGCGGCGCGGTCGCGTCCACGCCGACCGCCACCGGCGCCGGGGCGGCGGCTACGCCGACCAAGAATGCTGCCGCAAATGGAAAGGCCGGTGGTGTTGCGGTCGGAGGTGCGATGGCGCTGCTTGGGGCCGCCCTGCTGTGAGGCAAGACGTGACCGATCGGGGTTGGCGATTATTACCTGCGAGATGATTGAAATCGACGCGATTCTCGCTTGCTGTTCTCCCCTTTCATGCCGCCTCGCGAGCAGCTGATGTCTCGGCTTTTGTCTTGCACTCGACAGCTGAATCAAAAATTTGAAATTTCCGCTTCGTGTCCGCATCACCGTGCTTGACCTTTCTTGAACTCTACTAACGAAATGTACGATGATCTGGAGAGGGGGAATGAAGTCCGAGCGCCAAGCTGTGCGTGTTCCAGGTAACAAGGAAAAGAAGATGCCGCTCCGAATGCAATGGTGGTTTCTTTGGAGTTTGGGAAGAAAGAAAAGTGTTGCAGTCGAGGCACTTGCCAACCGAAGTTTTGGACTTTTGGCAGCTGTGGCAGCTGCCACACAGCTATGTCTGCCCCACTTCCCGTCCCTGCAGTGGCAGCCTGCTCTGCGCCTTTCAAGTTCCCACCAGCAATTTCATGACCTTCAATCCACCACTCTACAGTCCCATCGCATCCTGCCTCCTCGTGAGGTTCGCCCTCCATTACGCGCCTTTTCTTGAAGCTTACTTGACTTAAGTCACGCTAGCGCTTAGGGTGCGGCAACCTGGAAGGCGACCAGTCACCAAGCAACTACCAGGTAATTAATTACCGGATGTTTGCATCGACCGATTCGATCAACCCGACTACAACCACCACGATACTCATCAGAGCGCACTTCATCATCACGGTTGAGGCATATCGTCAAAGCCGCTCCACGTCGCGAGGCACACAATCTTCTTTCCGGGCCACGATTCGACTACCCGGTCACTCATGCCACCTTGCCTCTCGCGCTACGCGCATCTCTTGCAGCAATATTGACATAATTAGAAGCCATGTGCCCCTCCAGCATTGGCGGCCATTTGCCGGATCGCTTTGCACATGTTCTGGGATGGGTGTATCTCGGGGTTCTTCCCAAGGAACCGGTTTCCGTTACGAAAGCACAACGCTCCGCGACCCGGCGAAGACCACGACGGTCTTGCGGTCTCCAATTAACCCCTTTCCTAATCCAGACCTGAGACTGGGCATCAGTGCCGCCATCTCGAACATCCACGGACCCGCCAGCCACCCCGTCCTACTTCTCCGCAGCGCTTCCCGCCTCGCCTGCATCCACGCCCACCCGTGGCGAGTCCCAGACCAGGCCCATCATCGCAGCCCCCGTTCCCGCCAAGATGGCCGCCGCAGCACACTCCCCGACGGCTTTTCCGATCAGATAGGGTCCGGCAGAGTCGAATTTAACGGGATCGGTGCCCGGATCGGCCACGGCGGCGAACCAGTTACCGACGGGGTATTGGATGTTGACAAGCGTGTTGGTGGTGATGAACGTGCCGAGCAGGAGCAGCAGTCCCGCGAAGGCCGCGCACAGCTTTGCCAGCAGGGCCAGCCACGCCAGCGGATCGCCGACAGCCGACCTTCTGCGGTGGCGGGACCGGAGCAGCGTGATGGCGGTCAGGACGAGCACGAAGAGCAGAGCCGCGCCGGCCAGGACGGTGCCGGCATACAGCAGGCGGGCGCCAAGGGCCAGCTGGCCGCAGAAGTGCGGGTTCTCGGAGTACGAGTTGGCTGCGGCGTTGCACCACCCGGCCGGGGTCCTGACGCGTGCGCAAACCTGCGGCGCGTCAGGCGTCTCCCCCGTCTCGCAGGTGATAAATGGCCCGCGCTGCGTGACGCCCATCCGCCCACCCGTTCCCGTGTTGTACTCGTCGCGCCGGGTCCAGTCCTTGCTCGCTAAGGCGACGGCAGCGAGCACGAACGACGGTATCAGCAACAGCGTCGGCAGCAGCGTGAGAAAGGCCGCCAAGAGCTTGGAGCATGTCGGCGCTCTGGATGCCATGGCGAAGGTGCCAACCTCACAGGAGTGCAGAATGCAGATGATGGCTGCTTCTGGTCCTCGGCAACAGTTTCAGCAACATCTTTGCTTCGAATATGGCGTCTATCCCGTCCTGGATGCGGCTCGGCTAGGCGTCCGCAGGTGACGTGACGTTTCCATCAGGGGGTGGGCCTCGCACCTCCGGACGTGCGTAGGTCAAACCTGCGTCATCCAGTGGGGGACCTCCCTTTTACTCTACAAGGTATCTTGGGCTCCGACAACGACGGCCAAGGTACGTAGTTGTTGCCTGGCACATGCGGGCAGACCCTACCAAGACTGCGGACTTCATCGGCCGTGTTCCAACTGACGTTTTCGGAGTTCAGATCTTCAAATTTCTTTTCTTTTTTTTCTTTTTGGCTCGGTCAACAACAACCCTGAGTTAGGGCTAATCAGTCCGCCTAGCCGCCATGTCGCGAGACCTGTTCTCAAAACTCGATTCCTCCTTCGGGATGGGGAACTCGAGATGGTCGGCTGCCAGCTCCAGCTCCAGCTCAAGCTCGAGCCCTGCCACATCATGGACCACCCCGACTCAAAGCAACGCTGCCCCTGCTTCCTCACCGGCCACTCAGCCAGCAGCTTCACGGCCGCCTCAGATTCCCTGGGCAATCATGGAGGCGCTTGACGGCGAACGAAAGCCCTTGACGGATGAGGAGCTGGCCGCGAGAGACCTCTGCGTTGATGTTTTCCATCTCAACATCGGGAAAGGCGACGCTGCTATCTACTTTCTTACCCAGTATCCCACGACGAAGGACCGCGCGACCTGGGGGCCCGGCATCGACTTGAAGCCTTTCATTCACCGCTCGGTCCTCATCGACGGGGGTCTGGAGGCTGGCGCAGCGGCCATCCGCAGATTCCTGGTCAAGAGGGTCTGGGAGGAGTACGACTTCGACGACACGCAGGGCGGCAGGCAGAATCTTTGGTTTCCCCCTTTTGATTCCATCCTCATCACCCACTGGGACCAGGACCATTGGGGTGGCGTCCTGGCCCTGCTGTCCGACGATGTCATCAAAACACTCTGGCTCAGCAAGAAGGGCACCTCTCCAGATCCCCCCGCCATCGAAGCATACACATCTCCGTATGTCAAGTACATCGTTACCGATTCACCCACAACTTCCCGCCAACCCTCAACGTGCATTTATGCACCGTACTGGGGCGAGGTCGCCTACGCCAGAAAAGCCAAAAAGGCTGAGTCCTACTTGTACAAGTTCCCGGCGGAATTTTGCAACAATCAAGGGCTTTGTTGCGCCCAAAGCCAGGCCCACGATAAAAGGGCACCTTTCGGCAACACCGGAGTGCTTGACGATGCTGCATACGCGGGGGAGGTCTTCACGAAGCTGTGGATAGGCATCAGGGACAGTCTCGATTTCAACGCCAACCCAGTTCCCAGTCAGATGGCCCGTAACGATGCTGACTGGGTTCCCGGCGTTGTCCGACTCCAGACAGGGGCCCATAACCTCCTCGGGTTGAATCTTTTCACTCAGATGTTACCATTCGATGACGACAAGGACGGCGCCAAGCGCTTCGGCCTGCAAAACCCGCAGGCCCTATCCATGACTCATCTCCAAAGGATGGTCGGGTCAGGAGGCACACTCCCTTCAACCACGCTGCCCGTGCTGGCCATTGTGCAGCTCAACGATCAATGCTGCGGCAAGGGTGCCGTGAAACTCGACGAAAACAAGGAAGCGCTGCAAACGAAATACAGCACCTACTGGCCACCACCACCGCCACCCTCTGGACCAGGGCCATCGCCTGCGCCAGGGCCTTCGTCGAGGGACCCAGACGATTATCAGAACCCAGAAATACGGCAAATCCGAAACCCGCGGGGAGGAGACGATTTGGTCCAGCAGCCGGTTGAGGATGAGGTGCGCGATTATTTTCGAGGACTGCCGCCTGCGGGTCCCCGCGGTGGTGGCGGCGGCAGCAGCAGCAACAGCAGCCGTGTTGCCGACGTAGAGGCCGACTCGCCTCCAACGGCAGCAGACCAAACCGCGACTGGCTCCGGTCACGAAACAACTGCCACAGAACCTTTGCCAACAGAGAGAAGCCGTGCCTCAGAGAGCATATCAGCGCCCGTGGGCGTTCCCCGGCTTCGGCCAGTCGAGCGCGTCATCGATGCCACCATCCCGGAATCGAAACCCAGTGCGAAGATCAACGCCATGAGCGTTGCCACGATGGTGGTGTGGACTGATGGGCAGCTCTCCCACTTCGCCGCCGGCGACGCCAACTGGGAAGCCGAGCTCAACGTTGCCGCTTGGGTGTACGGCGGCCGGAATCCCTTCCAGTCGGTCCGCTGTGTCAAGCTCAACCACCACGGCGGTCGAGAGTCAACGTCCCGCGAGATGATACGGCACTTCCGACCCAGGAGCATCATCTGCAGTTCCGGAGGAACCGACTACGGCCATCCACGTAGGTACCTTACCTTACCTTACTTATACTGAGGTCCCTTCCCCTCTCCTCCTCGGTCACGGCTCTCCCCTTCCCTCTTTGATCAAGTCCTCCCTGTTTTTTCCTTGCATGTGCTTCCCTTGGCTGAAGCGGCTGCGGACCAGGCCCGGAAACGCTGCTCTGGCTTTATCTGTGGATGCGGTCGACTTCGAGATACCGATTCATACCCGGTCCCAATCCCTCAAAATCGAAACCCCGGGGCCTCGTTATGGCCACGTCGTTCCCCTATCACCTTCGATATGGGACTGTCACCTACACCAAACCCGGCGGAGGCCCGCGTCGTACTTTGGTGTCCTATGACTGGCAAGAGAGGCTTGACTCCACATCGAGGTTTCAGACAAGCAAGCGCCGTGGGTACGGAAATATGAACCTGATGCCGCTCACGAGGTGGGCCGGTGCCTGGTCCGGGCCAGACAGCATCGCAGCCCGGGCCGATATTACCAAGCCGGAGCGGTTGTTCCAGGTATACCAAGACTCCCTGCTGGGCATGCTGAACATGATATTAGCTGCATCCCCGTTCGACGAGACGGCATCTTGGCGGCCCATTCTCTACGGCATGGCGGGCGCCTCCGGGGGCTGGGAAGACACTGTCAACGAGCCCCCCTTTCATCTCCTTGCCCACGTCCTCGAATTCACATGGACTGCCTGGAAAGGGCTGTCCGAGATAGTGTCTCATCTTCATCCAGGCACGCGCACGCAAAAGCCTTCAGCAAGTAAGTTACTCCTTGGACCGTGCCTTTCTTATGACCCTGGATGCCAGTCGCCCGCTGACTCGTCCTGTTAATCACACCCACAATGCAGCTTCTTCGAGTGTAGACCTTGGCTATGTCAACGTCCCCCAAGGGGAGATGATCGAGTTTCTACGGGTTGCCTGCCGCCCAAACGACAAAGTCCGACGGCTGAACATGGGCGGCGCCCTGGACGGGTACTGCTCCGCCATTCAGCTGAGCACCACGGGGACGGACCTGAGCGCGTTTTCGGGCCCCACCGTGGCTCCCAAGCAGGCGCCTCAGAACGACTTTAGCGAAAGGTACAAACCTCCAAAAAAGCCAGCCAGTTCCGCTGTTGTCACTGCCCCCTCGGGGGTAATGTCTACGTCGGCGGTTTCAGTGCTCAGCTCTGGCACAGCCAGCGGTGTCGTCGGCACCCCATCTGCCCAGCCGCGGCGAGGCAAAAGGCCCAGGTTGACACCGGTGGACAGCCCTCCATCATCCCCCGATTCGAGTAGAAGAAGCAGGAGCAGCACGGGCGGTGGTGGGGTTGCGATTCTCGACCCGACCGGGACGTGGAGTCTGGCACCGACGTCGACCAGCGCAAGTCCCTTGACGACCTGGAGCTCCATGGTTGTGAGCAGCAGCGTGAGTCCGTACCCGCCGGGAGATGGATGGCCTAAGGGCGGAGACTCTTCCTCCTCTGGGTCTGGAGGCGCGTCTTCCTCGAGAACAGCGATATCAAACGAGGCTCGTGAGCAGCCCACAACCAGGACAGCAAGTGACGTTGCCGCCCCGCTAAACAGCGGCGATATTGTCGACCTTATCCCAGCCACAATGCAGAAGCTGTGGCCCTTCACGGGACGCCAAAACACAGTCAAGTGCATCTCTGAATTTGACTATGGCCCTTTCCTGCGATCGTTCACGGTCCCGTACATCGCCATCGACAGCAACGGGAACTTGCTGGCCGAAAACCCCTTCTCGGACTGGTTGCTGCGTGCCCTGGGCCGCGACCCAACGTCTGACACAGAGGGGGCACGCATGCACATCTCGGTGAAGCCCTCGTCAGAGCCTTCGACGGACGGCGTCGCGCCCGAGTTCGACTTTGACGCCATCACAATATCTCTGCCCGGCAAGCCTGTTAACAAGCCCGAGTACCCAGACATGGCCTTCACCACGGATCCGACCACACTCGCTGCCAACTTCGCTGGCAATAACCCCATGCCTGCAGACATGCCACCCAACGGGCTCTTTTCCTATCACCTCTTCGTCGCCCTGGGCCTGGAGACCCGGGCCCCGGGCTGGACGTTCACCCAGATCTTGTCCTACATGGGCCTTGTCAACGGTTCCCTTGGCGCCCTCCTACAGGCCATGTCGGACACGTTCGGCGAGCGGGCCGAGTTCGACCTCGCCAAGGGGGTCATCTGGTTCATGAAGAATGACAACTACCTGACGGTGCAGCGGATGGAGTGGAGGTTGTCGCAGGCCCTCGTTGACGCGGTAACGGGCGTTCTGCACGAATGGGCCCCAGATGGTCTCAAGTTCACCGAGATGGGCCTCATCGGACGCAAGACGATGCGGCGTCAGCCTTGCGCGGTTGACAACCCCGACGGCTCCCAGCCCCCTGGCTCGGGCGAGTATGAACTCATGGGCGAGACTGAGGTCATACTGTTCTTTACGCTCGCGTGCGACATGAACGGCAACGAGAAAACCCTATCGGCGTACCTCGACTTTGACCTGAAGCGGACCGGCGCGACCTTTACGCTGACGATCAAGTTCGACACCGTGCCGGACTCGGCGGGTCCTGATCCTCCCGAAAGCGGCGGCACCACGGGCGCCACCCTGACCGAGCTGCTTCTCTGGCTCGGCACGTTGCTGGGGATCAACATGAACAGCGTTTCAAAGTCGCTGCCGGACTTCAAGAAGGCCGGAGTAAAGCGTGTGCAGCTCGTGTGCGGCAAGGGATCCATCGATGTCGTGCGTGTCGATCTCGAGGTCGTGCCTGGCTGGCATGACGCGAGCGGGAACAGCATCATCTTTTTGGTAGGCTGCCACTCCATGATTACCCCCCACCCCCCCGGGCCCCCAACCTCTCGAGGCTTTCGCGCAATTGCAAGCGTATCAGGTGCTAATAAGAGAGAACAATAGTTTGAGTACACCTACACCAGGGGCGCACTCTATCCTCACGGTCTGTTGGGCAAGGTCTGGCTGCAAGCCCCTGAAACCGAATGGCTGGCGCCGCAGATCATGCCGAACTACGAGGACTCTCGCATCATCCGACCCTCGCAACCGGTTGCCGCGGACGTGCATCTGCTATCCATCATGGAAGGGGACTACGTAAGTACCCGCTAGGATTTCCGTCCGTTTGGACACATGCTGACCAAAAACGTTAGGGCCATCCGTCCGAGTTAGACCTCTCCATCACGGACCTGGAAGTGTCCATTGACGGGCCGTCCATCTTCTTCACTGGCACTCTCCAGGCTAAGAGCTCCTCGGAAGACCCGCATCTTGGTATCCAGCTCGTCGAGGTAACGCTCAGCGCGGCGTACAGCTGGAAGACTGACGATGCTGGAAACAAAGGAGATGTTGATCACGACACTTACAAGATTGACCTCTCGACGCTGATCGACCTCGGGCCGGATCCCTACGACGATAGCACCAGCTCTAACGACCCTGACAACCCGACTTGCATCCAGGCCACCGTTTCCCTCGTGTCCGACGGCGGCAGCAAGTGGTTCCGACTCACAGGCAGTATGAAGGAGGTCCGCATGACGCAACTGGCGCGCTTCTTCCCCGGCGGTGATTCTGCCATCGTCGTCGATCTCCTGGGCCATCTTCTGATCCGCTCGTTCTACATCGAATACGACTATCACGCTAGCCCGGACCCATTCGCCAAAGGCTCCCCGCCTGCTCCCTCGGGCGGCTCGACTCCCAAGCCCGGCACGGCGTCGCGGTTCCTGGTCTCGGCCTCGATCATTGTGTCCTCCATCGAGCTCGACCTCGACTTTTTCCGCGATCAGACCGGTTGGGGTTTCAACGCGGAGCTTGCCGCGGCCCAGGGCTTGAACCCGACTGTCGGTGACATCCTCTCGGACCTCCTGGGCGCCGACGGTGCGAGCCTCGTGCTGGCCATGCCCGACTTCATCACCAACATCTCCATGTCGGCGCAAACGGCAAACATCAAGCTGACCATTGACTCAATGGACCCGCCCCAGCCGGCCAAGCCGGGCGATCCGGTCGGCGCCAGCGCCATTGTGACGTGCCTGACCCTGCACCTGCCAGGGCCCGACGGGCTGGACTTTGAGCTGAGCTTTGCCCAGGTTACCGAGAAGCAGGCGGCACCGAGTGGCGGAGGTGGTGACGGCAACGGGAAGGGCAAAGGTAACGGCGAGCCCGCTCCGGCCCCTGACCCGGACGGCACTCACCGCGCACGCACCAAGCGCATCGTCAAGGTGACCATGAGCAAGCTACCGTGGGATCAGATCCCGCACCCGCCCATCATCGACCGGCTCGTGCCGGCCTTTGATTGCCTCGCGTTCTTCTGGGTCCAGGACCCCACGGGCACCGTCGACAGCGTCGGCAACGTGGGCCTCACGTCGGCCGAGGTGCGCATGATCAACGGCGCGCTGCCGTTCCCGATTCCGTACAAGAATCCGACTGGGTCGACCAAGAACGATACTGTTGTGGTGACTTCGGGTTGGCACTTTGTTGTGCTGGATTCGGGCGGGCATGGCACGGTGAAGCCGATTATTGACTACACGTTTAATAAGCCCAAGACGCCGAGCAACCCTGGTGGCGGGGGTGGTGAGCCAGGAGGGGGAGGTGAGCCGGGAGGTGGCGGTGAGCCGGGAGGGGGAGGCGAGCCAGGAGGAGGAGGAGGTGAGCCAGGAGGCGGTGGCAGCATCACACCCAGTCCTACCGCCGGGTTGCCGGACAAATCTGAAGAAGGGAACGGCACCGCCAAAGGCACGCTGGAGAAGAACACAGGCGTGTTCAAGATTTCCAACGTCGGGCTGCGGTACGAAGGAGGCGAGCTGATCGTCTTCCTCGACGTCCTGGCCCACCTCGGGCCGATCGAGTTCGAGCTGATGGGCCTCGGCTTCGGCCTGAATCTCTCGAAGCTCTCCCTCAACAACCTCACGACGCTGGTCCCCAGCCTACACCTCCAGGGCATGGGCGTTGAGTTCACCCAGCTACCCCTGATCATCGCCGGCACGTTCCTGGACAAGTCAGATGCGAACAGCAAGCTTTACATTGGCGGCATCGCCCTGACCATTGAGCCGTACCAGTTCCTCGCCATGGGCTCGTACGGCGAGATCAAGAAGGACATGAACGACCCAGACCCGTTCACGGTCGCGCAGCAAAAGGGACACACATTCAAGACTGTCTTCGTCTTTGCCAAGCTGGCCGGGCCCCTGATCGAGCTTGAAATTGTCACCATCGGCGGTATCACGCTCGGCTTCGGTTACAACTCGACCGTCCTGCCGCCGACGATTGACAAAGTTCCCACGTTCCCTTTCATCGCCAACGGCCAAGACATGCAGGACAGCGACGACCCGCTCACCGTCATGATGAAGCTCGCCCTGCCGTCCTCGGGCGTAGTCGTTCCGCAGGCCAACTCGTACTGGTTCGCCGCCGGCCTCGAGGGCAGACTGCTGCAGGTACTGGATCTCACGGCCGTGGTGGTCATCGGCTTCAACCCGTACCCGACGCTGGGCATCTACGCGCGGGCCAACGCATCGATGCCGCCCGAGGCGCCCCCAAAAGAGTCGTTCGTCTATGTCGAGCTCGGCATCGCCGTCAACGTCGATTTCCACCAGGGCCAGCTCTCGGCCGAGGGTCAGCTGGCGCCCAGCAGCTTTGTGCTCGACCCGGCTTGCCACCTGACGGGCGGCTTTGCGCTGTGCTACTGGTTCGGCGCCAGCCCGCACGCGGGCGACTGGGTCTTCACCATCGGCGGCTACCACCCGGCCTACAAGCCGGCGGCGCACTACCCCGTCCCCAACCGGCTCGGCATCACCTGGCAGCTGAGCAACCAGGTGAGCGTGCGGGGCCAGGCTTACTTTGCCCTCACAAACAAGTGCTGCATGGGCGGCGGCAGGTTGGACGTGTCGTTTAACGCGGGCCTGCTGTCGGCGTATCTCAGCGCGTACGCCGACTTTCTGATCAACTTCCACCCGTTTTTCTTCACGGGAAACGTTGGGGTCGCCGTCGGCGTCGAGTTTGAGCTTGAGATCCTCTTCATCTCGATCCACATCGGTGTGACGTTGAGCGCCATGGTGCACCTGCAGGGCCCGTCATTCGGCGGCTCGGCGTACGTCGACTTTTGGGTCTTTGGCTTCACTATCCCATTTGGCGCCCAGTCAGAGGCACCAGCGCGCAAGACGGTGGAGGGTTTGTGCGACTTGCTGTCTACGATCCCGGATCCGGGCACGAGCGCCAGCCGCGCAGGCAGTGACGGTGACGGCGACGGCTCTCTCACCTGGGACAAGCTGCACGTCCTGGCGGTGGAGTCTGGCGGCTTCGCAGACAATAAGCAGGACGCCAACTCGCCGCGCAGTGGCTGCTGGCAGGTGCGCAGCGGGGTCGTCTTCACGGTGCAGTCGCGCATTCCCCTCCAGGTTGTAACCAACCCGGACTTCCCCGACGATGCTAAGGCCAACTACAGCAACGCTGGCGTGTCGTTCTGGGCCAAGCCGATGCAGCTGACGCAGGCTCAGCCGCTCATATCGACGATGACCGTCACGGTTTGGAAAGGGGGTGATTCAACAAAGGCGGTGGACTTTCAAGTCGCCGGTCCACTGATCAAACAGATGCCGCTCAGCCTGTGGGGTGTTTGTAAGTTCTTCTTTGCTTGAGAAACCCCAACAAAGCTAACCCCTGATAGACAACCCCGGCAGCGAGCCCGGCAGCGGCAACAACAACATCAGCTCGATGCTCGACGCCACGGGCGGCACAACGCCTCTGATGATGGGCGTGACGCTGGCGGCACCGCCGCCGCATGTCGCGCCGGACCTGATCAAGCCCTTCAACGCGCTGGCCTACTCGCGGCAGAGCGTCTTTACCGACCAGGACCCGGAACCGCCCACGCTGCCGGACCACGTCGACCCGTGCCCGGACACCTGGGACGCCGCACAGCCCGCTCCCCCTCCGGCTTCCCCGACGGACCCGGACGCGGATGCCCAGTGGGTTGCTGTCAAGGCGGCGTGGAAGGCGCCGGCCGTGCCGGTGGACGATGGCTCCGGCAGCGGCAAGCTTGTGCCGCAGGGGGATGTTGTGCAGGACGTTATCGATGTCATGATGTGGTCGATGGGCTGGGGCAGCGAGAACGGGCTGGACAACGAGGTGGTGGTGGCGGACAAGCCGAGCGATGAGCCGCTTGTGTGGAGGAACTTTGAGGATCTGTACTTGGCGGCGCCTATGCTTTCTGTTTCGGGCTGAAGGGCGGTCCTGGGCTACGTACAGAACATGCATATGCCGACTCGGTATACAGGCAAGAGGATGATAGGAGGGCAAAAGTTGGATCTGTTAAGTTTGCATTAATTCAATCTGATTTAGGTTTTACGAACTCTCCCCCCGGAACCCCCAGCCTTAGCCCCTGAACCCCTGAACCCCTGAACCCCTGAACCCCTGAACCCCTGAGCCCCTGAACCCCTGACCCATCCAAAACATCAACACAACTTACCCAGTACAATTTCCCAGGCAACCCACCTCATCCCTCCCATGAATGATGATGGGAGTCCCGTTTACGGAACCAAAACCTTCCTCCCCTCAAAAA
This sequence comes from Chaetomiaceae sp. PF1801, assembly GCA_023628475.1. Lineage (NCBI taxonomy): Eukaryota > Fungi > Ascomycota > Sordariomycetes > Sordariales > Chaetomiaceae > Chaetomiaceae sp. PF1801. The sequence continues at coordinate 500,298 of JAMAKQ010000005.1, forward strand.
CCGCCACCCCAAAATGACTCTCCGCCACCATCCCCTTGTTCTGCCTCCAAAAGATAAACCTCGCATCCCCCCTCACCCGCTGCCCCATCCCCGGCCCCGTAGGCGTCTGGTTCGGCCTCACCATCCACACAGCAAAACTCAGATCCCCCGCCCTCGCCAGCGGCACGATACGCGACCGCGCCCGCGGCACCAGTGTGAAGCGCACGGCTGACTCCGACAGCGGCGTGACGTGCACGTTGAAGCGCGGGTTGGAGAGCATTTTGGCGCCTGGGCCGGCGTACTCTTTTGTCAGGTGTGGTGCGCCGGTGCCCAAGGGGAGGGTTACTTCCACTTTGAAGAGTTGCAGGTTGTGGATTGTGTCGGGGGCGGGTTGGTGATTGGGTGGGTAGGGGGTTAAAGCGATGACTAGGTCGATGGGTGCTGCGCGGGGGTCGGAGGGGTCGGAGTAGATCGGGATGGTGCCTGGTGTGCCTGGCCCTGACGGGGCGGGTGTGCCGAGGGCGTAGGTTTTGGCGAGGTATTGGGGTCCGCACTCGCGCGGGAGGAAGTTGGAGGTTGGGTCGAGGTTGGTGATTTGGTCGTCGGGGATGGTGGGTTGGGATACTTTGTCGAGATAGGCGTCGGGGACGGGTTGGTAAGGGGGTGCCCAGGGCCGGGCGCGGTGGCTGTCTGCTGGCGGGGGAGGGGCAGGGGGTGGAGGGAGGGGCGTGGTGGTTGGCGGGTTGTCGGATTCAGGCACCTTGGTCCAGGTCGAGGGGTCTGTGTTCGGAGGAATGGAGAGCCCGATCCTTATCTGGCGCGGGCTGTTGACCGGGTCAGGCGGCTGGGCCGGGATGCCCTCCCCCGGAGACGGTTCTGGAACCGCGATCTTCATCTGGGAGATGTGGCTGGCGAGCATGGTGCCGGTGACGGCTGACGTCGGCACGGGGTCGTTGAAGAACTGGTTCGGGATGAAGGTGCTGAGGACCTTGGTGCAGGCCAGCGCAAACTCCTTGGGCATGAGTGTGTTGTTCGTCCAGTCGAAGATGTTGGCCGGTAGCTCGGCCTTGAGCTTGGCGTCTTCGGCGTTGTGGGCATCAATCCTGCGCTGTTGCTCGGCCTTTTCCTCGGGAGAGGCATCCGGGGGCAGTGGCGGCAGGTTGAGCGCGAGACTGGGTCCAGCTCCTTTCGTCCAGGTAACGATCGCCACAAGAGTCTTGGGGTCGAAGGGCTTTGTCGGGTGGATGGGGTCCATCTTGGGCTCCGGCGAGGTGAAGAGGTACCGGAAGGAAACCTCGACCTTGTCGGCGGTCACGGCCTTGTCGCCGCCGAGCCTGAAACACTGCTGGTGCGGCGGCTGAGACAGCGTGATCTGGTTCTCGGGATCCCAGTGCGGTGAGCCCGGCAGTCTGTCAAACAGACACAGAAGGACATCGCCGCCCAGTGTGTCGAGCCGGAGAACAGGCAGGCGAGACCCGCCGGAATCATCGGCTTTCCTCCACTTCGCGTGGACCTCCAGAGTTGGCAATGCCTTGACAATCGAGCTGCGGAGGAGAAATCCGAAGCAGGGGACCTGCGGGAAGTAGTTCAAGCCAGGGTGGTCATCCTGATACGGGGTGCTGAGGTACGCATTGAGGGACTGCTTGAAGGCCTGCCGGACCACGTCGACCTTCTGGCTGAGGTGATTTCCAATAGACAGCACGCCGTCAATAAAGGCGTCCATCCAGTTGGAGTCGATGTAAAAGAACCTTATCGACTCCTGAGGGAGAAACGAAGGGTCGGGGACGAGGTAGTGCGGGGGGATGTTGTGGAAGAACAGGCTGTTCATGATCCAGTCCTGCACTAGCTTCCAGTCACCAGACATGGGAACCTTCAGCTCGTTGTACGGCAGAAATACGATGTCATCGTCACTGATGCTAGGAGGCGGCGGTTGCTGCCCCGGAGCCGTGCCCGAAGCCAGCTTCTCGGTGGTCCTGAAGACGTGGGCCGCCATGAAAGCCGAGTGAACGGTTTCCGCCTCGACAGGAACTTGAGCCGGTTCTATTGTTGCTGAAGAGGCAGTTCTCAAGAACGATGGCCTCCCTGGGACAGACACTTGGAAACGCTTGCTCGGGTCGACCTTGTGATGGCCGGCCGGGGCCGTGCTTAGCTTCCTCAAAGTCCGCATGGACGCCGCCAGAGAGTGGAAGACTTCCCGCTTTGACTTGGCCGCTCGATCAGGAGCCTGCTTCTTCATGGCCCCTCGCCGGGCCGTCGTCTGGATCACGGACCGGAGCCGCACGAGCGCGGCCGAAAAGGCCTGGTCTGCCGTGCCCAGCGTCCTCCCGAGCTGCCATGCCGCTGAATAGGTGATGTCCATGATGCCCAGCGTCTTGTCGAGGATCTGGTAGTCGGTAGAGAAGTTGCTCTGGTCGGGCCACCACGCGGCGTGGATGGGTTGCACGTAGTTGGGCGTGAGCGGTCCCCGGTAGAACGACACTGTTTTCTCTCCCGTCTGCAGCAGGTACCGCTGGAGCACAAAACCATCCTTCAGCCGTGCCTGAAGCCGATCCACAACCGCTTTCGGCTTGGCGTCAAATCTGGAGGATGCCACGGCACTCCTCGCCCCCTGAGGAGCCCGGAGCCAGACATCGTCCATGGCCGGTTGGACGTTGCTGCCGATGTGCCTCATGGTGTCGATGAAGTTGACCGAGTCGGGAGGGAGACACAGATATGTCCAGCTGTACAGCGACACCAGCGCGACGTGTGTCTTGCCCAAACTCGACAGCGGAAACGTGATGTTGTCCTCGATGCCTTCGAGCGTAACCAGATGGACAATCAGGGGCTTCGGCTCGGTCAGGCCCAGCGGCCCTATTCGGTGAGCGTGGACAACGGAAAAGACGCCGCTCTCTGAGTCGGAAGCGCCCGTGATGTTTTCCACATCCTTTCGGTCTCGAACGTGAGCCAGGTACTTGTACCGGTGCAGATTCGGGACCGTCTGTACGTCGGCCTTGTCGTAGTCCTTGAAGAGATTCTCAAACAGCGCAGCCGGAACGAAGATGGTGTCGACCTGCTGGTCCAGCCGGATGTCCTCGTCCTGAACCACAGGGACGATGGCGGGCACGGGGTAGGTCTGCCCACCAACCATCACCGTTGTCTCCTTGTGGCCGAGGCCGAGGTATTCCTCCATGGTCAGCTTTACGGCGAATGTGGCCCGGTCCTGGTCGTGGGGCACCGGCTTTCCCGGTGTTGGTGGGGGAGAATCCCCGCTTGGGCGCGAGACTTTGGGCGGGACCTGAGGATTTCCCTCGGGGAACATGCCCCCTGAGCTCCGAGGCACCAGTTGCTCCGGCGTCAGTCTCAGTTCGTCTTCGCTGAAGACCATGAGAGCAAGCCACGGAACAACGTTCCTGCCTGCGGGCGGCGCAGTTCGCCCGCCAGCTGAAATGGCTAGTTCATGTTTCGTGCCTCCCGGGTCGCCTCCGGACGCCGCTCCCTTCTCCTCGGCGTCGTCAATACGGCTCGCATCCCGCTCCCAGGGCAACATGGCATCCTCAAACACCATGTGAGGAAGCACATTGTAGTGATCACCCAGCCCTTGTGGTGGGTACGTTTGATGGATTGAGTTGGGTGGCAGAACAAAGCGTGGTGCGTTGACGTTGAACTGCTGTTTGGAGACGAGAGGCAGCCGTGACGGGGCAGGAGGAGGACTAGGCGGTGTCGGGGCGGCAGTCGGCGGAGGAGGCCCGGCAGTTGGGTCTTGAATTGTTTGCTTGACCTCGATGTCGTAGAGACCACCTTGCAAGCTTGGGTAGTAGTAGCTGTACAGCTCCATCATGCCCACGTCGAGGGGCGCCGGCTGTGGAGGCGGCGTCGGGGCACCACCGCTTCCATCATGGTCGCGGCTGCTCTCTGCCGGTGCAGTGTCTCTGGCCACGGCATGTTGAGACACAGAGGCAGATTTGACCTGGCGGTTGAGATGCTGGAAGACTCGACGTCTTGCATGACCGGGGGCTTGAAATGATGAGACCATGCTGACGGTTGGAGGGTGTTTGGATTCAGCTTCTCGGAGTCTCCTGCAAGAGCACTACAGGGGCTCGAATGGAGCTTTGCTGTTGACCGTGCTGAGGCCCCTCGCTTTGTCGGCGTTGTCAGCCCTGTTGCCGTAGCAGCACCAGGCAGAGGCAGGTCCGTGTGTACGTTGTCCAGACGTCATCGGCCCTAGGGGTCAACACCAGACGAAGTACGGTGTTCCTACGTCACTTCCGGTTAATAACCATGCAAACGCTTCCAACAGTTGAACGATTCAAAAAGTACCTACCGGGTGCCTCGTACATAAGGTATCGCTGGATTTTCAGTGCTAAACCGGGAGCCGCGCGGAGACTAGAACCACAAGTGGCAAGTCAGGGGTAATCTTTCCACGCCCCTTTCCGAGCCGCGCCAGGTACACGACTCGTTCGCGGGCCCCGCCTGAATCGCCAAACGGCAATGGCCAGCCAAACTCCTCCATTCCTTCTCGTTCCCGTCAAAGTCGATGCATGTGTGGTGACATCGGCGGGATGGTGAGCTATCTTCCAGAGACCACTGCTAGCAGCGCACTCCTAACAAGTCTGCTGGCAGCGGAACCTTTCCCAACTCAACACTGGCACCCTTGAGCCAGCCAAACTTCACTTGGCTCAGAATAGAGCCGTCCCTGATCGAGCCGGATGTGCTTCCGCACCATGACCTGCACAACGCCTCGCCGGCGGCTGCGAACCCACGGCTTACCGACATCTTCACGGGACAGCCGCGGCCAGATCGTCAGGGCGTCTGGGTGCACTGGATGATCCCTCGTGCCTACCGAGCCGGACAGACGGCGAAACCGGGGGAAGACATTTCCAGTCCCAAATTCAGAACGGCTCCAGACCGATGGCTGCTGATCCGTAGAATACACCCCGGATTCGCACCGGCAGATGCCATCTCATCCGGCAAGGTGGCCGAGTTCACGGCCTGGGTCATCGAGAGCAACCGAGTGCGTAACATCGAGGACATCCCCGGCGACATCGAACTGGACTGCGCGCCCTTCGTCCAGGGCAGCAACGCCTCTGGGTCCCTGGAAGCCCAGGCTGAGCTGTTCATCGGCCGCCGTACCGAGGTCAGTCAGCTGCCAGCCGACTGGATCCAGCAGCCAACAGTCTCCCCGGACCAGTATGTGCCCCTGAACGTGGTCGGGGCCGCCAATCCTCTCTTTGCCGATTACGCCCCGCACAATGCCAACGTCTTCTCGGTGTTTGACAACTTCAACACCGCCATCACCTCTGCGACTGTCAGCTACTATGTTGTCGGCTGGCATGCGGACACGGCCCAAGATCCCATGACGAACAGCGGACGCCGGGCGTTGCTGTCGTCTCTTTTGGAAGACCTGTCGATGGACTTAAAGCCGTCGCCGCCAGCTGAGCCGCAGCCCAACATTGACGCGTTCAAAACCTCAAGGGTACTGTGCCATGGCGCAGTCTACAGCGTGTCGTTTACCACGAGCCCAACGAGACCATTTGGCGTTCCCGGAGATGATGCCGGACAGAAGCTGGCCAACCCAGATTCTCACCCCCTGACTGTTGGCACGACTCCCCTGGACGCTGTCCTCGCCTACGTGCGAGCGCATCGACAGCAAGCCAGCGGTCCATCCAAGGGTCGCTCCGGTCTGAACGAGTCAGACCTGAGCCAGACCGAGGCCGACATCCTGTCGCTGGAGACGCTCCTGCTCAAGCAGGCTGATGACGTGGACTCGCAGCAGGAGGCCATCGACATGCTCTCCGCAAACAACTTCCAGCCCGCCCAGGATAGCGGAAGTGTGTGGCATTTCGCCGCCGCCGGAGCGCCCCCTGCGGGAGGAGAAGCGCCCGGAGACCGCACAGCCAAGGTGTTCCAGCCTACGCCGATCCAGGAGCAGCAGCTGGCCGACCTCAACGCAGCCCAGTTTGCCCTCGACGCTGTAACCCGGGAGCTCCGCGCGGAACAGTGGAACCTGTTTGCCCAGTGGTGGGAGTTTGTCGCGGATCCGGCCTTGCAGCACATGCCGCCGGAGTCCTTTAAGGGGCCGAAAGGGTCGACGACGCTGCAATACGCCCGCGTCAAGGCGCTGCAGGATGCCCAGGCCAGGCTCAAGGCGCTGCAAGACTTCCGTCTCGGGCCGTTCGGCGGGCCTGACGTCCCCGGAAAGATCGTCGACCGGCCGATCCAGAAGGCCGCCCAGCCGCGGTTTTACACCCAGAAGGACCCGACCGTGCTGATCCCCGGCATCCCTAACCCGTGGCCCGTCGACTGGAGCAGCAAGCTGCATGCCCGCCTCAGCTCCCAGCTGCAGTCGAAAATCACGCCCGTGACGGATGACTTGAGCGACGCCTGGCCGGGCCTCAGGACTCTGTGGGACGGGTTGCTGACGGCCAAGTTGCCCGCTGATATTCAGGCTGGCATGCGGCCGCTCCTGGAAGAGTTCTACAAGCTCTCGCCGGATGTTGCGGCCAAGGCACCGCTTGTGAATCCCGTCTACCACGACCATGTCGTGGACAACGCCGTCGTGGACGGGCTGGACGACCTGTTCCAAGGCCGAGACCGCTGGGGACACAGCCAGCCGTGGTTTCCGCTGTTCGTCGAGTGGGAGGCGCGGTACTACAACATCGACTTCAAATCCAACTGGAACCTGATGCCGTTCGATTCCAACCCCACTGTCGGCGGCGCTGCGCACTGGCGGTACGGCTTCCGGGAAAACGCCGTCATCGCGGGCATGGGCGACGAGACGAACCCGCATCTCGACGAGCGCGTCATTCAGGGGAGGATCCTCGTGCTGCCGCAGCCAGGCTGGAGCCTGATGGTGACGATCCAGGCGCTGCTCAACTCGACCCCGCGAGATAACCTCCCAGACGACCTGAAGTACGTCGAGGCGATTGACGGGCCGCTTCCTCCAGGCAAGACGCAGGCCGACATCGACAAGAAAAAGCAGGACAAGTTCCTCCTGGATGTCAGCCGGATGGAGTACCTCTCGTCTCCCCTGTCCGGGTTCCAAGACCACCTCATAACCAGGTTGAACGGAACGCACGTCAAGCCGACGTACCGAGACCCAATCTCCAAGGCAATCGCGCCCATGCAAGATGCCATCGAGGCTGCGCAGCCAGGAGCCGGCTTCGGCCCCGAGCAGATCGCGGCCATGGACACGCAGACCGACAAGGTCCCCTTCGCGAACCACGTCCCGTATCCGGACCCGACCATCCCGCCCTTCCGCCCCGTCTGCCACGGCCAGTTCAAGTTCACCAAGCTCAGCGTGTTCGACAAGTTCGGCCAGGCCATCTCGGCCATCGACCCGGCCCCGGCGGCCTTCATCCCGGCTCTCTATCCCGTCATCAGCGAGTACTTCCACCCGCAGCACCTCGACGCCGACCCGACCAAGCCCGGCTACCAGAGCGCAAAGACGGTGGGCAGCGACAGCTTTGGAAGGTGTCAGTTCGCGCAGTATCCACCCACCATCAACCAAGACGCGCGCATCAACGCCTCCTTCCTCCACTGGGATCCTGATGCTGGTGGCGGCGACGGCGGCAGCCCCGGCCTCTGGCGGCCCTGCTCGGAGTGGGCGTCCGAGAACCCCATCTGGGGCTTCCTCGTCGTCAACTACGCCGAGTACGCGCTTCAGGTGTTCCTGCCCGACGGGCAGTTCTACCGTGAGGTGCGCCTCGGTGGGCCCCTGGGTACCGTCGAGACGCCTGCATGGGCGCCTTTTGATCAGCCTACCGACGACCTTGGCCAGGTCTACCCAGATCTGGGTCCCAAACTAGTGCACCTCGACAAGCTGTGCGCCAAGTTCAAAGACCCGGAGTACCTGACCAGCTTCATCCAGATGATCAACAACGCGGCCGACAGCATCGCGCACAAGCCCGGCCTGTACGCCGACTACCTCAGCGCCATGGTCGGCCGCCCCTTGGTGTTGGCCAACATCGGCTACTCGATCGAGCTCGCCCAGCCCCCCTTCCGCAACCAGTCCACGCTGAGCAGCGCGTCCGGACCGCAGGCCCTCGAGGACTACGACTTCCAGCTCAAGATCGGCGACAAGGACCGCGTGTACGACGGCCTAGTCGGATACTTCACCGCCTCCTCCACCCCGTCCACCTTCGGCTCCGAACTCGACCTCGGCACCATCTTCACCTACTACCCCAGCGGCAAGCACACCACCGACCTGTCCCCCCTCTCCCCCCAGCCAACCCACACCTCCCCCTATCACATCAGCGCCTACGACGCCACCACCAGCGCCCCAATCCCAGGCCTCTCCCCCGGCTCAAGCGACGACGTAGCACAAAAAGCCTGCGCAAATTTCCAAGCAGCGCACTGGCGCAAGCTCAGCATCATCGGCGCGCTCTTCGACCCCTTCTCGGCCGTGCACGTCTACGCGGGCGGCGCCCTGCCCATCGCGGCGCTGCGGCTGCCGCAGTGGAGTCTGCAGGATGCCATGCAGAGGATGACGGCTTTTTTTCGGGTTGGGCCGCTGCTTGTTACCACGCCGGATTTGCATAGGCGGTTTGATCCAAAGACAGTGTTGAGCTCGGAGGCGCCGTTGGTTGGTGGTGGTGACGCGGGAGGACGTGGAGGAGGAGGAGGTCCTGGTGGTGGCGGTGACGGAGGTGGTGGTGGAGGAGGAAGAAGAGGAGATGGGCCTGCCGCGCCGTTGTTCAAAGGCGTGCCGGTGCCCGCGATTCAGTCGGCGGATTGGGAGTGGTTGCAGCCGTATGCGCGGCCGGTTTCGCCGCAGGAGATGGAGAAAGAGAAGGAAAATGGGAGTGCGGATGGGCCCGACGCGCCGAGCATGAAGACGTTGTGGAACCCGTTTCCCATCGCGCCGGTCGACGCAAAGGCCAAGTTTGAGAGCGGCCCGTACACGGCTGTGGAGGGGTTTCTGCTGCTCAAGAAGCCCATCATGTCGGGCAAGGGTGACGCGGGGGCAAAGTGAGGTACCCAGAAGGGGGTGCTGTGTAGCCCAGTAATATAACATTGGCGGTGGGCTCTCTGGAGAAGTGGCTTGCTGGCGAAAATAATGGAGGCTTGTTGGGGGTCGCTATGCTGTCTTGTTTGTCAAGGTCGGGTGCTTGTGGTTTTAGCCGCCGTTCAGTCCTTATGCTAACAGCTTGCTCTGCCGTTCCAAGAACAACACCTTAGGCCGGTCCTCCTCAAACGTCAGGTGCTTCTCCGCCATGGTGATCTCCAGATCCAACGGTCCCTCTCGCAAACACCACGATGTCGACCCGTTCTGCCCTGAGGTTCCTTCTGGTAACGTAACAGCCACCTGCTCGTACCACAGGTGTATGTCGTACGCCCTCTTTAATTTCTGTATCATCATCGCCTCCACTGTACACCAGGCGCGCGTGTAGTAGAGGTCGTCGACAAGGCTGATCAGGGCGTTGCATTGTGCAAGGATCATGGGCAGGGCATTGACGCCGGGCATGGGGTCGTCCTGGTTGACGCACGTGTGGTCGACCCAGATTCCTAGTGTTTGCGGGTCGACAGTGGGATGGAGCTTCAGAAACTCCTCGACGGCCGCCTTCATGCGTCTGTACTGTGTCCTCTCGGCGTCGTCGGGCGAAGTGGCTGTCTTGTCCTTGTTGATCCAGCGGTAAGAGAAGAATATGACGAAGCTGGCCTGGGCATCGCTGGAGCTCGACCCGAAGAGGTGTGTTGGTACGTCGCTGGATCGTAGCAACTCGCCGTGGCTGACAAAGTCCGGCCAGCGCATAAATTTGAGCCTGTCGAAGGTGCGACCGCTCTCCTCCTCGGCGGAGAGTGTGTCGGCATACACTCGGCGCAACTCGCGCAGTGCCTCGGGGCCCTGATGTCGCAGGAGAATGGGCCGCATCTTTTCCTGGAACAGCTCTCGGTACCTCCTTCGGAGACGCGCATCGGCTCGACGCTGTTTGAGCTTGTCTTCGATGTTTGGGTCCCCGCTGTGTTTGCGACGCAGTCCCTCGAGCACGAGCTCCTCGGATGCCGTGTCGCCGCTGAAAGCGGCAAAGTCCAGCGCGGAGTATCCCTCAGCGTCCACGAGGTCCATGTCGGCGCCGGCGTCAACCAGTTCCTCCAGGTACTTTCGATGCTCGTCCGAGGGCTCCTTGCACATGGCCATGGCGGGAGTGCATGCCGGTGAAGGGGGGTTGAACTGCTTCAGCGCTTCGTCACGCTGCCCGTCCATGAGCAGTGCCCGCCCGTAGAAGAATCTCGAGAAGGCAACCAGTGTCGAGTCTTGCTGGGCGGCCTTCAAGTTTGTCGAGAGGTCCAGTGACGCCCGCGCCGAGGCGACGGCCTGTTTTGTCTTGCCCCGGGCGGCATGGCAGAGGGAAAGGCGAGCCTGGCCGACAATCTCTTGGCTCACGGCGAATGTCAGCCTTCCGGTGGCAGCGTCCATTTTCGGGTCGCCGGGGGTCTCTCTAATACGCCGAGCTCTCTCAACGCGCTCGTTCAACTGCTCGGTGGCCAGCTGTAGCATCTGCTGTGATAGTTGGTAATTGATCATGCCGATGTTTCCAATGGCTCGGCACATTGCTCGCTCAGCCCCGAGCTCTTTGGCCGTTTCGTATTGCATCTCGAAAGCGCGTTTTGCGTCTTCCAGGAGGTCCATATCTGCCCAAAACGTCAGCCATTTCGTGCGTAGTGAAGGAGATCTAGGACGAACCAGGGGTCAATGCTCGCCTTGGGAGGAAAGACGGCTGTCAGACAGACGGAGAGGAAACCTGAAAGAGAGCGGGTAACCTACGGCGATACACGACACCGAGCTCTCCACTCATCTCAATCCTCTCCAGACTCGGGTGGGTCTCGGCAATGGCGGTTTCTAGAGCGTCTCTGGCCTTCTGATATCTTCCCAGCCGTCTGTTCACGCTTCCAAGTTCGCCGAGGACCAGGCGTCTGTAATATGCTGCGTTTGGGAAGTCCTCGTTCGTTTCGCACAGGACCAGGGCATCGTTCAATGCCACCAAGGCGAACTCCAACTCGGACGTCCTCGCAAGCTGCCGGCCCCGATCGACAAGATCCTCCCACGCCCGAAGAAGTTGGACTTTCTCGACGAGCATTGTTGGCGTGAAGCCGGCGGGGTCGCGAAGTTGCTTGAAGGACTGGCCGTCTCGCGGGCCCAAAACGGGCGCATGTGGTGTGAACCCGCGTTGGGAATCGAAAAAGAAGAGGGTGGCATGCATGGCGTCTGGTGCCACGCTTGTCGTATGGAACGTGCCGGCGGGAATGGTGTATGTGTTGTTGCGAAAGTGGGGCCTCGACGTTGTGAGGGTAGCTCGCATGGGCGTACCGGTGTTTTGGACGACCGAGTATGTCTGGTGGGTTTTGTAGGCCGGACCTTTATCGTTTCCATCGCTCCAGGCGACTTCATACACGGAATGCGTGCTATCGGTGGCGCCGTTGGCCGGCTCAACGTCGTACGACAGGTCCACGCCCTCGCCAGCCAGGATCCAACTCTCGGCGAACGGCTGGTGTGAGTGGATGGCGAAGTCGGGATTGCCTCGCTGTCCGTCGGGCAGCCAGACGTGCAGGCGGAATAACTCGTCGATGCTCCCATCCTTCAGCAGGCTGCAGATCGGAACAGCAAGAAAGCCTTGTGCGCTGCGCGACGCCGTGCAAAGGGGGTGTGAGAGATGGGGGCTGCTGAGTGACGTGTAAACGAGCTTCCAGACGGAGTCCAGGTCGAGGGCACTTGCGGTCATCGATTGGCGGGCAGTTTCACGCAGAAACGCGACGGCAAGAGTGAGGTAGGCGACCTCCCTTGGGCCTCCGAAGGACAGGTCGGCCTCAAGGGCGGACCGCCAGCCATGGAGCGACAAGGCGGCGGGCTGGCGTTTGTCGTGGTCCTGCAAAAGCCGCACGGCAATGGGCTCGACGTAATTCTCGGGCGCCAGCGAGGCTGCTGCCACGCCTTTCAGGACGTGTCGAAGGGACGAGACCGAAATGCAGCACTCAGGCTCCACTTCTAATGTGTCCAAGTCGCCCATGATCAATGGCTGCGTCAGCAGGGATACAGAACGATGGTTGAAGTGGCGAGATCGGTCTTGGACGGCGGTTCGCAAACGGCGCGGACTGGTACTTGTGTTCGGCGTCGAAGGCGTGGCTGAAGTAAGCACTGCAGGTGGATAGCCGCGAAGCACTGCACTGAGGGGTAGCAAAAATCCGGTTCATCCGCGTGTGCCGAGCGCGGATCGGTGTCGAAATCTGCAAGCGTGAGAAGTTGGACGAGCTGGATCCCAAATTTCAAGACTGAATCTCGCGAGCTCAGACGCAATGTAAATCCAAGAAAGGCCTGCGAACTCGGCAGGTACGAGGATGCGGTTGCAGCCTCCCGGCGAAGTTGAGTGAAGTGGGGCATTTCGGAGTGCTGCCTGGCCGCGGTGGTCGGAGAAGGTCGCGTGCGGAGATCGCCTGCGCCGTGGTGGGCCTGGCTGGTGGCAGGGGGTCACTTCCGAATTCCGGAGTCCGAGATTTTAGTAGATGGCCGACGGCCGGGGCGGAACCTTTGCTTTGGAAATGTGAGACCACAGGAAGCATCGTCCACGCGGCTCGCGAGGCTGCGACAATACCTAAACTACCGGGAACTCAACTCGAGAAAGGGGAGCAGACGTCGACCACGGGCCTTCGACCGCAGAAGCCTTCAGCAGTGGAAAAAGCCGCCATCACAACTGAAGTTTGGATTTGGAGGGACGGCCGACACGGACAAGGTATTAGTGCAGGAGGCCTGGGAACATGAAGAAAGGTGGCTGAAGGAACAAAACGGCCCTGCAGCCACTATGCCAGCTAACGACTGCGATCACCAGAAGGAGATGTGGGTTATTTTGGACATGCATCACTTGGTTTAAATTCTCCTTATTGCGATCCTGGAACGACTCTTTATCCTCAATCCTTTTTGCATCGTCTCTCAGTTATCTGGGCTGTCTGATGCTGCCACACACCGCCTTGACTTGGGAATTGCTTCATCCACGGCCGGGGTCAACATGTCCTGTCCCTATCCGTGTCCGACGACGAGTGTTACGCTTACCTACAAAACTCAGGATCCTTCGGCGGCGAGACACTCCCCTCAGTTCCACCACAGAGGCTCAAGAAGGGCCGCATGGCTCTCCCTGATTGTGGCAGCTGGTGCGGTATCCATAATCGCAGCATCCCCCATTCGAGCTGCATTGGTATACGTGGTCGTCATAGATAGTTCCGCCTATAACAGGTAGGACCGCTTCGCAGGAGCCACAGTAGACGCCCCCCTTGGTGCCGAGGCGACAGGCGCACCCACCACTGACGCAAGCCCGAGGATCGAGTGCTCGTTCCTTGGGAGCGTCAACGGGACCGGCAAGGGCTTTGATGGCGAGAAGAAGAATGCCGACAGGGAGCTTCATGACTGCTGTTGTTTAGGGGATCGGGGGCCTAAACGATGGTGTTAGATTCAAAAGGGGTTGGTTGAAGGTGGTCCGCCTTTACAAACTGCCCTACCCTCGAGCTACCTTAGCTTATGTATGCGCGCTCTGTGATGTCACATGTGGTTAACATGCTGGTCATCAACGTTCGCTTCTGCCAGCGTGAACGTGCCATCAGGGGTCCGGGTTCTTGACGGGGGCACGGACAGAAAAGGTGCTGTGGTCTGGAACGAATAACCTGGAAGCCACTGAAACCAGCCCCGAGATGCGACCAAAATCCTCTTTCGCATAAGAGGGACAGGACAGTGAAGTCCAGTGGAATAGGGGTGACGCTTGTCAAGGACGCGGTACGCGGAGCCTCGCAAAGTGCTCCGTCCGATGACTCGGAGTTGGGCGGACAGGAAGTATGCGTCCTTGCGGAGGGCTTGGGCCAGGAGGAAGTCGCGGCGGTAGCGCTTTATCAGGAACGCCTGGAATGGGTATATGCGGCCTGCATTAGGCCGCTTCTCTCTCGGGCGCCGCTGGTCTTCTGTTCTGCCCGGCTTCTTGGGCACGTTGTTCGGATGGGCCCCTTGGCGCTGTCGCGATGATGGTTGCCTTGGGACGGTTTTGCTGATCGACTTGAGCCTCTGCCCATTTGATGGCGTTGTTGAAGAGTCAAGCATGTTAGGCAGATGGCGTGTGGATGAGGTTGTTTGAAGAGAACTACGGTCTCTAAACTGCGCACTCACACAGGTTGGGGACTTTGCTCGAGGAGCGAAAGAGAAAAAAAGAGAAAAAAAAAACAAGAAAATAAAAGAAAAAAAAGGAAAACAAAATAAAAAGAAAAGAAAAAAAATAAAACAAAAGAAGAAAAAGAAAAAAGGAAAACAAGAAAAAGGAAAAAAAAAGAAGAAAGGAAAAAATGAAAAAGAAAACGAATTAAGAAACAAAGAAACGAAAAAAAATAAAAAATAAAGTAATATAGTTTAAGCTAGAGTAAAGGAAAAGAAAAAAAGAAAAAAAAGAGAATATAAAAAAAGAAAAAAAGAAAAAGAAAAAGAAAGAAAAAAGAAAGGAAAGTAAAGAAAGAAAGCGACGTCGCTTGGGCTGGAGTGAGGATAATGAGCAGAAGGAAGAGGAAGTGGAAGAACTCGCATTGATTAGAGCTGGGATTCAGGTTGGAACAGTATGGAAGAAGAGGGTACCCGTAGGCTCGCTGGGTCCAAGAGCTGAGTTTTAGGTCGGCCGCTGAGCAACTTTGGCCGGTCAGAACCAAAAGATCCGTTTCCCAAAAAAGAGCTTAGCTCGGAGTGTCAACAGCTGCCAACTCAAAGGGGTCCTGGGATTTAATGGGGGCTAAAGGATCGGATCGATGGCAGCCAGCGCGCAGAAAGCACTCTGGAAACTGTCAACTGCCTCCCCAACTTCCAGTCAACTTCATCAACAATCGCTGCCGCCGACTTCAACTCCAAGAGCTGACCACAACTTTTCCCCCACAACTTGCACCATCTTTGCCACCGACACCATGGCCAGAAGCCGCAAGAACAAAGGACACGCAACAATGTCCCAGACCAACTACAAGAAGCACCAAAAGCGCAAAGGCAAAGGTCATGGCAATCGTCCCCAAAAGCCGCCAAGATCGCAGCTTTCCCTGCCGCCCAAGTTCGTCCTGCGGGAGAATCTCCCACAGGGAGGATTAGAATATCCCTTTCCAGAAACCCTGCTGGGAAGCGAGCGCGGCGACCTCAGTCTCACCACCGGCATCAAAAGGAGCCTGAATCCAACCGGCGACTCCGAAGGGCGGCGCCCTATTAACACGGGCCTGCTTGACTCTGTCTTCAGCGACATCTTCCGCGAGGCGACAGCGCTTTCAAGGGAAACCAAGAACGACACCAAGATTCGGAAGAATCCCATCCTCTTCATCGAGCGACTCCGCCGCCGGCGCGCCCTCCAGGAGCTGTGGATGCGCCGCTCTGTCGACTTGCTCACGCAACTCTTGCTCACACTTCGTGGCGCGCGTCTGCGCTGGCGCACCAGGCAGTTGGATTTTGCAGAAGCGCCTAGGTGTATGACGGCGCGCGCCATTGACGCCTTCCTGGCTGTCGACAGCCTCAATTGGGGCAGCCCTGTCGTGGTGGAGTGGCTTTTTGAGTGCGGTGTTAGCATCATGAAGTATGGGACTGTGGTTGGAGGCATGGAGAAGGTGAGGAACATACTGAGGGCACCGTGGGCAGAGAGCTGGAGGAGCTAACATACCTTATGATGTTGAAGCAGGGCAACATGAACACCACCACCGCCTCGAACACCAGCAACCACACAAACTGGAGAACGACTCAACCCTCAGTCGAGGACGTCATCCAGTGCATGCGGCACCTCAACCTCGACGTCGAACAGAAGGCCCTGAACAAAGCGTTTGCAAAACTCAGCATCTAAGACGCGGAGAGCCTGAAAGCTTGCAAGGAGGACGAGTCCCATGGTCAGCTTTTACATTGGCGCGGTTCCTTGAGACTGGGAGGGTAATTGGATGTTTGGGTGCTTGGGACTTGTCTACGCCATTTCTTAGCTTGTCTAGGTTCTTATTCTTTCCCTGTGAGCGGGGAATTGGGGACATTGGTAGGGGTTCATGGTTGATTCAAATGCCTTTGGGACAGACACAATAAGCATGGAGCGCGGCACAGGTGCTCAGGGGTGTTTGGCAAAGTATGCAATGTTATGGGCTTGTCAAAGGCAATTCCTATCCCTAGCTGATGGCTTCTCAAAGGCTAAAACTGCTCAGCGTCCCCAACGTTGGCTTTCTCATGTTCAGTCAACAACAGAGACAACAAAGTCCACCCCGACGGCCCGAAACCCATCACCGATTTGCTTCAGCTCTTGCTCCGCGGTCAACGCTGCGTCAGAATCGAAAATAAAGAATTTGAAGCGCTGGTCGTCGATCTCGCCCCTGCGCAAACCGCCAAAACTGCCCGCTCTAAACATTACCGCCACATGCTGAGGTCCACGAGCCTAAAACGGCTCGAGGTATAAGCTAAAAAGTCCCCGCTCGTTGAAGTTAACCGTTCAATGGTCCTTAAGCCGTTGGTTGATGGTTGGGGGACGGCTCGACCCTCGAGCAGTTCGCCGTGCCTACCGCTCCTGCCTTCTGAGCCGTATCACCACCGCTCCTGCCTATCTAAACCGCTCAATCCTCCGAGCCGCTTATGAAGAACGAGCGGCTCGTTTGGTAATGATGGGCTCGCTGTGGTGAGCCGAAATGTCCCGGCTCGTGGCCCCCAGCCTTGCGCAGCTAAGAAGTCCTCCAGCAAGTCTTCCAGGGCTGAGCCAAGATCGCTGCAGTGATGCCAAAGAGCCTCAGCTCGCGGATGGATTCCGGCAATATCGATGTGAGTGCGTTTTGGCGTGGCCGCACGAGCCCACGGAAGTCGAGGCAAGCTGTCGGCACCTGTAGGACTTCGAGAGCCTAAAACGCGCGCAGGAGATCAAGGCAATGAAGGTACCGGGCCGGTCGGGGCGATGAGATTTGGTACCCCGAAGGTTCCATGGTAAAGGACAGCTCCTTGAGGGTGTGGTTCCATCGCTGTAAGTTGGTAACGACCTCGCTGAACTCGACATTTCCATCACGAGAAGGCTATTTCGACAGTCGTTGGATGGAGAGCTTGGAAAGGCTTGGTCCCAAGGCGCTGAGAAGGTCGCGCAACGAAGCCTCTGTGAGATCGGTGTCGATGAGACGCAGCTCGGACAGGTTCTGTAGCTGAGGCCGTGTGGTCGGCGTCCAGAGGGTCGTTGGGGGATACAGATCGGACCGCCTGAAAACTTGTCTGCACTCGTCGAGTTGCAGGACCTTGATGTTGGGTGCAAGACGCAATATCGGTGCAATCTCATCCAGCAGGTGGATTTTGATAGCAACAGTGGCTATGCGGAGAGTCGTGAGCGACGTCAAGAAAGAGCCCGAGGGGTTGAACTGAGGGGGGAACTGAAAGACTCCCTCGCTGAACAGGTATAGATGGCAGCTCTGGATGTTCCGCGCGAGGTCCAGGACCATCGAGACCAGAACTGCGTGGCCCGTAGCCACCTGCGCCCGGTCAACTTCCTCCGAGCGCCAGCCCGAAGACTGCAGAGTGCCACGGGTCAAGTCCACCCCCGCGTCGCGCAGTCGGATGTAGACCGCATCCAGGTCATTGGGCGATTTCGCAGTATTGAGGGTTGTCGCAGGTACCCCAGAGAGCCGATTGACGTTGACCTCGCGCACGTTTACGGCTAGCCTGGGCCATCGAGCGAGCTCACAAACAAAATAGTAAAGGTCGAACGGCCGAGAGGTTTGCATGTGGTGGTAGAGGAACGGCAGAGCTGTCGGCCTCAGCGCTTTGCACACGCGAGCAAGGCTCAGCAAGTCGGCTTTCTCGCCAACGACTCGATTCTCGTAGAGACGCTGGGCAGCCACATGCTCCAATTGGCAGTGCCAGCAGAGATAACGGCAAATCTCAGCGAGCAGCTCGGGAGGGAGGACGAAAAGATGCGGTTGCTGTTGTGCCATCTTATGCTGCGATTCGAGGTTTGCGGTGGGAGAAGCTGATGCTGACATGTTGATGACTGGGCGAGAAATGTGTTAGCGGCTGAGAACGCTTGAGAGAATGCGCTGTTGAGAGAGCCAGAAATATTATTTCTTACAGTTGATGCGGCAGAGGCCCGCGAACCCGCGACGGGGACGTGAGGATGGCGACGACGAATTTGTTTAGTGGCAGGGGCAACGTCTTCTGTGTCGGAGCGATAGCCGGATCCATTGACCGAAGAACGAAAAGCAGTCCGCAGACAAGATCCACCTAACTCATGCAATGGCAGTCAGCAGATTTGATTAGCAGCGGTGCAAACGGGTTGCTCACCAAGGTGCCTTTCAGCACTTTACTTTTGCACGTAATTAAAGGCTTGACTCCCGTCGTCTGCGAGTAGAAACCTTGTTCTTGGGTACCAATCCGCTGAAACACAAAATGAGGTTTAAAAGCAGCTGGGTCGGTGGAAAAAAAGGTCTGCAGGCTGCAGCCAGCTGCAGCCAACTGAAGTTGGGATTGTTGGGAACAGTCCGAATTTGGAAGGCGCGATGTGAGTCGCGCGCGTCGCAGTGGGCAACAAGCCCCACTTCTTCAGCCAAGAACAAAACAACCACCGGGCCTTGAACTTTAAACTCAGGCGCGTTGTTGGCCAGGTTTAAACAAGCGTGAAGCTCAAAGCGGGTGCAGCGTTGCTACAAAGACCGGTTCGTGATTACTTCTACGCCTTTTCGAAAGGTGTTGTCATTACAACAATGAAGCGCAAACACACCACCGACGACGATATCCATGCCTCGGCACGCAGCCTGAAGAAGCCGAGGGTGAAAGTGACAGACCTCGAAGCACCTCTCAAGATCCATGCCACCCGTCGTTCAAGAACGCCAACGCCAACGCCACTCCCGGCCATCAACAAAGCTCCCACCGCGGTTCTGGATGTACTGGTCTTTGGGAACGGCGACGCGGGTGAACTCGGCCTGGGCCCGGCGATTCAGGAAGCCTGCCGCCCTCGGCTCAACCCATTCCTTGACCCTCGCGACCCTTCTGCGCTCCACATCGTTCAATTGGCCTGCGGCGGCATGCACACCGTCGGGCTGACCGAGAATAACACGATTGTTACTTGGGGTGTGAACGACAACTTCGCTCTGGGGAGGAGCACGGCTTGGGAAGGCGGACTGCGCGAGATTGATGGGGCTGACGGTTCGGAAGATGGGGAGCTCAATCCTCTCGAGTCGACTCCAACTCCGATCCCAGCAAACGTCTTTCCAGAGGGGACAAGGTTCGTTCAAGTTGCTGCAGGGGATAGTTGCACCTTTGCACTTACAGACAAAGGAGAGGTTTTCGGCTGGGGGACGTTTAAGGTGGGTGATCTACTATTGTGCCATGTTTGTTGCGGACCTGTCTGACAATCCACACAGAACTTGGAGGGCAAAGAAAGATTTGGCTACGACACTAGCGGGCAGATCATCGAAAAGCAAGCCTCCCCCACTCACATACGCGGCCTGAAAAACATCACCCATATTACCTGCGGCTCAAACCACGCTTTGGCCCTCGATAAAGACGGCGTGGTCTGGGCTTGGGGATGTAACGAGCAACAACAGCTGGGCCGCAGCGTCCTCGGACGGCATGCCAAGGATCCATTTACCCCCGACGCCATCAAGATCAGGGACGTCAAGCACATCGCCTGCGGCGAGTATCACTCTCTCGCAGTTGACAAGAAAGGCCACGTGTGGGCGTGGGGCCTCAACAGTTTCGGCCAGGCTGGCTATCCCAAGACAGCCGGCAGCGACGAGACCCTCCTGCCGTTCCCGATGAAAATATCGAGCCTCCGCGGCAAAGGTGTGGTGAATCTCGCCGGCGGAGCGCATCACTCGGCCGCCGTTACGGCTGATGGACAATGCCTCGTCTGGGGTCGTCTGGACGGAGGACAGCTCGGCATACGGTTCACCCCCGAGCAGCTCCTGGATGCTAAGCTCATACGCTACGATGAGCGCGGCAAGCCGCGGATTTGTCTTGTCCCCACGCCGGTCCCGGGGATTGGGAAAGTTAGCCATGTGGCTTGTGGTACTGACCACACCCTCTTTGTCACGAGGGAGGGCGAGGCGTATGCCACTGGATTTAACTCACAGGGCCAGCTGGGGCTGGGTCATGAGGATGATGTCGAGGTTGCACAGCTGATCCGGGGCAGGGGCCTGCAGGGCCGAGCTATCACTTGGGCGGCGGCTGGCGGGCAATTTTCTGTGCTAGCGGCGCGTTCAAGGCATGACGGCTGAAGGTTGATGCAGACAGTTAAATGCCTCGTTCAGGTAACATGTTGGCATCTCGTGCCGGGTTGTGGTTGATGCTTGATGTCCGCTGCGGGCCAGCCACGGCCGTGCCTTACGCCTGTTGGCAAATGGCGAGTGCATAATCAACTAAGTTCCGAAGGAGCAGACGATCACATCGAAAGTTGGATGAACAATGAAGAGGGGTTTTGCTAATTTACATCACCTAAACATCTGTGTAAAGCCCCAGCAGACAATGCTACTTGATGAGTCAGCTCTTCCAGGAGCACCGCTGGTGATGGCGACGAGATCAAATGTCCGGGCCCGGCGCTTTCACCATGGGCGGGTTCAAGATGAAATCCACGCCGGCCGACCGGAACAAAGCCCCAATCTCCTCCACACCCTCATCTCTCGGACGCGAGTGAAATGCCTGGTCGTCGGTCTCAAGCTTGCGCAGGCTCCCAAATCTACCTGCCATGAAACCGTCCAAGAAGCCTCGAAGACCCGGCACAAGATCCCTAAAACCCGGTATAGCGATGAGCCGGAACTCGCGGATGGACTCAGGAAGAGTCGAAGTCAGAGCATTCCCAGGCGGCCCTACGCGCCCGTCAAAGTCGAAGCAGCCCGCATCTGCTCGCAGAACCTCGAGAGCTCGGAACTCGCTCAGAAGGTTGACGCGGCGAAAATCCTGGGACGCCGCGGAGTCTAATCCGTCGTAGAGAATGAACGACAGCTCCTTGAGCGTGTCGCGCCAGCGCTCGAGACCCACGACAACATCGTCGAAGTGCAGAATGCCATGGCCGCCCCACGAGGACTGCATCTTCTCTGGTGCGATTCGTCGGATGACCACCTTGGAGAGTCTCGGCCCAACCGCGCTCAGGAGCGTATCGAGGCAGGGCGCTGTCAGGCGCGTGTCGATAAGGCGCAGCTCGACGAGGTTCGGGAGACTAGACAGCTGGGCTAGCTGCATATGGCCCGTTGGGGGTCCCCACGTAGCCCAGGACCTCGCACGCTCGTCGAGCTGTAGACGTTCAAGATTCGGCGCTAGGCTCAAGATCTCCTCCGCGTGATCGAAGGGGTGTTGGAAGTTGTTCAAATCGATGTGCAGAGCCAGGGTCTTGAGTGACAGCAGCAGCGAGGCTTGGACAGCGGAGTCGCGTATCCGAGCTCGATCAAAGCCGCGTATCTTGAGGGAGAAGTTCTCCAGGTTAGGTGCCAAATCCAGTAGCACCATGAGGAGAATCGCGTTTCCCTTACCAACGCCCCTATCGTGTGGGAGAAACCCTTCTTCGAGCAGGCGTCTATGCAGCGGATCCCGGGCGCCGCCTAGGGAGGAAGGGAGGCGTGTGAAGAATGGGAGCAAGCCATAACCAGAAAGAATGAACTCGCGCATCTTCCTCCCGAGATCAGGTCGGCTGTCGAGAGTCCGAAGGAAGAAGTAGAAGTCGGAACCTCGATTCTGTGAAACCTCGAAAGAGTGATAGAGGAACGGTTCGGCGATGGCCTGCAGCCTCTTGCTCGCAAGAACGAGGCTCCGTAGGCCAGACTGCGAGTAAATTTGCTCGTCGTCGGATGAGGTCTTGGAAGGGTGCTTGAAATGTATATGTTCTACCTGACAGTGCCAGCAGAGATGGCGGCAGATTTCAAGCAAGAGCTCATTTGGGAGGTCGAGGAGGTTCGGCTGCGCTATCTGCTCGGGTCGCAACGCCAGAGTCGTGGTGGGAGCCATCTTGATCACTAGGCGAGAAGTGTGTTAATCAAGGGCTGGGAGTCTGCCAGTGTACCATCTGGGATGTGCCACTTACGATTGGTGTGGCCGAAGCCCGAAAAAGAAAGACGCGCCTCAGGCGCAGTCTTTTTAGACAGTGGCCGAAGCGGAAGGATGTACAGCCGCCTTGGGCGGACTTTTCGAAGAGAGGTCGCGGGTTGTAACGGCTGTTGTCGCGTGAGGCACTGAAGGTCCGGACGGGATCGGAAGCGATGTGGGAATCGGAAAGACGTTGAGGACGACGATGGCCACGATACCTAATAAGATACCAACATTTGTTAGACCATTCAACTGGAAGTAGACATCACTATCGAAATGCTTCGTTCGCTTACGCTGTGGCAGACCCGAGTACAGGTTGGACGCTGGTGGAAAACTGCTGTTGTGGAAGAAGTTGACGAGCGAAAGTGACAGGAGGTTTGAGGAATGAATGTCAGAAAAACCACTGCAAAGTTCAAGAGTGGAAGGCAGCAGCAGACTTTTTGCTATTCTTTTCCCCTGCCCCGCTTTCGAAGGAACATGGATGAGAGAAAAGCCAACCTGGAATGCCCTGAAATTAGGTCGAGTTCAAACTCTACGCGTAAAAATTAAGGCCACCACCAACGGTGTCATTGAGACCATTGTTCTGACGCATAATTACCTGATAAGCGCTGTTCAATCACTGATGACTTCTAAGGCACCAAAATTACAATACACTACCCAGGCCACAGAGCGTGGAAGAAACATAAATCGTCAGATCCTTCCAGATGACAATGATGCGTTTGGGTCAAAAAAGGAGTGCCATAGTGCTCGAATTGCCATAGTTCACTGTAGGTCTTTTTCTCTGTCCCGGAGTTGACGGAGGAACAGTGGCCTGTTGACCCCTTAATACCATGTTCTGTCGGTGTATTACTGTACCTGAAGTTAACGCATCCTGGATTTTAATACCTGTTCCGTGGGAAGTTGGTTCACACTCGATGGTAGAATCTACGGGTCAGGTTGAAGTTATTAGATGTCATCACGCACCAGCATCACAAGGGGCAAAGGCAAGATAGAAGGGAAACGATACTTGAAAGAAGATGACCACAAAAAATACACCAACACACTGATCTCTCAATGAGGGCTATCACCACCCCTTTCCCCAAACACCACCAACACCATTACCACCACCAACATCACTCCCGCCGCCACGGCCACGCTTGCCCCAACCACCAGCACCACCTCCCCCAGCCCCCTTACCCCGACCGCTTCCGCCCTTCTTGCCACCGCCGTCGCCGTTCGCACCACCAGCAGGGTCTGCGGGCGCCAGCTCAAACACCGGCCAGCTCGTCCGCTGGACCCTCTCAAGCACAGAGTACAGGTTCTGCTGCGAGAAGGCATTGGCGAAGCGGCCAAACGGCTTATCCCCCGTCATCAGACAGGGCCGCCACCCGGGACCCCAGACCAGAAGCGCGTCGGCCACGTGCATGCTCCCTGCGTCATCGAGGACCACCGCCTCGGCCTTTGCCCTGTTGAACTTGGAGTAGGGTTGCTGGCTGGCGAGGTGCGGGGTGGTGCAGACCAGATCGGCAAGCATGAGGATCTCTTCCATCAGACCTTTGGCGATGGCCGATGGTGTGGTTGCGTCCCAGCTTTGCTGCGGCGCGGTCCAGAAGTCAAGCTCGCCGCGGAGGAAGCGACGGAGGTTGCGGTAGCGCGGGTTGGTCCGGAAGTCGTCGCGCAAGCCGCGCAGCTGCACTGGGTCGTTCCCGTCCAGCTTGTGGCCGGCCGCCTCAGTGAGTTTGAGCAGCCACTCGCAGAGGGAGAGGGGCATGGCCCAGCTGGCCGTGGCATAGGGATCATCAACTGGACGTGATGGCCGAAGAGCCTTGGACTCAAAGGCTTCGAGCTCCCTGCGTACGTCGTATCCGCGAACGACGGGCGGCGCCGTCCAGCCGATCTTCGCGCCGACTTGGCTGCCGAGACGGAAGAAGCGGATGGCGAACCTGCTGGTGGCGATGTCGGTGGGTGCCGCGCAGTAAAGGGGCCCGATGGACTTCAGAACCCACAAGGCGACCAGGCTGCTCATCTCCGTCTTGACAGAGTCGTTGGACGAAAGGATGGCGATGACACCGAGGCGGTTGAGGAAGCGCTCCCACGTCGTGGCGCCAACGGTCTCCACGGTGGTGTCCGTGAACGGACCCTCGCAGTCCGGGCCGACGTTGAAAATGTCGACAGGCGGGAGACAAAGACGATCTTTGATGCGAGTGATGGCATCGAGGTCTTCACTGCCGAGATCCGTCCACGGAGCTGGGGGGTTCAGCAAGGTATTGCCAAAGCCAGACCCCGCGACCAAATCCGTCTTGAGCAGGCTCATGACCTTGCGGCAGTAAAGGTCGAGAGGCTTCTCGTCGTCATTGACCCGGGAGGGTTCTTCGAAGAACTTCTTGACGCCATCGACGCGTGCCTGCGCGACCTCCTCGCCGTCGTCGAACTTGAGGTAAAAGTCGCCCTACGACTTGTTGCGCTCATGGTACTCGTTGTTGACGGCGGGGATGGCCTTGTCGTGGACGTTGGTCCCCGGGTCGTGGCGTCCATCAGGACGGCGGATGGCCATAGCGAAGTCGCAGCCCGTATGCTTCCACTTGTCGGCGGGAATCTGATGTGCTCGCCAGAAATCCACATCCGGCTTGTCCGCTGGGGCAGGGCCAAAGGCAAGACCAAGCCGAGCATCTCCCGTCCGGAGCCTTCTCAAGATCTTCTCGTACCTGCTCTTCTGTTCTGGTGTTAGTTTGGGACATCTGAGGGGGACACCTCTGTGTCGGTCTACTTACGTTGAGGTGATGCCAGACAAGAACGTGGAACTCGTCTTCGTTGTCAGGCCCGACAGTCAGGAACGCACACTGGATCCTTTGCCGCCTGATGTGCTTGGCCCCGTCCATGAAGTAGTGCGCCTCTCGCACGACGCCTTCGGCAATGGCCACTGCACATTCGTCGTGGTTGTCGAACTTGATAATCGCCTCCGGCGGCTCCTGTGTCGTGGCGCTGGCAGAGTTTGGGAGCTTGTACGCGCGCAGAGGAGGGAACCATTCCCTGCAATCCTGTTAGCACGTCTGACTACGGCATGCCTGCAATTCAGCACTGGCTGGTTTTCTACTAGGACGAGAATAGAGAGTCTGGATGAAGGAAGGAAAGGAGCGGCGGGCAAAAGTACTTTAGAAGGAAGAAGGTAGAGAAGAAAAGGAGAAGGGAAATGCCACAAGAGAGAAGGGGAAACGCAGAGTAGTAGAACAGTAGAAAAATAATAAGAAGGAAAAGAAGCCCAAAGGTAAAAGTTAAAAAGCTCTAGGAAAGTTGATCGCGAGTGACAAGCTAGCGGGAGAAAGAGAACGAGAAAGGAAGGAACAGGGGGAGAAGGAGGAAAGAAATGAAAGGAAAAAAAAGGAAAGGAAATGATATATAGAGGGGAAAAGGAAAAAAGGACATACCTGATGGAGTATGTAGGCGCGACGGGCGGGAGGAAATAATCCAGGAACTGGTTGTTGAGCCCGTCCAGCTTGTCACCATGCTGGTCCTCCTGCCTGATGATGATTTCGAACCGCCTCAGCAGACAGAACTCGCGAAGGGTCATGATGCCGTCAATCTTTGCGCCCTCGTCGAGAATTGCCTGGTCCTCAGGATTTTGACAAACCATGGGCATGCCATAGTTTACCAATCGGGCCACCTCGCCGTCCTTGAGCGTGAACCGCAGGATGGTGAGAGAGCCG
The DNA here is from genome assembly GCA_023628475.1 of Chaetomiaceae sp. PF1801. NCBI lineage: Eukaryota > Fungi > Ascomycota > Sordariomycetes > Sordariales > Chaetomiaceae > Chaetomiaceae sp. PF1801. The sequence goes on from JAMAKQ010000005.1 coordinate 525,939, forward strand.
AGCTTGTCTGTGCGGGGAGGCAGTCTCACGAGCTCGTCGGGCGTCAGCTCCCTGCCAGCAGCTTCGAAAGTTCCCGCCATCAATTTGATGGTGATAGAGAACTGAGTCCCCGAGTCGGGTTTCCCCAGCGGCCCGCCTTTGTCATCGCTGAAACTGACGTAGTCGAGATGGTTCGGAACCGGAAAGGTGATTCTGATGCCGACGTGACCCGCGGTTGCGCCTCCGCTGTAGGTGTAGAAGCGAGTCCGGTGGTTGTTGGGGTAGCCGACCTTTTGGCCACCCAGGACCAGCACTGCGCCGTCGCTGCGGCTATCGACATCATCTGGGAACTTGAAGACTGGCGTATCCTTGTCCTTAGAGAACACCAAGGCACAGTTCTTGGAATGGTGCGTCGTAGTGGAGGACTTTTTCGTGGCGGTACCCGACGATGACATTCTGCTGACTGAAACCCGTTAGTACTAATATCAAAAAACTGGCCGGGGGGAAACTGGCACTCACGTTGTGGCCGAAGCCGAATAATAAAGACTCGTCTCGAACGAGGTCTTTCTAAATGACCGAAATCAAAAAAAGAAGTTCTGGCTGAATCAGAAGCTTCAGGCCGAAGCCGAAAAATGAAGCCTCGTCAGGGACGAAGACCTCGGGCCGAAGCCGAAAGAAGCACAGCAGCCTGGGGCTGGCTGAGCGACGAGGGAGGTTGACCGCGGCGACGGCTGTTGCGTCGCGAGAGAGGGAAGCGCCAAAACGAACAAAGTAAGGGAATCCCGGGGCATGCCCAAAAACAAAGTCGAAAAAATAACTCTCATTTGAGAGCGAAGAAGCGGCTGGAGGTCGAAAATCGCTGTCAACGAAACGAGTCAGTTTCTCAAAGCACTCGGTTGTTCAAGCCATTAATTGTAACTACTTACTCAAGGACTCGCGAGAATATTGCGTCCGCAGTTGACTGAACTGTTGCGGGCGCGGGCGCGGGCGGGTGGTTGACGAGATGGTGTTGAGGTTTGTGGAAGGGAAGAGTCGGAAAGTGATTTCCATTCTCCAGTTGAAGTTGAAAAAAAGAGTTGTGTCCAAGAAGGGCAAGTGGGGCTAACTTCACTGTTGTCTTAATTATTTTATTAGGCTGCAATCAGCCAATTCCAGTTGAGAGACGCATGGGGCCAGGAAACTCTGTTCTGGACAACTCATAGAAGAAAAAAACGACGCCTTTGTTCATACTAAGGTAACTAGCTTTAATCCCTGGGGCGTCCCATAACAGCACGTGGTGGGCTGATGGATGGTGGCTGTTCGTGTCGAGACTTTCGAATTGATCAGGCATGGACAGGGGTGTGGTTGCTTAGCCCCCAGAGCTATTCCCGTTTGGGACAACTCAGGATGAATCATTCTGGTTCATCGCCCGACTCTTCCATGTGACACATGAGCTGCATGAGTGGTGAAACCAAGACTCGGATGTTAAAAGAGACCTTTACCCCCGTACAGCAAGCCCTTCTCACAAATATCTGACCCATACTTGGGCCTCCTCCTTTCTTGATACCATAAGCCCCTGCATCCTTTCCCTCTTCAGCAGCACCTCAGTCGTTGCAACTCTTCTTCCTGACAGCAACAGCAGCACAATTCGCGATGGATACCGCTGATGCTTCGGTTGCTGCTTCGGCTACTGTTCCCGCACCCACACTGGAATGCCGGCTTTGTGCCGTGGAGTTCAGCACCGCCGAGGAAAAGCGACAACACGCGAAAAGCGAGTGGCAGTAAGTCCCTTCGACTCGGCTCCAGTCAGGTTCGTTCGCGAGTCCCAAAACTGACATTGTCCCAGCGTCTACAAGATTCGCTGCCGAGTCGCCAGTGCGGACCCTGAGACTTCGATACCCCCTCCAGATCGGCCTAAATCACCTCAAGTCGACGGGGAGAGCGAAGACGAGGAAACAGAGACCGAATCCGACACATCATCCGACGGCGACGCGACGCCAGTCGAGTTCGTCCCCGAGGAATGCCTCTTCTGCAACGAGACCAGCAACGACTTCGACGAAAACATATCGCACATGCGGCAAGGTCACAGCTTCATCGTCCCCTTCCAGTCCTCCTTGGCAGTGGACCTCCAGACCTTGATCTGGTTCCTCCACTTGGTCATCTTCAGCTACCGGGAATGCATCTGCTGCGGGAAGCGCCGCCGAACGGTCGAAGCAGTCCAGCACCACATGACCTCGACGGGGCATTGCCGATTCAACATCACCGAGGAGACGAGCAGATTCTACGACGTGCAGTCTCTGAGTCCCCACCTCACCGAAGCGCCGCTTCATCCAGACGATCACACCCTCCGATTGCCCTCTGGGAAGCTCCTCGCCCATCGTTCCTACGTCGATCCCGCTTCGAGGAGAAAACGGTCAGGCGAAAAGCCACCCGCCGAGCCATCTGCCTTGCCCGCATCCGAGCAGGGTGATGTAGGGGACGGGCCGCAAGGTCTCGCCAAGAGAGACCGAAAAGTGCAGGCTCTCACGACTCAACTCGCTCAACTACGCGCCGGAGACCAAATGAGTCTCGTGCATCTGCCACAATCGCAGCAGCGGTCGGTGCTTGTGGCATACAGGAAAGAGTTGGATCAGGCAAAGCGGGCGGAGCGGCAGAGGCAGCGCCGCGTGGATGACGTGGGGAACAAGACGGCGGTTCACACCAAGTACTACAAGCAGGAAGTTCCCGTGTACATGGGGGGTTGAAGGAATATCAGCTTCCGATTGTGGTCCGGCTATCATCTCGTGAGCCAAGCGTGGGCATTGTGAATGACGACTCCGGCGTGCCATCGGCTGCATTCCCATGTTTTCGACTGTGCTCTTCACCCTCAAGAGATCACATGGCGGATTCCTGCCATAAGGTGCCTATGCACCCCTCCCCATCTTACGCCGATACTCCTCAATGACCCTGCGCACATCCTCCGGCTCATGGTCCCCCAGAAAATCCTCAACAGCGTCGCCATATCGGTTCTTCATTGTCGGATCGGCCCCATTTGCAACTAGGACCTTGAAGACGTCAAAGAAACCATGGCGCATGGCGGAGTGCACCGGCAGGTCGCCCAAGAACTCAAGTTTGTCTGGTACGTTGAAGTAGGCGGCCCTGTTCTCGTCGGTGCCAAGGAGCTTGGCGAGTGTTTCGATGGAGCCTGTGATGCTGTCAGCGTCACACTGAGAGGACAAGTTGCCGTGGGAGGGGGCGTGTTTACGTATCTGGCCTGCCTGGCTTGCCAGATGGGCGGGCGTTTCGTGTAAACCATTGTTGCAGCCGAGCAGGATCTGGGCAGGAGAAGTGCCTTCTCGGGCGGCTAGTTGCTTGACGAGCTTCGCCAACTCGACCGTGTTTCCTTGGCCGGCATGGACCGCGATTTGGTAGGCCTCGGTCAGTGAGACGGAGTCGGACATTGTGACTGAAGCGCAGTTGTTGGATTCCTTGGTTCGTACGTGACAACGGCGCGGTGGCTTGTAAGATAGAAATCCAATCGTGTGTGTGGTCAGCCGCAAAAGACAGTGATATAGGAGATGGCGAGAGTCCAACCGCCGGTCTGCGCTCGGGTCGGGTCACATCATCACTCGGATGTCCGAAGCGACCGCCACTTGCGCCAGCATCCAACTGGTGCCTTTGTTGAGTTGTTCACAAACAATGCCGGGCGCATGACAAAACAGTGCGTAATAATACCCATCCATGTGACACTCAGATGATTGAGGTCTCTGGATGGAAGGCATCTGGACCGGCAGATTTACAGGGAGCCTGGGAGGTAACCGGACTCAGACCCAGCCGATCATCCCAATCAATGATAACACTGTCCCGGGTTATTTGGCTTCAGCCTGCTTGGCTGACTCGCCCTACAGGGCAGTGAATGCACTGCAGAGCCGAGGCCCAGGGCCACTGCCGCCAATGCCGCCAATCACCAAGGTAGCAACTCACAGTTATTACTCGGATCCCACTGAAAAACCCTTGGCAACAACAACATGAGACGAGAAAATGTCACCTTGCAGAAAGAATCACCACTCCACATGAAGGAGGAGACTGACCATTGTCCTGAGTCGGCGAGTCCGAATGCCGTTTGTGGTCCGGGAAGCGCTTCTCACCTTCAAGCATCCATCATACTCTGATCCCGCGGGGACTTTACGGTAGACAATGTGAAAGAGTTGTCTATATAAACGATGTTCCTCACTCACCTACCGTCGACGAATTCACCACCAGCCACATCCACAGCATCCAGATAGCCACCGGCCTTCACCAGCTCCATCCTCTCTCTGCCCAGCCAGCCCAAGTCCAAAAGCCCTCCAGCGTCATCTCCTCCAACCAAACACCATGAAGACCGCCGCCGTGCTCGTCATCCTCGCCTCTGCCATGGGCGCCGTGGCCGACCGTTATTACTCGTGTGGCCACATGCTGGTCAACGATCCCTGTGAGTCCACCCCATCATTCAGCCCTCAATCCTCAATCCGGTCCCATGGACACGCCGGCCCGGGGCAGCACCCAGCTAACGCTTCCGTCCACAATTATAGCGCACCAGTGGTCCCAGAGCAGCATCGCCCAGGCCGCCTGCGGCCGGACCGACACGTGCGACGGCAAAGAGTGGAACACCCTGTTCGAGGTCCTCCGCAAGTCCAGCGGTCCGGCCGAGTGGACTGAGATTGTTTCGACTGGAGTTTTCTGCCATCTCGGCTGTTGGGGTACTGTGGGCCGCTTCGACGGTCAATGCCATTAGACGGGAGTGGCTTTGGTGAAGGGAGGATGGTTGGTGATGGGTGAAGGTTTTGGGGTTGTTGGAGGGCTCGGGGTTCGGAGACAACGAGATGTTGGAGGGTCGCCGGATAGTTACCTGGGTGCCAGAAAAGTTAGCTGTCGATTCAGAATTGCGTTGGACTGAGATTGTCTGGGACTCGGTGCTGCTCCGTTTGTCTGAGGGCTCCAGATGTCTCTGAGGATGACTGACAAAAGTGAAAGTTGGTGTTGAGTGTTCCGAAATCTGAAGCGCCTGCCGGTTCTGCCCAGTCGCTGCTTGGGCCGCGGTTGCCTGCTCAACCACTTCAGTTCATGATGGGAAAGTGCCTTATCAGTTCCTGGCAGTCATCCAGCTGTAGATCGCAACTTCCGCATGCGGTGAATCGAGTCATGCACCTTTCATCCGACCGAAGGTTCGAAATTGCCAAGTTTTTCCTCCTCTTTCCAGACTTTAGTCTTTCCTAGAAAGTGGAAGTGCTCCTCAACCTCTGCTGGCTGTCAGGTTGTCAACTTTTGCGGCCAGCCCTGCAAGAATCGCATCTTGGTTAGAAGAATGGCAATTCCGTCCGATCTCGAGTCCTCAGAACGGACGGGCCATCACCTTCGTTCATCCCTTCTTCAACCTGACGTCATCACCAAACGGGCCCCGAGCAAACAGGCGATGTCCCTCCTCGACATTTTTGTCCGACCGCGCTTTTCTCAAGCCCCTATCTTCTTCTCTTCACTCGTGACCTGTGGGCGACAATCGGTCGAAGTCAGGCTGCCAAGCTGCCCCCGGGTGCTGGACTCTGGGGCCGGCGGGTCATCTTGCGGACTGGAGTGCAAGAGATGTTCCCTCCACCGCCGAGATGCCGAGAGTGGTAAGTTGTGACCTCGCAATGATCCCAAGACACCCTCGTCTTCCTGCGTTGGACATTCCCATGCACCGCTTGGTAATGGGATTTTTGGGAGCCCTTCCACTCCATCAGTCCTTCGAGCCGAGCGGAGATCGACCATTGTTCTTATGACCGGACCCGGTGGTTTCAGTCCATCAGCATCCTTCTTTGAACAAGGGAAGGACAGACATTTACTTGCGCACAACCGAGGCCTGCGCAACGTGGCATTGTTGTGGTCTTTTGCCTCAGGGACCGATGTTATTTATCATCCCTTGAACGGAACATTGCCGCCACGCCACACGATCAGAGAGAGACTGGTGAAAGAATCTCGAGATGGCAATAGCGTCAACACGAAGACTGACAACCGTCTATGTCCAGGAGTACACCCACATGTCCCTTCAATAACCGCGAGCCTCGCCGAGACCCCCACTGTTGTTGAAAGGGGGTGCTGGATGACGGCTACAACGGCTTGGCCAACCTTCTCGAAGCATCCTTCGGCTTATGCTCGCATTTTAAACACGGACCATGCACGCGTGCAATTTGCTCACCATGCCGCATGACGTACTTGGAGGGCTCGTCCTGGCGCTTGTTGCTACCAGACTCTTGGAAGGCTGGGCTTGCGCTCGGCAGTGTCCATGCTGGCAGCCTTCGGCAACCTCCCGAGATCACTCTCATCAACATGCGGCTCTGAAACCTGGAAACGGGGTTCAGCAACAGATCCGGATTGCTCCAGGCTTTTTGGCGAGACTCCTGGCAATGAACGGGTGATCGTCCCGAGTCCACGCCGCATGGAGACCCCCTGACTCTGGCCAGCGGCCACGGGATTCCAGGGTAGGATAAAGGTGTTTCATCGATCGGGGTGCATGGTAGCAATGGGGCACTTCGTTTTCGGCGGCTAAATTCTCGGCGCGTGGGATTGGCCAAGACGTGGACGCCTTCTGCCCATTTAAGTAAACGGACTTTTGTTTGCCGAATTCCAGGACCACCCTACGAGACGGGGACTCCAGAGCACCCCGGGTGGCGGCCCGTTGGTGATGCTGAACTGGGCGGACGTGACGGCGGTTGCGATGGTTTGGGCACCCGGAATTACGCCCTCCTGGCTGACAGATCATGTTCGGTTGCATGGGACCCGCCGAGCTGGACCTGGTTCCGGGGACGACTAAAAGACTTGGCCATATATACAGGGCAGACTCCCGTCCAGCCTGCCCAAGGTCATCTTTCACCCGTCACTCCAAGGACGCTTTCCAAGACCATCTCCGAACGCCAGTACCACCTCCACCACATCACAATGAAGGGACTCCTCGGCGCGGCCGCCCTCTCGCTGGCCATCAGCGAGGCCTCGGCCCACTACATCTTCCAGCAGCTGTCCGTCGGCAGCACCAAGTACGACGTGTACAAGTACATCCGCAAGAACTCCAACTACAACTCGCCCGTCACGGACCTGACGTCCAACGACCTGCGATGCAACGTCGGTGCGAGCGGCGCCGGCACCGACACCGTGACCGTCAAGGCCGGTGACTCGTTCACCTTCACCCTCGACACCCCCGTCTACCACCAGGGCCCCGTTTCCATGTGAGTGACGACCGCAAGAGGTGTCAGGGGCTGCCGGCTGACGTTCGGTAGTTACATGTCTAGGGCTCCCGGTGCTGCTTCCGACTACGACGGCAGCGGTGGTTGGTTCAAGATCAAGGACTGGGGTGAGTGGTCAGCCTTGGGTCTGCGATGATCGTAAATTAACGAAGAGAAGGCCCGGACTTCAGCTCTGGCTCCGCGGTTTGGAACCTTGCCGGTGCGTGCTTACCCCTGAACTCACTTCTCCCGGCCACCATCCAGGATGCTAATTCTGTTTAGGCTCCTACACCGCTCAAATCCCGAGCTGCATCCCCAGCGGTGACTACCTGCTTCGCATCCAGTCGCTGTAAGCACAACCCCGACTCTCCATACCACTTTGTGATGTCTTGGGAGACCTCCGGATCCTGAGCCGGAGGATTCGCCCCTGAGCCCCTGAAACCCCTCCCTACTCATCCAAACAAAGGGACCAGATGCTGACATGCTTGACAGGGGCATCCACAACCCCTACCCGGCGGGCACCCCCCAGTTCTACATCTCCTGCGCCCAGGTGACCGTCACCGGCGGCGGCAGCGGCAACCCGGGCCCGACCGTGTCCATCCCGGGCGCCTTCAAGGACACCGACCCCGGCTACACCGTCAACGTGAGCCTCTTCCACCCCCACACCCTTCCGCACGGTACCAGGCAGGAACCATAATTACTGACAATGACGGGGTAACAGATCTACACCAACTTCCACAACTACACCGTCCCCGGCCCGGCCGTCTTCTCGTGCAACGGCGGCGGCTCCAACCCGGCCACCAGCCAGGCGCCCTCAACTCCCACCACCACCAAGGCTCCCGCCACGACGCTCGTCACCTCCACCAAGGCGGCGCCCGCCACCACCACCACTTCGTCCGGCTCGTCGGGCGGCTGCTCCGTTGCTAAGTGGTACGTTCACCCATTTCAAACACTGAAACGCTCAGTGCCTTCTTTCCCTCTTATTGGGGTCATTCGGAGCACTCTGACTGACATTGTTTCCTCAAATAGGGGCCAGTGCGGTGGCTCGGGCTTTACCGGCTGCACCACCTGCGCTGCCGGCTCGACCTGCAGCAAGATCAACGACTACTACTCGCAGTGCGTCTAAGCTTTTGGAGGTGACGGTGACTGGTCGGAGTGATGGGGACTTGGAGTAAGGGGATAGATGGTGGGGTTGAAGAGGTGATGATTGGGACTCGAGGATGACACGACTCGAGTCCTTACCTTCTTGCACATACCTTACCTTACCTACTTTGGTATTGTACATATTCGCTTCAATATCACTCTATTGAACTTGACCATTTGATGTCAGCCCCCGGCACGAAAGATGGTACGTGTGGTGTATTAACAAGACACAGTCCTTGCTATTAAGGTTGGGGGTTGTATCATGTCGGAACCATCAAGATCTTTCAGTAGCCCATCGATGGTCTATCCAATACCCAATACCCAAACCCAATAACGCCCGCTCCAAGGAAATGTCCAACACACGAGGCCAAAGACCCCAAGTCATCACTCATTAAATCCCATCACACCACCCCCTCCTTCCCACTCCTACACGCCCTCTCCAGCGCCTTCAACCATTTCCCGGGCAACGCAACATGCGTATTCTTAAGATGCTGCCGAAAGTTATCCGCCCGATAAAACTTCTTAGTCCGATCACACTCCCCAACACGATGCACACTCTCCACATGGCGGACCAGCTCCTCCGTATCAGCAACCCCCTCCTGGTTGCGCCCAAACTCTCCCCCACAAAACCCGCACACGTCGAACACCACGCCCTGGTAGGTCTGCGGGTGGTAGGCGAGCAGCGGGTCCTCGAGGGCCTTGCACGACCAAAAGTCGGACTTGAGGTGGATTGCGTTGATGTGCCGCTCGCATTCGGTCGGGCTTTTGAAGCGCTTTTTGCATTGGTTGCAGGGGTGCGGTTTTTCGGATTCGTGTTGGCTGATGAAGGGGGTTAGCTGGACGTTGGTAAGGGTTTGTCAGGGGGAAGACTTGCATTAGTTCCTCGCTGGTGTGGAAATACCGCGGCGTCCGCGGGCAGCAGTTGCACACAAAGGTGGGCTCTGAGGCGGGTGTCTGCCCCTCGGGCCTGGCAAAGCTCTTTGCTACCACCTGGTCGAGAGATTGCGAAGAGCCGTTGTGGTGGACGGAGAACAGCGCCGGGTTGATGGTCCCGGCGTCCAGGCACACGTCACCGTTCAAGTCTGCCACGCTGCCTGAGAAGGAGACGCCGGCCATGATGGACGACTCGTAGATCGAAGTCATGTCTGTCGACATAGTGCGGGCGAGGCTGTCGGAGCTCATGTTGGAGAACAGCGTCGAGGGTTGCCCTGAATGCCGGCTGTCCCACGAGTCTCGTTTGCTCTGTGCGAATGGAGGTCGTGGGAAGGCCAGTGTCTCATCGAACGCGCCGGGACTGGGAGAGATGGGCGACCCAATCTTGCCGAGAGCGGAGGACGGCGAGGAAATTGACGTTGGCGATTTTGACCCCGACCCCGACAGATCGAGCCCAGAATCCAAAAAGTCGACGGAGCCGATCTGTAGGAGCCGACGGAGGAACTGGTAGGGCGTCCGTATGCCCGCTTCAGGCCATTTATCCACCTCGCAGGCCACGCGTGCGGATGAGTGGTGGAGCTCCGGGACCGAAGTCTCTGGGATGACGGAGTTGTCTGTCAACGCGTACTGAAGTCGTCCATCCAGCAGGGGATCGTATTTGGCGGATGCGGCTGTGAACAAGACCGCGGGTAGGTGCAGATACTGGGTGGCCGTGAGGTCTTCGGCCGGGACGTCGTCGACAGACTGAAAGCGGAGCTGCTTCTCGATGATGATCAGGGCGTGCCGCACATAGCTCTGGATATAGAGGCTGTAGAATGTCGACAGCCACCATCTCCTGTCCCGCATATTCTCTTTGTTGAAGATGACGGACGAAAGCTCGTCGACGTAGGCTGCGACTTGGGCCCTGAGGTTGCGGATGCATTCGACCTGGCACTGGCCGCCGCCGCAGTCCTCGTGGCCGCCGGAAAGGAGGTTTGCTGAGTGGAGCCGCAGCGCCTCAAGACAGTGTCTGAGACAGACCATGGAGAGAATCACCAGCGACGTCTATACGGGGGTCAGCATTTGAAGCCTTCATGCAGAACTTGGTGACTTACGCCCCCAACCTCGGACTCGTAGATGCCCGCGGTTTCCAGCATGCGCATGAAGCTCTCCCAGGACTTGATCTCGAGCGAAGGCAGCAGGGCCTGGTTCTCAGCTAGCTCCCAGGCAATCACGGCGATCAGCTCGGTGTATGTGACAGTCGAAAGCCCGGACGTGTAGCTTCTCTGCAGAGAAACATGGTCGCGGTACCGCCCGGCTTCGATGAACGCCGAGAAGCTCGCGGCGAGCGTCGAGTCCGAGATGGAGAGCTTGTATGAGGCGCCTTCCAGCACCGCCTTCATGTCAGCCAGCCTTTGGCTCTCGGCAGACAAGAGGCAGCGCTCAGCGACGTCTGCGGAGCGGCACCGCCTGGGAAGCGCCGGTGTGGATCCGTGCCCGCGGTGTTGTGGCGGCCTTGGATCGGGACACAGGAGCTGCGGTGGGATGGCATCGCGGAGGGGCCCACGTCTGCAGCCGATCAAGGGCCAGAGTGGCGCATCCTCGCTGAAGTGAGGCATGGGGACGCTCTGCAGGCAGCAGCGGCATGGACTGCCCGGGTCACACTTTGGAATGTCAGCCGTGCTCTCAGACCAGTCCATATCGAGGCAGACTCACTTTCCGACGGAGGACCTTGCATCTCCAGCAAGCGCCGCCAGCTGCCTCGAGCGCCCTCATGTCGCGGCGCCCATTTTCAGTGAGAGGACCCCGCCGACCACCCTTGGCGATGGATGTCTTGAGCGTTGAGACGTGCTTGCTGATCGAGTCGCTGATGCGTTCACTGCGGCTTGGGCGGCGTGCTAGTGGCTGCGCCTTTGGGGCCGCATCGGTATGGACTGCTGTGACAGGCTGCGTGCTCGGTTCATGAAGCAGGTGGGGAGGAAGCTCGAATGCGTGGATCTCTGGGACGGGGGGTAGGCCGGGCAGGCAAAGAGTTGAGTCGAGCTCGGTCGAGGAACGGGGAAGAGATGACGAGATCTGGTGGTTCGAAGGGGCCTGGGCTGGGCCAAGGCGAGACATGGAGACCTCGCGGCTCCTGACGTCGTGGCTGTAGCCTAGGGCCAGTTCCATGGCCAGGGCGTGCAGCACGACGGCCTTGGAGGGGTCGCAGTTCTTGAACCTGATTTCGTCTCCCGCCCATCCCTTGGACAAGAGCGACAGCTGCCTGCGAAGCCGCTGACGCGCCAGGTCATTCTGGGTGCCCTCTTCCAGCGACCTTGCGTCGTCTGACCCTGCGTCCGAACGCGGCGCGGGAAAGACGGTGCGAGTTGGGGATGGTTCAGGTGGTTGGAGCTGTGGCACGTTGCCGGCGTGGGATGGCTGGCCGTGGTAGGAAGCAGGGGCTGGCAAGGCCCCTTCATCCTCCGCGAAGAGGAAATCCGTGGGCATGGCGGCCATCGAGGCGGAGTAGTCGAGGCTCATCTCCGAAGCAAGATGGGTGGTTGAGGCACCAAAGTCGCCGGCCCATAAGGCGGCGTCGAAGTCGAAGTCGAGATCCATCGGGTCCCCAAGTGGTTGAGCAGCCGCCGCATCTTGAGAGTGGCATGGTGAAAGGCTGGACTGGTCAGAGGAAATATGACTGACGGCATTCTGGCTAATTCCCGCAGGGGCAGCGCCATCGAAGTGCGTGTCTGTGAGCGCGTCAGTCCCGCCATGAAGGAGTGGGAAGGGGCAGCCATCGCGACGAGGGCACACGAAGACACAGGACGGCTGCTCGCGTGCTCATGTCCTCAGGTCACTTACCCATTATTTCACGATATGCATGGCCCGGCGCGGGGCCACCTCCGCGTTGCAGGGAGCCGACGGTGGGGTCAACTCGCCGTCCGATGTCCCGAGGCCACGGCCACGACCGGGAGGGACGTGGAGCGGGCCGAGCGAGGACGGGGACCAAGGGGCTTTTGAGTCCTTAATACGTTACTCATCAATCGGCGAATCTCGTCTCTCCACAGCTGTGCGTCGGCAAAGCGAAATGAATGGAGAGAGGTCAGGATGGGAGCTCGAGAGGAAGCGCAGGCATCGCTGTCAATTTTCTCGGCGAGGCAGAAGCCGGCGGATGAGTGGTGCAGGCGGGCGGTCCTGCAGTCCTGGGCGGGATCTCGGGGGCTGCAACCTGGAAAATCGCCAGCGGCCAATGTCCAATGAAGCCAAGCGATGGTCGGTGAGTGGGGAATCACGAGCTTGCCGTTTCAGGCTTAGCCAAACCCCAGTTATTTCTGGGCTTGTCAGCTGTCAACCCGCAGCTTCGGGAAAGCACCCGATCCCCGACTCCCGTCACTTTTCCCTGCAACAAGCGCGATGAGCTGGCGCAGGGCTGAAGACGGAACGAGTCGACAAACCAGGTCCTTATGCGAGGCGCGCCCCTGAGCTGCAGACGCGCTGCCGATACGAATGGGAATGACGTTTGTTCCTCGTTTTTGCTGAGCCATCCAGCCAACGGTCACCTCCGGTTTTAGCAACCACGGTCAATCATCGAGCCGAGTCGAAACTAAAGAGAGCGACGAAGGACACGGCCCGACGACAGCAGCAAAGACATGTCACAGAACGACACACACGCAGCGTCGATACTCGTCGGGCATCACAAATCCAAAGGCAAACTTCCATCTCTGATGTCCGTCACCGCAGAGCATTTGGCAGTCAGAAGACACGAGCCATGGCCCGACGAACTCAGCTCATTCGGCTATTGAACGACAAGGACGACAACACTGCTCAGCCATCTACGAACACTTCGGCCCAATGCCCTTGCCCGCAATCGCATCTTCAACTTCGCTCCCAAGGATCTCCCACCCCTTGCCCCGGAACCGCTTCGGCCAGATCCCGTTCCTCCCCGGCGCCAAAATCCCGTTCGGATCCAACGCATCCTTGATCGTCTCATTGAACCTCATCAGCGCATTGTTCCCCCAGTTATACGTGCCGGCCACCATGTCAGCAAAGAGCAAGTGCGTCCGGTACTCTCCAAACCCCTCAGCCGCCGTCTCAGCGATCATCTCCCGCATGCACTCCGCCGCCCGCCGCTTCTCATCCAGCGAGGACCGGTCGTACACGATATTCGCGATGTAATGCATCTCCCGGCCGGCGACACACATCGTCGGGATGAGGTCAAACCCGTACTTGGCATGGAGACGGGCGATAATCTCGTGGACGACCTTGGCGTCCTTACCGCGGGTCGGCACGATGGGGCTGAAGAAGAGATGCGCCGCGTTAGGCGTCCAATTTAACCAGTCAAGCTCTTTTAGAACGGGCACGCCACTGCAAACGTTCACGCGGGAGTGAAGGTAGTGGTCAGGGGGGAGGTCCGAGGGGAAGAGCATCTTGGCGCCGGGGATCTTGGAGAAGGCGTCGCGGATGAGGGCGAGCTGCGTCTCGATGCTGGCTCTGTCACCGTACTGCGTGCCGTAAAACACCCACGAGACATCGCCGAGCGGGAGCTTTGCGGCGTGCTCGCGTATGACGTCGCGGGGAATGGGGCCCGGGCCGGAGTAGAAGTCGGATTTGGGTCGGGCGGTGGTGGCAAGCTCCTGGACGACATGTCGGAGCTGCGGGATGTTGCCGAGGATGCGCTGTTGCGCGAGTGGGCGGATGATGTCGACGATCTCGGGGAAGTCTTCTTCTCGTGGGAAGGTGATGACATACGACTGATGGCCGGTCTCGGGCATCAGCCACATGCCCATGCGCACGACGATGCCAAAGTTGCTCTGGCTGAAGATGCCGTCTGAGTAGGGGCCGTACGCGGGTTGGAACGACTGCCACGTGGGATTATCCGCTCCCTCCTTGCCCGGCAGCGCGCCCATCCCGGTCCGAAGCAGCTCGCCGTTGGGGAGGACGATCTCGAGGCCGCAGTGGTTGGCAAAGTGGTCGCCGTACGGTGTGTACCTGCGCTGTCAGCGGTGTTTGTCGGCATGGAGAAGCAGGCTTACCCAACACCGCGGTCGATTGCATTGCCGAGCACAGAACCCCCACCGACATCCGGAGTGTCAATCCACAACGGGAGCTTCCTCCTCTGGATCTCCTCGTACAGCGCAAAGTACGACACGCCCGGCTCGAGAAGGCAAGACGCATTTTCGGCATCGATGTTCAAGATCCGGTTCATCCTCCTCCCGAGGTCAATCACCACACTGCCCGGCACCCGCGGCGCCGTCCCTCCATAACCTATGTTGCGGCCCATCGAGATTGGATAGACTGGGATCATGTGTTTGTTCGCCCAGCGCACGATTGCTTGCACCTCCTCGACCGAGCCGGGGTACACGACGGCGCTGGACACCAGGTCCTCTTGAAGGGCGATGTGGAAGGCATCGTGGGTGTTTCTATCACCCCGTCAGCCCGAGAAGTCGTCTCTTAGGATGAGGGAACTCACGGATGCTCTACATACCACCCGTCCACCAGCGGTTTGTCGTTGATCTCGACATGCTCGTCGCCCAGGATCTGCTTCAGCTCGCCGATGGCTTGGTTGAACTCGGCTCTTGTCGTGTCGGGCGGCAACCGGGGCAGCTCGCCCTGGCGCGGGATGCTTTCTGGTACGGTGCGCTTGCTGAGGAGCCGGGTTTTGGATTCGATTCCGAGGTCGAGTAGCCTCTCCGGGAGACCGGAGTGCTTCGCCGCGAGAGTAGGTGGAGGTGGGAACTTGGTGTCGGGCGACATTATATCTTTTGAAGAATACCACCCAGGTTTGGTGCTGTGGACTTCAATAATAGGTGTGGGCACCTGGTCAATGTTCTTCTATTGAAGCCTTGAAGGTGAGTGGGAGCGCTCCAGGATGTCTTCTGCGAGCTCTTGTCATAATACTGATACTAATAACATCAGCATCTTCAGTGCCAAACCCCGCATAACATCCCTGCGTGGGCAAGAGGGGAATCGCGTCTGCGTCGATCGGACCTACGCCGCGTGTCTTTTTCCAGAAGAACTCGGAAGTAATTCTGGCCTTGTTGTCTCCGAACTGCCGGGTCCCCGACTTCTGCCCCGCACCACCCCCTGCCCAGCCCGCACGGGTCCGGATATCGTTGGTCGACGGCCCCGGAACAAGATCCGGCGCCCTGCATTTGTAAATCCTTCCTCTCGGCGCTCTGTGCCTGAAACCGCCTGGCCAATCTTCATCAACACCATCCTCATTATCGCAAGTCTGACAATCATGGGCTCACAGCAAGAAACGACTCCTCAAGGGGCTTACGCCCGCCTTCCCTCTCCCCACAGCCCTCCCTTACGGGGTACGTTGACATCTTCCTGCACCAATACACTGTACTCACCACCCTTCCTCTAGTCATCGTCGTCGGCGCCGGCCTCGGCGGCTGTGCGACCGCCATCGCCCACCATGGCCACGAAGTGGTCGCCGTCCTCGACAAAGTCCGCCAGTTCAACCGCCTCGGCGACTCGCTCGGCCTCGGCGAGAACGCCTACAAGCTCCTCGCCCGCTGGGGCTGCGACATCAAGGAGATCCAGGAGATCGGCAACCAGGCGCCCACCATGAAGATCCGCCGCTGGCACGACGGCAAGGTCCTTGCCGAGCAGCCGCTGATGGACATGGCGGGGTTTATTGGCCACCGCGGCGACTATCACGAGACGTTTCTCAAGTGGGTTCGGCAGAGGGGTATTCCCATCAGAATGGGGTGTGAGGTGACGGCGTATGAGGATGCGGCGCCAACGCCGTCGCTGACGCTTGCGTCTGGGGAGACGATGACGGCGGATGTTATTGTTGCTTGTGATGGGATCAAGTCGCTTGCGCGTCATCTTGTGTTGGGCGCGAGGGATGATCCGGTGTCGAGTGGTTACGCCTGTTTCCGGGCTTATTTTGAGACGACTGAGGAGATGAGGGCTGATCCGGCAAGGAATGCGTTTCTGGGCGAGGACAATGTGAATTTCTGGATTGGGCCGGATGTGCATGTCGTGCAGAACACGTTGAGGGGTGGGAAGGAGTTTAACTGGTCAGTTCACTTTCTCTTCCTCTTTTTTCTTTCTCTTCATCTTCGTCCCCTTCCTCTTCTTCTTCGTTCCTTTCTTCCCCTTCTTCTCTTCCTTTTCCTCGTCTTTCTCCTCGTCTTTTTCCTTGTCTTTTTCCTCGTCTTCTCCCTATTTGTCTTCCTTTTCGACTTTCTATTCAGCTTCCTACTTGTTATCCCACTTATCTTCCTCCTCGTCTTCCTATTCCTCTTCCTACTGCTCTTCCTTTTGCCTTCCTCTTTATCTCTTTGTCTTCTATGTTTTCCTGTCTACTGATTCTGTCCTTCTCCTGCTCCTTTTCCGTCTCCAGGTACCCTGGATGGTCAAAGGGGCCTGCATACTGCGAAACAGGACGCTAACAAGATGGTCTGCAGGATCCTGACACACAAAGACGACGGCGACGTGCCAGAGTCATGGTTTCAACCAGGAAATATGGACGAGGTGCGCCGCCTGGTCGCCGACCTCGACCTGCAGATCCGCGAAGCCATCAAGTCGACCGAGAAGTGCCTCGACTGGAAGATCTGCTACCGCAAGCCCCTGCCCACTTGGGTGTCGCCGCAGTCTCACCGGATCGTACTCCTGGGCGACAGCTGCCACGCACATCTGCCCACCTCGGCCCAGGGAGCGAGTCAGGCGACTGAGAGCGCGGGTGTCTTGGCTGTCTGTCTGAGTATGGTGGGCAGGGATGAGATCCAGGTTGCCACGAGGACGTATGAGAAACTGCGCTTCCCGAGGACTAGGGCGTCCCAAACTCATGGGGAGGATCTTCGGGATAGGTGGCACAATGTCCTCAAGAACGTGGAGGATGATGTTGAGATTGACCCAGAGATGGTCAAGATCAAGAACAGGCCCTTGTATGCGTTTGACTCGGAGCAGGATGCGCGGGAGAAGTGGCAGGAGGTTTCAGGGAGGGTACGGGAGGAGTTTGCTAAGGGGCAGATACAGCCTCTCTGTGATTAGTTGGGAACTTGAGAGGGCATTGTTTTGTCATTACACTGGGATTGAACTCAACCTCCGTCGCTCCGAACTTGAAGATCGGACAGACAGACCCCGGCATCCACACGACGGTTAACCCAGTTAAATACTCCTATACCAGAATGAAACCCAGCACTCCCACCATGGCTCCCAAGCCTACTACGCTGGCAACCGCCAGAGGCTCAGCGAGCGGCTGAGAGCCACTCCCCATTCCACAATGGCCCGGCCTGGCGCTACACATCTCGGCCGTCCGCGAAGCGGAAAAGCTTGCAACCACAGACGAGTCAACCTTGACGCGGCACGGATTCGGGGTTGCCTTCGGCGACTCCGTGTTCACTGCCGCGCACGTGTAATTCCCCGCCGAGCCCGACGCGGCCGGGGGCACAACGACACTCGGCGACGTGACATTGATAGCTACCCCATACTCCTTGGGACACGGCGTGCCGTCCGCCGTGGCAGCAACCATATCGATCGGCTGCGCGCCAGGCTGGATGGTGAAGTCGACATATCGGCGGGAGTAGACGAACTCGGTGAACTGGAACCCTCCTCCCGTCGCGGAGGACGCCAGCTCGTCGCAGCTGCGCCAGGCCACGAACCAGGACAGCCGCCAGCGGCCCGAGCTGACGTTGCCGAACTCGATCGGGCTGAAGAAGGTGGCCATGTAGTTGGGCTCGCTGGCCGAGACGTTGAACGGCCGCCATGACGAGGCACCGTTCCGGATGGGGTGGCTGAGCGAGGGGTCGGTTAGGAGGTCGAAGATCTCAAAGCCGATCTCTAACCGGAGGTTTGTTGCGAGGGCTGAGTTTTGGATGGCGAAGACCACGGGCAGCTCGTCTTTCCAGGTGTATGTGTCGTTGCGCGGGAACATGACGTCGACCTCGAGGATGCCGCCGCCGCCGCCGCTGCTGCCGGTGATGTTCATGTTGGCTGCAGCCGCGACGCTGGCTAGCGATGCCGTAAGTGACAAGGTGGTTGGGAAGGACAGTCGCATCGTGTGAGCCCGGTCTGCAGGTGGTGAGGGGCTTAGGGCTGGAAAGGATTGGTAGCGATGCTGGCGGCAGTGGTGCCCGCTGGCGGCGGAAAGTAACTTCGATTGAGAGGTGAGAGGCTGGAGCCGTCAACAAGCAGTGATAAATGTGGTCAAGGTCTGGTGCTCAAAGTAAAACCCTGAAAGCCAAGCATTGCCCTGAAATGAGGCCAAGCCAACCTTCTGAACCAACAGGTCAAAGGATGGACGCTATGTTACCTAAACGACGCACACGACCCCTGCATGAACCTCCTCGAGGCTCATTTCATTACGTTAGCATGGACGCTTCTCACGTGGAAGCGAGTCAGCCTAGCAGCGAGCCTCGATGAACAGATGCAGCTGGCTCGCATCCCAGTAGGAGACGGCTGGGCCAGCTTCGGTTGCAGTTCCATCTTCCCCAACAGTGAATAGCCAAAGAAAAGAGCTTCCATCAAATAGAACTCTTGTTCCCAAACCCGCTAATGGCACTCTCTAACGGTCCAACCTGCCATGGTATCCGAGCCAAGACCGCTAAGCACAGCTCCCAACAGATGCCGCCAAAGATACATGTAGCCCAAATGCCTGCCGGATGGTACCTTCACAGATACCCGTAAATGCTCAACTAAATTATCCTTATCCCTTCCTAATCCCAAAACTGACAAGTTCCTATTGTACTATTCAGTGAACATGAACAATAATTAGGCCTGTTCAGTCGGGTCGCCCCGGTAACTCTGGCATCTGATCCGATTTCGGCAAATCGCCGCCGGGAAACAGCAGACGACGGCCGTGGATCCATTGTCGGTGGTCACGGGGGTAGGGTTGCGGTGTCCCTGATCGGACCAGAAGATCACAGGCGGGAGCTGCCCGTAGAGCGCATCTCGATCAAAGTGTAAGTCTGTGCCGGACGAGGTGCGCCGCCAAGAAGCCTGAGGTATTATGGCGTTATTCTGTTCTTCTTTTCCGTAAGACAGCCTAGACAGCGTGAGGATGGTTTTTTAGCTTCCTTGGGTATTCAGGAATGTGGCCTTCGAAGTCCCTGGAGGAGTTGAGACCGCGAAGACAGTTCTTCTGACTCTCTCGGTTGTAAGATCCAACGAGGGGGTGACTGTCTTCCTAACCGAGGAGCGTTTGGCCATGGAAGTCCAGACAACTGAGTTGTTGTGTCGGAGCCAACCGCAGCTGTCTTCAATGTTCGCCCTTCGCTCCGTCAGTCGAAATGGTCAGGCTCGCGAGGCACAGCTGAGCACAAGATGATAGTTCATAGTGAAATATTTATTTAGACGCTTTGGTTGTCCTAGACTGTGAAATCAGGGCCACATGGTCATGGACACTCAGAGTTGAGTAGCACGTGTGGGAGAAAAGGGATTTCCGAGCAGTCTCCATCACGGCAGCTGTTGGCCCAGGTTCGAGGGGTTGGAAACATTAAATGGACAACTGGCTGCAGCGAGCACTTCTTGTTTGGCAAACAACTCGACGGCCAGGCACTGCCGGGCTTCTGTTTTCACCGAGTGCCGCCCGTCATCCGCCTGGCCGTTTACAATTAAACAAGCCAATGTCCTGACATTTGAATCCGGAATTAAGGTGATATTTCAAGCCAAACCAAACGCCTCATACTGAGTCCACCGGCATGCAGTATCCTCCACCCCCTGAGACAAACCAGCCCCAATCACTTCTTCCCACCAGCCCTCCCCATCCGCTTCTTCGCCCTCGCAGTCAAAGGCGAATCCTCCGTTCCCCCCTCCTCATACTCCCCATCATCATCATCCTCCTCCTCCACAAACGGCGTAGGATGCTCCGGCCCCAGCGGACTAAACCCCAACGACCTCTCCGCCCTCAACCCAACCTCCCTCAACAACCTCCTCGGACTGACATGCCAATGTTGATCCGTCTCATCCAGCAACCTAACCCACTTCCTCTTCCTCACCCTGGTCCCCTCGCGCATCGCAGAGTGACAACTCCGCCATTTATTCCGCACATCTCTCGCCGGTGCCGCGGCACCTTCGTTATCGAGCCAGGAGACGGTGTCGTGGACGAGGTCCATGGAATCCTTGGCCATGTTCTCGACGATGAAGAGCCAGATCTTGAGGAAGGACTTGATCTCGACGCGCTCGCACGCCTCGGCGGCTTCGTCGCGGAGCGTGGAGGCGAAGTCTTCGAGGTCGTCGTCGTCGTCATCGTCGTCGTGGGCTCGGGCGCGGTTGGGGTCTCGGCCGACGTCGCTGTCTTGTTGGAGTTCGTCTTCGGATGAGGAGGACTCCACCACGCGTCTGGAGAGACGCTGGCGTTTGGCTGGCTGTGTTGCTTGGGCTTGTTGGGACGGTTTGGCTGCTGATTTTGGTGCCGGGGCTGATTTGGCTGGCTGGCGGGCAGCGGTGGCACCGGAGCTCGGCGCCTTTGTGGAGTATTTTCGAACTCTTGCCATTGGGATTGGGACTTGGGGACTGGAGGCCAAGGTCTTGTATTCAGGAGTGTCCAGCGGGCTGCACTTCGGTTCAGTTGGATCAGGGGATGTCGTTCTTTTGCAGATTGTCTGAGTTTACAAAAGTGAAGCCGTCGCAGATACCCTCATCAGTATGTGGCTGACATATAGCTGTCCCATCCGTTTGTTCGTGGTATCCTCTTTGTCATTAGAGCACCATTTACGTTAACGGCGCATCAAAGGCGGAGCTACCCTCCTCTGTCTTAACTAACAAAGGGCGACGAATCTGGCAATACGCAGTCAGTTTCAGAGCTTTTGATTGGAAAGTGAACTTAAATCTCTATTCAAGCGGATAAACAAAGTCTGCCGGCCGAGGGCAGCGCAGAGGGCTTTCATGAGTTCCCTTGTTGCACCCCTGACTTCGCCTACTTCCTTAACAATGCCTTTACCTCCTCAGTGATGTCCGGAAGGAGAAATCACGTCCTGTTCCTCACTGTACCCTCGACATTAAAGATGGAGTCAATCACCAGGAAAACCGAGGAGCTGGGATAAGCATAATGGACAGCAATACAACAAGAACGGCGTTGAACACGCCAATGAAGGCAACTTGTTCCCAAAGACTTGTTCCAAGAAATACCAGAATTCTCACAAGTCAACCCGAACAGAAAAGAAAAGCCACTCTTCCAAGCCGGCGGATGGAGAGTTGACGAGCATAATAACTGTCAAACTGTTGAACCTTCAACAACCCCCCATTATCCCCCAATGTCATATCATATCACACCCTCAACAGCCCCTTAGCTTCATCACAATACCCCTCCACCGACACCGTCACCCCCTCCAGGCCCTCCTTTTCCAACACCCCCTTCAACCACTCCCTCGCCTTCTCCGCCACCATCTCCCACTCATCCTTCAATCCAGCCAACTCCCCCTCCAAACAAGCCAACACCAGGGCCGTAGCCAGCTTATCACACTCCCCTCCCAACCTGGTCGGCGCCGCAAAGTCCTTCCCCAGCCCCAGCATGGTCATGAGTTCATCAGTCCACTTCCACGCGCCGCTGAATGTTTGCAATGCAACAAGCGCGCGGAGTTTGTCTGCCCCTTGCAACGGGGCAGGGGCGCGGTTGATGTGCGTCTGGTCCTGGCGGGAAAGGCTGAACAGACCCGACCGTGGGACTTGACCGTCACGGGACGGTACTCTCGCGGCGCTCATCCCCATCATCATTTGCAAACCCGATCCAGGGGGCGGAGGGGGCGGGTGAGGGGCGGGCGAGCTAAAGACCGAGGTGGTTGCTGCGCCAGTCTGGCCGCCAGGGAAGTTGCCGTATAGCCCTCCTCCTCCGCTTCGGCTTCGAGATGAGGAAGAGTTTTGCTGTCCCGGCATTATCGGGGGAGCAGGAGGCGGAGGGGGAGCTGCTCCGAAGCTCATCTGCTGGGCGAACAGGGGTTGCGGAGAGGAGTCCGTGAACACCTCTTGGCGGAGGAATCCTTCTTCCTCCGAGGAGTCGTCTTCCTCGGCTTGGACGCCGTCATCGACGGAGTTATTCCATGAAAAGATTCTCCTATGGCGCATGCGACTTTCGTCAGGTGGGGGAAGTTTTCTGGCTGCCTTTGCGGCTAGCTGAACGCGAGCTGGAGAGGAAAATGTCAGCAACTTGGGATGATGCCGTGTGTCGTCTCGTCGAGAACGCGGATGGGACTTACGTGCGGCTGCGGCACAATACGTGCGAAAGATTGGCCTTATTGACCTGTCTGTGAGGGTGTTAGTCTCGATGCTCGTGACGGAGCTCAGTGCTCGCAACTGCGAAGCCCACAAAAGCTCACCTCGATCGCGCTCGCCGTAGCCTGGATCTGCGGCAGCAGACTCTTCTGTGCTAGGCTGCTCCGCTTCCTTCTCAGACCCGTCGCTGTTCGCCTCAACCGCCACAAAGCTGCACCACTTCCCACCAACCTGGTACGTCACACCAAGCCTGACCGCCTCCCGCTCGACCATGTCGTTGAACCGCCCAGGATGCTTATCCTTGAGCAGGGCACCAGTGGCATCTTTCGCATCTCTGGCATGGAAAATCCACCCCCGGCCCTCCTCCAGCTCCTTGACGGCCTTGCGGGCGGCCAGCTGGTGGATGGTCTCGCCCTTCTCCGGCAGCACTGTCACCGGGATCTCCAGCTCGACGGGCCCGTAGGGCGAAGTGCCGCGGAGGACAACCGACTTGGGCTGTTTCTGGATGGTCTCCGGCGAGAGAAGGAGGTAGACAGACGTGCGGTTGAAGGGGAAGAGGGGTGGGATGGTGAACGGCGCCTGCAGAATCTTGGGCTCGGGAACCGGCGGGACGTGCGAGTACTTGCCGCCGGCGGAGGTGTCGGCGCCGGCGTCGGTCATGTCGACGTCGGGGTTGGCGGATTCGTCGAAGAGGGAGATGGTCTTCTTCGGGGGTTCCGCCTTCTCGGGCTCTTGAACTTCAATCGCCAGCGCGTCCATCACCTTTTCGACGATCTCAAAGTCGTCGTCCGAGTCGGCGAGTTCCCTGTCGTACTTGACTTCGAGCGCGTAATCCTTGACATGGGGCGTCAGCGATGCCTTCAGCATCCGCACGACCTTGCTGTTCATGTTCTCGTTGTCGCCGACCGACTGCGCAAAGCCGTTGCCGGCGGCCGCGACACCCTCGATGAGTGCATGACTGGCGTCGCGGCCGATGCCGAGGCTGAACACGCGGATCCGGCCGTTGCTCTCGGCGACCTGCTTGTTCAACAAATCAAACAGATTTCCTTGGTCCCAGATCTCACCGTCAGTGAGCAGGAAGACCTCCAGGTCCATGTCGGTGTAACGCTGCTTGAACACGGCCTCCATCGGCTTGTAAATGTCGGTGCCCCCCAGGTTCGCGGCAAAGTTGTCGACGTAGTGGGTAGCCTCCAGCAGCGAAGACTCGTCGTACGTCCGGGAACCATTTGGGAACAAAAAATCGTAGCGCGTGCCGAAGGAGCAGATGTTGAACTTGACGCCGACGGGGAGCGACTTGAGGAAGAGCTGCAGGGCGACTTTGAGATTGGCGATCTTGTAGCCGTGCATGGAGCCGGACCGGTCGCAGAGGAAGACAATCTCGGGCTTCGACGATGGAAGGTTGAACTTGGGCACGAGCGTGGCCATCAGCGCGCGGTGGTTGGGAATGGTGGGGTGGGTCTCGAGCACGGCGACGGGGTTGCCGGTGTTGGTGGCCACGACCTGCAGGACAAAGTCGTCGCCCAGCTCC
This sequence comes from Chaetomiaceae sp. PF1801, assembly GCA_023628475.1. Classification (NCBI taxonomy): domain Eukaryota; kingdom Fungi; phylum Ascomycota; class Sordariomycetes; order Sordariales; family Chaetomiaceae; species Chaetomiaceae sp. PF1801. Next base: position 549,837 of record JAMAKQ010000005.1, read on the forward strand.
GCCGTGGACAGAGCGAGCGTGGCCGAGGCCTTCTGGAGTGACATGTCGGCACCGCTAGCCGCTCCGGCCGAGGTGTTGCCCAGGGTGACCGCGATGGGATGCGAGGGCGACTGGACGCTCTTAACGTTGCAGCCATTGGGCATCTCAACGTCAACGACAATGGTGATGCCGCCCTTCTTGTCGAGCGCAGTAGACGACAGCACCGGTCCCGGGTAGCTGCCATATCGCGGCGCAACGTGAGTGGGGATGGTGAAGCGGATGCCGTCAACCTCGGCGTCGTGCTTCAGCTCGCCCAAATAGGTGATGTCAACCTCGATTTTTGCGTTGGCGGGGACGTTGCCGATGGTGGTGGTGAAGACGTCGCTTGCGCTGGGCAGCTGTTCAAGGAGACCGGCCGTCTCGCCGCGGTCGACGGCGGCCTTGTACGTCTTCCTCGCCTCGGCGCGCTCCTTGACGACGCCGCGGATGACGCGGTCACCGTTGATGGTGCACACAAAGCCGACCACGGACACGCCATCGTAGAGGGGGAAGGTGTACCGCAGCTCCGAGATGGGTTCCTCTCTGGGGTTGGCGAAGGTCTGGGTGAGGGTGGTCCGGCTTGTCGACGAGACGATCTTGGACTTGGCCGAAAGTGACAGCTGGGGAAGGTAGTTGCGCCCGGGCGAGCCTAGGATCACAAAGTAGCAGCCGCAGATATGGTGGTGCCACGACATGTTGATGGTTTGAAAGTTGTCGTCTCGTTCGGGGGAGGTCGGGGCGAGGTGACGAGGTGGAAGTGAAGGAAGAGGATGGCCGACGGCTCTCGAGGAGGACCAGGACCTTTTATATGTTGGGGTCCTTGATTTTGATGAGTCAAGTGTTGCTGAAGTCGCGCGGCAGGTCGAGTGAATGGTCCTGTGTGGTTTCGCTTGAGCAGGCAGAAGTGCCAACAGCTTGGGATCAGTGACACGGCGTAACTGATAATAACGAATAGGAACTGAGGAATGACTCGGTGTTGGTGGGAAGATCAACCTGCAGGACGAGGTGTCGAAACAATCTCGAGCCGCGAGGCAAGGGCACCTTTATACATCCTGCCCTTTGAATCGACCAACTGACAGGCGCGGGTTGTGCACGCTGTTGCGGCTGTGTTCTCACCTCGACGTCGTGGTTTCCAAATAGGCAACAGCCCACCAAAGCGGGGAAGATGCAGCGCATTGGCGAATCAGCTGCGAGAGTCCAGGGTCTGCCCCACTTTTGCGAAGGTGCTGCTTTGAAATGCCCAACTGAGCAAAACCCCCCCACCCCATGAGCTTGAACACATTTTCCCAGTTTGCACAACTTAGGATTTGGCTCGTTGGAGGCTGAACTCCTCTGCATTACATACCTACTATCTCACTGATCTTGCTTTTTCCAAGGCCCAACACGCCGTTGGGACTGAAAGATCCTGTTTTAGTTACAGGGTTAGGGTTGCCGCTTACAGTCCAGCCCCTGAATAATCCTCACTTGATGACCACCTCAGACTCTTCCAGAATAGTCAGCGCCAAACAACATATTTCGATAGAGAGAAGAGGTATGTTCTCGAGCCCCTCTGATAATATTGCTCCACGTCTCAAGCTAAGTTATGGTTGTTGATGTGTAAAAGCTTGGATCTCAACCAAAATCCCTGCACGTCGTCTCAGTCTCGTACTAACAGCCATTCTTGGGCTGGATTGGAAATAAGTAAATGGAGTTCGACCTGACGCGAATCGGTCAACACAGCCTGCTAAGTTGGGGATACCGTTCAAGTTGACGAAAATCATGGCGCACCTAATTAAAGAGCTTAAAGCAATCATCTCGAAAATTCATCGCTGTCTAAACCTAGCTTCATGTCCACTGCGCTGTTCCCTGCCACCTGCAGTTTGCCCATTCTATGTAGCCCATCTAGATGCCCTCTTGTAAGGACTCAGATCCGCAACGCTGAGTAAATCACGATATCTCCCAACCCCTCACAGCAAATGACTTCCCATTTCTCAGACACATACCTCTGCTCCTTCGACTCCTCAAGGCTTGTGTATCCTCACCATCGCCAGGAAATAATCCTCCAGCGGCAGCAGATTCAGCAAAAGGTCGTTGAAGTTCCACGCCAGAATGCAGGCACATGCCCCCGCAACTGCATCCAGAACGAAGTGGTTCGCCGTCGCCACGATGGCGGTCAGAATAATCGCGGGATAGATCATGCCGATGCAGACAATGGCAAGGCGTCTCCAGCCAAACCGCCCACGCTTCCTCAGGGGCACCGTGGCGATGGTCAGGCCGATGAGGAAGGAGTAGCCGAAGTGGAGGGATGGCATGGCAGCTACGAAACAGAAAGGTCAGCACCTGTCAACGAGAATGGGACTCACATTGGGTCATGACTTACCATACTGGTTGCAAAACCGGTTCGTTGTCCACACACTGCTATCCCCATCCGCCCCATGGACCGTGTCAACAAACCCAAAGCTCTTGGCCTCCTGGGCATACTCACCCGTGTAGCTCGGGTCACTCAACAGCCTCGGCGGCATGCACGGCCAAAAGGTAAACACAATAAACGCCAGGAGGTTGCACATAGCCATGGTCCGCCTCCTCCTCTCGTAGATAGCCGGCCCAAACGGCGGCGCCAGCTCCCTCCAATTCGCGAACACCGACTTCCCGCCGTGCTCCTCGTGGATCTGGTGCCTAGGTCGCGCCGTCGTGACGTGGTAGAGGATGATAAGGTAGAGGATGGTGCCGGGGATGTGGATGAACGAGTACGTCTTGTTGGTCCAGCGCATGAGAGTCGGGCTCTCGAGGAACCAGCGCTGGACGGCAGGCTCGATGAAGATGCCGAAGCGCTGCTCGACGTGGATGACTTGCAGGGCATGCTCGCGGGCGGTTTCGACGGTGGATGCCTGCAGGGTTACGGCGGTGAAGGCGCGTCCGAGCTGGTAGACCTGGGGGGTGTGAGTATGTTGTGCTATCAAGGAGCCTGGGATGAATTCCAATGCCCTGTGAGCAAGGGGGTAAAGGGGGCATACCCAGTAGATCAGAGCCCAGTACCAGACTTCAACAAGGAAGGGGAAGCGTTGGAGCACCCAGCTCAACAGACGGTCCCTGAAGATCTCCGTGTTTGGCGTTGTCACCTCCTTTTCCCAGCTCATGAACCGGACCGTTCTTTTCCGCCATCTGGACGGCGTCTTGCTCAGGATATCCTCCGCCAGAGTATTGCTGGAGCTGCTGCTGGTTCTGCTCAATCTTGGACTCGATGGTGACGATTCCGCTTGCTTTCCTTGGCCTGCCTCGACATCGTCGTCCTCGTCCGAGCTGTACTTGAGATGCTGCCAGGGTTCTGGGCGAGAGGACGATAAGGGCAGGTACTGAGACGCCCAGTCCTTGTTGCGGTTGATGATGGTGCCGAAGGCCAGCAGACTGACTACGACCAGCGGTTCCAGAACGGCGCCGATCGCCATCTTGGGGGGGCAGTGGCCGGGAACAGGAGGCTCGTGCCTTCTGTCGAATAGTCCTGGGGTTTAGGAGGACAAGTCCGAAAGACTCGAGTGCCGGGCGATGAAAGGAAGAGACCTGAAAGGACCGGGAAGTCAAGAAGGAGAGAGATCGGACGGTTAAGTCACGGCTGGGTCAAAGCGCATCCCCAACCTGGCGGTCGCAATTCGGGGTGCTTTCTGCCCGGTCGCCGGCCTCGCGGCCTGGGAAAGGAGCTCCCGTTCCCATAATTTCCAATGCTCGCTTTCTTTCCCCACATGCCGCGTGCCTGCGGCCCTTGTTGAAGTCGTCAGCCTGGGCAGCGGCATGTTTTCTGCGACCAAGTGGCCCGCCTCACAAGGCTGGAACTCTCCCACTGGCCAGACGGCCCGAGGCAGACGGGGCGGGAAGGGTGGCTCTCGGAAGCTCAAAGAAGGCCGTTCCACCCGGCCAAGAGAATGTGTCGACTTGAATGCCCGTCCGGATATGTCGGAACCAGCACAGAGGTGAGGTGGTGGGGCTGTTTCCAACCGATGGTCGAAAAGCTTGGAATGTCGACCATCCTCGGGGCTCTCCAAGGCCCTGGATGCTGGAAAACCATGTGCCAGTGCCAACCATGCCTTTCGGTCGATGTCCTGAAATGTACTACTGATAGCTCCCGTTAGCGGGAGACAAAGAACCTCAAACCTTTACACCTTCCTGAAGCCAGATGTGATGTGGACCAGGGCACTCACAGTGAGCTCTTACCACGTATCATCGCGATGGCAGCGGGAGTCCCGATGGATCTGATGGAGATGGATGTGATAACCCCATCTCGTTGCTCATCTGATGATCTGACAGTGGCCGGTCGGTGCATCGGGAGTTCGACCTTCCGGACCGGGCTCTTCGCAAAAGCCGATTCCTCGACACAAAGATGCCATCGGGAAAAACTCGAACGACAACAAACACCCTGCAACAGAGCGTCTTGGCCGCGTCATTGGTATGATTTGAGCGGAGCTCTGCGAGCGGGACCCCACATGATGCGGATCGCGAAACCGACTGACGTCGTCATGATTGGGGACAAAGGACTGTCCAATCCGCGTAAGGAGTGGAATTCAAGGTTGTGCGTGCGCGTACACAAGAAGATTGTAATGTGGTTTGAAGCTCGACACAAGGGTTCCCGGGCCCGTCGCCAATTCTTGTGTTTCGTGAACAGCTGAGGTGTGATATTGATGCAGTGGCCTGATGCCAAAGGTGACTTTCCCATGCAGGGCAGGATTGATGAACCGCCCGATTTCCGATTCCCGTCCCAATTGCGAAAACTTGAAAAGCGGGCCTCAGCTGACCAATCGGCAACGCATTGAAGCCGGACCTTGACCCACTCAAGTTGATGTGGGGCCGGCCTTTTGCACATGCATCACGGGAGCAATTTCCTGTTTTGTCTCTCCAACAACCTCCTCCTTGACCATCACAGCAGTCGACACTTCAGCGCAATAATCTGTCATCTAGATGTGGTGAGGACGCCCAGCTCAGTCAGGTCTGTCGAGTTTGCCCTGCGGCATGGTGCGTTTCGGAAATGCTCAGTCGCAGTGACAGGCGGCTGTCTGTTAAGGAGCTTTGTTGGCAATTGGAGCATTGCGCCCCCACTAAAACACTTCTCTAAGCACCACAGTGCTTCTTCCTCCATCATTCCTACAACACACATACACACACCCAGTCAGTCAACCAGATCAGCAATACACCCAATTCAACCACTCTGGTTTCAAGCTTGAGAATGGCCAGGCGTTTCAATCATAATGCTGTAGGTGTCCCCGCAACCACGCAGAATGCAGCGAACCAAACTACGTCGAACCAATTCCACCCTGGTCGCAGTTATATCTCCTTGAGTCTTCAAAGTTCAAACTTCTGGACGTGATCGCACGAGTGTTGGGTAATCATTCACATTCGAGAAATTGACTCATCCGGCGCGCACTGACCATGACCTCCCCGACTCGTCTCGTTACATTTGTTCTAGATGTCATTCAAAGGCCCCGTCATTTGTATTCCGTTGGATATATTCAGAATCTCGGATAACCGCCACTTGGTTTGTTTTTTCAAGAACTTCCATGCTTCCCATTGGTGAGCTGCGGCTGGTCAATGAGTCTGGACAGCCACGTCAGGTCGCACGGGCTCTTTGAGCGAAGTGTCATGATCACCTGCTTATCTGTACTTCATTCGATGGGTATTTATTAAAAAACTACTGACCGCACAGGAAGTGAGGATGTCCTTTGGAAAATTCCATCTGCACCCATTTCACCAAGACGACTTTTGCCGTTCACCAAGACGATTTTCACCCGACAGCCATGGACACTCCCACTCTAGTCACCCTACCCGTCGAGATTGCGCTCCTCATTGCGGAGCAACTCCCCAGCTGCCGAGACGTCCTGAGCCTGATGAGGGTCTACTTGGTCTCGAAAGTAAAGAGTCAGGACACCATCCGGCGATTTCAGAGATTCCTGTTCCAGATCGATGCCCAGCGTCTGCGTCAGATCCCGAACTGGTCCCTTCCCGACTCGGACGACCTACCTTTCGGCCTGACCTGGGCAATCCTCCAGGGCAATATCGGACTCACGTATTTGGCCCTGGCACAATACAAGACGTCTCTGGGACCCTGGTTCCATGTCGGCAGCCACCGTCGGTTGGAGATCTGCCTGCGGTATTCAGGCTCAAGGCTTTCTCTCGAGCTCCCGCCGCCGCGTAACACGTCACAAAAGGATAGATTTAAGCTCCTTCCGGAATACAAGATCACATGTCTGATAGACCGGTTCCACAGCAACCTATCGGAGTTCAACCTGGGATCTTCAGCTTTAAGGGTGCCTCCCGCGCCCTCGACGGACAACACACCACGAGATGACGAACTCGAGCTCCGTCATCCGACGCCGGCCATGTTGGCCGCTCTGTCAGGAAGCACCGACATGCTGAAGCAGGTGGTACTCGAGGAGTGGCCCACGCTACTGGACAAACACAAGACATTCCGGGGCTACGTGCACATGCCAATCGACGAGGTCCGATGCGGCCTCTCGGCTCTCAGCCTTGCCGCCATGCGAGGGCACCTGGAGATGGTGCAGCTCTTGGTCGGGTCAGGGGCCGCTGTCCATTGGATGCGCGAGGGAAACAAGGAGCATCTCTTGTCTCTCGCGGAGGGCCACAGGTGGAAGCCCGATTCGGGTATCCTCGCGAGCGTCTGCGACCTGGGCCTCGACTTGCAAATCTCGGAGGAGCAGCAATCGGCCCGGGGCGACATCTTGCGCTACTTCCTGGACATGGGATATCCGGTGAACCAGAAGGCGAGCCTCTCGTGGCTTGTGTGGAAAGGCTGCTTCCATATCGAATATGCTCGGCAGCTCACGTTCACGCCTCTCTGGTACACGATCTGGGCGCTCAAAGCCGAGCATGTTCCCCATGCCCAGCTCTTGATTCGCCGCGGAGCCAGCTGGGCGCCGTGGACCGCTTGGGCGGAGGCGCCCTGGAGAGGGGAGGGACGACACTGGTGGACGCCCGGCTGTCCGGACGCGAGCATTTCGCCCCTGGAGTTTGTCCTGCGCGGCGGTGGCGGATGCCTCCTGCATCGCTGCGACAAGCGACGGAGGAAACCGAATGCGGCGCGACTGAAGACGGAGCAGACTCTGTTCATGACGATGATGGAGGAAGGCACCGAACGGCCGACGACGCGCGATCAGCTTCGGTTGGTCCTGGAACTTGTCATAGAGGGTCACTCCCAGAGGCCTTTGAAGGGGCATCCGCGGCTCAGAGACCTCTGTCGGACGAGGGTACGGTATCTGGTTGAGAAAGGAGCAAGAATCGAGGACCTGGACGAACAATTTGTGAAAGAGTTGAGGAAGCTGGGGAAGAGCTGGGTGGAGGCGCTTTGCCAGTAGAAGCTCCCCAGCAGGCATCAATTAGGTAGTTCGAGGGAGGGAACTTCCACTTGCGCTTTCCGGTTGACAATTAGGCAGAATAATGATAATTTGAAGTGGCACGTCATCTGGTCCGGCACATCATGATAAGGATGTAGATGAGGGTGAACAATGAGGACAAGGCGAGGGCGGCAGTCTGCTCTTCCGTTTGAACTTTTGAACTGTGGGTGGGGGTTTTGTGGAGCGCGGTGGGAGCTTGTTGCGCTGCCGGGCATCTCGAGCCCAGACCCACTAGTGGAATGCACGTCAGCGGCAGAGCTGCAGCGCGTTTGGCGCGTCTCTCATCTTCTTCCACCTCCCAGATGCAACGCCATTCACCGAGCGGCCCATCCAATGCCACCACCGAAGAAACGAAGCCACGCAGCAGCGAACCTCCAAAATGTCCAGGAGACGCCATCGAAGAGGATACGGCCAACTGAGCCCATCGTCCTGAGCAGCGACAGCGAACTCGAAGTGTTCGAGGTGCCCCGCGCGACACGCGATCCAGCCGTGTCCGACGACCATTCCTCCCAAGAGTCTCAACCTCGCCGCTCGTTGAGTTTGTTCCAGCAGCTGCAGGAGGAGGCCTTGAGCGATCTGAAGATAGATATCCGAATCGAATTGGATAGCCTACGCCCGCCATCTGTCAAGAGTGAGGCGCCTGGCAAGAAAACGGTCTCGAAGGAGCGTCCCAAATACGATTCGGTCTGGAACCTTGGTGAAGTGCTGCGGCAATGGGTGAACGACAAGGCGGCGCGGCACGCAGACCATTTCTACTACCGACTCGACCACGCATACGACGAGCGCCATTTCCCTCCGGAGGCTTTTTCCGGGCGGGATGCGGTGGTTGTCGAGACGTTGCGGGGGATTGCCGAAGAGCTCCAGTTCGAAATTCTCTTTGCTCTCCTGGACCGTGATGACAGCGACCCAACCCCGGACTACCTGGCACGCAGGCTTGTTGACCATGATGGCCACGAACTGGCGTCAGATATACCAGTCGACAGGAAGAACTGGCTGCAGACAAGCCTCCCTCCGCTCAAAGCCCGGCCTCCTGATGCCGAGGTGGTGAGTCGCCGTCCTCCCCATGCTCATCCTTGGATGCCGAAAGCTCACGAGATGCCCTACAGGCCGTTGTCCTTCTTCCGCAAGACCGTCTGGTGAACTTTGTCATGCAATACGCCGAAGGCCCCGCCACGTCGCCCAGGCTTTGCTCCTTCCGGGCCATCGAGGGTTTCGCCAGATACCTTGTCGACCGAATATCAAAACTAGACGACTGCGACCGCCTCTTCCCTAGCGTCAAGGAGTTCTGCAGCAGGGCTTGGCAGCTGCACGAGACAGGGGGCCTTTTTGTTCTCCCCGAGGAGGTGGTCGAGAGCCTCCTTAAGGCAGTAGTCCACGCACGGGACTGGGAATTCCTTGAGACGATCGCATCGCACCTCGGCGGACACCCTCCCGTGGGTTTCTTCAAGTGGATCGCCGAGCAGGTGGCTTCGGGCGAGCTAGCCCTTCCCGACATTCAGAAGAGGTAGGCTGAGGGTGTGCTTCTTGAAGAGATCCCTGACTGACTTTCCTGTAGTTTGCTGGCAGCTGCCTTTACCTCTACAACCCCCTTTGACAGGGTCCTTGCCGCCCATCGATGCCTTCCTCTTCGCGGAGTGGATTCGGCCTGCAAAGAGCTACTCGTGCAGTTGATCGAACGCGTTCCAGACGACCTGGGTCGGTTCGGGTCATGTTCCCACATCGGCCAGTTATTGGTGGACTTGATCTACACCACTCAGGGGCTCGATGTGCTTGCGACCAAGTAAGTGTCCTTGACACTCCGCAGACACTTTGCGAATTGGGATACTAACAACGCTTAGGCTTCTACTACTCGTCGAGAAGCACGCTGCACACTCAGCATTCGTCCTTGGGGTCTTGAGAGGCCTCCATTGCCCCACCAGCGACCGCCCTGCCTTCACTTCGCTCCCCCAAGGCCTTTTCGAGCAGCTCTCGCAGCTTTTCATCGATGGATTCGACGTGTCCAAGCTCTTCCAGAGGGAACCGCATATTTGGCAAGGCCGTGGCTGTGCTTGCGCCGGTCCGTTGTCGTCAAAACCACCATCTTCGGGGGCGACCGACGCTTTTGAACTTGCTGAAGTCATTTCCGAGCTGCTTGCTAGGGACGGCGACAGAGTCGTGGCACGTTTCGCGTTCAAGATCGTCGCGGATGTCGGACTCATTCCACCGCGCCAGTTCAGCTCCCTTTGGCTGCCATTCCTCAGTCACCTCATCAAGGTCCTCGAGAAACGCAATGTTCCCCTGACCACGCCTCGGTACCACCATCTCTTCGCCGCGGTGCTCGAGACATACCTTACCCGCTGCGTCAGCGTCGTGCCACGGAAATGGGCTCCAAAATGCCGCAACATCTGCTGCAGACCTTCATGCACGATCTGCAACCTGTTCAACCGCTTCCTCATGAGCAATGCTACGGCCGCCAGCTTGACCAAAGTTTCCACATCGGAGATGGATCACATCAGCAAGTACCTGGCGCCAAACGCTTACAAGAACTTTCGATGCTCTTTTGGAAGCGAGGATGGCGTCCTCGTTGTCAGGAAACAAAACGACGTCGACAGCCAGTACAAGGAGGTCTGGAGGGAGAAAACCACGAAGGCGACTCTCGAACTGGACAAGTCGGATGGCCCAGCGCTGCGAACAATTCTTGGGGATGAGGACTATGTCCGCATCCGAGGTCTTCAGGTCGATCCACTTCCCAAGCCTGTCCCTATCGAGAGCCTGGAGGAACCCAACGGGCCCCGGCCAATCCAGACACCCCGGACTCCGGCTCCAGCGCGCTCGGCAGCTCTGTCCAGTCCGGCACATCAGCCGGTTGCACCCGGCTGTTCCTCGTGGTCTTCTTATCCTCGCCCCGAAGTACCGCCCATGGCAGGCCACACGCCGCCGCCTTCATCCTACGCAACGGGCAGAGTACCTGCTACAGCACCTGTCAAGGCCGAATCTCGTCTGCCCGGGCCTTTGCGGACATTAGCAGGACTGTCGTCCACTCGTACTACGGCAGACGCCGGCTACCGTTTGTTCGCCGACGAGCTTGCCGCGCGCCTCCGCAAACTGAGCTCTTTCAGAACCCCCGAATCGATCCAAACCGCCGTCGTGAAGCGGTGGATGGCCATGGGTCAAGAAGAAAGGCAACACTTCAGCGAAAGGGCAGCCAAACTCGCACATACGGGGAGTGCAGCGGCGCCCTCCCCGGCCGTTCCCTTCAACCCGCGCCATGAGCGGCAGCCTGTCACCCCAACGCCATCACCGCATGAGACGTCGTCTTCTGTATTCTTGACCCCGGCCCAAAACCTGACGGCTCTGACTCCTGGGCAAATTGCCCAGTGGCAAAGGGTTGGAAAACGATACGGGCCGCCGCCGCCATCGACGCCAACACCGCCCGCTTCAGCGGGAGCAATGCAACGGGCTTCGTCGTCTTCGCGTGCCTTTGGCAGTCAGGTCTCATCCAGCCGGCTGAACTCGGTGAGTGCACCGCAGAGTCATCCGAAGATTAAGACGGAGCCTGTGCCTCGAAGTGCTGCACGGCCGGTGAGAAGGGAGCCTGTGGAGGTCATTGACCTGACAGGGGATGACTGAGCCTGCTCGGGGCTTTGTTGGATTCTGGTTTTGGATACCTACCGGTGCCATCTTTGGATACCGGGCTGTGCATGTACGTACGTATGCTGAGAGTTGAATACTTCCTCGCGATACCCGTGGTTTTTCTGCGATGTTCAAGCCTTGTTGTCTCACATGCAGGTTTGCCTTCGTCCTGTTCATGGTGCATTACTGGTACACAGCAGGTGGGGCTGTGTGAGGCTGTTGGTTGGATGGTCGCATTGCCGCCGCGAGCTGCAGGCTGGACAGGCGGCCTGAATCTGATGAGAGGACACGAGTGAGTTGCCTTCTCCCTCCATCCACCTCGCAAATCGGCGACCTCGTCTTCTGACATGCTCACAGAGAACCTAAAATGCCCTCGTGCCATCCGAATCCGGATTCAAGATCCTGTGTCCTTCCCATGGTGGGGGAGATCGGTCACCCGGTCGCCGGTCACCGTCTCGGGTGGTGGGGCTGCGGCGCGTCGGTCGGGGTGTGATCGCGCCGGGATGGTCCCGCTGGCGATCACATTGGCGCCAAGGCAGCCAGTCAGGCCGGGGGTTGCACGCCTCACGCTTCCCGTGCCGCCCGCTGCTGCCAACAGCAGCATCCGGCTGATTTAAAACGTTGGGCTCGGCCGGCCTCGGTTGCGTCGTCTTGTTCCCCGTCAACTCACAGCGAGCAGAGTATCACGACAGCTCTCCGGGCTCTAAATCGCCAACCACGACAACCGGAGTTTGCGCATCCTCCAGTCTGTTGGCCAGCCCATTCAGTTACACCATCACCTGCAACCATGGCGACGGTCTCGCCAAAAGCGAGCGAGAACGCGATCACGAGCGCGGCGTCCGAAACATCTACCCCGCCGCCGGGCCCGTCTTGGACCTTGACACCCTTTGCCGGCCTCGCGAAAGAGTTCAACGACGACCTCGAATACGCATCAATTCCGCTCGGAGAGAAGCAGACACGCAAGATACTCAAGGCGAAAGAGAACAGGAAGCCGTACTTGCCGGGGCAACCGCGCATCCGCCTGGACAAGCAGCCGCACAATGCCGACGCCAATCAGGACCCCCTCCTCCAGTACCTCGACAAATGCCACAACACCAAAGGACTCGACGAACTCCTCCCATACATGCGCTACATCTTTGTGCAAACGCCCTCGTACACCCACATCTCTCCCCTGCACCACCAAAAGTCGCACGCCCGCGACATCAAGGTGACGGAGAATCCGGGCCTGCATCTGGTCTGGTACTACGAGCTCATCTTCATCAAGCCCATCCCGGCCTACTTTTACTCTCGGGCCTTCTGGGTGTACCTCGAGAACGCCGACAAAGAGCTCTACGCCGCCTGCCTGGGCTTCGTCCGCAGCTACTACATGCTCATCCAGTACGAGATCGACTTCCACCAGGCGTGCGAGCTGCGCCTGATTCCGGCCAAGGGCAACGGCGACCTGCCGACATACGAGGAGTGGTGCGACTTCATCGAGCCGTTCGCGCGCGTCGGAGACCACCACGTCAACCGCCGCTACCACTACGGCGAGCTGCGCCTGACGCGCATCAACCGCGCCGCCATGCTGTTCAAGTTCAACCTCGCCTACTTCCACATCTACCCGCAGTGGGGTTCGTTCCTGGAGCACACGCTGGCCCCGATCATTACTGTGTTTGCGGTGTGCTCGGTGGTGCTCAACTCGATGCAGGTCAGCCTTGCGGCTATCCAGACCAACAACGTCAAGCCTGAGGACATGCCGGGGGCGTGGGCCAAGTTTATGGACGCCTCGCTGTGGTTCCCGGTTGTTGTCATGCTCAGCATCGCTGTGATCCTGGTTGCGGCGCTGGTTGGCATGGGCATCATGGGGCTGAAGGATCTGTTCCGGGGGAACTACGTGCGGCAGCGCAAGAAGAATGGCGATCCGAACGCGGGGACGCAGAGTCACGGCATGGTCTGGTAGTGACGGGCCGGCTGTCTCTGTTCAAGCAGGGGAAAAGCTGGAACTTCTCTCGCAATCGACATGACGTGGTTTACTCGACGCGGCTGTCTTCTTTTCGGGACTCGGACGATGGTTACCTACACCTCAGCACGCTTGATGCCAAACCGCTCCCCGATCGTCACCCACCCGCCAACAATGAGCAGCACCCTGAACGACCGATTGTCCGAGCCCTCACCGAACGCGTTCTCCAAGGCATTGCTCACGACCTCCCAATCGACAAACCCCAGCTTCTCGACAGCCTCCTTCGTGCAAATCTCCCGCAGCTTCCTGTGCAGCGGCCCATCCTTGGGCCAGTGGTTGGGCGCAATATACGGCTGCTTCTTGCGGTCATACAGCTCCTGCGTGATGTACGGCTTTCCCGCCTCTCGCAGGATCCACTTCTCCGAGAACAGGCTGGTGGTCGACCGGCCCCTCTCCCAGGGCATGCCGCCGCTGCGATGAGAGTTCTCCCTCTCCGGGGCATACGCCAGCTTGACGCTCGGCGGCAGCCCGTTCACATACTCGGAGAGGACGTGGTCCAAAAACGGCGGGCGCGCCTCGATGCTGTGCGCCATCTCCGTCCGGTCGCCCAGGCAGGTGAGGAGGTTGTTGGCCAGCATGCTCCGGCTCCAGAGATACTGCGCCGCGTGCATCGGGTGCCACTTGTCGCGGGCCTTGTCTAGGGCCTCGGGCGGCATCTCGTTCGTCTGCGCCAGCGCGGGGTCGAGCGCCGCCCACCTCTCGCGCACCTGCGGCGCAAAGAGGTTCAGGGCCGGCTGCCAGAACTGGGCCAAGCCCATGATCTGGACGTTGTTGACGGCCTCAAAGGCCTCGCGGCCGGTGTTGTGCTGGAACGCGCCGGCCCGCCCGCGAGCCATCACCTGGAACTCCCGCTCGATCTGCGCGCGCAGCTGCTCGCGCAGCTCGGCGTTCATGGCGAGCTCCGAGTCGGGCATGGCGAGGTCCGGCTCGCGCAAAAAGTCGGGCACGAAGAAGGGGTAGCCGGCAAAGTGTTCGTCCGAGCCCTCGCCGGTGAGCACCACCTTGTACCCGTTCTCGCGCGGGACTGTGGAGAGAGCAAACTTGCCCACGCTGTTGAGGTCCATGTTGGGGTGCTCGCAGTGGTAGGCCGAGTCGGCGAAGTTCTCGGCCAGCGCGACCTCGTCCATGCGTTTCTTGAGGATTGAGACGCCCAGCCAGTTGGCGGTTCTCTCGGCGATTGCTGTCTGGGTTAGCCGTCGTGACGTGCGGGAGGGACAGGGGGTGGGCGGTTACCTGACTCGTCAAAGTTGCCCTGCCCGGGGAACTCGATGCTGAAGCAGCAGATCCGGCTGGTGGCGTCCTGGTTGCCCATCTTGATGCCCTCGTCTCGCACGAGGTGCGTCACGATGCCCGCTACCAGGGATGAGTCGATGCCTCCGGACAGGTAGATCCCCATCGGCACGTCCGCCTTCAGCCGCAGTCGAATCGCCTCGATCAGCCTCTCCCTCACGCCGTCAATCATCTCCTCGACCGAGCGAGTCTCGACCTGCCGCTGTGCAGATGTCAGCTTCTACCCTAAACAACAGTCTCACGTCCAGCTCACCTTATCGGCAAACTCCATGTCCCTGTTTGACGAATGTCAGCCACACCATCCAAAGGACGACTCGGAGCAACCAAACCCAAGCACAACCTCCCAGGGGAAACAGAACATACCAATACCGCCCCCCACTCATCCCCCCCTCCCCACCCCCAACCTCAACCTCCACCCAACACCCCGGCAAAACCTTCCTCACCCCCTTGAACAGCGTCCTCTCGCCCACCTGCCACGTGCCCGTCACAATCGCATCAACATCCCACTCCGGCGTCCACCCCATGGCGAGAAAGGCCTTCGCCTCGGCCGCGACCAGCAGCCGCTTCTCGCCTGTCGCCGGGTCGGTGATGACGGTGTAGAAGAGCGGTTTGATGCCGAAGCGGTCGCGGGCGAGGAGGACGCGGTTGGTTTCGGAGTTGTAGACGACGAGGGAGAACTCGCCGCGGAGGTGGCTGAGGAGGGTTTTGGGGTCGGTTGGGTGGTGGGAGGCGAGGGCGGGGACGAGTTCTGTGTCGGTGTGGGAGTCTGGTTGGGTTAGGTTAGTGGGATGAGCTGGGTTCACTGGTGGTGGAAACGCACGGAACTGGTAGGACTTGGCCAGCTCGTTGCGGAGGGCGTCTTCGGGGTCGTAGATCTCGCCGTTGACGACCGCGTGGATGGTGCCTGAGGCCGAGTGGTGGGGTTGCGTGGCGGATGGGGTCAGGTCGTTGATTGAGAGGCGGTTGTGGGCCATGGCTGTGCTGTGGTGTCAGTCATCGGTGGGTGGAAGATGGGAAGCTGGGCGGGCTTACCAACTGAGCCATCGTCGTTGATCCAGATGCCTTTGGCGTCGGGGCCACGATGGGCGATTAGGTCGAGGCTTTTGCTGAGTCTTGCCTCGAGGTCGGCGCGCTCTTCGGGGGTGGCGGGGCGCCGGTTGCGGCCATCGAGGCCGATGCTCACGGAGATGCCGCACATGGTGTTGGGTCTGGTTACTGAAGATGGTGCGGTGGGTTCTCACGAACGACGTCAAGGGCCGCCGTGGGGAATAGACCGCTTTATATCCGTCTTCGTCCCGCTCAAGGTCTCCTTCCCGCCCGCGTCATTACTTAGTAGCAATCCCGCTGCTCGCCTTCGGACTTCGTCTCGGCCGACATCCAAATGAGATCCTACCCAGCAGCGTTCCATTGGGAAGGATTTCCACTCTCGGGCCCAGCTGACGTGTTTCATCAACCCAAGGACTACGACAAATCATCACTGTCCTTACTCATTGCCGGCTCCGCCGGGTCGGGTTTCGCTTTTTCCTAATCCCGCCGGTGGTCTCGATGTGGTGCAACGCGGGCGCGATGAGCGCATTGTCCCATGTTCCATCCAGCGGGATCCCTGAACGCCGAACGTCGTCCCGCATGCTTGGTGAGCTTGACCGTTTGCTCGCGATCCGGGGGATGTGCCGATCGGTGGGGGTGGCGTGGGGAGCTCCCCCGCATCCTTCGGGGAGTCTGCCGAGGGATACGACGTGGTTACTAATCTTGGGTTCGCGGTCTTCTGTTTTTTTTGGGGGGGGGGTTGTACAATACAATTGTGTGAGACGGAGTTCGGTTTTTCTCCTCCGTAGGTTGGGCTGAGAGGCCAGTACGGGACGGACTCAGGGGCAGCATTCGAGTTAGTAATGAGACGTGCCGTCTGCATTGCGAGCGTTGCAGATGCTTAAACTTACGGTTTACGCACCTAATCATGTGGGTGAGCTCTTTGGCAGTCTAATACGGGATTCTTGCACTGATCACAATTATGGGAAGATATTCAGCGTTGCACAGCGCGACGTGAGTTGCTAATTAGATACATCCTTGCTGAAGACACCCAATCTTGCATGTCGTCTTACTCCCGTCCTTCACAATGGCTGTTCAGTGCTGTTACGGTATATTCGTGGCTGGTTCAAGTGTTGACAAGGGATGACAAGTTGATGGGAAAGGAAGAAAACCCCAAGAGACACTGGATCCATGAAGGAAGGTACTTACCACCTACAAGGAATGTCTGTACTCCTAAGGTAATTTCTCAGATCAACAAAAAGATGAAGCTATAGGGCATCCCGCATGGGATGTTTGACAGGTGCACGAGTTCCGTCAGAAGGTTTGTGCCTGGCCCTGTCGAGACCACAACACCAGTGGACTGCATCTCAAGCTCAAAATGCTCGCGAGTCGCCTGGTAGGAGCGTATCTGAGTTCAAAAGCTGTATTGACACAACGCCAGGAAACAGCCTCACCAAACCGCACAATACGATAACTTTCAAGTTGTGCTCCTTGATGAGCCGGGCTGCTTCCAGAACTCACACCCAGACACGTACAAGCAACTACAATCCGACCCTGGTTTGTTTGCTAACATCTAACTCGGAATACCTGAAGTATCGTGGGATCAAGGTCTTCCTTTTCCATTCTCTTATTTTTTTCCTGCACCCTTTTCTTCTTTCCTCTTTACTACCTTTTCCTATCCATGTTTCTCCAGGGGGGAAAAGGAAGAAAACGGGAGAACATTTCAGTCAGCATCCTCTGAGATCATGGATGCTGTGCTGAGAAAGAGGAAGAGATAAAAAAGTAGAGTTGTTGACAGAAGCGGTGTTGAGTGGACTTAAAAAAGGGGTCAACGCATTGACTGGAAACAGCATTACGATCGCCAGTGTGGCTTCCAAACTTGAACACCACCCACGGCGAGCTAGGGTTCGCATGAAAGACGGCAGGGCAAAATACGAAGGAGTGCAACGTAACTTACCCTTGACAACACCCCGGCTTGACAGCCGGCCGCATTGACAGACATGGGAAAATTCCTGGAAATGGAAATGGTTCATCCAGGAGCTGGCGACCGCGACCACAGCAGTGAGCGACCATAAAGTGACCGCAGCTTCCGAACTGTGAACTGGCTCCTTTTCTCGCCAGAGCCGCCAACCGAGCAGCACCTCTTCACACGGCCACACGTAACCCCAAGCACCACAATGCGCACCATCATCCCAACCCTCGCCCTCGCGGCCGCAGCCAGCGCCCTGCCAAACCACATCACCAGGGCCACCACGCTCTCCAAATCCAAGGGCTTCTACCTCTCCGCCCACGTCACCGACCCCTCGCACGACCTCGACCCCTCCGTCGAAGGCTGGCTGCTCGGCGGAATCCACACAGGCGCGGGCCAGAACGCCGCCGTCCTCTCGCTCAACTCGGCGCGGCTCTTCTACGAGAACGGCACAGCCGCGCAGGTTGCCGCGGGGCAAACGACCATCGTCACGGACGGCGGCACGCCGCCCTTTCCGGAGAGTTTGAGCCTGCAGGGCAAGGGCGAGAAGCAGAGGATTGCGGATATCAGTGTCTCGGGTGGGACGGCGAATGCGGTGGTTGGGGATGGGAAGGGGGGTGTGAGGGTGGTGAATGGATTGGGGGAGGGGACGTTTTTGGCTTGTAATGCGGTGGTGCCGTATTATGGGGATCAGGTTTTTGTTACATTGCAGTATTTGTATGGGGAGAAGGCGAAGGTGCCGGAGGGGTGCGCGCCGATTGAGCTGGTGCCGAGGTGTGTTGGGTTGAATGAGTTGCCGGAGGGGAGCATTTCGAGTCATGAGTTTGCGGTTGAGGTGTCGTGTGTTGCGTGAGGGAGTCAGTGTTCAAAGGATGGGGAGTTGGGAAGGAGGATTTAATTCACAAGAACATGGAACAAAATACCGGATACCGTATGTTTCATACAAGGCACACATCCCCTGCTGCCTGATTCCGATCACCCCCTGTTCTGCCTCCACCTTTCGCCAGCGAGTGCCGACTTGGCGCCATTTGCAAGTGTTCAAAATGCTGACTGCTGGTCTCGTGCAGCGTTTGCCTGGAATAGGAAGTTGCAAACTTCAACTCCATCGTGCTCTGCGACCTTCCGCTTTTGCAGCAGAATACACGGCATCGACGAGGAATTGGGCAGTTCACGTCACACCGATTGCCTCGGCCCCCAACAGACGAGAATAAACGGCCGCTGAGCCGATAAGAGGAGGTCGCGTCCTGGTGAGGTGAGTGCTGTCTTTCCTTGCTCTGACCTGTCGGCTTCTAGGTTCGTGAGACGATGAGAATGTTGTCGCTACGGGGAATCGTCCTGGGCGCCGCGTGCTTTGGCCAGCTGGTCGCCGGGTTCAATGGCGAGTTTCGGACGTCTTTGACTCTCAGGGACTTCAAGGAGCAGGTAAGCCATCAGGCGTTGTGTTTTGTTCTGATGAGTTCACACTGACACTGTCCCGTAGTTGGCCAGGAGACAAGAAAAAGGCGCTGCTCTCGTAGCCCGCGATCTCGAGGACCTCTACCCAGCCCACACGCTGCAAGTCCCAGTCGACCACTTCCACAATGACACCATCTACGAGCCGCACTCCAACGCCACCTTTCCACTACGCTACTGGTTCGATGCCAGCCACTACCGGAAGGGCGGCCCCGTCATTGTCCTGCAGAGTGGCGAGACGGACGGCGTCGGCCGCCTCCCGTTCTTGCAGAAGGGCATCGTCGCGAAGCTGGCCCAGGCCACCCACGGCCTCGGCGTCATCCTCGAGCACCGCTACTACGGCAAGAGCTACCCGACGCCCGACTTCAGCACCGAGAACCTCCGCTTCTTGACCACCGACCAGGCCCTGGCTGACATGGCCTACTTTGCCGAGCACGTCGTGTTCGAGGGGCTCGAGCACCTGAACCTGACGGCATCCCATGCCCCCTACATTGCGTACGGTGGCTCCTACGCCGGTGCCTTCGTCGCCTTCCTGCGCAAGCTGTACCCGCACGTCTACTGGGGCGCCATCGCCTCGTCGGGCGTGCCCGAGGCCATCTACGACTACTGGCAGTACTACGAGGCCGCGCGGCTGTTTGCTCCTCAGGACTGTGTCAATGCCACGCAGAAGCTGACACACGTGGTGGACAACATCCTCATTGGCAAGGCCGGCACCGAGTACGTGCAGCGGCTGAAGGCCGCCTTCGGGCTGGGCAACCTCACGCGCAGCGACGATTTCGCCAACACCATCTCGTACGGCATCTCGGGCCTGCAGAGCCTGAACTGGGACCCTGCGCTGAACAGCAGCCAGTTTGGGTACTACTGCAACAACGTCAGCTCGACGGCGCTGCTGTACCCCGGGGCTGCGAACCTCGAGTCTGAGGCTCGGGAGCTCGTCGAGGCGGGTGGCTACGGCAAGGAGGCAGACATCCTCACTCCCCAGCTGCTCAACTACATCGGCTACGTCAACGCCACAACCGTACAGTCCTGCAAGGAATCCCAAGACTCGTGCTTCACCAACTACAACACCACCTTCTACCATCAAGACAACCTCGACCAAGACTGGCGCCTGTGGGCATACCAATACTGCTTTGAGTCCGTCCCCCTTTCCCCCTCTTCCCTCACCAACCACTAACCAACCTTGAAACAAAAACAGATGGGGCTACCTGCAAACAGGCTCCGGCGTCCCCCCCACCCAACTCCCCCTCATCTCCCGCCTCATCTCCCTCGACTTTTTATCCGTCGTCTGCCGCGAAGCCTTCAACATCACCACCCCCTCCCAGGTCGACCGCGTCAACAAGCACGGCGGCGTCAACATCAGCTACCCGCGCCTGGCAATCATTGACGGCGAGCGTGATCCCTGGCGCTATGCCTCGCCGCATCGCATCGGGTTGCATGAGCGGGAGAGCACCGTCAGCGAGCCGTTTATGCTTATTGAGGGCGGGGTGCATCATTGGGATGAGAATGGGGTGTTTGTGAATGAGACGCGGCCGGGGGTGCCGCCTGGCCCGGTTGCGGAGGCGCAGGAAGCGGAGGTTGTGTTTGTGAGGAAGTGGGTGGAGGAGTGGAGGAGGGAGAGATGTAGGGGGCGAAAGAATCAGTGAGTGAATGAGTGAGTACTAACGTTTAGCAGATTCGAGCGATGAGTGGGAGGATCTTTAGGTTTGGGGGGTTCTTGGGATTTAAGCGGGATAGACCAACATGACGGACGATTTCAAAGGTATTTTTCTGGACAGAGAACTCAATTCAAGGGGTATCTACCACTCCAACCGATCATCGCAAACAAGACGCACGTCAAATCGCTCCTCTCCCTTCCAGACTCTACTGCCAGAGTTGCACCCGGCCACGGCAGCCCGCAGATCCACCACCATGCCCGGCGGGCCGCTGCCAAACACGCGCGTCCGCCCGTGTGCCACGCCGCTGACGAACCCGGCCACAACCGCCGTGACATCCGGCCTGTTCTCGCCGCCGCTGCGGACGGATGCGTCCCGGTCCGACTCAGCGTCGTCCTCCGAGTCAGCCCGCCCCTTCTCGCCCGTAATCTTGACCCCCTTCGAGGTCACCGCGGCAGCCGGCTCGGCCGTAACATACGTCCGGATCCGCAGGCCGTGGGCAGCGCCGAGCCTGCGCAGCTCCTCCATCTCGGGCTGGACCCATTCCAAGTCCTGCTTGCGCTTCACCGCCCAAACCAGCTCGATCTTGCGTCCTGGGGCCGGCTTCTGCCGGACGAGGTGGAGCAGGATCGGGAGGACGTAGGTGATGCCGGTGCCGCCGGCGACGCAGAGCACGTTGATGTCCTGCGTCAGGCCCTCGATGATGTTCTCGCCGTAGGGTCCTTGGAGAATCACGGGGGTTGTGGCTGTCGTGGACTCGGCGAGCTTCTTTGCCAGGAGGTCGGCCACCTTCTTCGTCTCGCCGCCCTTGGCCCGGAAGATGTACGAGTGCCTCACTCTCCCCGTGGCGTCCGCCACCGGCAGCGACAGCGGCGTGAAGGGATGACTCTGCCAGATACTCGACTCGGCAAAGCACAGAAAGAAATGCTGCCCGATACTCCACGGCCTCTGGCGGTGCACGAAGTCCAGCCGGACGGCATCCCCAAACTCGGCATCCTTCCACACCCTCGCCTCGGCCTGCGCCGCCCGGAACCCCCACGCACCCTCCTCCAGCCAGTACCCGTGATGCAACATCCCCATCCTCACCACCCTCATCCCCCGATCCAGGCCCCACAACACCAACCCCGGCACCAAAAAGCACTGCAACTTCTCCCAATGCCCGATCAACGCCCCAATGTACACCATCGCAAGCACGTAGTGCGCCTTGCGGAAGAACTCATACCCCGTCGTCCTGACCACCACGCCCAAAGTAAAAATCCACAACAACACCAACAGTCCCAACCCCACAAACCCCCAGATGATGTACAACTGCGGCGCGAATGCATTCCACACGGCTGGTTGGGGCTGATACAGCCACGCCTCCACCAACACCCACCCCAACGTGTGAAGAAGGGATTGCACGAGGATGATATACCCCGTCCAGCGATGCAAAAACACAAAACTCGTATACGGCACACCCGTTAACAAACTGAGCAGATTCTCCCTTGACGCGAGGAGGATTGACAATGGTGTCAAAGCGTAGGCTAACACGCCCACGCGGTCGGCCCATGGACCCAAAGAGGTGCGGGTGTTGTAGGTGTTGGGGGTGTTCTTGACGGGGGTGATCCAGGTGCTGTAGGCCATCCCTAAAAAGGACCACAGGGTGAGGTAGGCGGTGAGGAAGGCGAGGATGAGGAGTTGGAGGCGGGTGGTTGTGCCGAAGAGGGGGCGGAGGGGGGTGGTGGGGAGGAGGTGGTGGCGGAGGGTTGAGAGGAGGGTTGTCCAGGTGCGGGTGAGTGTTGATCGTGATCTGGGTTGTTGTTGTTGGGATTCGAGGGTGGTGGTGGATTGTTGTTGGCGGGAGAGCTGGGCGATGAGATTGTCGTGGGGTTCGCGGAAAGGGAAGATGCGCCTCCCTAAGGCCCAGACGAGCAGGATGCCGCCGATGGTGAGCCAGAAGATGCCCGTGTAGACCATACCCCGGTCGTGGGCCGAGTAGACGACGTCGAGGTAGGCGCACGAGCCGGGGTCGTTGGTGCAAGGCACGGCCCGGTCCGCGTAGCCCCAGTGCGGCTCGAGGGTGGACGCCTCGGAGAAGTTCTGGATGTGTCGTGGGGTGAGCGCCATGGTTGTGGTTGTCCGCGGATGGTCGATATGGATGTTGTGTGACGCTACTCCAACTCTTGAGGGATCATCCGGTCAGGCTGCCGACAGAGACCAGCCGTAGTGGTTGAAGAGTCCGTCGATCGTCATGTCTCAAAGCCATGCGGCAGGGTGGCATGTCTTAAGAGACAAGAACCGTGTTCCCGGGCCTTTTCTTTCTTCGCGGTGCCGTGCATTGTGGATGTTCGGTTGTCTGCCAAGCGTTTGGTACTGGTGGAGTTGAGCAGATTTGCGCAGAAGGAACGTCTCCTGAGGGCAACCAATCCCCGCAGTATCTTCTCAGTTTCCGGCCCTCGTGCCACGTTCGGGGGCTATTTCTCTTTTTGATCTCTTGGCCTTTGTCGTTACTTGCGGCACTGTGTTTCGCTATGTTTTGACTTCGATGATTGAGCATTTTTGAGCGGGTTTCCCTGTTTGTGATGTGGGGACCTTGATGGACCGAATTGAGCGCCTTGGCTTCAGCGGCCCAATCGCTGGCTTTCCGCAGCTGCTGTGGGCCGACCCCGCTGGCCAACAGCTGCCTTGCGCCGTCTTGGCGAGGGGCTTCCGAAGCCAAGAGGAATGGAAGTCACGATTCTGGCGCAAACGTGCTCGTGGCCACCTGAAACCGGGATTCGATGGCGCAAGACAGGCTGGAGCAAACAAGGTCGTGAAACAAAAGCCTCGGGTGCACCGTTCCACGCCGTCATCAACATCGAGACTCGAGGAGTTTCCCGTCTGAACAGCCATCGAAGAAGTGTTCGTTTAAAGACAACAGCGTCCAGACGATCCGCACTCATCCGGTTCCCCATCCTCCCAGTTGCCAGCAGTTGGGCTTCGTGATCTGGAAAGCTCAAGCTCCCCCTCACCGAGCACCACCAACTCGACGTGCGGACCGTCCGCCGGCTTTGGAAGCACTGCAATTTACTCCCGTCATCTACCGGCATCTCGAGAACATCCTCCCGCTGCCGTTCGATCCGAGTTCTTGGAAGGACGCCTCACTGCAACCCCGAACGGCGCAACGCCTAGCAATTCCCCCTCCCGGAAACACCGCAGCGTCACATCAACACATAACAAATCCGGCAAAATGGATCACTCCAGCTCGGCCGACACAGCGACAGCAGCATGCAAGATTTCCGTACGCGACCCCTTCACAGTCACCTTTAACCCTAACCCTGAAGTTACTGACCTCTGTCGACAGATGCTCTGGAACTGGTACACCATCGACGCCTGCTTTCTCTCCTCCTCCTGGCACATCACGTCGAACGGCGCCTTCGCAGCCACCTGCATCGGCGTCGTCCTCATGGTCGTTCTGCTCGAAGCTCTCCGCCGCGCCGGCAAGGAGTACGACGAGCACATCCAGCGCGACTTTGCCGCCCGCGTCGCCCTGCTCGCTAACGCCGGTGTCGGGGCCGCTGCGGGCAGTGCAAGCTCGGCTGGGTATGGCTCTGCGACTGCCTGTCCTGCTGGTGCCAATGGTGGGCGGGCGGAGGAGGGCTCGCCGCTGCTGCCCCAGACGCTCACCTTCCGTGCCTCGCCTCTCCAGCAGTTTGTCAGGGCAGTAATTCACGCTGCCACGTTTGGCCTCGCGTACGCGGTCATGCTCTTGGCCATGTGTTAGTGTTTTCCGCGTTTCTGCTGCCCTCCTTGCTTCCCTCAACTTTTTCTTTTTATAGTTCTTTTTTTTTCCTTTTTTCTTTTTTTTTTCCCGTTTGGCGCCCGAAGAACATGCAGGACGCCCACTCACCACTCCCGAACGCGAGAGCCAGAAGTCACTGACACTTAGACAGACTACAACGGGTATATCATTATCTCCATCTTGATCGGGGCGTTGTTGGGTAAGTTCTTGTGCGACTGGTACACCAAGACGGTTATCATTGGCAGTGGGGCGGTGGTGAAGAGCGGGAACAGCACTGCCACCGGGATTGACGAGCCCACCGTCTGCTGTGGGTGAACGGCGGTTACTGCGGAGCATTGTTATTACTTTTTTTGATACCCTGAGATGCGAGGTTATTTTCAGGAGAACCGTCACCCCCGGGCCACTGACCCCACCGCTGCCGCTGCTTTCGCGATCTCGTCGGCGAGCGAGACGCTCGTCTGGTACGACTTTCTCGCCCCAACGATATCTTTGTGATCCCGGTTCCACTCCAGCACTTCCAGCGCCATGCCCTCCAGCGTTGTCAGGACGCCCTTGTATCCCAGCCCACCGGCGCTGACCGGCTGACTCGCCACCGCGTTGGACGCCACGAGATGGGTGCAGATGCTGAAGATGCCTGGCTTCAGGTGCTTAGCCTCGCCGATCTCCGGTAGGACCCTCCGCAGCCAAGGAAACTGTGCGAGGGCGAGAGAGTACCACTCGATCGGGTACGATAGCAGCACCATGACGATGGGCTGCAGCGGGAAGATTCGGAACGGCGTGACGGCTAGCGTCTGGACGAGGGAATACATGTCACTGTAAGTGATGGGCGGGTTCGGGTCCGTGACCACGAAGGGCCGTCCGGCTTGGGGGAGTGCCGCTGCCTCCGGAGACGCTAGGATGGCCTCGAAGTCGAGATGGGCGATGGCCACGTTGATGCCGTGGACAAAGCTCTGGACAATGTGGGACGTCCACCTGCACACGTCAGCACTTCACTCCTCCCCGGGCAAAGGTGACCTACGTCGGAAGAACAGCCTTTGCCAGCGCACCACCGACCGTATTGTCAGTCGGATTCCCATACACCCCGTTCGCGGGCCTAACCGCCCCGGTCCGCAACCCCCTCGAGTTCGCACCACAAACAATCCTCTCCGCAGCCGCCTTCGCCGCAGGATAATTCGCATAAAACTCCTCATGCCTTCTCAGCGGCTCAAAGAAATCCCTTTCATCCAGCACCTGCCAGTACCCCCGCGGCGACGCGCCAGGGCCCATCCTCCATGGCGGAACCCACAGCTCAACCGGCCTGATACTGATACTCCCCGACGTCGTCGACACGAGGACATCCGCCCCAACCCGCCTTGCAGCATCAACAACATTCTGCGTGCCCCGGACATTGACGGCATCGCAGAACCCGGACACCAGCCGCGACCTGTCCGAAGGCACGATGACGGCCGCCGTGTGGAAGACGGTCAGGGGCAGGTGGGCGACGGAGGGAGGCCAGGGCTTGGAGAAGGCTCTGTGCGTCGCTTCGGCCGATGAGATGTCGGTTTGCACAAAGTCGACGAGTGTGGCTGGGCCTGACAGCATGTCGGCCCGGTTTGGGGGGCGGAAGTCGACGATGCGGATGGCTGAGGGGGGTTGGCCGCGCTCGAGGAGTTGGAGGGTGATGTACCCCCCCACAAGGCCTATGAACTCGTCAGAAGGGGATGAGATGATGTGGGTGTATCGCGGTCCCCGGTGTTTGGGTTGAGTGTGATGTTGTCGGCAGGGTAAACTTACCGGAGCCCCCGGTGACAATGTAGCGCCGGTCAAGTTTGGGAGGGATGCGCGCGGCGTAGCTGCGGGTGGTGATGGTGTCGGCCTCCAGCGTGCGGTACGTCTCAACCAGCTGTTCCTTGGTCCATCTTGCTGGGGACAGCCTTCTAATCTCATCCGGTGTGCTGAGCAGCAGTTGGTTCAGGCGCACCAAGTACAGCACCAGGAGCAGGACGAGGACGATAACCCCTGACATGATCGGATTGTCGGTTACACGATCCCACATCTTGACGGTCCTGTGTCACCGTGGCGCGGCTCCAGTCTTGACCACTCATCTGAGGGGTTGTCCAGACAGAAGAGTCAGAGTTAGGTTGAGGGGTTTGCCATGCAAGGGCGTGAAGGGACGGAGTGGTGGAGCGACGCATCCGGCGCAGCGTCTCGGCTGTCTGTGCGCTTCCCGACCTTCCCGACCTTCCCGTTTCGCTCGAAGGATCAGAGGCAGTGGGAACTTATACCTGGTAAGTTATCGGTGAGCTTAACATTTTATTCCTTGTCAACTCCAGTCCTTCGTCCCGTTCCCGCAAGACTGCAAGACTGACACGCCAGTTTTTATCGCCAGATGACTCCCATGCTAGGGTGTTTTGAACAGTTCAACATCTTTGTGACCAATGACCAGGCCGCGACGGTCCACACCGAACCTGTGGAAGCGATCATGTCGATTATCAGTGGAGTTCATCCAGGGGGAGAAATCCTACAAAAGCCAGTGAGCCTACAGGCGCAGTCTTATTGTTCCTACGCCCTTCAGACGACTCCGCTACGTTTGATGGACAACACTTGCTTATCTGCTCCCATTGACCGCCATGGTACGGTACGGCGATGCGGCCAGCCAGGGGGCTGACGCGAACCCTGGGAGCTAGCAGCTGATCCACCCCGGCTCAGATCGTTCGAGTATGCCTATATCTCGAGGCCTGGGACCACAATGTCTCCGTGGGTTGCGACGCCATCAGAGCGGTCTTCACCATGGGGCCCTCAGACCGCAAGCCGACCGCCCTCTTGCTACATCTTTTTGCCGCCTCACTCTTCGCGGCGCTCACAACCGCCTCGGCAATCCTCGCATCCAACGGCCTGTCCGTCACACTCAACAATGTCTACTATTTCATATCTCCGTTCTCGTCGGGCAAGGTCGACGTCCCGAAGAAAGCTTTGTCCAAGATCCCCGACATCGTCGGCTTTAAGCCAGTGACCGTCGTCCAGAACCCGGTGGCTCAGTCAGATCTCCCCCAGCTCTTGTCCAACTGGACGACTATCGACGACGTCTACCAGCCGGCCTTCTCCGAGGTCATATTCGTGGCCGAGTCGAGGGGTGGAAAGGGGCGAAGAAGCGATTTTACTGAGAGTCAGATCTTCCAGGGAAGCACGTCCTCCATCGTCCCCTCCAAGAACCAGCAGATTCCGGCCGGGCCATATTTTCTCCAGGTAGCTACCGGTTCGCTATTCCCGGTTTACCGATTGTACGAGGATTTCGCAGGAGCCTTCACCGAGCCCCTGATTCCGACTTTGGATGGCCGGCTCCAGCCCCTTTCGGCCAAAATCCCTGGCTCCGCGTCTCTCACCGTCGGAGTGCCGTCGAGGCTCTACTTCACAAAGACGGCCGAGAAGCCCCTGGCTGGTGTTCGCCTCGGTGTCAAGGACATCTACCGCCTTACCGGCGTCAAGGGCTCCAACGGAAACCGCGCATGGTACAACTTGTCCCCTCCAAGCAACGCCACTGGCCCGGCCGTCCAGAGACTCATGGATGCCGGGGCGCAGGTTGTCGGACTTCAGAAGACGTCCCAGTTTGCTAACGGCGAGTTTGCGACGGCTGACTGGGTGGACTATCACGCCCCCTTTTCCCCAAGGGGTGATGGCTATCAGGACCCATCGTCTTCGTCTTCCGGGGCGGGCGCTTCTGTGGCGTCTTACGATTGGCTCGACCTTGCCATCGGCAGCGACACGGGCGGCAGTATCCGTGGGCCGGCTGGCGCCGAAGGGCTGTTCGGCAACCGCCCTTCCCACGGTCTCGTCTCGTTAGACCATGTCATGCCCCTCGCTCCAGCGCTGGATACCCCCGGCTTCCTGGTCCGCGATCCCTATCTCTGGGACACCGCCAACGCAGTCCTGTACGGCAACAACTACACCTCGTTAGCCGGCAAGAAGCCCACGTATCCCAAGCAGATCTACACCCTGGGCTTTCCGGATGCCGCAGACACGCCGGCGAACAAGCTGTTTATGAGCTTCACCAACGCTCTCGCCGAATTTGTCGGAGGCAACACGACCGCGCTGGATCTCGAAGTCGAGTGGTCGGCCAGCAAGCCCTCCTCCGCAGGCAACAATACTCTCGCCCAGCTTCTCAACACCACCTACCCGACAATCATCAGCAAAGAGCAGACTACACTTGTCCGCGACCCTTTTTACCGTGACTACGCCGGTACGCCCGAACCTCCATTTTACCCTTTCCCCTCCCTTTTCCCTTAATTACACGAACCACTAACTCCAGCCGTGTTGTCTCTATAATCCAGCTGTCCACGCCAACCGCCGCCCCTTCATCGACCCCGCGCCCCTCCGCCGCTGGGCCTACGGCGACTCGTTACCCCAATCCGCCTTGCAGACCGCCTACGAAGCCAAATCCCTCTTCCAATCCTGGTTCACAACTCACATCCTCCCTCCCTCACCCCCAGACTCGAAAGTGGAATGCTCCTCTGCACTGATCCTCTACATCCAAAACGACGGCAGCCCCTTCCCTCGCAATACCTATCTCAATGAACCCAGCGTGCCGTTCGGGTTCGGTGAGTCGAGGATTAGTGTCTTTGCTGGCGTGCCGGACTCGGTGTTCCCCATCGGGGAGGTTGGCGGTGTTAGTGAGATTACGGGGGTGGAGGAGAAGTTGCCTGTTGCGGTGGATGTTGTGGCGGCGAGGGGGTGTGATGGGTTGTTGGCGAGGTTGGCGCAGGAGTTGGTTGAGACGGGGGTGGTGAGGGTGCCGGGGGTTGGGGGGACGTTGGAGGGTGGGGAGGTGTTGATGAGGAGGGGGGTGGGTGTTAGTAGGGTGGGGCAGTAAGGGAGAGGGAGGTGGAGGTGTACATGCAGGTGATGTTCGATCGGGGTCAACGAAGGCACCTGGTCCTGGTTGTCAAGACGACACCTTAGGTCAGGTAATTACCGGGGGGGGCCCGCAAATGGGGGACACCTGGGGAAGCAACTATTTAGATTTGGAATTTCGCCCCGTGCACCGAACTCAGGAACTTCTTCCTTTTCTCTCTCATCCGCTTTGCAACTAGGGCGTCAGCAGAAACTCCAACTTCCCGAAGACGCGACTCCCCAGTTTCGCACCAGCTAGGACAATATCACTGATCGGGGACTGGACAACAAGATGGGCTCAAGCGCACCCCCAAAGTACTTTTATCGGGTTCAGCACGACTGCTCATTCACCCGCTTCAATGACTACGACGGGTTCCTGGCTCGAGGTTATTGCTTCTCGGACGAATACGACAGCTGGTTGAATGCCAGGATGTTCCACAGACATTTGAACTGGAACAACAGATCTCGGCCATTCACTCCTTTCATTTCGGTGTTCGATAACGAAGGTAACTTCAAGAGTCAGCCTTGTTCCCAGGCTGTCCGAATTGTTTAGTCAGGTAGCCAAGTCCCTTGAAACCCAGGGCAGTTACCCTCTAACGTACCTTGCTTATAGACGATGCTTGGGATCGGGCCGAAGACCATTGCAACTGGGGGGATAGCGGGGTCTTTGTCGCCAAAATATCTACCCGCTCATTGGAACCGACGGAGCTCTGTATCGAGTTTGCGGACGAGACGGTATATCTCCCTGCTTGGGAGTCCGATAAGACGACCTTTATCTCGACAAGAGACGTGCGGTGGCACCTTGGGGTCAAGGTTGCAGTCAGCCAGAAATCAGAATGGTTCGCGCTGAATTGCATCCCCGAGGAAATGATCACCAGAACAACTATTTTCCGGCGACGAGGCCAGGGTGTGGCGTATAAGGATTTCTACCGGGACTTCTAATGTGGGACCTGTCTGGTTGATGGAGCTAGGAGTCGGGGAAAATACCTGGTACTAGGCCGGGCCGTGCAGTTAGGGTATTTTGTTCATTGAAGCTTCCCTTCAATGACGATGACTTCTGCAGTGTGTCAACACGGAGAAGGCGAGGAAGGAACGCTTCGCGTCATTTACCTGCGTTTTCCTCTAAGGTAACTAATTAAAGTTATGTGAGGCGGGATTGGTGACGACTTTTTAGCTCGCTGTTCCTTCCACAAGCTTCGCTTTACACTTAGTACCTTAGGGTGACTCGGAACCACCATAAAGTAGTCAGGTATTATTTCATATCTCTTGGATTTTTTCAATCACAACTCAACCTCTGCTTGAATGCCAACAGCCTACTTCGTACTCTGTATAGGGGGTCTCAAGGGGCCAAGCCGTCAAGGGTGCTCCGTTGGTTGGCCAGTCTTGGCATTTCCTTGCTCTTCTCCTTCGCACGCCTGGACATTTCTCATGTTCTGCCCTGTTTGAAGTCTTGATGGTCATGTTGTCCATCGAGACTGCTCATACCGTCACCCAGCTCCTTCCCGATTTCCCGTCCATTAGGTATTGTCGCGGACTCGGAAGTCATTGCAGTGGCCTTGCCGTGTTTTGGGGCCTTCTCCAGTGTTCCACATGACCCTGGCCTCCTTGTCCCCACCATCAAAATTTGCCCCTTTTCCGCTTTCATCACTGATCCAACAACCCAACCAACACAAACTGACGGTCGAGACTTTGCACCACCCAACGAGTTGATACTCAGAAGACCCATCCGCCTGGATCCCACAACTCCGCACCACACAGATGGATTCACACTCAGTCCAGCTCCCCCCATACTTTTACCGAGTCCAACACGACCGCTCCTTCACCATTTTCGACCGCTCCAACAACGACTTCGTGTCCCCAGGTCACTATGTGACGCACTATCACCACTGGGTCACTGCTAAGATGTTCCACCGACATTTGGACTGGAGAAACACATCTCCAGAGTTGAGCCCATTCATCTCCGTCTTTGACAACCAGGGTGAGAGCCAGTCCTACTGAATTGTTCACCCCATGCCTTGCATCTGACAAAGCTGGATCACAGGCGATGCTTTGGACCGGGGCGAAGACCATCATTTCAAATGGGGTCACAGGGGCGTTTTTGTTGCCCAGATAGACACGCAGGCACTGAGACCAATGACACTACCTGTCCTGACGTTCGACGAGAGGACTGTCTACCTCCCTGCGTGGGAGGCCCCTAGTATCAGTGGAGTCCCCATGTTTGTCTCGACAAGAGACGTGCGAAAGTATCTTGGGGTTGAGGTGGCAGTCAGCCAGGTGTCGGAATGGTTCGCGCTGGATTACATTCCAAGCGTAATGATCACGAAGATCTTGGCCCTCGAACAAAAACACGGCGGCAAGTGGGTATGGGTGAATCATGATTACTAGCCTTATGAAGATCTCTACTCGAGCTTCACTCCCAGAGAGAGGTTTCTCCCAACGTTAACTCAATGTTGAGATAATATGGATTATGGATTTGGTGTTTCATACAAGGCTTAAACATGCAAGGGACCTTTCGGACACTAGGTGTTTCATGGCAACCTCGCAGTTACTTTCTGCAAAGCTGTTGGCCCCAAGCCCTCAGGTTGATACCCCTGAGTTGACAGTGGTCAGAACGTGGACGAGGTGGCGTCGGGAACATGAAAGGTCCACGTGACTCCCCACTCTGAAAGACAGCCAAAGTTGTCATCACGGCTGACCTCATGAGTTTCCCATCATCTCAACAATCTGCGGTTCGCCCTTTTGCTTGCAAGTTGGCTAAGACGCCGCAAGCTACTGTCTACACGTCCACGCATTGTCAATCAAGCCTTTATACAACACTTGCAAACGTCCCTGGAACTTTTCAAACCCGACATCTCAATATTGCACGTAGCTCCAGAACTTGAACCAAAACCGGGTAATATTTAATTCCTGCCAATCGACTGAAGCACGATGTGCCACAAAGCAACCTGCGGCACCTGCAGTATGTTCCACGGCTCTCAAAACCAAATTTTACCTTGCAGTGCAGGCAAATACGTCCATTGTTCCGAGGTTCTCAAGCTGACAGCTGCCTGAACAGAAAAGGCCACCTGGTTCGGCTGCGGCCAACACGTCCCCAACGTCATGGACAGGGTGCCCAAGGAAGAGTGGTGCACCTGCGCGCCAAAGGTTGAAAAGAATGGGCAGCAGTACCCACCGATGGGGTCTGCCTTGTCGGGATGTGTCGTGTCATGATGGGACTTGAGCAGCCTGGATGAAGGCACTGGTGATAGCCAAATGACAAGACGTTTTAGAGGAGGCAGTTAGGGCCGGAAATGGAGGGCAGAATCAAACAACACCGACCGATGAAGGCTTGAGATCTTTGAACGAAACAATCCAGGAGTACCCGCCCTTTCTCGTGAAAATGAACCCAAACTGAAGCAACAAACTCTCCATAATTATCCAACATGCTCCAGCTCACCCATCATCAACCTCACCAGGCATCCAAACAAAACTCCACAAAACTCAGAGACAACCTCACATAACCAAAGCCAACGGCTCCCCAAAACACCCATCCCACCCCCCCTCCCCACCCCCGGCCCAAAACCTCTCCAACACCCCCCTCGCAACCAAAGGCGGCGCCATCCCCAGCTCCCTACTCATCCTCCTCAACCCCTCCGCAATATACCCCTGCACCTGCCACCCCGCCCGTGCCGCCTGCACGCCGGCCACGACCAGCGGCCAGGCCATCCTCCTCCTCACGCGGGGCGAAGCCATCGCCTGCTCGAGGAGTGCAAACAACTTCCTCGCGTGTCGCGCTCGGGATGACTCGAGTTCTGGCGAGGAAGAGGGTAACGCGCCGGAGAATTGGAGGGATAGGATCGCGTAGAGGGTTATTGACGCGTGGAAGACGCTGGTTATTAGTTTCCAATCAGCCTGCAGGGATGGGTCTGAATCTGATTGCGAGCTTGAGCAGCGGTTCGGGTGGGAAGACCAGGTCTCGGAGGAGAAGGACTCGAGGCGGGCGAGGAGGAGGGTGGCGGTGTGGGTTGTTGAGGGGGATGGTGCGTGGGTGCGGAGGTCGTTGATCAGGAGGATCTCGGTGAAGAGCTCTTTTGGGCAGGGGAAGGACGGGAAGTAGGTCTCGGTGTAGTAGGTTTGGACGAGGAGGAGGGTTTCGGCCGGGGTGGCGACGTGGAATTGGGTGGTGCGCGGGCTGGTGGTGTTGGCGAGGATGGAGACGCTGGAGACAACAGGTTAGTTAGGTGAGGGATCAGTAGTGAATGGGCTGGGAGGACTGACATGCAGAGTGCCATCAGGCCCAGCTCCATGTCCGGGATGTTCCGGATCACATCGGGGAACGTCCCCCAGGGTTGGATCAGTGCCATGAAAGCGTCGGCGTGGGTTCGCCAGGACGAGTTGAAGAACTGTTGGAGCTGATGATGGGATTCAGTACCGTCGTCTCGCCCGAGGAATTCAATTTCGCGTCATCGGCTCTTACCGTAGCAAACAGAAGCATGTAGACACCAATGGCTGTTTCTGGGTTGTGACGGGTGGTCTTGTCGTTCATCAGCTTGTTGAGGGTCCCCAGCACGACGTCGAGGTGGCGATGGAGGCGGGCCCGCATGGGCTTGACGAGCTGGTCGGATGCCGGGTCGTCGGCCACCTGGATGATGCGATGGCCAACCGCAAACGAGACCAAGATGTGGACGATGGATTGAGGGGCGTTTCCAAGCGTGCTCAAGGGGGGCACGAAGCTGCTGGGGCCGAATTGGTGCTTCAGCATGTCAGGATAGAGGTGCGTGTTGTCTGCTCCAGAGGCGACGTTGTCACGTTAGCAGGCTGTGTGTCTGGGAATGGCAGGTCCGGCGACGCACAATACACCATGGCCTCAAACACGTCGTGGTTGTCGTGCCGCAGCTGGACAGGAACCGCAAGATGCAAGTTCTCGGTGGAGTCGTCGGAAGCCGGTGAGGTGAGCTTCGGGGATCTTCTCTGGCCGAGGGCGCCGTTGGCCGTCTGAGGACCCTTCCTCCTCCGCGCACGCGATTTGACCTGGCCGGGAGCCAACCATCTGAGGGGCTTCTCGTCGGCGAAGCCAGGGCAAACAATGCCGGCCGCACGGCACCTCGTGCACACGGGCTGAGTGCCGTCACACACCAAACGGCGACGGCGGCATTCCCAGCAGTGTTCGTTATCCGACATTGCCGGCTATTTTCCCTTTTTGGATGTGGTTGGCCGCGGCGTTGTTGTGGGCATGGCGGTGCCGTTGGCGTTGGCCATACCTTTTGAATGGTGCAGAAGTGAAGCTTTCAAGTTGCCAGAGGTGACAGGTCAGAGGAAGAATGCCCCAAAGTAAGCCCTGTCTGGCGTGTGACAGTGTGAGTGGCTGTGCCAATGGATCCTTCCCAGATCTCAACCGAAAAGTCTTGGCCAAGTATTATCCCAATTGGGAAGGAGCTGCATCAAGGTACTGCCTTGCCACTGGTTGCCCGTTGCTGGTTAATTACTGCACTTCCTCCTTGCTTGCACATTGAATTTCCGGGGATGGCTCGTTCCTCATCCTCTCAGAATCACAGTCTCACCCTCCTCTGTGGAACTGCAAGGTTGACGGCTGCGGCTCTGCCACAGCACACTTACTTAGGCAGTCCCTTCGGCCCGGGGTCGAGGACTTCTAATTTCCTAATTTGGTAATTTGCGTGTTGTTGACCACAGCACTGATGGCTATGGTCGCAAGATTTAAATCTCAACGGCACCTCATTCAACAGCCGCCATGATTCTGGCATTCGTGCACTCTGCGCTCCTTTCTTATTTTTGCTCGTTTTTGGTTTCTTGACGGCAAACACGGTCGCCTCTCGCTCTCATCACCTTCCGCTCTAGCTGAACAGAACCTCGATCTCGGGTCCAAGCATGTCTGATGGCAGACCAGTCCCCGGCAGTGTCTGGTTCTACGCGCCCAACAATGTTGCGCCGTTTCCCTTCGTCGTCCTGTTCGGGGTAGCCGGCGTCATCCACTTTTACAAGTGTGTGTAAGTGTTGACAACCGAACAATTCCACGTGCAATGGCACACCGCAAACCTTCCCCCTGACACCCGTCCAATAATTAGCCGATACAAATGCTTCATCCTAACCGCCTACTTCCCCGTCTGCTGCGTCCTCTTCACCGCCGGCTTCGCCCTCCGCGGCTACGGCGCCTTTCACTACGACCACCTCTACGTCTACCTCGCCAGCACTCTCCTCATCTACATGTCTCCGTAGGTTTTCCCTCCACATTTAGGTACCCATCTTCCACCCAAACATTGCCAACTAACGTACCCATCTTACTCGTGTTTTAGACCCATCCTCGAACTAGCAAACTACCACGTCCTCGGCCGCACGCTCTACTACGTCCCGTACTTCTCCCCCATCCACCCAGGCCGCGTCCTCACCACCCTCGGCACCCTCTCCTCCGCCGTCGAGGTCCTCAACGCTTTGGGGGTGGCCTACTACGCGACCAGCCGCACGCCAGACAAGAAATACTACACGCTCGGCCACGCCCTGATGCGCGCCTCGCTCGCCCTGCAGTTTGCTGTTATCGCGCTGTTCTACACACTCGCGGTGGTATTTCACAGGCGCTGTGACCGGGCTGGGGGGAAGGGACTGGGACATGGGCGGAGAGTGAGCGGGGTGTTGTGGACGCTGTATATCAGCATGGCGCTGATTTTGTTGCGGACGGTGTATCGTGCTGTGGAGCACTTTGCTGTGCCCTCCGCTCAGGTGTTGTCTGATCCGATGGAGTTGAGCCCGGTCATCAGGTATGAGTGGTTCTTTTGGGTGTTTGAGGCCGTGCCGATGCTGGTCAATGTCTGGCTGTGGGTGGTAAGACATCCGAGACGGTATTTGCCGGAGAGTTTCAAGACGTATCTTGCGCAGGACGGGGAGACTGAGTTGGCGGGGCCGGGGTGGGGGGATAAGCGGAATGTGGTCATGACGGTGCTTGATCCGTTTGGGGTGTTGGCGACGTGTGAGAAGGGAAGGAAGGGGGAGGCGTTTTGGGAGGGGAATGGGTATCATCATTTGTTGGGCAACAAGGGACGGCAGGAGGGGGTGTAAGTGAGTAAGGGTTGGGGTGGTGGTGGTGGGGATGAAAAGAGGTCGAGGTACCCTGGCGTCTGGGGATTCATGTTGGATTGTGGAGTTGGGAAGTTTCCTTCTTTCTTCTTTCATTTCTTCTTTCATTTCTTTCTTTATTTTTCCTTTAGTTATTTTTCTTTTTGTGCTTTTTTCATTCTGTTTTTTTCTTTACGACTGGAATGGCAATGGGCAAGGCGTCGGGCGGATTTAGACGAGCAAAGCTGCATCTTTTCCATGCATCAGGAAGCAGTGGGTGAATCTCGCGAATTGTTCACTGAAGTCACGGTGGCACCTGATGTGTTGTACAACCTTGAACTTTCTAAATAGGATGAACATTGTGTCTAGCCAGCCCATCCCAGTGACCGATCGAAAGCAGATACCTATCAGCAAATCAGCCGAGCTCCTTCTCCTAGGTCCTCCCGGGTGAGTTGCCGGATCTCCAGTGCAGCCATTTAATTTGAAACACCTCACTCATGCATGTCTTTATCCTTTCCAAGCGCACTAACAGAATTGTGGGACTCCAACGTAGCATCGTGTTAGTGCATGGGGGCAACTCCACGCTTGTTTCACCATTGCCGTCCTTGAGACGAACTGGTCTACGACGTCCAACTGCGGACGTTTGACCACGAACACTCGCCTTGGCAGCCGTTTTAGGATGCGAGCGATGATACTAAAGTAGAATCACAGCCTTTGCAGCAACTTGCCTGCTCTTTGGCTTCTGCTTCCCCCTCTTTGGCCCATCCCCCACGCCCCTTTTTTTCGTCCCTCCCTGGTCGGAGGTTCACGTTGCTTTCCAGGTCGACAGGTCGACAGGTTTGTCCATTTGTACATACGATACGACACCATGAAGTCCTCGATCCACTTCCTCCTTTTCTTCCTGCTCGGCCTAGTCGCCAGCTTGTCTCTCCCCCACAAACGCCACCCTCAACAAGCTCAATACGCGGTAGTAGATTTTGCCGGACGTGGGGTGCGTAACAGAAGTTCCAGAAATCGTCAGACCTGGAATGCTGACTGGACTCCTAACAGGCTTGTCACTCTATCTTGACGAATTGCCGAATCGACGCCGACTGCTGCTCTGGCTTGAAGTGCGACACGTTCGACGACGAGGCGCTGTGCGTTCCGGCAGGGTGATGGATTACGAGTCATGGTTTTGATGAAAATGAACGCTCATGAAAGGGGGTCATCATGGATGTCACGACCTGGAACTCGGGACATGGGAGACAGCACAGGACATGGGAGACAGCACAGGACATGGGAGACAGCACACGAGTACGAGTTTACATAGGTGAACTACGTTATTTGCTCCAATCAGTGCAAAGACTCAGAACTCCTCGGCTCAAAACACATCAGATATCGCGGTTGAGGACATGAGAGGAGTTACATTACCGTTCGTCCCATTACGAGGCAAGGTATGACGGACGGAATCCATTCACCCTTGATGAGATCAACGCCAAGATGTGAGAATTGGATACATCTCATTATCTACATGTAACTGGCTACTAAGCCTAGTAGTTCTATAACACCTATCCTTGCCCGTTGGTTGAGTCGCATTCCGTAAAATCCAATGCGCAGTCCGACCAGTTGACCATTTCCCCGTCATAATCTTCCCCTTCACACCTGAATACCCCTTAATATGCCCTAATTACTTAGAGAGAGGAATACTTGACCAGGTGGTACCCTTCAGTCCTGCCGGCTGGTGCTGTTTGCCCTCAGCAGGCTTGTCATTTCCCCTACGCCGCTCCCCCTGAGTTCCCTCAGCCTGCTCACGATCCAACTGTCGCGGTCTCCCCAGCTGGTCAAGCTGCCGTTCCTGCTGCGCAGGTTGCCCTAACTGCTGCTGCTGTTGCTGTTGCTGTGGCTGCTTCTGCTGCTGGCGTCCAAGTTGGAAAGGAGGAGGCGCACCAGGTCCGAGTCGTATGGCCAGGCCTTGGCCTGGTATTACTACTGGCGGCGGTGGTCCCTTGGTCGCCGGTTGTGCTGGCTGCCGTTGGGGTTGCTGCTGCTCCTTTCGTCCGGGTTGCGGCAACTTCGAAGGCGTGCCGATCCTCTGATGCTGTGGTTGTTGTTGTTGCTGCTGCTGCTGCGGCTGGCGTGGTTTGCTCGAGCTTGCAGCCAGCAGGGGCTTCGGTGCGGCTTGCTGCTGCTGGGCTTTTCCGTCCGTTGGTGGCCGCTTGGGTGGGAATAACAGGCCGAAGGTGCTGCTGTCTTGGTCCACGGGCTGGGCGATCGGGGCGTCCGGACCTCGTTTTTCCTTTGTCGTCTCTTGCACTGGCGGGCCATTCCCTTGCTGGCGCAACGGGTCCTGGTGCTTCCGTGCTGGCTGTGGTATCCGTGATGGCTGGGCCTTCTTCAGGGGCTGGTTGCCGCCTTGCCTTCCCTGAGATTTCTGGTCGCCCTGTGCCCCGGCGGTTTTACCCTGCGGTCTCCTGTCCGAAGTGGGCTGCTGGAGTGTTACCACTCGACTGTTTCTCAGGGTGTCTTCAAGTTTGGGATGGCTAGTACCAGACCTCTCAGAGTCCCTCTTCCGAGACGAGGGGCCAGAACCACTGAGACTGAGCGGCGCGTGTTCGAGCCACGGAGCGTCGGCCCCATCCCAGTTTGGAAGCGGCTGCGGGTGCGGTGGGCGCTTGATAAAGAAGTCGGGATGGGTGTGCCTGCAGTCCGCAGCCGTGGGCCGCTCGTGGCTGGCAAGGAGCATCTTTTCAAACATGGGCGGCAACACGCCTGAGGCGGCTGCTGCCGAGATGCGGCGGTAGAATGTGATGTCTTCGCCAAGTCCATTGAGCTCGGGCTTTTCTGTGTATGGGAGTTTGCTGCCGAGGAGTTTCAGCTTTCCGGCCCACGTGGCGGCGTCTCTCTCAAGTTCCATGCGGCACCATAAGCCCAGAGCTGCGCCGATGGTCATGGCAAAGGACCAGACGTCCGAGGCTTTGCTGGGCGTGCCCAGACCGAGGCGGATCTCTGGCGCCATGTAGAACTGAGTCCCTACTCTGCGGCCAGTCACTTCGGCCTCGGCCATGGCAAGACCAAAGTCTCCCAGATAGAAGTTGGGCGGTCGGGACTGGTCACCCCCAGGGTAGTCGACCAGGATGTTCTCGGGCTTGATGTCAAGGTGCAGTATGCCTTTGTTGTGCAGGTAGTCCAAGGCCGTGGCCATCTGCCTGACCATGGTCGACATCCAGGGGGCAGGCTCTCGCAGCTCTGTGCATGAATGAGAGGGGGTGATGAGTCCCCAAAGGCTGCCTTGGTATAACCGGTAAAAGATTTGGAACGAGCCTCCGACGCGGAAGTCTTGGTATGTCTCATAGTGGACAATGTGGTCCTTCGGCTGGTGCGTTAGCAGGATTTCTATCCGTAGATGTATAGGTACCTAGAGATGGTGGCACTCACATGAGATATCTTGGCCATGGTTTCAACCTCGTGCACAAGAGAAGCCTTTAGTCTGTCAATAACTCCGCCGCCGGCGTCCCTTTTGGCGGCAATCTCCTTGACAGCCCACAGCTCGCCGTTGCTCAGATCGACGACCTTGTACACAACGCCGAAACCACCGGATCCCAGCTTCTTGTACCTGTGGCATGACTTGACCGGCCCTGCTTTCGAGGCCACCGAAGGCGTGTACCGGCTGCAGAGGTCCTTCGAATGCAGACCACGGGATCCGTCGCTGGCAGAAGCTACTGGGGGCGTGAGGGACATGCCCGTGACTGCCAGTTCCCTGGCCCTGGCAACCATCCAGGGTTGAACCTCGAGGTTAGGGTTCGTAAGGTCGTTGTACCAGGTCAACTTGAAGTGCGTGCTGGTTCCGATGGTGATGTGAATGATGCGGTCTGTCCTGGGAATGACGCGTTGACGTGGTCCTCTGTCGGTGTTTCCGTGGAGCGCGTACAGGACGCTCTCCTGGGGAGTGGCGTTTTCCAGCTCAACATGAATCAATTTGGGTGACAGGTCGCGCAGGATGAGCTCTCCGGATGGCGAAAGGAAGAAGAAGCAGTGGTGGTTGCGGTAGTTTTGGTACCTCCGTGCATTGTCCGTTTCGCCATGTGCGGGGACGCCCAAGCGTTCTTCTTTCCCACCACTTGGCGGGCCATGACTTGGAAGACAGATGTCGTTGTCTTTGTGTCGTCCAAACGTGGCGAGACGTCCAGCTGTCTTGGAAGGTCGGCTGAGGCGGAAGACGAAACAATAGCACCGGTCGGGTCCCAACTGGACGTATGGCGCGTTCGCTGACTGCCACAACACCCAATTAGCCGCCTCATTCATGGGCGATAAGGTGAAGATGCCGTCGTTGGCTCCGGTCGCCATTTCGGAAGAGTCCACTGAGAGACAGAGCAAGGCGCAAAAGAGGATGAGGAGCAAAAAGAAGCGAGATGACTGTTTCGCTGGACTCTGGAAACAGGCCCCAGGACCGGTGGTGATACAAGGGAAGTATAGATGGTAAGGATCTTAGAGGCGGTGGTGTAGTCTCCTGTCGGCTGTATTACTCCTGGGATCATCAGAACGCAACGGCTTTGCTGGCTCTTCCCTTGCTTTTGTATCTCGCAGCTCACCCTGCTGTGCTGGACTGGGAAGAGGAAGAAGACTCGAAAGAAGTGCTCCTGAAAATAGCAACGCAGCATGGCATCGTAGCGGCCTCATTTGGCGTCCTGGAGGGCGTGCCGTTTCGGTCCAGTACATGTAACATGTGCCAGGTGGTTGCGTGCAAGAGACTTGCTCATAGTGAGATGATGAAACGACATTGAGCTGCCCTTCTGTCAACACTCCAACAGTCCTGGCTGCGCGAAGGCGACTCAAGATTTGGCCAACCTTGTGCCGACCTCTCTCATTTCAGTTTCGGGCTTGGCCAACAAGTCAACAACCTGAACCAAAGCCTGCAGATGCAGCGACAAAAGGGGAGGCGGCTGCCGGAAGCAAGGGGGCGGCATAATAAACGAGTGTCTCTGGTTGGCCCGGGCCATCTCTGAACGTGCGGTTGCGCACATGCACCCTGCAGGCCTCCAGGGGCTGTTGGACCGTTGGTTGCCTTCGGTTCCTCAACACCTTCCTCCCTCCGTTCGCCCTCTCCGGTGAGATCCTTTCATTCTCAATCTTCTTTCTCACCCCAATCTTACAGATCCCAATGCCGCTTCCCCCTTCAACCAAAGACACTACCCCTCGGAGGGTCCAGGGAACTCCTCCCTCAGCCCTCACGCGGGGTAACCTCAGAGCATTCACAGCCGCAAAGCGTCGAGAGCGCGCGCATCAAAGAGGGCAATCGACTCCATCCCCAGAGCCCGAGCCCTACCGGTCCGAAAAATCATACGTCACTCCGCCAGGCATTCCTCCGGAGGTGCTTGCCTATTCCAAGACACTCCCAAGAACGATACCAGTATCGAAGCCACGGTTCCCCTTGACCCTTCAAGCCCGTGCGGAGGCCTGGGAAGAGGAGCGTCGTCGTGAGGATGAAGCCGCAGGACTGAGCCCCCTGCGGGACAACTCCGCCTGGGCTCTTACCCCTGAGCGAGAAGCGGTTAGGAGTGAACGCTCTCAGAACCGGCGTGTCGAGAATCCAGTCACGGAGTGGCCTCACCGCGCCGAGAGTCCCAGCCCATCAAACACCACATCACACCGCAACCGCCACCCAAAACCCTCCAAGATACCACGCCCTTCCCTCCCTCGCGACAGACCCAAGATCCCCCGGCAGTCACCCACCGCCACAACCCCCGACCCCCGTTTCCCACCCGACTTCCCCGCCTACCACTGCACCCAAAACATGAACGAAATCGCCGCCTACCTCGCCAACGCAAGCTACGTGGCCTCGCTCGGCGGGCCGCCGCTCGCCGACCTCAAGTACGGCATCATCATTGTCCCCGTGGGCGAGGAACATCTCCTGTTTGGCCGGCAGCAGGCTGGCAACAACTTTGTTATGACTCAAGAGTTTCTTGATGCTGTGGACGACGCGAACAGGGACTACGACCGGGCGTTGAGAATGCATGATCCTGATGGGGATAGTGCGGAGTTTGTGAGGGGGAGGTTTGAGGGGGGTTTTGGGTCTGTGGAGGGGGGGGAGGTTAGGGGTGTGGAAGTTGGAGTTCCGCTTGGAAGGGAGGGTGAGAGTGAGGAAGGGAAGGTGGGAGGTGGGAAGCGGGTGATTCAGATGTAGCTGCATGTAGAGGAGAAAAGGCGGCGAAGTCTGGAGGTTAGGGGTCGAAGGCAGACTAATTACAGGGGCACTGGCGGCGACGACCATTCAAGTTCTGAGTCAGGGGTTGTACTTCAGCACCAGACCAGTTGCATGGTTAATTCCAGGCAACTTACAGTACCTTACTAGACTACCTAAGTCACCCACTTGGATTATTCGCGCCTGAGACTTAATGGAGAGCAGGAGAACACCCAGATTGTTCATGCTCACACGGGTCAATGCTGGGCAGCAGTCGGCTGGGACAAAGAGACGAAGCCCCTGAATGTACAGCATGAATGGATTGTTCATTGTCTCTGATCCAAGTATCTTCTTTGTACTCCATCTTAGCGCGCAACGCACGCACTCAGGCGCAACACTCACAATTGTATTGTGCACCGTCCGAGCATAAACTTGGAGGTTGTTCCTAACTCCAGTCGTACGAGAAATGCCGCAGCACAACCCCTGAAACCTTCATGCATGGCGAACACGAGTGACTGATATTGAATCCAGGACCCGGGTATAAAAGGTTGGTTTGTTCAATGCGTACCTTA
Organism: Chaetomiaceae sp. PF1801; assembly: GCA_023628475.1. Classification (NCBI taxonomy): domain Eukaryota; kingdom Fungi; phylum Ascomycota; class Sordariomycetes; order Sordariales; family Chaetomiaceae; species Chaetomiaceae sp. PF1801. Next base: position 592,627 of record JAMAKQ010000005.1, read on the forward strand.
CCGGTACACGTGAACTGAGGTAAAGGTCCCAAGTCCCATGTGGCCCCTTGCTCCGACGACCACTCGAACACGACTAGTCCCACTCCAAGGAGCATTGGGCCTATTCCCGTCGCAGGTGGGCACCATGGACCCTCCCGAGCGTTACGCTTACATGTTCACAGCCGGCGGGCGCCGGCTCCTGTTCGTCCGCGACTACGGCTCCGGCACCCAGTCCCGGGCCCAGCTGGTGCACGACATCGACTCGGGACAGAACCTCATCCGCAAGGTCACCACCTTCCGCCTGGTGCCGGCACGAGCCCAAGACGACTCAGACCCCAACTGGCGCCCCAAACCGCCGCGCGAGGTAAGCATCCTCCACACCATCCAGCACACCTTCAAACCCCCTGAGCCTGACCTGACCCCTTACATCCCCCACTGCTATGGCTACGAGTACATCAAATCCACCTCAACCGACAAGCTCGGTCGACACAAATACCACTCCATCTCCTACTGGAAGCTCTACAACGGCGGATCCCTCCACTCCCGCTGGCTAAAGAAGGACAGCATCCTCCCCCCCGCCGTCGCAGTCGCCCGCATGATCCGCCACGTCCTCTCCACCCTCCACTACCTCTGCACAGCCGGCAAAACACCCCTCTACCACTCGGACCTCCACTTCGGCAACATCTGGGCCCACTGGACCGACACCTCGCCCCTCCCCGATTTTTATGTAGGTGACTTCACCGACGCCGCCTTCGACGACCCTAGGATTCGAGACTTGTCCCATGGCGAGGGCCTGCTCCACCCGAGGTCTGTTGATGATTTGTACCGGTTCGGGTGTAACCTTGAGTTGTTGATCGACAGTCTGGCGCAGAAAAGGGGTCTGGACCAGAGGGTGAGGGCGCTAAGCGGGCTGGTGGAGGGGATTGATAATCTTGTTCGGAGCTGGAAGCATAATGCTGACGACCCCGACGTGCCGCCGGATTTGAAAGGGTTGATTTATTCGGCTGAGGAGCTTGAACGGAGGTGGGGGCCTGGTGGAGATGAGGATGAGACGGGCACGGAGGAGTATGTTAGGTTTGTTACGGAGGAGAGGCGGGTGGCTAAGGGGGTGGAGGCCGAGAAGGGGCTGGTGGTGGCGAGGGATAGTGTGAAGGCGGCGTTGGAGACGAGTTGTACAAGTACCGATGGGGAGAGCATGGTGCCCATGGCGGTGCATGGGCCGTGGCAGTTGGTCAGGGCTGATACGTGGGTTCCTGTTGAGGGTGCTGGTGTGACGCACCACCGTCCAAATGGGAGAAACGGTCGTGATGGCGGTGTGGATGTGTCGAACACGCTCGTCCGGCCCACCATGTTCGACGACGGGTATCTGGAGGCTTACGGCAATGGAGAGGTTGACGATGGCCCGTACACGCCGCTGTTCCAGTCTTTCCCTCGTCATGAAGAGGAGCCTCAGCCGTCGGAACCGTTTTCGAGTCAAGGGCGGTCTTTACGTTCCTCCTTTACGTCTGGGAAGAACACAGATTCTGACCCAAATTTGGCACCATCCGCTTCTTCGTCTCCTGTCACAGAGGATGACAAACTTCCCATGGATGCACATCCCCAGGACCCCGCGGACCCTTTCCCCGCCTGGTTGTGGGCTGCTCCAGACGACCCCCTCTCCTTCCTCAAAAGCCCTCATGGTTTGAGACGCCCGAGAGTCCTGAGGGACCTGAGATGGTGTTCTTGGCCCTCGGAAGATGAGCCCGACTTCAATGTCAAGGACATGTTCCACCCGGAGAACCTCAGGTACGAGGACCTGGCATGCTTCGACTGGGATCAGTTCTACCGCCGCTGTGAAGCCCGGTTCTCCAAGATTCGTAAGGCTTACAACCAGCGCAAGACGAGCCTTATCATTGAGTACATGGAGCGCTTGTATGCAAAGCAACATGAAGTCGAGGAGCTGCCCCCGGCCGGACCGGAAATGTTCGAGGAGAGGTGCCGGCGTTGGCATATTATTGTACACGGCAGACATTGCGTGTGCAGCGTGTGGGCTGATGATGTTGAGGGTATTCTGCGACGTGAGCGGACAGGGAGGTTCATGACGGGCATTAAGGCGGCTAACTTCAGTCTGGAGGACCCTGAGCTGACGTGACGTTCTCCGGCTAACAACCTCAGCCAAGGGTTCTCCTCAATCGACCTGGGTACAACTTTAGGCGAACCCGGCGGTCGCATGTTGCCCTCATCAGAATGTGTCTGCCTTATGTTCATAAGGTCAAGGGGTAAAGTGTCATTTCCATCAAATGTGTGTAAACTCTTAACTTACATGTACTATTTACAGAACAGATTGCAATTCACTCATTCCACTGCTTTGAACAATGCAATACAATGATAGTACATGTGATATCAACAGTATGCGCTCTATTCGTAAAAGTACAAGTCTATCCATCCCTCTCTACAGTTCACTGAACTCAACCCCTTTTTCCTGTGATACTTACCACGCCGTATGCCCGCCATCAATAACCATATTACTCCCTGTCATAAAGCTACTGGCCCCGCTCAACAGGAATAGCACTGCTCCCTTGAACTCAGTTGGATCCTATCAAACAGTCAGTCATGCCATGACCAAGAGTGATCAAGAAGCAGCATGAACAAGCGCGTCTCCCAACCTGGAACTCAACAAAAAGCTAAAGCACAAAGGCGACTTACCGCAAGCCTCCCCATCATATTCTCCCGCTCCCACGTCTCCTGCAACCCCGGAACCTCTTCAAAGTTCTTCCTCACTATCGAACCGTCAGTCTGACTTCCCAAAACAACCTCAAAAGAAGGGAAAACAAACCCATCGGCGTAATAATATGCCCCGGCGAGATACAATTCACCCTCACCCCACCACTCCCATCCTCCCTCACCCGGCTCCACTCCATCGCTAAGTTCCTCGCCAACTGAATAACGGCCGCCTTGCTCGAGTTATACACGGGCGACAACAGTCCCTTATTGGCAATCAACCCGGACATGCTCGCGATCAGGCAGATGCTACCCCGGGTCTTGTACTTGAACATCTGTCGTGCGGCGGACTGGGCTGTGGCGAACACGCCGGTGTAGTTGACCTCGAGCATGCGGGCCACGTCGGCGGGTTTGTAGTCTAGTGCGGGGGTGATTTGTTGGATTCCCGCGGCGGCGACGGCGCCGTCGAGGCGGTTGTGTTCGGATGCGATGGAGGCGATGAGGGTGTCGAGGTGGGCGGTGTCGGAGACGTCTTGTTGGTGGTAGTGGAGTGAGCCGCTGGTGGGGGAGGAGTCGAGGGAGGAGGCGGTTTCGATGAAGGGTGCGCCGGGGGTGGGGGCGCGGTCGAGGGCGTGGACTGAGTTGTTTGTTAGTGTTGAGGTTCGGGAAGAATGGTGGGATGTTATTGCTCACCCTTCCCCCCTGCCTCGGCGAGGGCCTCGGCCAAGGTCAGGCCGAGCCCCTGAGCGCCGCCCGTCACCACAAACACCTTGCCTGTCAGGTCGAAGTCGGCGAGGCCTTTCCGGCCAATGTTCTCCTTGTGGATTGTTGTCAGGTGCTCTCGTGGGTCTGGGCGTCTTGGATTTGCCTGGTCACTGGGGGAGGTGTGGATGGCTCTCGCCGCGGTCAGTCTGGTTAGGGGGTGGACGGCAGTGATGGCCTGCGGCAGCCGTCGCCACGTGGCAAGTCGTAGGGCTCTTGTTGCAGTGTTCATGTTGGGCATGGTGATAGATCGAAGCTGGTTGTGAATGGACTACCAAGGTACCCAAGGGCAAAGGGCCACTGTCCGCTTTTGGGTCAGTCCTATATATTGCCCATCTTTCCTGCTCTGGCCGCCACAGTCCTGCTTCAGTGTTGGTGATGTAGGAGCAACGGCTTTCGAAGAATGGTGAGCCTGGGAGTGCTGATCCCGACGTCATCGTCGTCAATTGCGGGTCCGGCACACCCCGGTCAATCAGTGCCCGGATCCGGACACGGCCGGCCCGGGGCTTTCGGGAGCCGGGCACGGTAAGCGAATCTCGGGCTCAAGTAAACATGCGCACAGGGAGTCCCAACATGTTCGAATCGATTTCAGTAAGATATTCTTCTTTCACTATTTTCAGTGATCAATTAACAGGCTGGCCATGTCATGTCGCCATCTCCGTTCGGAGACCGGGCCGGGAGGATCCACTTCGGGCTCTGTGGGGCTGCCGATCGGGGCCCACATCCGGCTCGCTCCGGAGTCGTTGACGTATAAGCGGGGACTGCAGTTCAGCTCAACTGACAGAGATGATGAACATGTCAAGGTAGCATTATGCAAGAAGCCGTTGGGTGCGGCTGTAATAGGGTTCTGGGGGCAGACGATCTCTGTGTGGAGAAGTCGTGTCCAGAACGCCAACATCACTTGACCTCAGCCATCGATGGTCAACGTCACTCGGCTGAACTCCGGTTCCCTCTACCTATCTGTCAACCCTACACAGCCACAGCGTTCCAGTTTTGGACGTTGTTCTCGCATGTCGTCGAGATGCCCTTGCCGCCCTCGGCTGTTGCAATGGCCTTCCCATCCCTCAGCACCTTGACCTCAACATCCCCAGTATTCCCTGCAAAGGGGACACTCCCCATATAGACACCCGGCGTCCCAGCCCCGGCAGCCGGCACCCTGTTGAGCCCGCCGCTCTGCTCCTTGCCCCCAATCGACACGGAAACCGTCACCCCCTGGTCCGAGTTCAGAAGCGCCGCATAAAACACGTTGTCCTCGACCAACTGCTCCGGCGGCACCTCCGGCTCACCAAAGTTCTTATTGTTTCCCGTGGTCCCGCCATTAGGACATGCAAGTGCCGGCGCAGTCCGGTACGTCGCCACGACGGCCTCTTGGACGGTGCTGGGCACCTTTCCGGTCTTGTACAAGTCGATGTAAAACGGCAGAAACTTCCTCCATCCGTCGTGTGCCATCTCGCGTACATAGTTCACCGGCGCCTTTGCTGTCTCAAAAAGGCCGAGCTCCTTCTCATGGACGGGACCGATGTAGTGCGACTCGCCGTAATCGTTCCACGTCAGGATCTCGACGAAGTCCGGCTGGATTTCCATGACCTGCTGCCAGCGCACGTCCCTGTTCAATGTCAGCCATCTTCTCACTCTCTATCACGCCTAGCATGAAACAGGAAAGGGACAAAAGAGAGAGACATACCACAACTCATCCCCCCTCCACAACCAATTCTTCCCAAACCCGGGCAAGTTCGTAAAAAACCACGGCGCCACCCCCATCATGTACACCTTTTGTTGCGGCCTCACCGCATCCAGAAACACCCTATCCGCCTCCGTCGTCATGTTACTCGCCCCCGTCGGCCACGCATCAAAGCTGAACAACCCATCTGCCACGCCGCTCGCCAGATTGACCGCCTCGGCGGCAGCAACAGACGACCAATCCGGCACGAAGAACGCGTTTGTCTCCTTCTTGACGGCGATCCAGTCGGCTGCATTACCCGGCCCTTCAAAGGTCGACACGAACGGGCGGGTACGGTCGTGTTTGAAGTAGGATTTGTTGAGGGAATATTTCTTGATCAAGTCGATGACGGTTTGCGCGGGCCAGGCGCCCTGCGCGGCGTAGTCGAAGGAGAAGAAGAGGGAGAAGTTGAGGGCGTTGGCGGCCTCGAAGGCGAGGTCGAGAGAGGCGGTGTTGGAGGGGTCTTGGGACGCGATGTTGAGGACGAAGGCGTCGATTTTGGCAGATTGGGCGAGCTGGATGTCGGATTGCCAGTCGGAGAGGGTGAAGGAGGGGAGGTTTCCGACCTGTGATTTTTGAGTGGGTGTGTCAGTAAGATACCTAACATTGAAGGTGTCTGGCATTGTTGAAGAGGAGGTTCGATGGGGTGGACGCACGATCACATGGGCAAAGACTTCTTTTGCTGCTTGCGCTGGGGAGAGAGCGAGGAGCGCGACCATCAAGGCCGTGAGGAGGAAGTTCATTGTGTTGTTGTTAGAAAGGAAGGACAGGAAGAGGGTTAATCAAAGCAGTTTGGGCGACAAAGTGAATGTCAACAAAGCAAGAGAGAGGGTGTTTTGTTCGCAACAAGTATCGCGTGCATGTCGAAGTTTCTTGGAAAACAACAGTAAGTGGTTTCAAGCGTTCTCAAAACGCAAGAAGTTCGGGCTGCCGGCTTCAACATGTGCACTTGCAGTCACCGGTTCTCAAAAGGCTTTTAGTCAACGAGAACTGGGCCCATATTCAGACCAAAGCACAAGTTCCTATGATCAGGTTGTTATCTTCAAATTTGTGACAGCCGTGTGTGAAGATACGAGTGCGCTTGCAGAAAGTCAGATACTTTCAGATGCCTTGGGGAGGCCGCATGAAGCTTCAGACTTGGCCGCAAGTTTAAGCTTGGAACACTGTGGCTCAAGACACCTGGTAAGCGGATCAGATCTGGCCCCCAGAATGGCAAATGGGTCTCAAATAAGGTCAGGCCCGTTGTGGGGGCTGACAAACCTTCGTCTCGTCTCATCGCTGGTGCGGCGCAGACGGCACTGACGGCGCAGACTGGAGGGGAAGCTCAGCGTGAACGCTCAGGTGCCTACTACTTCAACCGACTGTTACGATGGAACAGAAACTGATGGACGTATAAAACTCGGGCGTACAATTCCTTGCCATACGCCTTCCTCTTTACCTACCTGTTACATAGACAGGCTACCGAAGGATATCTGGCTGGCTCCCCGGTCTACTCACAGACCCCTGATCCTGAATATGGCCATGGCCGGGCCGTCTTGACAAGTTTCACATTGAGCTTATTGTCCAGCGCCTGGTCATAAGAGACCTGGCTGATGCACCTCTGGCCTGTTGTTTTGAACATGGGACAGATTGTTCCAGCATTTCACATACACACACTGAAAACAACAACAATAGGTACTATCTGAGACAGGTTACCAAACACACGGGATACCATGCACATGTACACATATACCAGGTACCTTAGGGAGAGCTCTTGGTCTTCGCTAGCTAGCAACTTTCCGTCCCATCTCCCTGCCTCCACGCTTTTCCGCCAGAGCTTGTAACCTCCCAGCTACAATGGCACCACCTCCAGTTCCCAATAATAAGTAATTTCACATGCAACGCAAGTTGGTTGAGTGCCACTAAGGAAGCCAAGGCTCACTCCCTTACTCTCCCTTCTTCTTAACCATCAACAACACCCCCCCAACACCCCCCTTAATAACCGGCGCGCCCGGATCCAGCCCAGCCTCCCTCAGCAACCCCTCAATCTCCGCCCTCATAACCTTCAACGGATCCCCTTCCGTCCCCACCACCCCCGGATTCGCCTCGCGCCACCTCACCACCGGACTCGTCGTCCCCAGCACCGCAACCAACACACCCACATTCGCCGGCTGCTGCCCAACATTATAAAACTCATCCATCGGCTCCGCGCCCTCCCCGACACCCCACACCTTCCTCACAAACGAATCCTGCTCAAACTCCTCCACCGGCTCCTCCAGCATCCACGGCATCTTCAAATCCGCATACAGACTGCTAGCAAGCCGATTCGGAGGCAGGATATACTCATCCAGCGCCTTTTCGACCTTATCAATCGCCGCCTGGATTTGTTTGCCGTTCGGCATCCCCGGGTCGACGAGCATCGGCCCGCTGGTCCACAGTGCCACAGTCCCGCCCGGGCGGAGGAGGCGTGCGGCGTGACGCCAGAAGAGGGGCATGTCGAACCAGTGGGCGGCGGTAGCCGCCACGATCAGGTCGACACTGCCGTCTGACAGGGTAAGGTCTGAGGGAAGGGTGTCGATGGTGCAGATTTCGAAGCGGATGTTATTGTTCAAGGTTGACTCCCCGCCAGTGGATGTGGCAAGAGAACCATCAGCCGCAGTCATCTCGCGCGCGGTGGCAATCATGCCCTCGGACGGGTCGATCCCCACGGCGCGGGAGAAGTGTGCGGCGAGGGTGCGGGTGGCGGTTCCCGGGCCGCAGCCCACGTCGAGGACGGTGCTGAGCTGCCCGCCGGTGGACTGGTGGTAGGCGAGCAGGGTGCTGTACAGGCGCGGGTGGTAGTCGCGGCGGTGTTGGGCGTAGTTGGCGCTCTGGGAGGGGGTGAAGGCGCGGAAGGTTTTCTCTTGAGCCTGAGGGGCGGGGCCGCCCTCGGGGGTAGCTTGGTTGTCGGGCATGGTGTCAGCGAAGGATTGTGCAGAGAGAGACTTTGAATGAGTGTCCTGGAAAAGTCGCCGGTTGAGGGAGGTTTCAAAGACAAGGGATGTTAACAATTCAGGGGAAGCAGTGAGTCACCACGGCAACGCGCAATTAGGGGCTATTTGTAGGTAGGCAGAAGGCCTCCAGCCTCCGTTGGAGTCAGCCGGCTCCGAGTCCTTCCGCTCCCGCTGCATGCGGTCGCATGGAAGCGGAATACGGAACACGAATAGTGCAACTTCACTGCAGGGCTGATGTCAACTGCAGGGCGCAGGGGTCATGGTATCCTCGACAATGTTACCTCATTGGGAGAAGTTTGGACTTCTGGACGGCTGACTGTGGCTTTGACTGGAGCGGCCGGTTTCAGGTCGTTGACTCCTCATCGACTGTCAAACTGTTGTCAATCCACCCCCTTGCCGAGGTGGTATTGTACCCAACAGAAATCACAACGTTGAAGGTGAAGTCCAAAATCAGGGGTATTCGATGGAGCAGTGTCTCTTGCCCTTTTTCGTGTACATAAGCCACTTTATATACACTTGAACCCTGACCTCTCCCTTCACGGTTTAAACCTTCGTCGCATTCGCCGGGGCACTAGAAATCGCCTGCAAGAACGAGTTGTACGCCGCCTTCTTCTTAAAGTTGCTGTCCCAGAGCAGCGCCTCACCCTCGCCGCTGAAGGTGCCCGGCACCCACGAGTACTTGTCCGAGACGCCCTAAGTACACAAGTCATGTCAGCACTTATTCCTCACAATGTCCATCAGTTTTTGGGGCACTCACCCAGAGAGTAATGCCCACGCAGCGCTTGACATTCATGCACGACCGGCCAACACGGGCGTACGCATCAGCCAGCGCCTGCTGTTTCTGAGAAGTCGACGGCGTGCGCATGCGGATGTCGAGCTCGGTGTACGCGACATCAACACCAAGATCAGCCGTCTTCTTGAGCGCCGCCGTGAGATCCTCCTCGGACGGAGTCGGCGTGGACTGTGTCGGCGTCGACTCGGTCGTCAAGTGCCCCTGATACCCAACACCATCGATGCGAACACCATACGACTGCACAAGCTTGACAATGCGGACAGCACCCTCGAGCTTGGGACCCAAGTACTCAAGGTTGTAGTCGTTGTAGAACAGCTTGGCGTTGGGATCCGCGGCCGCCGCAATGCGGAAGGCAATGGGGATGTAAGCCTCGCCAATGACGCGCAGGAACACGTTGTTGCGGTACGTGCCGTCCTCGTTGAGCGCCTCGTTGACCACGTCCCAGTGCGTGCACTTGCCCTTGTACCGGCCCATGAGCGTGTTGATGTGGTTGGTCATGACCTGGATCAGCGTGGCGTTGTTGAAGTTGCTGTTGGACACCCAGCTCGGCAGCTGCGAGTACCACACGAGCGTGTGGCAGCGGACCTCCTTGCCGTTCTGCGTGGCCCAGTTGACGTGCTGGTCCGCCTGGCCAAAGTTGAACTGGCCCCGGTTGGGCTCGGTGGCGTCCCACTTCATGGCGTTCTCGGGCGTGATGGAGCCGAACTCGCTCTTGATGATGCTCTGCTCCGTGTTGTCGTTGCGGACCGTGAGGGAGGTGCCGATGTACTGGCGGCCGGCGGCCTTCATGGCGGCGTTGAGAGTCTGCGTCTGCCGCTGGATGAGGCTATGGGGTGGGTGTCAGTTGTCTGCCCCTGAAGTTTGACCTAACATCAACAAACCACGACTTACTTCATGTACTCATCCTCGGCGGGAACCGGGCTGGCAGCGGCCAGGCCGCTGAGAGTCAGAGCAACAGAGAGAGAGAATCGCATTTTGGACCTTCAATATCCTTGTCTGGGAGGCAGGGCAATGTGCGGTGTCGAAGCCCACGGTCACTGTTTTTGGGGGATCACTTGCTCATATACCGTTCCAGATTCCTCGAGGGGATCTGTATGTCGGTAGTGACACCTACTACCTACATTCCTCGATCAGCGTCCCGAAAGTATATTCCGGGCCCCAGGCGACTGGATAAATAATATGGCAAAATAGGGGGCTCCGGCGACCCCGGCCGTCCCGTTGCCGCATCCGCGCCAATCGAGGTCCTCGCAGACGGCCCCGGGCGGCGTAACCCGGATCTCAGTCCCTTCCGAATGCCGGGTTTGTTGCAGGAGAAATGGCCCGACGTAACCCAAGCAAGCCAAGCTCCGGGAAGCATGACGCGGGGGATTATAGGCAGAAGTGATCGTCATATCGAACCCACCGGGCAGGGCTGTGTTGTAAGGGGCGGCTATTAACCGTTATTTATACGGGGTCTTGGCCCCGTGGATCGTCTCAACAGTCACTAGTCTGTCTGCTCCTCGGTCAGTGTATTCCGAGGCAACCCTTGGACCGTTAGCCAAGTTGTGGTGGCAAACAAACGCACCTTAACGTACCTTATTCAACGTGTTGTCAGAAACATACCGCTTGTCATTGACCCAGCAACTGATTGGCACGAACGTGCCCCTACCTGAGTCTTTATGAGGTATAGGGGTTGACTGCAATCCTCATCCTCATTGTTTGCTAGGTATTCCGAAAGCTGCTGCTCGTAGCCCAGATCCTATAATATCTCATTCCGCGCGCCTTATTACAGCTTGCTTGTCCCCAAGGGGATCTTGTGTCAAGCAATCTGTTGCTCTCAGGGACTGAAAGGAAAGGAGAAACTGCCAGTGTACAAGCATACCTCACCTTTCTAAGATGGCCATTAAACTTCGTTGCATGTGCTCGATCGTCTGTTCAAGTCTTGTTGTCAAGGGATGAACAAGGGTGGTTGGCTGTCAGTTTCATTCCTAGGTACCTTAAAAGGAATTTGACAGCTTAAGTGCCCACGGCGGTCTTCAGAGGCAAGAAAAATTTCGCCAGATGCTTTCTTCCAAGTCCAATCAATAACTTCAAGTTAGGTGATAGGGCAAGAAATCTAGGAGCAAGTTCCTCAACGCACTGCTTGCAATGAAGGAACATGACCATGAAGAGAGAAGTTCCGAACTGCTTGGATGGACTCATGGACAACGCGTGACGCTTACAAATCCAGGAACAAGACCAAAACGAGCCATGCCAATCTCAACTTGCCTGGTAACTGGTCTGGCTGCACGGTTTCGGGGCGGGAGCCCAGCCGCAACGGGGGCCCTCCTGATCCCAGCCCTTCAACTCGATATGCAAATGAGAATGAAGGTGGCGTCAATAGCTGTTCCCATTTTCTCAGGGACACTGACACAGTGGTCTGATAACTTAGCGCTACTGGCTTTGGGGCTGATGAATCGACGCGATGAAGGAGACTGCAAAGTCGACAAGTCCAAACCGAGGTCGACGAGGCTCGCTCTTCATAATCCACGCGGATTCTTCTTCATCTGGGAGCGGCCGTTTGCTCTCTGTCTTGCCCGTTGCTCACAGACTCTTCTTTTACCCCTGAAGCCACTACAATGAAAACAGCCCTCCCCCTTTCCGCCCTCCTGTCCTGCCTCGGCACAGCCGCGGCCTGGACAACCACCGACCACTGGCAAACCACCCTCGTCACGAGCGGCAAGACCGCCACAACAACCAGCATCTCAGTCTACCCCACCGGCACCGACTCGCCCACCTCCTCCTCCACCTCCACCACCCTCTTCACCAGCGGCGGCTACACCCTCCTCCTCACAGTCCACGACCTCTTCTACGCCCCGACCGCCGCCGTCTGCACCCCCTCGCGGGTCCTCACCCCGTGCGGCCCAACCCCCGCCCTGTCCCGCGCAACCGGCACAACCATCACAACCACTTACTGGGCGCCGGTGCACATCACCAACCCATCCTCCTGCACCAAAACCACCTTCGACTACACCACCGCCTCTCCCCTAATCGCCCTCCCCTCGCAATGGATAGCCGACGTCGCGCAGCAGGCCACACAAACCGAGCAAGCGCAAGCCGTGACGACATACGTCAAGACGCTGAGCACCGACCTGGGCGGGCAGGCGGTTACGACGTCGGTGTGTGATGTGTACCTGCGGGAGGATGCTATCAAGGGCGGGATACGCGTCGCTGAGGCGACGTTGCTGGCTGAGTGTGTTGATCCGAGGGATTATGCGTGCAGTCAGTTTAGCAGCGCGCTGGTGCAGGGGGCGGGTGTGGTGGGCACGAAGACGACGTGTGAGCGGTCGGGGCAGGCGTATCCGCCTACGGCTACGGCTGCTGGAGCTGGGGGTGCGGCGGCGAGTCCGAGTTCGACGAAGGGTTCGGGGGTGGAGGGGGTGAGGCCTGAGGGGGTGGTGGTGTGGGGGGGCTTGGTGGTTGCTGGGGTTGATTTGGTGTTGAGGTTGGTTTAATACTAGATGATCACGATGTTTGAAAGTACCTAGAGATCATATTAGGGAGTCATAGGAGAGGAGGAAATAGGGAAGTAATTAGTAACAAAGCATGGAACATCCCCTGACTGTAATATGTATTATCTTGCCACAGTCGATGACTCGCTTTGATAGTTTAATCATGTCTTAATCTGGAACGGCAGTCCTTCCATTTGAGGCTTACATTGCGCATTTGATAAAGGCAGAGTAGATGAAGTTTCAATTTGGTTCAATAAGGTACTCACAAGATAGTTTAGATGGTGATAGTGCTCGACTCGTCCGGCCTCTTACCCCTGAACCCCTGAACCCCTGAACCCCTGAACCGCCGAGTCCTACCCAAGAAACCTCATCCATCAAGCCCTCTGACATTGGTCAATCTTCTGCTGATAATCCCTTGCCTGCGCCTCCAGCTCCGATTTCCGCTGCATACATTCTGCGTACATGTTCCAGGCGCGGTTCTTTGGAGATGTTGGTCAGGTCAGACAAGAAAGACACACGCCATGAGACTTGAATCGGCACAGGGAACTGAGCGATGGGAAATCACGTACCGCTTCAGATTCGTTGCCGGCGCTCTTGGCCGCTGTATAGGCGCTCCACCAAGCTGCAGCTGAGTTCGCGGCCCCTACAATCGCGGTTGTGACTGTGGCGAGGGCCGTCACCCAGAGGGCGTACGAGTTGGTGTCGTAGTGGTAGTCCGCCATGTCGCTTGGTAGAGAACAAAGGTTCCGTTGGTGGAGGCAGTGCTGTTAAGGTGAAGTGTTCCTGCGAGGGAAAACGAATTATTCTTCTAGGTTACTGGTTGGGATGGTGGGTATAGATATACTGAATGCGTCTTGCTGGGGCGTTCATCAAGACCAATAACATACCTACCTACCTATCAACAGCCCCATTTGGAGTGCAAACCGATCAAAGAGGCAGTGTCCTGAGTGAAGCAGCCAACCACGGGCAACAAAACAACCGTTCGTTGGTCAGATGTGCTCTGAAGGATTGCCCAGAATCCTCGCCGCAGGATCGACGGGCGCTGTTGTCGGGCTGTGTGTGTGCGTACACTTTTAACTGGTTCATAGGCGACTGGTAAGGCGTACGGATACCACGCCATCCCACCCCCTTCAAACATGGCTTTTCGTGAGGCTGGCGGGGAAGGGGAAAGGAGGGCATGACCTGTGTTTTGGGAGACAAGAGGGGCAAGTCGGAGTATGCCTAAGTAGAAAGGGGTTCAGGGTGACTTCTAATTACCTACCTACCAATTGAGCAAGAGGTGAGAACTCACCGAGCACTGCAGCGAGTCAGGTAAGGTAGGCTCCAGGGTGAGGACCCTGCTTGAGTCCCAATGGCAGTAAGGCATCTGCTGTTAAGGAGAAGTGGGTGTGTTTCAAGTTACCCCATTCAAGGGGGCACTGCGGCATAACATCATCGCAGGCTCTAAGATTTGGTTGCCAACTGACTCTACCTACTTTAGAATCTAAAGCTTTGCCATTGATTCTTCATCATCCACTTCTATCACCCCTTCATACATCGAATTGTAAGACTTTCGCCGCTCCCCAGTGACCACCGATGCCCGAAGAACCAGCCTTCCCTCATCATCCTCCGCCCTCACCCACAGAAATTCCGGATTGAGAGGAATCTCGTCAGCGCCACCACGATGGTCGAGAGCAGAAAAGACCCCCAAGAGTGTCCAGTTTTGATCCCAATGACCAACAAGGCGGAAGGGCTGGCGGATTGAGTCGGTTGAGCCGAACATGGCCTTGCTGATCATTTCAGCGATGATGAGGCCAACAGGCTTGAGGGCCTCGAGAGGTTTCCGGTGCGTCATGATGTCCCTGAACTTGTCTAAGATCGGAACAGGTTCGATGGGGGGATCGAAGCGGTGGAGAAGGTCGAGTGGTACGAAGACCTCGACCCTGACGGGGACCTGAAGGTCCAGCTGAAGAAGGGGGTCGAACTCGAACGGGAGCGCCATCACTGGATAGCAGCGCTGAAGAAAAGGGTCAGCAATAAACCTGCATATGTGCAAGGCAAATAAAGTGACATTAATAAGGTAAGGTACCTTCAGTTAGACTTTCGACGCGATGCTTTCTGGATAGCGCTGTTCAGGGGCAACCGGACACGAGTGCGTTGAGCGAGCCAAGTTTGAGGATTGAAGTGACCAGAAAGTTAGCTGCCGTTGGTTCAGTTGTAAGTAAAATAGGGACTCCTCGGTGTCCCTTGTGCGCCCTTGCTGCGGCAACCAGAAGGGCGCGCCCAAAGGGGGTGCAGCAGCAGAACCAACAGCTACCATCCATTGGCCCGCAACACCCAAGTCTTGACAGAATCCAACCAGTTCCTCCTTCGTCAGTCATCTCCGCGTGCCCTTCTCCGCTGCTTCATATTGGGAACCATGCGTTGCCACAGCGCCATCCTCCGTGATCACTCCCCCTCCCCCCGGGCCTTCTCCCCCCGTGGTATAAACCCCCGTGGGCACATCATGATACCCCAACTTACCCACCTTCAACGTCAACTCACTCCTCCACTCCTCCCCCCTCGCCAACTTCTCAACCGCCCTCTCAAAAGTATACACCGGCCGCCACCCAAGCTCCCTGACGGCCCTCCCCGAATCATACACCCGATCCACCCTCCCCAAAAACCGCCACCCCCTTTTCCCAAACACCTCCCCAACCCCCGGCACAACCCCCCTAAACACCCCCTCCGCATCCCGATCCAACGCCCTCATCATCCCCTCGTCCTTTTCAAACGGCGTAGGCGCACTAACAACATACCTCCCCCACCTCATCTCCCCTCTCCCCCCTTTCTCCATCGCCCTCACACACGCGCCCACCACATCCGCAACATCCACCCTCCGATACGCCAGCTCGAGCACCTTCAAATTCTCCCCATCAGCCACCTCCCCCCTGCGCGCTTCATCATCATCCTCTTCCGGAAAAAACCTACTCGTCCGGAGGACAATGACGCTCATCCCCGTCTGTTTGTGCACCAGTTGACAAATATCCTCCGCCGCAACTTTCGTAACGCCATAGATATTCTTCGGCACGGGCACAACAGACTCGTCGATCCACGCGGCAGGTTGGCCTGGGGCAGGGGAGAGGGCGGAGCCAAAGGTGGAGGTTGTTGAGATGTAGATGAAGGATTTGACCTTCTTCTCAGGAGGCGAACCGTCATCAACCCCACTCCCGTTCTCAACCCTATCACCATTCCCATCTCGATTCCCAATACCATCCACACCAAAAGGATGGGAGGAGGAAGTAGAAGCAGCAGCCTCAAGCAAAGCCAACGTCCCCGCAACATTAACCTGCACAAACTCATTCTTCGAATGCGACCCAACATGCGGCTTGTGCAGCGTCGCGGCGTGGATGACGTGGTCGGGTCTGTATCTCGCAAAGACAGACTCGACAAAAACAGTGTCGGTAATGGAGCCGACAGCCGTGGTGTTCACGCTGGCCTTGATGTCGATACCGATGGGGTTGTAGCCGAGCTCGGGTAGGGCGAGCATCAGTGCTTTGCCGAGATGGCCCGCCGAGCCGGTGACGAGGACGGTGGGATTTGCCATGCTGGTGAGGGTGAGGGCAGCCGAGTTGGTGGTGATGGAGGGTGAACAGCGAAAGGGGCTGTTTCAAGTTGTGGATGGGTGTGGATTCACCGCAAACTTGAACTCGCCTGCTCTGAGTCACACCGGGAAATCATCAACGGGTGGGGTGCTGCCCGATTCTAGCCGTCGACGACACCTTGGGACACTCAGGGTAAGCCGCGCACTTGAACGCTTGCAACGCTTCTTGTTGATACTTTGTATTTATTCTGACAAACTCTGCTTTGGGGACAAACATCCCGTGGACGCAGCCCCTAAAACTGATCAGGGTGCACCTGACGACGCAGCTTGCCCTTTTCGTCGCATCCCCGTTTTCATCCAGCCGCAAACAAGAGGAGGTACTCGGACTAACCCTGTTTGATATCCCATGTATGCCCAGTGCAATGTTAACACCAACAACTCCTCTGCCCAAGAAACTTAAGCCAACAACCCCAAAAACCCCGGAGACACCCAGCGCTTAGACGGCCCCAAAGATGCTACAACAATTAGCCTTGGTCCTCTCAACTCAGGCAATCAGTGACTTACGTCTCCATGATGATACCCGTGATCTGGTACGGGTCGGCGTTGGACGCGGGCCGGCGGTCCTCAAAGTAGCCGTAGCCCTTGGCGGCACACTCGCGCGGGATGCGGATCGAGGCGCCGCGGTTGGCGACACCGTAGCTGAACTGGTCGATGGCGCCCGTCTCGTGGCGGCCCGTCAGGCGCTTCTCGTTCTCCTCGCCGTAGACGGCAATGTGCTCCTTGTGGCGGGTTCCGAGCTTGGCGATGGCGTCCTCGATGTGCTTCATGCCGCCCTCCTCGCGCATCTCCTTGGTCGAGAAGTTGGTGTGCAGGCCGGCGCCGTTCCAGTCGCCAGGGATCGGCTTGGGGTGCACCGAGACCTTGACGCCAAAGTCCTCGGCGATGCGGTGCAGGAGGAAGCGAGCAACCCAGAGTTGGTCACCCACTGGTCAAGTCAGTCGAGTCCATTGACGGTAGCACAGTGGCACAACTCACTCTCAATGCCGACGCAAGGTCCAACCTGGAACTCCCACTGGGCGGCTACTCAAATGTTAGTACGTCGGACGAAGGAAGGGCATTGCAAGTCACATACGCATCACCTGCGAGATTCGTTAGCCATGACCCAAAGACTTTCTCCGGCCGCGGTCATACCTCAGCATTGGTGCCCGAGATCTTGATGCCGGCGTACAGGCACGCACGGTAGTGCGCCTCGACAATGTCACGCTGCACAACCTTGCCAGCACCCACACCGCAGTAGTACGGGCCCTGGGGCGCCGGGAAGCCGTTCTGGGGCCTAGCCACAGAGTCAGTCACCGCCCACTCCACACCGTCTCAAAAGAGCATCACCTACCAGCCATAGGGCCGATCGTTGAGATCCAGCAGGGTGTACTCCTGCTCGAGGCCGAACCAGGGCTCGTGCCCGGCGTGCGCCTCCATCAGCTTGGCCGTCTCGTGGCGGTGGTTGTACTTGTTGGGGGTTCCATCCGAGTCCCAGCACTCAGCGAGCACCAGGATGTTCTTGCCGAGGCGGATCGGGTCGGGGAAGACGGCGACGGGCTTGAGGTAGACGTCCGAATTGTCGCCGGGGGCCTGGCCCGTCGAGGAGCCGTCAAAGTTCCACATAGGAAGGTCCTCGGGCTTGTAGTCCTTCTCGGGGAGGGTCTGCGGGGTGGGAGTCAGATGCTGTCCGTGTGGGTGAGGGGTGGGTGTCTTACCCTCGACTTGGACCGAGTGCCGCCTTCTGAGTCGATCCTGCGCAGCGTGTCAGATTATGAGTCCGGGAGTTCTGGCCGCGACAGACTCACCAGATGTACTCGGCAATGATGGTGCCCTTCTGCTCGAGGGCAAAGTATTTCTGGAGCTGCACCATGTATGAGCAAGCCATCGCCGGTGGTCGATCTGGAGTTGGTGGTGCTCACAATCCCATTCTGGGAGATGAAGGAGGGAGAAGACGCCTGTGCGAGCATCGTCAGTGTCAGGCCATTTTCCGTTTTGTTGCTCGTGCAGAACCGCAACACATGTGACATGTGCACGCTGGGATCACATACCATGGCTGTGCTCTGGTTGCTGCCACCGACTGCTGATGTCTGCGACTCGAAAACAAAAGGGTATCTCAGGAACAAGAAGCCGAATCCACACGCTGTCTGGGATCAGGGGAAGTGAAGGGTATCGCGATGGTCCAAAGTCAAGAGTCGAGAGCACGGCGGGGACGGTGGGTTTTAAACATGAGGCCCGATAACCGGACGCAGGTGCTTTCTGCAAGGCATGATATCGGCCAGACCGCTTATCTTTTCCGAGGGGCAGGAATGAGACGAACCTTCATCCCGCCGGGACAAAAAAACGCGCCGCCACGCCAGGCGTGGCCGCTGAATCAAATGGGGTGACGGAAGGTACCCAGGTACCTGATCCGGCCTGGGGGAAGAGACGATGATACGGTGGGGATGTCTCTTCATCCGAAAACACGGATCCCTGCGGCTGCCCCTCCGCGGGGGAGGCAGCTTATCGCCGCCAGCCCATTGGTCAGCGCATCCTCTGACAATTCCCCCACTGTCATTGGACGCTGAAGAAGCCGCAACCTGCAGGGTCTCGATCCGCGGCATCACACCCACCCACTTCCTTCCACACCCTTTTCGAAAGCTTACCCGGCGAACTGGAAGGAGCGCGGCAAGGGACGCCAGTGGGGTGAGGTCGTGTGCGGCAAGGTGTTTCCAAAAGCTTCAGGTAAGTGGCGCGCTTCGACTGGCACCTCCTCCTGAGTCCTTGACACTTGTTCATGACTTCAAGTCCCAAAAAACACGGGGTGAGCTGTTTTCAAGCAGTGCTGCTCAGTTCAAGTGAGTTGTCATCTTTGGCCTGGAATCTGCAACCCTTGGTGACAGAGTTACTATGGTTCCCTTGGAGTTGCTGTTGTCGCTCTCAGGACTCACTGGAAGTTGATCAACGGCCGAAGAGACCTGATGTGGACCACATCACATGTCAATTGAGACAGAAAGCGTGTGTGGCTCAGTGGCTGGCGCCACAATTTTGTCTCTCATGAAGAACGAATTGCTTGGCATCCGCTGAACAAAACTCACGCCCCAGAAACCGTCCCAAGTCCCAACCACATCCTCAGAGAATGACCTTTCCAACCAGGTATCAGCCGGACACACCGCCTGCACAGGCTTCGCCGACGAGAATCCGAAATTCCAACAAACACCTCCAGCGACCACCTCCTCCGAGACCTTTACCAACCCAACACAATCTTCCAACTGCCTGGTGTCCGCTGACAAGAAACCGAAACCCCAAATGAGGAATGTCGATCGTTCAAGCAACCGCATCCTCCTAAGCTAAAGTCGTGGGAGTCTTGGGGGTCGCCGCGCCGTCCGAAGAAGATTCGAAGAGGCCTGGCCATTCTGAGCGAAATATCCCTCCGAGACCATGGGCACCGGCACGACAATCCAGGGCCGTTGCTCGGGCCCCGCCTCAGCCGGCTGAATCGTATCCTCAGGCGCGTCAAGCCGCTTCGGCTCCATCCTGCGGTAGACCTCAACGCTCTCGGCAATGGTCTTCTCGAACGGCTTCCAGCACGGCGTCGATCTGTCGTCGATGCCCTTCCAGCGGCGCAGGATATCGCGCACCTCGGGCGCCCACGTGGACAGCATGCCGCGCTTCTTGCTGTCTTGGTCAATGAAGGGGCGCTTCTTCTTCCGCTCGGGGTCGACCTCGTTCAGGACCTCGATCGCGTCGTTCCAGTCGCGGTAGTGACCCCAGACCTGCAGGCGCGCGCTCGAGACCTGGGGGTCGAAGATGGCGGCCATGTGCACCAGCGCCACGTCCTCGATGTCGACGTACCAATCTGTCGGAAAGTGAGGTCAGCAAAGACCGTTACGGTGAGCAGAGATGGGAATGGAAAGACTTACGACGCTGGGTAGGCCCCGCACCGCAAACCACCTCAGGTGGCCTGCCACCACCCCGGTGCAGGCGCCACATCCAGTTGCGCCAGCGCTGCGTGTAGCCGGCGCCAAAGTTTTGGCCGATGACGTTCGACGGACTGACGACGTTGATCTTGAAGGCCTGTGTGCCACCCACACAACGCTGCTCCGCCTGCCACTCCCACACGGCCTCCTCAGCGCCGGTCAAGGCCGAGTTGCGCACCACATCAAAGCAACCACCGTGGCGCGCCGTCAGCGCCCGGATCATGTCCTCTGCGTTCCACGACTGCTCATTGACGCGCCTGTCCCTCTCGGGCACGAGCTCCGTCGCCGCCCGGAACGAGCTCGTGAACACGTACGCCTTCACCGTCCGCGCCTCCTTGGCCGCGTCCAGCATGTCGTACACGCTCTCCTTCGCCACCGCCCAGACCTCGGCCAGCGGGACCTTGTGGTCGGTGACGACCGTGGCTGTGTCCACGACAGCGGTTGCGCCCCTCACCGCGTCCTGGAAGAACTCGCGGCGGGTCGGGCGGCGGGTCGGGCGGGCAGGCGGGAGCGGGACGCGCTCGAACCTCCCCGCGGCGCGTTCCGCGGCGAAGAGGTTGTCGAGCCACGCGGCACACTCCGTCCAGGGGTGCGCGGCGCGGACCCGGCAGCCGAGGCCGAGGAGGTGCTTGATGATGTTTAGTGGGATTGGATTGGTCCCGTAGGTGACGAGGACCAGGGCCTGCTCGGGAACCGGGTGTCGGGTCTTGGACATGTCGAACTTCATGGTTGTCGACTGGTGCTGATGAATGTGGTGACAAAAGAACACGGGATTTGGTCGGGTGTGAGCTGATGGCTCTGATGGAGAGGAACATGTTCAACAAGCCCGAAGCCTGGCATGCTTATATATCTTGACGGGCTCGCCATTCGGGCCCCGACTTACATCCCGAGCTTTGCGTCCCGCCATTACGCAGAGTCGCGATGCGGGCCTCCGGGACTTGGTGAGTGTATTGACGGGGTCCAAGCACCAGCGGTTGCCAGCAGGAAGGAGTCGCAGGATCGCGGGTCGGCACTCCGATGACCGACTCTGCGAGAGCACGGTGCTTACCTCGGGGGCACTGACCTTGCCACTCCGCAAACCAGTGACATGTAAACTTGAAAGAAAGCACCCTGCTCAACAAGAAATCGTCAACTCAGGCGTCTTACGGTAAAGTAAGATATCATCCGTTTCAATTCATTCCTGGTTTCGTCTGTCGGCATATAACTCGTCCTCCGACGATGGTGAATCTCGACCTGAATCTGACTGATTTGAGAAATTCTCACCTCATTGTCTGATAGTGCTTGAGCCACCTGGGGCTAGCTGTCAGTGTAGACACTAATCACTATGCTCCTTCCACCTCCTGATTCCGCCGCTCGCAAGGCTGCCAGTGGGAATTCCATGGTCTCAACGCGCTAGGAGCTCTTGGCCTCTTGTTCTGAAATGTAACAGCGCCTGCAGTTTCGGCTTTTGAAGTTGTAGGATTACACCGTTATGGCGAGCCTGGTATGGATGGGTTCGTGAGACTGTCCCGATAAACTCCAAGGATTCAGTCAACTTTCAAAGACTCCCAGGTCAATGACAACTCTGGACATGAGGCCTGCATTTGGGGAACTGAATAGGAGCACGGATGTCTGTGCAAAGAGAGTATCGGAGAAATTAGGGGCCGGTCTGCATGTTTGAAAAGCCTCAAGTGGACTGGAATTTCAAGTTCAATTCTGAATATCTGACCGGGAAGACCCGGTTGTAAACGTGCACAGCACTCTCGACTCGAAAGTTGTTTTCCTTCCCAATGCGGGTGGGACGTGATGCATGTGTCCAATCAGCAGGTCAACAACGACCAGGTCCAGTGGTTCGATGTTGTCCCCGATCAGGCCACCACCGCTTCATGTGTCATGCTCACACCACCGCGCTCAACTTCCAGATCTGCCTGAGGGATTTCAGTGAGGGCTTCAAAAGCACACAATTCCCCCTCTTTTTCAAGCACTCAATTCCAAAATCCCATGTTCTGCTTGTCAGCAAACTCGATCGCTCCTACTGTCACTCGGATCCACTTACACGTTCAAGTTTACCCCTGAATCCACCACCTCCAGACATACCCCTGCACTCCGAATCACCATGTCGACGGCACGAACACGACCAATGCAGCACATCGACCGCAAGTCGCTGTACACCAGCCTCGAAGCGCGCATTCGCTACCTCCACTCCTTCCTCGACTTTGGTTCCAGTACGCCCAGCCCCTGACCACCTCATCACCTCACTTCAAGTTACCCCTGAGCAAACACATCCGGTCACTAACACAGTTTGCAGACGACATCGAAGCCCTCCGCTCGGGCTCCAAATACATCCAAGCCCTGATCCCAGCAGTAGTCAACATCGTCTACCACAAGCTCCTCCAGTACGACATCACGGCGCGCGCCTTCACGACGCGCAGCACCGCCTTCGAGGGCCCCATGGACGAGGAGCCGGACGAGACGAGCCCGCAGATTTTGCACCGCAAGATGTTTCTGCGCGCCTATCTCAAGAAGCTGTGCTCGGATCCGACGCAGATGGAGTTTTGGGAGTATTTGGACAAGGTTGGGTGTGTAACCCCCTTTTTCCATTTCTTTTTTTTCTTTCTCCCCTCTTCCTCAACTCAATGCTGATTAAAATGGGGGGGATAGGATGATGCACACCGGCATAGGCCGCTCCCGCCCGCTGCACATCGAGTACGTCCACATCGGCGCCGCGCTGGCCGTCATCCAGGACATTCTGTCAGAAGCCATCCTCTCGCACCCGCGGCTGCCGCTGCCGCGCAAGATTGCCATCGTCAAAGCTCTGGGCAAGGTCATTTGGATTCAGAATGACCTGTTCACGAAGTGGTATGTGACGGATGGTGAGGAGTTCACTGACGGCGTTGACTATGCGCCGCTGCTTGAGAAGGAGGGGTATCTGCACGGGAAGAAGGTGCTTACGCCCGAGGATGAGGAGGTCATGGCGGCTGGGGGTGAGGAGGCGGCTGCTGCTGGTGGGTGTCCTGTGTCTGCGAACGGGCAAAAGGTGGTTGGAGTATGTCCATTCACGGGAATGGTGGCGGGAATGGAGGGGTTGAAGGTCAATGGTGATGGAGATGGGGAGAAGGGGAAACCAAATGGGGGGGATGAAACACCCAAGGCGGCGGGGTCTGTGGTGGATGGGCAATGAAGGGGAATAGGAAGCTTGAGGTTTTAGAAAGGTCATACGGCGCTGATTGGCACTGCAGGAGTTGGATTGGATGGTTGGATTGTGTTAAATACCTTGGCTTCGACTGTTTATGTGTAAAGGATCAGGTCCTGATATAGACCAAAGACTCAGCTTTTCCAATCACACAGCAGGCACTACCACACCGTTTATTACCTCGACAAAGCCCTGTCTTGGTCAATCAAGGCACATTCCTGAAATGTCGTTCTTGTATAGGTCAACGACACTCGCAATCACCCCGTTCTGGGTGTTTGCATCAAGATCCTTCCATTGCCGGTCCTTCGTCCTTTCGACGTCGGCCCACGGGAGTCCTTTCTCGAGACATATCTTGACGATGTCCCTGTTCCCGCCACATCCGGCCGCCCAGAGAACAGTCCCGTATTCGCCGCCAACGAGTCGAATATCAGCCCCTCTGTTGAGCAAGTACTCAAAGGCCTCCAGCTGTCCACCGACGGCCGCCGCGTGAAGGCAAGTCCCGACTCCGCCTTCAGCGCGCCGGCGCAGCTCTGGTCGAAAAGGCACGTACAGCCCTAAGCGGGGAGTCTCGCACCAGTTGAGGTAAGGTTCTCGCGGGCCGCTGTGGAGGAGTTCGAAGATCAAGTCGTCCAGAACTCCTCGTTCATTCTCGTCATTTGCCTCCTCGGCATGCTGTGCCCAGAGATCGGCGGCATGCTGTGCCCAGAGATCGGCGGCATACTGAGTGAACCAGAAGTGCTCGGCGCTCCTCCTCGTCAGAGATGAACTTCTCATCGTGGTAAAGCAGACGGCTGAGACAGAGCTCTGCTATGATCCGGTTTTCCTTGCCGTGGGAAAGCGCAAAGTCCTTCGCACTGCTTTGTTGGATCCGTTCCGGCATGAGGTATTCCCTGACCGAGAAGTGTGCGAGGCGGAGCGTGTCGGAAGGATCGCCGTTCAACTCATCAGGGAATGGACTCGTTCTGTCCGAGGATACCAGACTTAACAGGCGGCCAAGAGACGATCCCAGGAGATGTCGATGTTCTTCATCCGCGGCTTGCCCTGGGTGTTGATACGAAGAATGGTCTCGATCTGGTCCTTTGTCATGGTTCGCTTGGAAAAGGCCAGTGCCAGCAAAACAATCTTGACATTCTGAGCTTGCCGGCCATCGAGGCGCGAAAGGATCCATTCGTGGGTGGCGTGTAGGTCTTTCGGGAGGGAGGCTAGGACCTCGTCGATCTCTTCAGAGCTGCCGCACGATTCGAGGGAATCGAGCTGACACTGTACCCATCGGAACCTGTAACAAAACAATCAGCACTCTGTCCAGGTTCCAGATCGAAAGGCATTCGTACATCCCGCTGGCTTTGGAGGTCAGGTGTTCTTGCACCCTCTGCCTGTCTCCAGGGCTCCAGACCCTCATATCTCGGACTCCCTCATTCCGTTCTGGACATAACTACACGACGATGTCTTTGTCGATGTTGGCTCCAGTAAGGGGGATATGGCGTGCAACGGTTCAGGTTCCCAGCGTCAACTCGATGTCGCGCTCCCGTCGGCTGAAAGCAATGAGATGGACGTTGGGCAGCATTGACAGTGCCTTGAGGTTCTCCATAAGCGGTCGTCGGTCTGAGCATTCATCTAGCGCATCCACAATAACGAACGCTTTTGGGAAGCGTGTCAGGGCTGCGGTGACGTTTTCGAGGAGCTTGATGCTTGAGGGCTGCTGTGAACCAGATGCGCAGTCACGGTACAGTTGCCGCAGGCGTTCGAAGGCTTCCCGGCTGCGTAAAGCGAGTTGAATCAAAATCGACCGGAGAAGCATATCGGACTGTTGCTGGGCCGCACTCTGGAAGTCGAAGAAGGTAAAGAGCACGACATTCTGGGAGCCTTCTTCGCAATGCGCGATGAGCTGATGTCAGAGATCTTCAAGATGCTAGCGATCTCGGCGCGACAGGCAGCCATCGGACCGTCATCTCTTGTCATCAGGTCTTCCAGAAGACGAGCGTATCCCGCAGTCGAAGCCTTCGAGTCGTCCTTGTAGGATCCCCCGTAGTTGACAACCTCCAGGGCATTCTCGTTGACAACCTCCAGAACCTCGTCCTTGACAACCTCCGGGACGGTGGCGTTGACAACCTCCAAGGCGTGCTCGAGGACGCGCAGCAGATGCCGCAAATCGCGAGTTATTCGCGGAACAGTCTCGGGAGCATCCTTGTAGGTGCCGTGATAAAGATCGTATATCCGAGCAACGGCCTTCGCAGTGAAGCCCAAGAAGGCGAGGATAGAAGATGCGGCGTCGATAGCCTCCATGTCAGTCTTCGAAGCCGATGAGAATCATGAGATCAGGTTCCTGAGAGGTGAGGGAACACCCTCGCTTGAACTGTCAGATGTCGCGATGCTCTCACAACACATCGCACAACCCCTCAGACGGTAGACCCGGTTGGATACATGGGCACATGCAGCCTGCCTGCGGCGCAGCTCAAAGTGAACCTGCCGGACCGGGCGAATCACAGAGGGCCGCCACCGAGCAATTAAGAAGAGGAAGAGGAAGAAGAAGAGCAAAAGGAGAAGGGGAAAAGCAAGAAAGAAAGAAAAGAGGGGGGAAAATAAGGAAGGAAGAGACAAAGGGGAGGATAAGGAAAGAGGAGGAAGCTATACTACCTACCCCCGTGATACCCCCCTGGCCTCACTCTGGGTAAAGGCGCCGATGGATGAGGAGCGCGTCGGTGCTGTCGCTGGGGATGCGCTGGGAGCTTTCGGGGCTGTTTCTCGACTGAGTACCTAGGTAGGCTTGAACTCTTTCGATCAGCCCCTTCGGATTCCTTCCTTCTTTCATGGTTCCGGCATTTCGACGGCTGCCCGTGGTGGAAGAAGCAGTCTGGGCCGGCCTCGGAGATGTTGTCCTTGTCCGCGGTTCAGATAACTTCCGACTCAGGGAGGGAAAGGTGCGGGAACGAGTTGAGCTGATGCAAAGAAAGCTTTTTCGGCGCGTTCCTGAACGAGGGTACCCGTCAATATCGTTGATTTTCCAGGAACCTCAACTCGACAAGGTCTTGGTTCAGTCGAGTGACGATCAGGGTTAGGGTCAGAGCTCGCGACACCCGTGATGCACGATTACGTTGTCTTTTCTGGATAATCGTTGCTGGATTGCAGGAAATGTAAAAAAAAGCCCTGATGATTTGTTGTTCTTGGATCGGTATGCGATGCTGCAATGGTGCAAAATTTTGAGAGACGCCCTCTGCCAGAAAATCGAGGCACAAGCCTGCGGCATGCCAAGACCAGCGACTGGACCCACTTGGCAAGGCAACAGAAGCTTGGGTAAGCTCCCGATCCAGATCGCCTGCAGCGCAACTTGGACCCAGCAACAACCACAACAAACCAACGACGACGAAACCTCACGGCGACACCCTCCATCCGCGGCGATACCTCGATCGAGTATACCGAGAACTAGACGATTACAGAACTCCAGAGCCGTTTGCACACCCTCATCTCGACCCATAAAACGAACGACAGTCGTTCCCAGTCATGGCGTCAGACCAGGAGCGCGAGCACGCCCTCGCCTCGTTCAAGCAAAAGCTCATCGAGTCGCGGGAATGGGAGACGAAACTCAAGAACCTGCGCCTGGAGATTAAGGAGTTGCAAAAAGAGTTTGACCAAACAGAAGAGAACATCAAGGCGCTACAAAGCGTCGGCCAGATCATCGGCGAGGTGCTGAAGCAGTTGGATGATGAACGATGTGCGTTGGCCCTCGCCCTTGAAGACCTACCGATTGTCGGCGCAAATACTGACGCTCTGCTTTCCTCCTCGCAGTCATCGTCAAGGCCTCGTCCGGGCCGCGCTACGTGGTCGGGTGCCGGTCCAAGGTGGACAAGGCCAAGCTGAAGCAGGGGACGCGCGTGGCGCTCGACATGACGACGCTGACCATCATGCGCATGCTGCCGCGCGAGGTCGACCCGCTCGTCTACAACATGTCGCTCGAGGACCCGGGCCAGGTCAGCTTCGCGGGCATCGGCGGGCTCAACGACCAGATCCGCGAGCTGCGCGAGGTCATCGAGCTGCCCCTCAAGAACCCGGAGCTGTTCCTGCGCGTCGGCATCAAGCCGCCCAAGGGCGTGCTGCTGTACGGGCCGCCGGGCACCGGCAAGACGCTGCTCGCGCGTGCGGTGGCGAGCAGTCTCGAGACCAACTTTTTGAAGGGTGAGTAGCGCCGTCCCTCTCTCTCCCTTTCCACCGCATCCCTGACATCACCACCACTAACCAACTTCGCTCCACCAGTCGTCTCCTCCGCCATCGTCGACAAGTACATCGGCGAGTCCGCCCGCCTCATCCGCGAAATGTTCGGCTACGCCAAGGAGCACGAGCCGTGCATCATCTTCATGGACGAGATCGACGCCATCGGCGGGCGGCGCTTCAGCGAGGGCACGAGCGCCGACCGCGAGATCCAGCGCACCCTCATGGAGCTGCTCAACCAGCTCGACGGCTTCGACTACCTGGGCAAGACCAAGATCATCATGGCCACCAACCGGCCCGACACGCTCGACCCGGCGCTGCTGCGCGCCGGCCGCCTCGACCGCAAGATCGAGATCCCCCTGCCCAATGAGGTTGGGCGTCTGGAGATTCTCAAGATCCATGCCGCAGGCGTGCGTAAGGAGGGCGAGATTGACTTTGAGAGTGTGGTTAAGATGAGTGATGGGTTGAATGGTGCTGATTTGCGGAATGTGGTGACCGAGGCGTGCGTTCCCCTTTCGAAAACAAATGTGTGGTGACTGAAGGCGATCTTTGCTAACATTCGGCTTCCAGGGGCCTGTTCGCCATCAAGGCCGACCGCGACGCCATCAACCAAGACGACTTCAACAAGGCGGTGCGCAAGCTGGTCGAGGCCAAGAAGCTGGAGGGCAAGCTGGAGTATCAGAAGCTGTGAGGGACGTACGTAGACGTATTTATGGCGGTGCTACACATGGGAATAGACGTCGCCATGGTGACAGGGACACACCTGCACAGCGTGTAATTTTGTACGAATATCTGGTGCAATGAGTCTTGGGGTGACGGGAAGCGAATGCACAGCTTGGTGGTCAGCGCCTGCGATGGTTGTTTCTGGATATGGCCCGTGCTCGATTTGATATCCACGGAGGATCCCTCAGCAGAATCCTCCCGGACTTTGACCTCTCACCGGCCTGATCGATGGGTGGTTGACCCAGCGGCAGGGTCGCTCTGTCGGCTCTGGGGCGATGCAGCAGTGCGTCCGTGGGCTCGGGAACGTGGCCAGATAGGGCTGCTAGTGCGGTCGAGTCTCCTGCATGGCTTTCTCGGTTTCTCCCGAGGCCTCGCACTTGTTGAGCAATGACACAGCCTCTGCTGGAAATTACGGAACCGCTTTGGGATCCTGACTTTCGCATTCCAGGTGCTGACACGCCCTTAGGCGAGCAATTACGATGTTGCTGATCAGCCGTGTTAGTCGGCGAGCTATTGAATGGCGATGCCAGAGCACTTGATAATCCATTTCCAACATGGGAATTGGCCTCTATCAAACCGAAGCTCGATGCTCGTGTTGGACGTGGAATCCGGCATTGGTCTCGTGGGGCGACAGCCAGCATTTCTAAGAATAGACACCACGGGAAGGCATCCCCTTTTCTTGGGGGCGCTTCACAGCCGCAAACAGTGGGGCCAGCTCGGTCCCTGAGCCCTGTGAGCTCAGCGAGGCTCCGGGGAACCGACCGACAGGCATCTCAATTGGAGGCAGTGAGGGAGGGTTGCATTGGCGTCGTTGTCTGCCGGCGGTTCCTGGTCGATCAGTGGCAGCTCCGTGGGTGGCTGTAGTGTAGGTTGGCGATGCGGGAATCCTGGAAGAACAGGCCGTGTTTTTGATACTTCCAGGAAATGGTTGCTGGTGTAACGGCTGGCCGATGCAGGGCGAAAACAGAGGAGTTGACGAAGGGGCTGCGGGATCGTCGATCCACACAGATACGAAGCCTCTCCACTGCCGAATGCCGACGTCGAGTCCCCCTGGCCAGTATGCCAAGACTGGTCTGATGTGTTGTGAGCTTCTTCGGAATCCGTCAAGACCATCGTCGAGGGTGGAAGATGCCAGGATGGCGGTGAGCAGTCGAGAATCGAGATGCACAGCTCTTGGCGACTCTTCCTACCTGGTACACGACATCAGCCAGATGTTCCCGAAGCGCTGCCAATGAGAGGCACGGAATCCACCATGACAGACCGCAAAGGCGGAGATGACCCCAGATCTCGCAGTCGGCATGCATGCTGCTAGCGGCGCCACGCGCGGACGAGGCAGACTGGAATCAACATAAACATTCAAGGTTCAAGTAACGGTCCGAGTCTGGGGGTTGTTGCAATGGAATGGGTAGCGACTCGATCTACGAAGCAAGTGAGACATGATCCCGAAACCATCTCACACAGACTCTCAATAATCATGTAAACAAATGCCCAAGAGCAGAGAAAGGCCAGGTTCCTGAAGAGCTGCAAAGAGCATAAGGGGAGAAAGAGAAGGAGGGTCCTATCGTTGGTATCCCCGGCTGCAATGAGCGGTCACCTCACGTCAGATGAGAGAGGAGCAGCAGTTGCAACAAGAACGGGATGCACGGCGGGTTTGGTGTGCGCGGTGCAGAGATGAACAATTCTCTCGCAGCTCAGGAGGAAACAAGAGGACCTGGAAGCTGGAAGCTGGAAGCTGGAAGCATCGGGTTGCTCTCCTTCCCGAACAGAAGAGATGCTTCTTTCGGATTCAACGCTCAAACCCCTGCCAGGGCAATGACGACTTTGTCCCTGGCTCGGCCAGACCCCTGCCTCATCGGGCCTGCAGCAGGCCCCACTCAGCGCCAGCGACCTGCAGCATTCCTTCCCCGCCAGAATCGGCCATAAAGTCAAGCTCCCCGGCGACCGCAGCCCAGCAGCTGATCCTGCCCATCCCATCCATCGTCCTCCTCGCCATCGCCGTGCACACTCTCGTCCTCCCTCTTCCGCCTCGGGCTTTGCTACACCAACTTCCGTGATACCCCCAGCATCCCGCGCCCGCATTTGCAATCGTTTCCCCGCCGTTTCTTTCCGTCACTCGCTGGTTGGCCCGTCAAGATGTGGTACGAACCGACCCCAAGCCCGACCCCGCCTTCGCTCTGTTTTGCTGCCGCTGGGAGCAAGCAGCAAGCGGGGTGATGTGCTGAATGACAACGGCTTTGCTGACGAGATGGATTCCTCTGCAGTGGCATTTTCGGTTACATCAACTACCTGGTCGAGAAGGACCGCAAGTTCATCATTGACACGCTCATCAACGGTACGTCGACGCTGCCGTCGCATACGAGCCCCTGGCGCCGCAGGAACCCGTTCCGGCCCCGCCATTTCATCTGGGCAAAACAAGGAATCGGTCGAGACCCCGTATCGCAAGCGCACATTGCTGACGTACGCTCTGCCGGTTAATTAGGCCTCTCCCGTCTCGAGTACCGTGGCTACGACTCTGCCGGCCTTGCCATCGATGGCGACAAGAAGAAGGAGGTGTTTGCCTTCAAGGAGGTGGGCAAGGTTGCCAAGCTGAAGCAGCTCATCGACGAGTCCCAGCTCGACCTCACCAAGGTCTTTGATTCACACTGCGGCATTGCCCACACCCGGTGGGCCACCCACGGCCCCCCGTCCCGCACCAACTGCCACCCCCACAGGTATGTCGAGATGGAGAGGACCCAATGTCCCTTCAAACCGTCCGCTAACACACTCCGCACCAGGTCCGACCCCAATTGGGAGTTCTCCATCGTCCACAATGGCATCATCACCAACTACAAGGAGCTCAAGACGCTCCTCGAGAGCAAGGGCTTCCGCTTCGAGACCGAGACCGACACCGAGTGCATCGCCAAGCTGGCCAAGTACATCTACGACCAGCACCCGAACGTGGGCTTCACCGACCTGGCCAAGGCCGTTATTAGCGAGCTGGAGGGCGCCTACGGCCTGCTGATCAAGAGCGTGCACTACCCCCACGAGGTGATTGCCGCCCGCAAGGGCTCGCCGCTCGTCATCGGTGTCAAGACGCAGAGGCGCATGAAGGTCGACTTTGTCGATGTCGAGTACGCCGACGAGAACAGCCCGCTGCCCGCGGAGACGGCCGCCCAGAACGTGGCCCTCAAGAAGTCGTCGGGCCCCGGCGGCCTCCTTTCCGCCAACGGCCTGCTGGCTGCCCCCGACAAGTCGCTCCTGCACCGCTCGCAGTCGCGCGCGTTCATGACGGATGACGGCCTGCCGATGCCCACCGAGTTCTTCCTCTCGTCGGACCCGTCGGCCATCGTGGAGCACACCAAGAAGGTGATGTACCTCGAGGACGACGACATCGCGCACATCCACGAGGGCTCGCTCAACATTCACCGCCTCAAGAAGGCCGACGGCAGCAGCAATGTGCGGACGATCCAGACGCTCGAGCTCGAGCTGCAGGAGATCATGAAGGGCAAGTTCGACCACTTCATGCAGAAGGAGATTTTCGAGCAGCCCGAGTCCGTCATCAACACGATGCGCGGCCGTCTCGATATTGGCAACAAGACGGTGACGCTGGGTGGTCTCCGCAACTACATCAGCACCATCCGCCGGTGCCGCCGCATCATCTTCATCGCCTGCGGTACCTCGTACCACAGCTGCATGGCTGTGCGCGGCATCTTTGAGGAGCTGGCCGAGATTCCGATTGCCGTCGAGCTCGCCTCCGACTTCCTCGACCGCCAAGCGCCCGTGTTCAGAGACGACACGTGCGTGTTCGTGTCGCAGTCCGGCGAGACGGCCGACTCGCTGATGGCGCTGCGGTACTGCCTGGAGCGGGGCGCCCTGACCGTCGGTATAGTGAACGTGGTCGGCTCGAGCATCTCGCTCCTCACGCACTGCGGTGTGCACGTCAACGCCGGCCCCGAGATTGGTGTGGCCTCGACCAAGGCGTACACGTCGCAGTTCATCGCCATGGTCATGTTCGCCCTGTCGCTTAGCGAGGACCGGGCGTCAAAGCAGAAGCGGCGCGAGGAGATCATGGAGGGCCTCAGCAAGATCAGCGACCAGATCAAGTCGGTACTGGAGCAGGACCAGAAGATCAAGCAGCTGTGCGAGAAGACTTTCAAGAACCAGAAGAGCCTGCTGCTCCTCGGCCGCGGCAGCCAGTACAGCACGGCGCTCGAGGGCGCCCTCAAGATCAAGGAAATCAGCTACCTGCACTGCGAGGCCGTCATGAGCGGTGAGCTCAAGCACGGCGTCCTCGCGCTGGTGGACGAGAACCTGCCCATCATCATGATCCTGACGCGCGACAACCTCTTCAAGAAGAGTCTGAATGCCTACCAACAAGGTATGTTTTATCATCAGTTCCCCACTGTCGACGCATCTGCTAACATTGTGTCCTGCAGTCGTTGCCCGCGGTGGAAAGCCTATTGTGATTTGCAACCCGGATGACGAGGAGTTCAAGGCCAGCCACGCCGAGAAGATTGAGATCCCCAGGACGGTCGACGTCCTGCAGGGCATCCTCAACGTCATCCCCCTGCAGCTGATTGCCTACTGGCTGGCTGTCATGGAGGGCCTCAACGTCGACTTCCCCCGCAACCTGGCCAAGTCGGTCACGGTCGAGTGAAGAGGTTGATACGGAGGGTGCGTTGGAGAAGCCGTGATGGGGAAATAGACCCTATCCATCTATCATGTACTAGTAATATTGGCTACCTTACTGTCCATCCGCTGGCTAGGAGTTTGACGCAAGGAAAATGGGCCATGGGGTCGCCGAGAGAAGGTCGTCGGCGCCGCGGAGGATTGGGTCCAGGGATAACAGGGTCAGGTTGTTTGGGATGAAGGAATAGTGATAGCGAGAGTGTGGCAGGGAACGTGGTGGCCGGGCGAGACATCTGCCCAAGGCAATATACTTGTTATGGACAACCTAACGCGATTCATGATGCATTGTGGTGTTCCATTTCGGTAGGAGTCACCTCGGCCATGTTTTAGCAGTGCTGTGTCCGACCAGAACAGCTGCAGCCTTAACCCTAGCTACAACCTTCGGTTTTTTTTTTTTTTTTTTTTTTTTTTTTTCCCCTCTTCGCATTTTTTCCTCTTCCTTTTTTCCCCTTTTCGTTTCTTTCCTTCTCTTTTTCTTCCTCTTTTTTTCTTTTCTTTTTTGCCACCCAATTTCTCTAGCACTCTGCTGGCTGGGGCTCGCGGAGGGGCGCTGGGCGCGGGGGGGAGGAGAGGGGGAAGAGGGGGAAGGGGAGGAGGGGGAGAACTGGATTTGCCTCCTTTGGTTTGTGGGACTTGGTTTACCCGGAGCACTCTCGGCGATTCTAAATCATGTATTGCTCGCTACCCCGTCCGTGCCTTAACCCAGTACCCATATCTATCGTATCCTCTACACATCCTGCGTGCCATACCCGCGAATCCGCTCGGCAAACGCCCAGCTCTGCTTCTCGAGCTGCTCGTCCTCGCTCAGCTCCACCCCGTCCTTGGTCACCACCGCAATGCTGTACCGGTCCAGCGACCGCGCGTCGCGGTAGAACAGCACCTTCATGCACTCCTTGACCAGATTAACCGCCTCCTCGCGCGTCAGCTTCGCCGCGTCCTCCTCCGTCGCCGCGTACTTCCGCATAATGGGCTGCGCCAGCATCGCGCCGAACCCGGTCGCCAGGGAAGGTGAGGTAAACGTCGTCCCGCGCAGGTCGACCGACGCGAGGAAGGGCTTGGATGAGCCGTCGAAGCCGGCGACCAGGATCTGGTTCCAGAGGGGGTCGAAATCGTTGCGGCGTCGGTACATGAGCTTGGAGAGGTACTTGTGCAGGTTGGCGGCGTTGAGCTGGGATTTGGAGGGGTCGGCCGAGTGCTCGTGCTCGTACGACTCGTCGATGGCCAGCTCGGTGAGGTGGCGGTCGAGGAATTGCATGTCTGAGACGTCGCCGCCGAAGCCGACTACCGAGTGGGAAAGGAATGGGCGCAGGCGCTTGACGTCGGTGAAGCGGGCGAGGGAGCCGTAGGAGGCTGTGTAGAATATGGGTTAGTGGGTGTGCAATGTTGGATGGGAAGGGGAGGGGAAGAGAGCATACCCAGGTTGTCGGCGGCCATGACGACGCCGTCTTCGAACTTGATGGCGATGACGGACGTACCCGTCACAACGGGCGATTGTGTCGCTGTCTTGGGGCCGCTGGTCTCGAGGTAGGATGCATCGTAGGCACCGTAGACGTCGTCTCTGGGCTGTGCGAGTGTCAGCTTCTGTGGGATCGTGGTTGGGGATGACCAGGTGATGGGGGACCTACACGGCCCCAAGCTTGCGGGCGGTGATCCATATTGCTGGGAGAAGTGTGTTGGCTTGATTAAATGGGGATCTAAATGCGAAGGGCAACAATTATCGTGGCTTCGGCAGAAAAGAGTC
The DNA here is from genome assembly GCA_023628475.1 of Chaetomiaceae sp. PF1801. Lineage (NCBI taxonomy): Eukaryota > Fungi > Ascomycota > Sordariomycetes > Sordariales > Chaetomiaceae > Chaetomiaceae sp. PF1801. The sequence goes on from JAMAKQ010000005.1 coordinate 627,087, forward strand.
GCAGTGGTAAGTTGTTGCTGGTCGCCGTGGGTTGTTTTGCGTTGGTTGTGTTGGGGATGGAAGCTTGCGGTTGGAGTGAGGCTGGAGCTTCCCTTAGCTTCGCGTCCCAGTGCTGCCTTCCGGAGGCGGGCTGACGGTGCCAAGACTTCCGTTGCCTGAGGCGGTGGTTGCCGCGACCCACCACAGCCAAGCTTCGAAAGTTCGCAGCTGGGCAACCACGTGACCCCCTTGTTCCTCACCCAAAACACAAACAAACCCGATCTTGGCTCAGAATACTTGAAAACAAGCCACGCGTGCCTGATATCAAGAAGATCCCACAGAGAGAGACAACAAGACAAAGATGGGACTCGTACAGTATGAAAGCAGCGACGAGGATGAGGAGGTTCAGACTCCCCTCGAGTCTCAGGTGAGCGGCTCACTCTCGCCGTCCGTCATCAAAAGTGGCTAACATGCATTGAAGAAACCGCCAGCCGGGCTAGTCTCAATGAGCAGTGCAAATGCAGCAGGTGCGTCTTTTGCTTTGTCAACCGGTGCGGCCGCAGCCACTAATTTCCTGGCAGCACCAGAACCCACGAGTGCTCCCACCTCATCAGCAACAGCAACAGCACAACAGACCCTGCCTCTCCAATCACGCACAGCTCCCAATGTGGGACCAGAACCAGGCCCTCAACTAGGCCCCGTCCTCGGCCCAGCCCGGCCCCCTCCTTCCACCACCAACAACCTGCCCTCACTGGCAACCCAACTCGACGAAGCAGACCCACAACAACCAGAAATCGACCTCGCCTTCCTTGAAGACACCCCACAAGACGACACCAACCCGCCTCCATCCCCTTACACCAAAACCCGCACCCTGCTACACAACCTGACCCTCCCCGCCCACCCCAACATGGACATTCCGCCCTCGCCACCAGGAACCCCGCCACCGGGGCACGACGCGCTCACGTCCAAGTTCACCACCTTCCTGCAACTCAAGCGCACACAGGGCGTGCACTTCAACGCGCGGCTTGCTGCGTCGGCGGGGATGAGGAATCCGAGTGTGGGGGATAAGTTGATGGGGTTTGTGGGGTTTGAGATAGAGTTTGCTTCTTCTTCCTCGTCGGATAACATTGGGAGGGGGGAGGGGAATGGACAGGGTGGGTATGGAGGTGGTGGTGGTGAGGCGGTGGAGCAGTACTGCACTGTGTTGAGTCCTGATGTCTGGGATGGCGGGGTGTCGTTCCCTTCGTGGGCTTATAAGGGACCGTTGAGGAGGGCGCAGGAGAGGGGCGCGAGGGAGAGGGAACGGGCGCCCGGGGAGGCGGTTGAGTTTGTTAAGGGGGGGACTGTTGGGGGCGGGGGGAGTGGTACGGCGAGTCGGGCTGGGACACCAGGGTTGGGGTCAGGGTCGGGGACGGGGAAGAGGAAGGGGAGATGGGATACGTGATTCAGGGAGGAGTGGTCTTGGTGGGATGGGAAGGATGGCGTTGAGCTCGCCAAGGCGTCACCAAGGACAGACAGGTCATAAGCTAATAAGGTTGTTCAGGGACAACTTGAGGAGCTTGTAATCTGTGGCTTACACTACCGGCCGAGGTCCCCGAACGCACCCTCAGCATGCTCCACGCACTTCAATCTTTCCTCTTCTTGCTAAGTACACACAGCCACCTATTCGTCGCCTTAAACGGGCCCGCACGATCCGACGCAGTGGCGGAACATCACCGCCGGCTCAAAGCGCGGCATCAGTTCCAGCTGCTCCTGCACCCACGGGTGTTCCCTTACGAGCACTCGAGTGTTCCAGTTGACACGCCAGTTGTAGGGAACGCCGGGCCGATTCCCATCCTCGTCAAAATCCTCGTCCACTGTGGCCTCTGCGAAGTTCGGCCAGAATTCCACCCGAGTAGCATACGGGACGCCGAGTTCGAGGCCCTTTTTGTACACCCACGCCTTCTCCACATTCTCGCGCCACTGCTCGACGCGTGCGAGGTATGCGTCGGCGTTGTCGACGACGTCGGAAAAGAACTCAGCGACGTCTAACTCCTCTCCCAAACGCGATCTGGCCTCCTCGGTCTGATGGTGCCGTCTCCAGGCTTCCCGAAACGTAGCAAGCCTTGCCGTATCCCTCGGATCAACCAGCTGAATGGGTTCCTTCTCAAAGAGGCCAAAGACACCGGCCCGCGCGGCTTCCTTGGCCGACATGTGGATCTCGACGATGGCCAAGACGGCGTAGTACAGACCGCCCGGGGTGAAATACTTCATGTCTTTGTCGTCGAAACTTGTGGGGAAAGTGGTATAGGGGTTCTCCCGCACGGGATCAAAGGGGAGCAACAAGTCGGCGCTGACGGACCCGGCAGCGGCCTGGTTGACCAGCCACGGGAACGCCGGCAAGGGGCACTCAGGGGGGTCCCATATGCTGTCGTCGTAGCCCTTGTGCCAGTTGAGATGGACGATGTCGAGGCCCTTGCGGAAGCGGACTGGCGCTTTCACGTCCCAGTCGCTTTCCCACGACGGACATGAGGCTCCATCGTCATCTTTCTGCCTCGTGTCGTCCGCCACGTACTGATAGCGCCTCCCCAGGGCAAGGGCAACGCTGCGCGCCTCGCGGCAGACGCGAGATATTAGCGGGAGTGCTTGGCTGGCCTGCGGTGGTGACCTAGGCCAGAGGACTCTGCGAGAGCCGGCTGGGACGGTGAGATGGTTGTCTGAGACCGGAAAGTCCATCTCGACGACTTGCGGGCCGGGGAGGCAGTGCGACCAGATTTCGAGTCGTAGCTCCGTGGGCAGGTCCCGAAATCTTGGGAAGTCGCGGGCGGCCATGGCGTTTGTGGCGATGCCAGCCTGCTAGTTGTGGTTGTGATCAAGTTGTTGTTGTTGGGTGGTGATAGATTCAGGACTGAGTCACAATTCGGCCGGTAGGGACTCGGTCGGCTTATGTAAGGGACTGTAGGCATGTGCGAGTTGGCCTCCACCGAAACAAGGTAGGTACTCGACGTTTGATGTGCTTAGGAAGGCGACGGATGAGCGAGAGGGAGGACAAGTGGAAGGAAGAAAACAGGAGGCGTGGAACGAGGAAAAGGATCCGATTCTCACCATCACCCGCGCCGCCCTCATCATCGTGCCTTGCCTCAACGAGGGGAAGGGGCGGGCGGCCATTACGTATCTAAAAGACTACCTCAAGTAGCTAACCTCGCGTGCAATATGCAGTGCTCCCCGCAACATCGTCCTCAATTCATGGTATCTCCATCATGATCATAGTAGAATGGTATCTCCCCAGCCAACCGCGCAAATAAAAACTCATAAAAAATCCCAGCCACGCAACGATATCATCACAGAACCACCCCCCACTCATGCAATTACAACAGCTGCAGCACCTCCAAAGCCCGCTTATGACCCAACCCACCACACGGAATCGTAACATTGAGGTTGTCCTTGATGGCCTGGCCAATGGGGATGTCGACCGTCTGGTTGTGGAAGGCGAGCGCGTTGGCAAAGTAGGGCAGCTGCTGGCCGTTGCGCTCGACCGACTTGCCGCGGATCTGGAAGGGCAGCACGCCGTTGTTCTCGCAGTAGGGCTTCTGGCCGAGGGCCTCGATCACGGCGCCGTTATCGATAGTAGCGCGCATCGTGTACTCGTTGGTGCCGGGCCGCAGGATGAGGTTGTCGATGTAGACGGTGCCGACGTCCTTGCCGAGGAGGTAGTTGTAGAAGGTGACGTTGCCCTGTGTGTGGTTAGCAGGTGATGGGTGTAGTGGGAGTGAGTCTTCGAGAGTGAACGTACGAGGTCAAACTCGACGACCGAGGTGTTGGGGATGGTCACGTTGGCCCGGAAGTTGTTCCCCTTGTCATCATTTGTAAGGCCAACCCAGGTCGGCTTGACCACTGTACCGTTCAGCCCGCGGAGACCTGGATTTGTCAGTACATAACTTGGTAAAGAGTAACGATTCCCTGGGATGGTGCGTACCAGCCATGGTGATGGTCTTCTTGAAGGTGACGGGATACGACCGGGAAATGCCCTTGACATGGACGTGGGTGTCGCCGTCGACGGTCACGCGGATGCTCTCGTTGACGAGCAGCCACGTGTTGAACCGCGTCAGAGCGTCTTGGTTCTCGATGGGCAGGAACTGGGTGACGTTGACGGTCTGAAGCGAATCGGCCGTGGTCGCGGGGAAGTTGAGCGTAGCAAAGGCCGTGTGGGGCTCGAAGTCCTCGAGGTACATGGCGCCGGGGAAGGCGTCGATGTCGGCGTGGACCGAGCCGTCCGTCTTGATGGTGCTGTTGATCGACATGGTCAAGTTGTCGGTCTGCGTGTTGCTGGCGATGAGGCCATCGAGGATGAGTTCGGCCTCGTCGAGCTTCTGTTGAGCAATCTTAGGGACGCCAACCAGCAGGCTGAGGGAGAGCATGGTCAGTATTTGGCGCGGTCAAGTGATAGCGAGTCCCAGTCCACTTACACCACGGGAACGACAATGACGACGATGACAATGACCACAATCAGATACGCCCACCAGAACTTGGCGCAGTGACCGAGGCAGCCGCGCCTCCGGGGCTTGTCCGAGACCGTCTCGGCCTGGGTGACGGCGGCCTTATCGACATCACCCATTGTTGCGGCGATACGGCGACGAGATTCGGCTCCGGATGATACGTTGGTGTTGTTGATACCGCTCCCTCTCACTCGGGTGAGCGTCGGACAAGACCAGTGTTCGACGGGAAGGAGTCGAGAGGCAGAACCGGCATGAGATCAAAGCAGAGGGTCCAGATGTGGGAGGAGCAGGGCAGGGTCTTGCATTTATAATTGGGATTTCTTGCAGCAGCGGAATGTACCTTAAGGTTGCAGTGGTTGGGGAGGGATGGGGTCAATTGGAGCCAATATCGCAGGGGGATGGCTGCTTGCCATCCTGATGATCCCAAGATGCTTGCAACAAGGCCCTCGAACCTGTGGCTCGGCAAGGGGTGCGGCCTTGGGATGGATGGTGGGATGGTGGGGAGCAAAGCCATGGCGCAAAGCCGAAAGTCATGGGGATCATCGGCTCCGCGTGAACGCAAAAGAAAGAAAGGAGAAACCTTCCTTGTCGCCACCAACGCCGTCGAATCCGGCAGACAAGCAGTCGCGCACGAGAGCGGAAAGTCCACCTTGGACCCGGGCACTTTCTCCTGGCTAGCTCCATTTCCGGCCGCCCATTGCCGGCCGCTAGCCCGATCGAGCAAGTCGTCCGATCCAACCGCAGCAAAGGAGGCAGGCGGACTTGGGACAAACCCTAACCCTTCTGTTGGATATTAATGAAGCCATGCTCCTGTATCAACGTTCAAGGTTAAAATGGCCGAATCAGCTCGCAGTGTGGGGGTTTTCTTGAGTTCGTGTTGCCACTCCATCTATCCGTCTCAAGCAGCCTGCAAATGCAATATCGAAATGAGCGGCAGGATCACAAGCAATTCATCAACGAGGCATCTCTCCGGGCCGAAGCCGGCGGCCTCTTGACCGCTTGGCCTTCACGGGCAAGTTCGGCCTCGCCCCAGAGACGCTGTGCGGGGAATGCGGAGGAAGACGTCTTGACAGCGCCAATCGTCGCGGTTGACATTCTGGACTGGGGAGGTGGGGATGAGATGGTGTTGTCCAACATCGCGGGGAACCCTCCACAACGGCTCGCCGCCCATCGCGCCCGATACCGCATGTGGACTAGTTTCGTCCGCCCAGCTCCATGGGAAGCACGAACTTGAAGACGCCAAACCGGTTTTCGCTGTGGTGCTTTGTCGTTTGGTGTCTCGATCCGCATGTGGTAAGAGGTGATCATCGCCATGAGCCGAGGCTGTCTTGTGTTGGATGCAGGAGCATCTGCATGCCGCAGCATGTCGATGTCGTGAAACTGAAGAGATGCCAGTTGTTAGCAACCATCATGGCTCTGGTTCGAGTTCGAGTTCCTGAAATTGCAAGCCCAGAAACACATGCAACCGTTTCACGGGCGTGACTGCCTGAACAAGCCGCCGCCAAGAGATAATCTGGCGGTTTTTGCCCCGCCCTCGTCCGGGGGAGGCGCCAGGGGTGTCATTCGAACCCTTGCCCGACCAGGCAAGCTCCTCGGCATCTTGGATGGAGCACATGAAAAATTTCTGATCTCGAGGAACACCCATCACGTTTCCCCAGATTCTCGGCGCGCAAACGTCAAGGAGTCAGGATCGTCGCGATTGGACCCCGCGAGGGGCAGCTGGAAGCCAAGAGGATTCCCTCCTCGCTTCCGATCGCTGAGGCTTGGGTGAGAGAAAAGCGGTTGCGATTACGAGCGTGAACTTGCCTGGATTTGCATGTGCAAATCGACCGCCAAGTTGCCAACACCAAACGGGCCGTTTCTGCAGGACAAGAGTTCGGACGACCAGATTGTCTGGTCGCAGTGGCGGAAATGGCCACCCATTTATTGCCCGGCTGCAAGTTCCTTACAATCCAACAGATAACAGTTTACTCCACGCAACGCTCAACAAGGTCTCTCACCGAGCCCGGCTGCATCCAGACCCCCCTGTCGTTACAGACTCCCTGTATTTTGTGGGCCTTGTAGGACAGACCTGGATTTTACCTCATCATCGCCCAAGCCTCGCACCTTGCACTCGAACTTGCAAGCCATCCATGTTACAGTCGTTGAACCCAGTTATACCAGTGCATTGCTAGAGCATTGCCAATGCTAGTGCTATTGCCCATTGCCTACCATTGCCATTGCTAGTATTAGTGCTCGTACCAGTGCCATTGCCAAGTTGTCGGGACTATCGCTAGCGTCACCGCTAGTTATCCATACAAAGTACTCCGTACCTCAACAAGTATTGTAAAAGCTTCGGAAAAGTATTTGTAAGAGAAGTTATAAGAGCATTTGTAGAAGTAATTACAAGAGCCTTATGAACAAATTCGGTGCGAATATATTTGGCGAAGTGGATAAGTGAGGAAATGGAAGAGTTGGATGAATTTCTGGTGATGGCCTCGGTCAAAGTGGGTAGGATCCACAAAATACAGGGAGTCTGTAGCGACAGGGGGGTCTGAATGCAGCCGGGCTCTCTCTCACCGCAAGACGTGATTCGGTGTGGGCCGTGCTGTTGAAGGGGTCGACTGGAGCCGCTCGGAGATTTGACAGACAAAATTATGGGGTTGATGTGCGCCAGAACCGGCCCGACCACGGTGCCGTATCCGTAATACGGACAAACACTCGAACTGCTCTCGAAACATCAGAACAACAACAACTCGAGAGAACAAGGAATCTCAAACCAGCAACAAATGCGACAGACGCAAAGCGTCGGACATCACCTGAACTCACACAGCCAACAACACAGCACGACAGGCCGCCGGCTGCATGACCTCACACCTTCCCAAATCAGCCAGCCAGCCAATCGGCGGTCAGAAACCCAGTGTAACCCGACGTCGTTGCCTCGAACTTGAAGCGAAAGCAACCAGGATCGTCTCGTAATTGGGAACAAGAGAAAAGGGGCAGCTCAACTTCATGCGACACAAGTGCTCTGTATTGAAAGTATGAAACTTGGACTTCACATATATCATCCCATGGGCCATTCAGGGTAAAATTCCAACAATACTGTAACAGTTATATGTGGTGCGACGCTCATTCATCCCATTCCGTAGCTGACCTGAGAGTCTCATATCAGACGGTTGATGTCGCCAGCCCAGCGGCCTTGAATTCATGTTCATCCCAAACTTAACCGCCTCGCCACATCCTTGCAGAGACAGAGCCGCAGGTTCCTGGAGATAAGGTTGCCCTGTGCCACATGTCCCCGTTCAGTTTATGCTCTGTGCCGCCATCGCCACGCCCAAGTGTAAACCTCGGGCTCATGTATCAAAACCTTGAAACAGGCCTTATGTAGAGATGCAATGGAGTTTCCTGACAACACTAGGGCTGCAATTCCCATAGATCAGGGGTATCTACCCTCCACATAACCAATACACACCACCTATTTAGGGCAGATACTCCGCGAGACACCTCGGAAAGCCGTACTTCCAGCGATGGTGAAACGAGAGCAACCGCACCTCAAGGCTTCATGCCCGCTGCAGAGGGGCGCAGCCGGCTGATTCCGCCGCCCCGCGTCGGCCGGGGGACCTCCGTTCCACATGTCAGAAACCTCCCACCTCGGCGATCTCGAAACACTTCCAGGTTTAAGGGATCGCCGTTCCCCCGCAAACTTGGCAGGCACGGCACGGCGCCATGCCCTGTGCTCATCAGAGCTTGGCGCGGGCCGACGTCCACAGCCCTGACCGGTCCAGCCCGGCGTCGCCATCGAAAATATCGCGCTCCACCATGCGCGTGTTGATCTGGGGTTTGGCAGTGTCAGCTCCGGGATCCTCGGCAAGCATATGATCCGGGACGGGACGGGAAGTAACACTCACGAAACGCGGCCCCAGCTCCGACAGGTCCTTGGCGCCTAGCATCTTCATACACGTCTCGATCTCGCCTTGGAGGACTGGGGGTGAAAGTCAGCAAATCAACAGACATCAACTGACGCATACGAAGAAGGGAACTCACTCTCAAACGTCCTCTCAACCCCCTGCCACCCGCCCGCGCCCAACCCCCAGAGCGCCGCCCTCCCGACCCCCACCGCCCTCGCACCCAAGCACAGCGCCTTCACCACATCCGTCCCCCTTCTCACCCCACCATCAACCCACACCTCGATGGTATCAAACACCTCCGGGCAATACTTCCTAATCTCCAGCAAGGTATGCACCGCCGGCGGCGAGGTATCAAGCGACCTCCCCCCATGATTCGACAAGATAATCCCCTGCACCGTCCCCGGGTGCTGGCGCGCGTACCGCGCCGCCAGGTACGCATCCTCGTGCGTCTGAATCCCCTTCAACACAATCGGCAGATCCGTATGCTTCGCCAGCCACGGCAGCGTCGTCTCCCACGTCAAATCCGCCGCGGTACCAAAAAACAACTGCTTCCCCACGCCCGAATTCGCATCCGGCTTCTTCTCCTGCCCCGGCGGCCTTGACGCCTCCACCACCAGCTGCGCCTCGATCCCCGCCCGCTCGTCATGCTCCCGCTTGCTGGGGACGGGCGCGTCGAGCGTGAGCACGACGCACTTGTACCGGTCCTTCATCTTTGCGATGCGTGCGAGCATGGCCTCGCTCTTGGCGCGGTTGGTCTGCACGTACAGCTGCCAGCCAAAGATCTGCCCGGGGGCCGCGTCGGCGACGATCTGTTCGGGCGTCATGGACGCGTTGTGCGAGACGAGCTGCATGGCGCCGAAGCGGGAGATGCCGCGCGCGATGCCGGCTTCGCCGTCTGGGTGCGCGAGGCGCGCCATGGCGGCGGGGGAGACGTAGAGGGGCGTGGAGACGGGGTGGCCGAGCAGGGTGGTGGATGTCGAGGCCTGGGTGACGTCGACGAAGACGCGCGGGCGGAGGAGGATGTTGCGGTAGGCGAGGTTGTTGAGGGTCTTGGAGTGCAGGTCGTCGGAGGCGGAGTAGTAGTAGGCCCAGCACTTCTTGGAGATTTGTGTTTTGGCGGCGGCTTCGATCTCGTCGAGGTTGAGGAGCGTGTGGAGGGGAGGGGGCGGGGCCTTTGCCTCCTCCTCGCGGCCTTGGGCGCTCTGCCGTTGTAGCTTCTTGAGGCTTTCCGGGTCGACTACGCCCAGCTTCGCCTCGGGCTTCAGGTTCTCCTCGAGGATGCCCGGCGGGTGGATCGGGTCGTACTCGGCCGTGGCATCGCGGCCGGCGAGCTGGAGGATGATCTTGGAGCCGCCGGGGTGCTCGGGGAGGAACTCGGTCACGTCGTAGACATTGCCGTGGAGGACCACCCAGCAGCTTTCTGGGGAGGTGTGCTTCGCGACTGGAGAAGAGGAGAGCTGTTAGCAAGGTAAGCGTGCGGGGTGGTTGTCGGAACGGGACTTGCCTTCCTCGGCGCTAAAGACCTTCGCCATGTTGGAATCCGACAGCCGCGCTGCGCTCTGATCTCACTTCTATCCAAACACACAACAACAAAGCCAGCGCGGGATGGCGACGTCGGGGGATGCGGGCTGCATTTTAACCCCCGGATCGGAACGCCTTGCGGAGTCGGAGCCGGTGTCACCAGTTGCGCTGGGGCAATTGAATGCCGATGATTGGGCCGTGATGCCCCTGTTTTAGGCTGGTCCCTCGCTGTGGAGCAGCGGTTCTCGCCGGCGACAGGGAAGCTCAGGAACGGGCGGCGTTCCGCTTCGGCGGATTGGAGGGAAATTCGGCCTCCGCCCGCGGCAGTTCGCTGCACGCTGATCCGATGCTGGGCGATGCTCGGGGACTCGAAGAGCCAGAAACATTTTTGTCTCGCAACATTGTGAGACGAAGGCTGGCTCCAAGAAATTCAACCTGAAGAGACCAAAGGGGTAGCTCCGCGCTTCAACCTAGGTTCGACGGAGTTTGACTGCCGGACCTCCCTACCCTTCAGCGAAAGTAGTGCCTGGAGTCCTCGATGATCTTGCCTCGGGGCTCCAAGGGCTTCCTCGTCGTGAATCAGCCATGCAGCGGATACAGATCTCGGCTTCGGCACTCTGCTCCTCTCGGTCCGTCCCGTTCGTTTCGAATGCCGTCATTGTACGGCTTTCTCTCCGTTCCATGTTGAGCTTCTTGGGTCCCAACCCAGGTTCCAGTTGACAGGAATCGCAAGTGCATGCACGGGATGCAGCAGTTGAGCCCCACAGGAGCGGTGACAGGGCGTGGGGCTCTCGCTAGGCTGATGCCCCGCCCCCGCCATCATCCATGCACCAGACAGCTCCAGCTCAGCTGGCTCAGCCCCGTGAACCTTCTTGGACACCTCGTCTCATCTGCGACTCTGTGAACAGGCTTGAAGTTCCATCGGATCATCAACCTTCGTTCGCCCCAAACTCGCGCATCCCCCGCATCTCGGTCTTCCTCTCGCAAACCGGGAACATTGAAGGCGGCACCCCGCCAACACTCCACCGACCTTATCCGCCCAGTGCATGGGCGCCCTGCTCGCCAGAATGGCAGGCCGTCCGAAGCTGCGGATCCTCTGTTTCGGCGACTCGCTCACCGCCGGCTACGCATCGTGGGGCGCCATCCACCATCCGTACAATGAGCGGATGGAGCAGATGCTCTCCATGGCCTTCCCCGACCGCCGGATCGAGACGGTCGAGGACGGCCTGTCCGGAGCCACGGTCAAGTCGGCGTTTCAGGCGCGGATGAATGCACAGTGTGGGTGGTCTGCGGCCTTGGTGTGGCATGGCCACAAACTGATGTTACGTGCAACACCACAGTCCTCGCTCCGAGAAACAAGAAGAAAAAGGACGATGACGAGCAAGACGACGGCAAGCGCTACCACTGGGCTATCGTACTCGGAGGGACAAAGTACGTTGCCTGTCGTCCCTCTCACAGACCTCCCTAAGACTAACACCAAACCCCCACAGCGACCTCGGCATGGGCTTCCCCCCAGAAGACATCTTCGAGTCCCTCAAACAAGTCTGGAACGTGCCGCTCTCACACAACTGCAAGGTCCTCGCCTTGACCGTCCCCGAAGCGGGGATCACCGGCAAAGCCCGAGACCGGCTCGACGCGGCACGCAACAAACTAAACGACCTCATCAAGGGGTACAAGCGCGAGGGCTTGTGAGTCCACCTCACCCCCTACCCTGCCATCCCACTCCCACCCACCACCTGCTGACATTGTTACAGCCACGTGTACGACCTGCACAAAGCCGTCCCCTACTTCTCCATGTCCGAGTCCGACCGCAAACGCTACTGGGACGACCACATCCACTTCACGCCGGACGGGTACGACCTGATCGGCACCAAGGTGGGCATGGCGCTGGTCAGCCTGCTGGCGCAGGAGCGGGGGCTCGAGCCGGCACGGCCGCAGCGCAGGGTGCGGCGCATGTTCAAGGACGACGACAAGACGTTTGATGAGGAGGCTGGGGACCCGACGGCGATCGATCAGGGGTATGTTGTTGTGCGAAGGGCTGATTTGGAGTAGGCTGGTTGCTGCGGAAGGGGGGTTTATGATACGTGATGAGTGACGACTGGGATACCTGGATAGGATAGGATAGGACTGGCGTTTTGGGTTTACCGGGGATACAGGACCGGGAGGGATATGGATGGACGGATACCGGGTTGGGATCAGGTATTTGGGATATGTTCGTCAGTCGTGATTACATCTATCGTCTCTAGACGGGCCATCTTGGGCCTACAAGTGTCTTAACTCTGAATGGAGAGACCTTCCCCCGGGGCTACCACACCCCGCCATGCATCTTCTCATACCGCAATCTGGGCGGCCACAAACTCGGGAAACTCGGCTTGCAGCGCGTCCGTCAGCCGCTCCACATCCTCCGCCAGCGCCTGCACATTGCTGTCCCACCGCCGCATCTCCTTGCCCACGGGCACCTCCGCCCTCCCACTGCCCTTCTCCCCTGACGCCTCCCCGCCCTCAAACCAAATCATCCGGTCAATCTGATCAATCGACCCCGCCAACCGGCCCTGCTCAATCATCCTAGCCGTCGTCTCCTCGGCCTTGTCCCCATCCAAACCCAGCAACAGCCCCAACTCATCAAACCCAATATTGCTATACAGCCGGCTGGCACTCAACAAATTATGCTCCACCACCGCCTTAGCCAGCACCGTCGACCCATCCGACGTCTTGGCAAGCTGGTGCGGCGCAAGCCCCTGCGCAAACTTGTCCACCTCGGCGGCGCTCAGCAGCCGGTCGAGAAACATCTTCTCCAAGATCCCGTGCTCCTCGGCCAGCTCCGCCGCACGCTCGTCCTTGTACAGCTGCGCCAGCATCCTGCTCCGGAGGGGGCCCGCGGGGGCCAGCACCGCGCACTTGATGGCCATGCCCAACGTGTGCAGGCGCTCGTCCTCGGCGATGGCGGGCGAGAAGGAGATGGCGTGGTAGGACTTGGCGGCCTGCAGGAACTGGCGGTTGGAGTCCTGGATGCGGGCGGCTGAGAGGCGGAAGTGCAGGTTCAGTTCCGGGTCGGTGACGGTGTGCATTACGTTTTTGAGCTTGTTGAGGTAGGTCTCGGCGGAGGTGGCGTCGTCGACTTCGAGGTAGTTGCGCACGATGCGGATCCAGATGATGGCTTTTTCGGCGTCGGGGATGCGGCGCTGGGAGGAGTCGAGGGGGATCTCGGCGAGGAGCTTGGCGGCGGCGAGGAAGTCTTCGTTGGCTTCGTGCGCCGTGGCAATGAGTTCGCGTAGGGAGGCGGATTGCTCGACGAGGGAGGAGGAGAGAGGGGAGGAGGGGATGGCGCGCACGATGTGCTGGCCGGCTTCGATCCAGAGGTCGTGGTTGTTGAGGGCGCGGAGGGCGGCGATGAGGTCGGTGATGAGGGTGCGCGTGCTGACGACGCCGAGGTTGCCGGCCAGCACGGCATCGGCAAAGGCTGTCAGGTCGGCGGCGACATTGTCTGGGGAGGAGAGGGTCTGGAGGTTTGTGAGGATGGCTTGGTAGTCGGCTACCTGCCCCGACTGGCGCGCTTGCTCCAGCGCTTCGGCGACTTTGGGAGACGCCATCTCAATGAGAGGATACTCAACGCCAATACGCAGGGATTGTGAGCCAGCTGTACCTAGAGAGTCGCTTTGAAGTGGTTGGTAAACGAGTAGACGAGGTGTCGTGTGTGGGGAGCTTGGAGTTGCAATAAGCTGAGGTTTGGAGATGGCGAACGGAAGCTCGCCGTTGGACTGCAGCCTGGTGATGGGGTTTTGCGGGGTTGTGGGGCTGCAGCACTGATCAAAGTCAAGTGGGGCCGCTCAACGTCAATTCGATCCGAACTCCAACCCGGGGCGGGGGTGCCTCACCACTCTTGCGGACCTCACAACGCTAGACACCCGGTGTTGAGATTCAACAACATATCGCCCCGTTGCGATGGGTCGATTCATTCCGCATAGCTGAGGTACGCTTACACTAAGAGTTTTGTCGGTGTTTTCGGCTATGTTAATTTCACCCCTTTCATCGCCGACATGAAACGGCCCTAAGCGCGCGCTTCTTTGCCATTCCTCCCAAACAGCCCGCGAAACTGCACGCCTGAGACTTGGTCCGCGCCAGCTTCATTGCTTGGGAGCCAATGGATGTGCTTTCGGCCAGTTGCATCAGACCTTGACCGTTTTTTACCTTCTCTTCTCGCGGGGTTGCATTGACGGAGACCGGTCGAGGCGACCTTGCCGAGTTGGAAGTTCTGGACATGATCATTTCCGCGCTCTACACACATCAGTATTCTCAATCTACTCAAGGGGCAACCAGGCCAAAGACCGGCCGGCCTTTTTTGTCTCAACTCCTGCTCCAAGCATCTCCAGTCGGCTTGCTCCCTTCTGTTTCAGCGCCCAGACATTGATCCCCAGGCTCCAGGTCGATTGGGTCCGAACAGCCGGTAGCCTTGGCTAAACACCATGCAACTACTCCTGGTTGTATCGTGAGAGTTACTGGTGTTGTTTCATGGTCATATTTAGCTGCCTTCCTTGGCTCGCAAGACCACTGCAGGGTCTTTGAAGTTGGATCGTGCCCAAGTAGGCAACATCATACCATGTGTATGGGCGGCAACGGAGTGAAAGTGCTCGGTCATATTGTGCTTGACGGCGAGAAGACATGCCGCGGTTGACTCTTAAAGGTATATAAAGGCCTCGGGCGTCGCTAGCAGTGTGAGCTTGTTCTTCGTCGCCCATCCTCACCCCTTTCACTCCTCATCGAACGACGGTTGATCCGCCCCTCTCCTCTTCTTTTCTCGAGTTGACGCTGGCTGTCACTCCTTTACTTAACTCTTCTCGTCATCACTTACCAATTGTGAACATGCTCTCCAAAGTCTTCATCTTTGTTCTCGCCCTCACCCCCCTGGTCTCTGCCCATGGCAAAGTCCCAGTCGTGACAGGCAACGCCGGCGGCAACGGCACCGCGCTCGGAATCAAGGGCGGCATCGTCCCCGGGACCGGCCCCAACTCAAAGGCAACCAACCCCCCAACCCCCCTTTTCACCCACTCCCAAAGCTAACAACATCGTGTCTAGACCGAAGTCGACACCACCGTCTTCAGCAAAACCAACATCCTCACCGACGGCCTAGGCAAGACCACTGGCTCCGGCAAGAACACCCTCTCCATGATCGTCGACGCCATGGGCCTGTCGGGCGCCACCCTGCCACAAGTCACCTCCCAGGGAGGCAACATCTCCGGCACCTTCCACGTCGTGACCGCCGACGGCGCCGGTCCCATCCAAGCCGTCCTTGACCCGACTGCCAAGGGCAAGTTCTCGACTGGTATCCAGCTCAAGGTGGTTCAGCAGATCCCGGGGGATAAGGGAAATTTTGTGGGGAACAAGAAGCAGCAGAGATGGATCTGGGCCCGTGATGCCACGGCGGGTTTGATGGGCAGGGTGGTGGGCAAGCGCGGCGCGGCGAATGTCAACCAGAGCTTTGGGTTTGCGTTCTCGGTGCCCGACAACACGACGTGCAGCGGGACGGTGGCGGGCTTGACGGGCGTGTGTCTGGTCAAGATTGCCAACTCCAACAAGGCGGGCCCGTTTGGCGGTGTTGTGCCTGTGCAGATTGCTGCTGCTGCTGGGGCTGGGAATGGGGCTGCTGGGCAGGCGAAGGCTTGCGCGCGAGCTTTCCAGGGGTAATATTTAGTCTGGCTTGCGTCAAGTAGTATGGTGTCATGAGACTGGAGAGGCAGTGGGAGATACTGACTGTGTGTGTATTATTATACATAACGGTTAGGGTGAACGGTGTTTTGTGGGAAGGAAGAGGAGTGTGTGGAATACCAACAGTTTGCAGAATCTTGGGGTTTGTTGAGTTACGAGTCCCTCCCATTAGGTATCTGCCAAGTACAACCGCCCTCGGAGCCGGAGTTGAGCGAATCCTGCCGCCTGTCCGGGGCTGATGTCAACATCGTACGATGTTCGGTTGGCACGACAAAACGACCGCAAATACCTGCTGTTTCCGCCAGCACATGTCTCTCATGCTCCAACTCGAGGTTGTTTTTGATCCAGCTTCTCCGACCCGACCAATGTAATAACAACTGACACAGCGCCAGAGTTGGGTATTGTCTCTATCATCTCCGCCGACATCTCATCGCAGAAATACAAGCAGCTGGCTTAGCCCAAACATGGCGACTATCACCTGAAATCCCACTACCCTCTCTCCTCCTTCCGAAATCGATCATGTAACAAAACATCCCCATTCTCTCACTACCCTCTGCCATCATTACCCCCTTCACCACAACCATCTCATCCCTCCTCCCCTTATCGTCCCCCCATTCTACCTGTACCACACTAACCGCCCATGAACCAGCCACTCCCCCATCAATGAATCAATGCTGCAAAACAACTTCCTTCCCCCTCTCCCAATGCCTCAACCCCTCCCCAATATTAACCCAATACCTCAACCTGACCGCCTCCCCCTTCGCCGTCTCCGTATCCCCCCTCTCAAGCGCCTCCCCAATCACCCGTTCACTCTCCTCAATCCTGGCTCCATTCTCCTCCTTCAACCCCACCAAATCCTCCTCCGACTCCGCCGCCTCCATCATCTCCCTCGCCTCCAGCACCGTCATCAACAATTCCGGATCAGGCTCCGCGTGCGACCCGGCCTCGTCCCCGGCGAGGTCGATGCCGTATTGCTCGTGGAGGAGGTACTGCGCGCGGAGGAGCGGGTTGGAGAGGGTTTTGTAGGCGGCGTTGATGAGGGCCGAGGTGGCTTCGGCGCGGAGGCGGGCGGCGGACTTTTGCGAGGGGTTGTCCTCTTGGGTATTATGAGAGGAGGAGGAGGCGGCGGAGTGGTGGAAGTCCGGGTGGGAGGCGGCTTGCAGGCGGAGGAACTCCCGGCGGAGGGCGCGGAGGTCGATGTGGAATTTGCCTTTTGGGGGAGGGCCGTCGGGGAGGGTTTCGGGGAAGAGGGCGTAGTAGGTTGGTATCTGGGGTGATGATTCGGGGGAGGGAGGTTGTTGCGGTGCGGCCGAGGGGGAGGAGCTGGTTGAGCTGGGGCGGGATTGCGACGGTGAGGCCCAGCGCTGGGGGCTGGGTCTTAGGATGGGTTGCGCCGCGGCAGCTTGCAGGAACCGGCGGCCTGGTGCTGCCGCTGCTGCCCGTGATGCTGCGCCCGGGGTTGCAAACGCCGCTGCCGCGTCCCTCCGACACGCCGCGCAAAGCTGAGTGGTCTCGCGCCGCGCGCTCGAAATCAGTGATGCTCTCATTTTGCCTCAACCTTTCTTCTTCCTCCTTCTAATCGTTGCGGGGCTCCAAGTGTTGCGCTTGCTTCTCGTAGAAGTCGCGATATCGCCTTGATTGGACCTAGAGGCGCTGATTTGTCGTCTCGGTGAGTGTTCGGCAGAGTCGATTTGGATGTCGCGGAAGATGATTTTGGGGTTGCAACGCGCAAAAGAAAATGACGTCGCCGTCCGAAGTCTCCACCAACAACACCGAAAGCCGACGGCCGAGCAGCTTTACCCTAACCCCTGGCACTTACCCCTCGAGTGCGCACCGCTGCGTTCGTTGTTCTCGACGGATTCAATGAGATGCTTCTTAGACGGTGTTGACTTCAGGGAAATATCTCTTGCTCCCATTGCCAGGGCAAACATCATGATTATGTTTCTCAAGGCCGCAATTCCCGCAGTTAGTTTACATCCACCAACCGCCGTGCAAACTGATCTCCAACCCGTCCGGCCAACAGAAAAGGGTCATGCCGTCGTGATATACGGCCCTACGACGAATAATTACAACTATTATAGTACACCCAAGCCCACCCCGCAAGGTATCAAAGACATCCCATCCCATCACATCATATAATCCATCCCTCACGAAAGAACAACCCCCCTCCACCTCCCCCGTTCCTGATGCCACCACCTCTCCCGATCCTTCTTATCCACCACATTCCCACTATACGTATTCCACCGGCCCTGACACCCCTCCCTCCTCCCAATCCCATTACCCCCACCACCACCACCCTCAACATCACTC